>OX438780.1:16747115-17406305 GCA_949316455.1 Acleris holmiana
TTGACAGTAGCACCGATATATTTTTGGCCTCAAATATATTTTGCAACATGTCATCAGTAGTATTTGTGCCACAAGTTAACACACGTATGATTATACCCCTTCTACATTTATACTCAAAGCTCTTTTCATAAAATGACTGTCATCCCTCGTGATGAAATTAATAATATTTTCGAATGTTTTTGTCAAAGTCCTCAATATTTTCTTGAAAATGTTTTAAAAGAAAATGCTCTGAAACTTGCACACTCCCTCTCAATGCGCTCAACGCATAACAAAGTGGATAAAATAATGAACGATATATCATGTCGTTAGAACTTTTGTCACCAGCTTCTAAGTTACATACCCATAATTATAAACTATTAATTAACTCCGTGACCCAACTCGGCGCCTTACGGATTGACCCGCCATTGAAGCATGAATTATTAAAGACTGGAGCGATCACTGATTCTATAGTTAGACTAGACAGTCCATTAGCACCTCATTTATTTATAGAACGGAACGTATTAAACAAAAATGAATATGGTGAGTATGATGAAGAAGAAAAGACCTATCCAACTTTAGAATGTAGAAGAGCTTTTAGTTGATTTGGCGGTGATCATGAGGTGAAGAAAAATGCCAATTGACCAGATCATACCCCTTAAATAAAATGTTAATAATGATGAACAAACTATAGTACATTGTGCATCAAGGGAAGTAAGAAGGGGATAAGTAACGAGAGTATTAGAAGCCTGACGCCTAAGGCGGAGGGCTTTTAATGACTCCAGTTTGTTATCCTTTTACTGCTCGTGATACACACAATGTTTTTCATCACAATTGCAAGGAATAAAAAACTATTAAAGAAAATAACAATAATAAAAATTCAATGTATGAAGAGATTGTCAAAATTACTCAACATGTCAACTCAACTTTTTTCAATATGTTCTTCCACAGATAATGCTAAGAACTGCCATTAGTTTTCAAACTTGACAGGCCATACTGCCAGATTGTACCAGTGTTTAATATACAATTTAATAAAAATAATTGCAAATGTTTCTGAAATAAGAGCAAAATGTAAATATATATACAGTCACATAAACATACATATGCAGTCAAATGTAACATATAACTTTTGTATACAGTAAAATTGGTTTGTAGCCAAATTATGAAATTAGAAAATAAACCTTGGCTATTTTTGAACCTCCATAGTCTGAAATGACGTAGGATAGTGTGTTCTATATTAAAACTAAACCCATAACTGCATGACGAGCATGTGTGATGAAAAAATGCTTATTTGTTATTTATTATCATCATCAGCCTAAACCTGACTAGTCTAAACTAGTCCATAGTCGAACAAAGGTCTCTTTCCTTTTATATTTAATCCAACGAGCGCAATCCGTGGCTAATCTTTTCCAATATTTGCCAGCTATGTTGCATTTATTATTATTTAAACGACATTATTATGAATAGTAGAACCAAGTTTTCATCTGGAATTTCATATGAGAGTAGTATTTTCAGCTGAAAGGCAAATACGGACATTTTTATTTTCGTCCTCAGGGTTGGGAAGGCCTTTGCAATTTTAACTTCCTCTAGACTTCCTCTAGCCTTGAGCTTCATCTCATTCAACACCTTTTTATCTCCATGCTCGTTTACCTTTCCCATGGCTAAAATACATTTATTACATGAACATAAATTATCATCATAGTTCATTATGATATTATCCTTATGTATGTTTCACGTTACAGATTGTATGTTCCCGGCGATCGTCCAGGGAATGTCCGCTATTATTGCTTCCATTATCATGCTACCGGGATACCCGCCATCAATCATTATTAGTGATGCCCTAGTATCGGTTATAGCATTATCGTTTGGTGCCAAGAAGTCGATAGTGTGTCGATTTCATATGAAAATTAAGTACGGCATGCATTTTGAAATTGTTTGAGAAAATACTATACTCTCGGTTGCTTTTAAAGGGTTTTTTTTTGCGGAGATACTAGAGGTAAAGAAAACTTATATAAGTTTAGTTATAAATGAATTGGCATAGTGGCATAGCTAAAGATGCTGGTTGCATTTCCTCGCTCCTGTTCTTTGGTTACGGTAATCAACCAAATGAGTAAATGTATCTAACCAGCCTTATTGGTATGGTTCAACGAGTTTAAGTAATTTAGCCAATGTTTGTACATGATAACCATCACTTCATCAAATGTATAACTTTATCGAATTTCATTTTATCGAACGCTATTTTCTGCTGAAACCATAATGTGCTCAGCAGAAAATAGCGTTCAATGAAATGATACATTCGATGAAAGGTATTTCGATGAAATAATAGACGCCCTTTGTACACACTCCTAGATAATTTAAAAACTATTTAAACTTAGTTTAATTCCTTAACCGATGGATAAATTTATTTACCCTGTACAATAACATAAACAAACCTTATTAAACAATATAAACACTAAAGAAAATTAATTCACTGTAGTTATTCCTAAACAGAACATTTACTGTAATTCAAGATACATTTTGTAATGCTAAGAGTGCAGTATTTCTTAATTAGTTATGTGGATGAACTATCTTAGAAGGATAATGTAAACTATGAATACCTGTATTTAGTGGATTAAATTCTAAATAAGGTGATCTAGGGCTTTTGAATGTATGAAGTTATATATTGTAAACTCTTTACTGCACAATAATGAAACAATAAAATTGCATTAAAACAGTAAATGTACAAGGCGTCCTTGTCTCTAACCATACTTTTCAGAATATCATATTCGCAAAACATGATATTCGCAATACACGATATTCGCAAAACATGATATTTGCAAATAGTGGAATTAGGTTATAGAATCGTAGGTAGGTTTAGGTTATATTAGTTTTACAGCTGGCCCGGAGGGCCAAACCACCCAGAAACAGGAGCTCCGCAGCAGCGGAGCTCCGTCGACACTGTCTAATTGATGTCTTGTTAATAATGATGTTTTGAGAATATCATGTTTTGCGAACATGCTATTTAACATAGGTACTAATTGATCTCTAATGGGTACTTTTTCCAGTTATCTTTGGAATAGTGCAAGCGAGAACAATGCAAGAAAATGTCCATCTATAGTAATATTATAAACATGAAAGTAACTCTGTCTATCCGTCTGTCTGTTTGTCTTTTTATTATGCTTTAACGGGTAAACTACGGAACCAATTTAAATTAAATTTGGGATAGAGATAGTTTGAGGAAGGACAGGAAGGATAGTTTGGGTACTTTTTATCCCGAAAGAATGGACGGATGCGGAAAACAGCTAGTACTAAATAAAATTGTTAAATATACAATTAGCTATGGTGTTTTTAGATCAAATGACGTCACAGCTGCATAAAAAACGTAACGAACCCTTTCACAGCCACGCTATACATAAAGAGACACATAAACAAGAATATTGGCAGTATGCACTGCACTTCAAGCCCTAGTCGTCGAGTGTACTCTAGATTTACTACGATGTGAGCGAGTTGAGAGTTTTATCGATAATTTTTCGTTTATTTTCACTCTATACTTGTCCATACTATAGAGCAATACTGCGCTAAAATGTAGTACTAAATGTAGTAACTAACTAATTGTAAGGAATTTGTTTTAAAGCAACGGCATTGGTTAATTGATTCACTAGAAGAAATCCCTGGATAAGTTCGCGTTTGTGCATTAAGTATAGCTGTTTATGTTATGATTATTATCTCTTTTTTTGTAGAATGTGTTCACATACATAGGTACTTTCATAACAATATCCTTCTGTAGCTTCTTTTTATTGCAAAAAGATGTTAAATGAGCTGTTTATTTACAATGTTTAAAAAAATGTGGGTTGATGGTAAAATCTTTTTATTTTATTAAGATATCAATTTAAAAAAATATATGAATCAATACCTACCAAACCATCCAATACAGGAAATCACAGTAAACATAAAAACGCCCTATATTTTTTACCACCCGAGTATTACAATGAATACCTATAATTATCGACCATCGACAAAAACACCCCATCACTACACGACCGTTAATCGTCCCCTTATAATTATAGGCTATCGTCTCGCATGATTTCACAGGCTTCTTGCCACTTCTTTCTTTCGTGTCAGCCAGTGATAATTAGTATAGCAGCACAAGCAAATACCAGGCTAAATCCCTTAGCACCACGGCCCCTTTTAGCTCGCACCAGCAAAGAGGCATTTTTCAATGGGGCTTTGAGAGTGTGAACGACTTTTCACACGCCCGTCTGATTTTTCCTGATATTTTTCGTGCGCTTTTTTCACCGGTCTTCGTTTTTCGAAATTCAAAACGTTGGAACGTGCAGATTTTAATGGGCGCGCTCGCATTCGGTTTTTGGATGAAAATAGTCGAAAAATCAGCCTCGTTACTTTTGAACCTCAATACTCGATAGTCAGATATACTAAAATCTTCTTATAGCGATCTGCAATTAGTTTTTAGGGTTCCGTGCCCGAAGAATTAATATGTTTACCGTACTTTCCCGTCCATCCGTCATATCCTTCTAAGACCCACCATACAACGAAATTTGCCAATGGAATATGAACCTATTACAAATGAAATAGAGTCAGTTTTCTAGTTTGATTGTCCCTCATAAAAACAAAGGAAAATCTATTTTATTTCCTTTGCTGTAGGTCTATTTTCTAATGAACAATTTTTTGTACGAGAGGCTTTAGGAGGCTAATGTTAGGGTGCCATTTCACAAGAGATGTGCTATGCAGCTCTGCCCTCATAATTCAATAGAAATTCAATAGCCAAAGCAGATTCAATCCTATTACACTAGTAATAAGGTTGCATTTGCCACAGGAGTCTTGTCTAAGATACTGCGATTTGTTCTAGCAGGGCAGTAATGCTGCAAAGATGTTAGAGCTACCAGTTTCCACCAGTGCTATGCTATGTGGTCTTAGTGGACTAATAAATGTAATTGGTGGATATCAAACGAATCTATAGCAACGTAGCATAATACACTCTAGTGGACAGGCACCCTTAAAGATCTGATATTTTAAACCGTAAAAAGATAGCGAGTTTTTTTTCGTAAGATGTTTGACTTAAATAAGTAATAGGGGGCTAATTCAAAAGCTCAAATTTACCTTGCGGAAAATGGAACGCAAGATGCTCGGAATATTAGGAACGAGAACATACGAGCACGCACTAAAGTCACTAACGTGGGGCACCGTGTCACCAGACTCAAATGGACATGGGCGGGTCACCTATTTCGTAGGGATGACAACAGGTGGAGTAAATGCGTTGCAGTCTGGAGGCCCTGGGTAGGAAGGAGAAGTGTTGGCAGACCACCAGCTCGACGGTCCGATGATATTTGAGGGAGTGCTGGCCCTCTATGCACCAGACTAACTCAAAATAAGGCAAAATGGAAGAGATTTGGAGAGGCATATACCCAACAGTGGGCATGTAGATAAAATGCTGCAGAAGAAGAAGAGAGAGAAGTAAAAAAAAGAAGAAACTAAAATAATTAATTCCCCATACAAGAAACATTTTTGTTCAAAGTATTTTGACTTTTGGATCATAAATACGGTGAAGCATACAAGTGTCAAATTTGATATAAAGACAAAAGCTGAAGAAAAAAAAAATAGTCAAGTTAGAGATGGGCTCGCGCTGATTCGATTCGAAATCTAATTCAAAATGGAATATAATAGTAGCTAGTGCGGAACGGAACCCTCGGTTTACGAGTCCCACTCGCACTTGACCGGTTTTTGGATTCCACGATGGTATATTATTTTACTTCGATTGACATGTTATGGTATTGTTTTTAACACGGCCGCCATTTCTTTCAATTAAATAAGACTTGTCGTAACGTTGTTTTTAAAGTGTTGAATACAGACCCTGTTTCAATACAAAAACATCATGAGAAGCAAATTTCGTAAACTCACCTTGCTCTGATTAGAAACTCGGATGGTTCTTTAGCGAAGTAATTTGGTTCAATGAATTCGAGATGCTGGATTTTATACGTTTCCTTTTGTAGAAAACTTGATACTGTAATTTATAAATTAGGACTGGTCATTATAAATCCGGACGAGTTTGGAAGATTTTACGTTATTTATTCTTATTGCCTTAGAAAACATGGTAACTTTCTTCATTATTTTACTTGACAGTCATAAATTGAACTCCGAGTCCAGAATTATACATTCTATTTTTCAGTTTCATTGTGGGAAAATACAACATAGTAAAAAACGAGAAAGAGTATGTTAGACCATGCTCAGTGTAGGATTCCGAAGCCGTTAAATACTATAAACATAAAAATCAACAAGTAATAACTTTTTTTTCTATTTAAAGCAGGGATCGTCACCGGTATTCTGAGTACCGGTTTTAAATGAGGTATAACCGGTTATAATTGCATTTCGCTATTTATATCGCTAAAGCTCTGATTAGCGGTATACTTAATACCGGTATTCAAGTATATTATCGGTTTAGCCAATTTTATTGAGAACAATACCTCTTTTTGATACTTTACCCCTAAAAACCATAACCAGTAATACCTGTCAGTGTCAATATACTCGTTTATTTGTTTCTGTAAATGTTTTCGGTGTTATTACAAAAAAATGCTGAAATTACAATTAATTACAGTCTAATTGACATCTTACTAATCAGGTGCAATGAATTGCGGTATTGAATACAGGTATTGAATACTGTAAATAGTGTATACATAGCGATAAAAACAAAAGCGGAATGACAATAATACCTCTAATTCAAATATAGGTATTACTTTTTTAGCGGTAACAATTTGTCAATTTAAATACAGGTATTGAATAAAACCGGTTTTACAATCCCTGGTTTAAAGTCAATTGGTGCAGTCTTAGATGATTTAGTAGGTATAAACAATTTAATCGCCTGTATCTAAAGAATCAATGATGTCTACTTAGTGGTGATAGTTTTCCTTTAAAATGCGTTATATGATGTTTCATTTAGGTTTTTTTCAGATTTTTTCTATTTGTAGTTTTGGCTGTAGGGGGAGGGACACTTGAGTCTAACAAAAATTAGCGCTTTAAAGCTTAGTATTTCATAAACAGATTACTTAATCGAAAAACTGTTTGCACAAACCCATAATGTTTTTGAAAGACCTATCCAACGACACCCCACACTATAGGGTAGACGAGAAAAAAACACTTTGTTAAGTATCACTTTGTTGGCGTGACTAATATGCATATTCATGCCAAATTACAGCTTTCTAGTACTAAGAGTCTTTGCGCTAGGCTGCGGATGGACGGACGGACGGACATGGCGAAACTATAAGGATTCCTAGTTTGACTACGGAACCATAATAATAAAATAAAAACATGGCGTAAATATTGTTTTCTATTGGCGGTATGTTTAAACACAGATCCTAAATAGACCGAGTTTTTAGCGCTTCAAAGCCTTGCCAACGATTTAATAATTTTTACTGATCATGAAATAGGGACTAATACTTATTTCTGCATAGGCATTATTCAGTTTTAGGTACCTAGGTAGGTAATTATTGCCTTAGCTGTGCTGAATTGAAGTACGATCACTACGTAGACACGTATAAATATGTATTTTAAACGCAATTATGTGTCAAATTTCACTCGCCAACGCCTCTATTCCACTAGGACTATATTGTGTTTGACGTGTTTTTCGTATTGTCAACGTTTTGATTACTTTTATTTACTTGACAGTAATCGTGACCGAGTCGTTTTAGCTCAGTAGAATAGTCCATTATTACCTAGGCGCGGAAAACAAGGGATTGACTGACGAGGTGGTTACGAGTCAAGCAATCACATTTTCACCGAGCCATATATAATGATTTTCTCAATAAACGCGAAAAAATAATACAAATGCATAATTAGAAGTTTTCGTAAAAATAATATCGACGATTTGAGAGACAATATCCTTTTAAAAACAATTTCCTTTATAGTGGTGGTAGGACCCTGTGTAGGGTCCGTCCGGATCGCTACCACCATCTTATCCATTAACCACCCGCCAAGCAACTGTGTTCGCATTGTTGTGTTCCGGCGTAGGGATAAGACAACCGGTGAAATTACTAGCATAGAGGCATTCCATCTTAGTCCTCAGGGTTGGCAATGCATTTGAGGACTTAGGATTATAGTCTTGAGAAATCAAATGTCTATGGGTCTCAGATTCCACTTACCATCAGGTGGCCTGAGTGTTTATGTGCCTCCTTCTAAAATAAAATACTAAATAAATAACAACTACAAGACAGTATTGAGAATTGACGCAGACTCTTCTCTCTCTTTTATTAAAGTGGGTGTATGGGATTTTTTTTTTGGTCAATTTGATTTTTCACGCAATAGAGATCATTTTAAATTTAAATAGGGACATGGACAGAAAGTGTTTTCATTTGTTTTTTTTTACTCCTAGAAGTAAAATGAGGCACTTTCCGTCCTTGTGTTTCAATCGGAAAACGGTTCTTTCCGAGAATGTTTGAGAAATATTATATTGACGACACGCTAGCCTAGTCGGTAGTGACCCTGCCTTCGAAGAGGGGTCCTGGGTTCAAATCTCGGTAAGGGCAGATATTTGTGTGATGAGCACGAGTATTTGTTCCTGAGTCTTGGGTGTTTTCTATGTATTTAAGTATATATTTCTATATAAAAGTAAGTTTATCGTTGTCTAGTACCCATAGTACAAGCCTAGAGCTTAGTTTGGGACTAGGTCAATTTGTGTGACAATGTCCTGTAATTTATTTATTTATTTATATTTATTCAATATTTATAACTCTTATGTAATTTATAACAATGGCGGCCGAGTTTGAAACGATGCTAAAATACGTCAAAGACGATATCGTTTTAACGCAGAAGAATAGAGGCCCTGCTCTTCTTCGCCCACAAGCTTGCTAGTAAGTACTTAATAGATTATAACACAACAGCTGATATATTACTATGAAATGTTTTATGAGCAGTAAAATTATTCTCTTGTTTATAGAAAATACATATATATGTACTCGAACTTCCATCCCTCTAACCTTTTGCCTTTATAATAAAATAAATAAATATCACGGGACAATGTCACACAAATTAACCTAGTCCCAAACTAAGCTCTAGGCTTGTACTATGGGTACTAGACAACGAAAAACCTACTTCAATAGAGATATAAATACTTAAATACGTATAAAACATCCAAGACTCAGGAACAAATACTCGTGCTCATCTCTCAAATACTGCCCTTACCGGGATTTTAACCCAGGACCACTAGCTTCGGAGGCGGGGTCACTACCAACTAGGCCAACGTGTCGTCGATTATAACCCAACAGCTGATATCGACGGTTCTGTGACTCAACTTCGTATATAGAATATTGTCTCTTCTTAGTAGAAAATACCTATATATGTACTCGAACTTCCATCCCTCTAAGCTTTTGCCTATATAATGAAGCTATATGTATAGATACTTATTATGTACAGCCAAATACCGTTTCAAATTTAACGTAAACAATTTGATTACTTACTTAGTGTTGCATAGCTGGTTTTTCTGCCACCTGAAAGAATAAAAATAATACTTAAAGCAAATGCCTATATTTATGTATTTATTGGAAAACGAACAGATTAAATATTACAAAAATATAAAATAATGTGGTTAATATTTATTTATTTATTTATTTAATCTTCTTTGCACAATACAAATAAATGTAAAAAGTACAAATGGCGGACTTAATGCCTAAAGGCATTCTCTACCAGTCAACCACACTTGTTAATACGTGAGCCAAAATAGTTTTCACTTCTAGATAATACAGTATTTGCTCAGAGGCGACCAATTCCTCATAAGCAGACCATTACTTAATAATAACATTTCTGAACAAAAGCAAATTAGGAAAAAAATAAAAAAAAATACACAAAAAACTAATAACTAGCTACAGTTGTCAGTTTTCAATGCGGATATAAATTGCCCAAAGCGCATATTAAAGGAGTCAATGTGTGTGTAAAGCGGGGATTATTATAAGAGAATCAGTGGAATTTAAATTAAAAAAAACCATCACAATGTCACACAAATTGACCTAGTCCCAAACTAACCTCTAGACTTGTACTATGGGAACTAGACAACGATAAACCTACTTATATAGAGAAATACATAGAAAACATCCAAGAAACAGAAATATATACTCGTGCTCATCAGAAAATATCTGCCTAGACCGGGATTTGAACCCAGGACCACTATATTCGAAGGCAGGGTCACTACCAACTAGGTAAGCGTGTCGTTAAATAATTTAAATCACATGTAAAAAAAGATAAATTAATACTGATTTTATTATTAACTAGACGACGTCCGCAACTTTGTACGCGTAGTATGAATTTCCCGCAACTTTCTCCTATTTTAACCCCTCTGCGGATGAGTTTCCACCCCTAGGATATCCAAGGAATATTCTTTCCAAATTTCAAGATGATCGATCAGCCAACCAGCCAGTTTCTTCTTTATAATGTAATGAATTAGGAACTAAAGAATAATTAAAAAAAAAAGATTCTGGTTCAAAAAAAAAAAAACACATACATAACGTCACGCCTTCATTCCCAGAGTGGGGTAGGCAGAGCAACAGAATACCAACAACTCTAAACTTGTTGATAATTCTGTAACCACATTTTGCACAGTCAGGCTAAGAGGTTTACCAGTGTATTAGTGACAGGTTGCAAGCCCATCGCCTAACAGTTCGCTACGCCTAAGACATGGAGTGGTACTATTTTAACCCAGCAACCACACGGGCAAAAAAAAATGGTTGAAAATAAAATGTTTGTTCACATTTTACTTATTCAAGTCTCTCAGCCATAAATATTAATATAGTATTTGATTTATCAACGGGCTCTAAACTAAACTAAGACTAAACCTAGACTTAAATTAAATAATATTTTGCGATGTAGACACACCCTTAAAAGGGACTTTTAGAAAGTTAATTCGAAAAGTTAAAATAAAAATAACGTTTACGACAAAACTGACCCATCCTTTTATTTTGACCATGCGTTACCCTAGTTGGTAGTGACCCTGCCTTTGAAGCTAGCGGTCCCGAGTTTAATTCCCGGTAAGAGCATAGTTGTGTGATGAGCGCGAATATTTGTTCATGGTATTGGATTTTATCTATGTATTTTAGTATGTATTTCTCTATATAAGTAAGTTTATCGTTGCCTAGTACCCATAGTTTAAGCCTAGAGCTTAGTTTGGGACTAGCTCAATCTGTATAAATATTTATGAATTCCTTATTCGTATATTAGCATGACACGTTCTTGACGAGTCAAATATGACATCCCATTTATTATAATCAGTCTATTGGTTCAGGTTCTAGAGCTCCTTAGAAGAACATACATACATAACATCACGCCTTCATTCCCAGAGTGGGGTAGGCAGAGCTACAGAATTACGAACAACTTCAGGCTAAGTTGTTTACCAGTGTATTAGTGACAGGTTGCAAGCCCATCGCCTAACAGTACTACAAGCCCTTATTCCCTTAGTCGCCTCTTACAACATCCACGGGAAGACATGGAGTGGCACTATTCTAACCACACCACACGTACATAACTAGACCGTTAAAGCCATTGCCAAGTGACCTATTGGGCACCGCTAACTAAAAAATAAAACCTACGTGAAGTCACATGCAAACACTATTAATTACTATAAAGTTACGTCTATACGATATAAAGGCCAGTATTGATTATTAAAAGGGATTAACCGGAAATTGCTATCCTAACCAGCATCCGGGTACAAATTGTTGGTCAGCAATACGTAATAATATGTGTTTACATTTTGCCGTTTCAATAGAACTAAGAACGTTATGTTATGTGAAGATAAACACTGTTTCACTTGTCACGCTCTAAAATAAAAATAAATAAATAAATATCAGGGGACAATTTCACACAAATTGTCCTAGTCCCAAACTAAGGCTTAAAGTATGGGTACTAGACAACGATAAACATACTTATTATCGAGAAATACATACTTAAATACATAAAAAATATCCAAGACTTAGGAACAAGTATTTGCGATCATCATACAAATTCTGCCCTTACCGGGATTTCAACCCAAATTTAGCCATCTATAGGCGGACTAAAGTGATGCTTTTAATCCCTAGGGACTAAAGTCATTTTAATTTCGTTATAAGTACTGTTGTGTTACGATAAATACTTGTAAATAGTTTGTAATGGCATGACAGTTTAAACCTAATTATATTTAATTCTTACATGTATAAGTTTTCTTATTTCATTGCTTTGCCCGACAGGGTTCATAATGCACATCAATTTACTGTATTCCAACCTGTACACATTATGAATTGCGATAAAGTATTGAGTATTGAAAAGCCTTAGAAAACTACAAACAGCCAGATACATGTTGCCCGTATCGTCGGAGTGCTTGGTGAAGCCGGTGGAGGGCATGCTGTGACTGGGCAATACAACCTCCATCGCCTCAGTTTTAATTTCGGAAATGTTGTATACTTATGAACTATTTGTTATATCTAACCCTAAAACAGCTTTGTTGTCTCATTCTGCATTACAGTGACGGGTTGAGAATAAAAATCATGGGTTATACGTGTCTGTTAAAACTAGTACAATTTAAGATTTATTTTTCTCACAAACGAAATGAAAAGTAGAGACTAAAAAGTTACAAGGACACTCGAACTTCATCCACATCCAATATCTCGTGTCATAATGGCTAACTTTAGTCCCTTGGTGAACAATACACTATTTATGGAAGTCTACCATTAAAGATTGCAATCCTACGACCGCAAATGCGATGCCAACCCTGAACCTAGTTAATTCACTGATTATCTTTACCTTACACTGGAAAACAACATTGTAGGCGACAGATTAAAATTTCTTTTACGTACTATCTGTTTTTGCTACGAAGGTTTATTGCGTTTCGCTGGCCATTAAATAAATTAACAAAAGAGCGAAATGTCGTCTGATTACAGAATTTATAGGGTATTTAAAACTTGTAACAAAATTAACAGAAAAAGCCACGTTTCTCTGTTATCGGAAACTTATTGCAGTGAGAAAAGTACTTATTATTCAAACGATATAAATTAAAACTAAGCCAACGTAACATAAAAATAAATGTATTATGGCAAAAACGAAATGGCACGATCATTGTGTTAAAAAAACTGGAGGTTTTTCATGAAAAATCAAATCATTTTGAGGTTATTAATTTATTTTTACTGACTTAGTTTTTCACAGCGCAATGTATCATAGCGCGTCTTTTGAGCGATTATATTACAAGTGCTCCTAGTCCCAAAAACAATATGTACCTAAATAATTGTATATACAAAAACACCTAAAACTCAATAACAACTATTTATTTTTGTGGTCATCACATCACACTAAAAAATCCTTTTTACCCTAATTAGGAATGAACCTGTGGGAATAGTCTATTATATTAATTTTAAAAGTTAAAACACAGTTGAATTATTTAATAAGTATTTTTTATGGCATGGAAATAACGAACGAGCACACATGGTTAGTGGGATCTCTTAGACTACAATCTTAAGACTGCAATCCTAAGACCGCAAATGCATTGCCAACCCTGAAGACTAAGATGGAATTGTCTTCGTTTAGAGAATCCTAAATACTTCAACCTCCAAATTTAAATACCCCTTTTTTAATGAAACAAAATAATCGGTATTCATTCACCGATTGTTTCATTAACAATCCGAGATGATTTTGAATGTAATTAATTACTGTCGGTCATTCATTAATCAGACGGGTTAATTGACTATAGAATCGGTTCAGTTGTGGATTGTGGTTTGATGGTAGCGAAAGCGAGGTCACATGCCAATCGCAGTTCGGCTTTAGAGATGCAATTTTTTGTATTTATTTTTGCACTAGCTTCCACGTGGCGTCAATTTTGTTAACCTGTGTCACCACAACTTTTGTATGTATTTTGCTTAACCAAAATTTCCGAACTTAAAACACATACAACGGTGGAAATACAGAGATAAATTACCAATGCGTTTATGGGTCATACACACTCTTAAAAACAAAAGTTGTCTATCCTGTGATCAATAGTTAAAAGCTTGTGTGAATATAAGGTATGATTATATATGATAGGTCTAAAGCAGTGCTGACGGTGTTTTTGCGGGAATGGGCTAAGCCAGAAAATTAGGCCTTAAAAACGTTAACTTTCGGTGTGTCCACACCACACGCAATGTTTTTTTTTGATTAAGCTAAGGTTAAAAGTAAAAAAAAATGCTTTATACTCTGGGTTAGAATTTTTTGATACAATCTTTTAATTTATTTTAAATTAATTATTAATTCCATGGATAGATTATAACACTGGATCACCTTTCTAATATTTTAGGAAATATAGCAGGAGGTTAAAAAAATCTGCGGTGTGTGTGTGTGATTATTGCACTTTGAGGAGACCAACTGTGGTAACCAACGATATTTTTTTCATGTTATGGAGAAGGCACACGAGCACTCAGACCACCTGATGGTAAGTGGAATCTGAGGCCCATAGATATTTGGATTCTCAAGACTATAATCCTAAGACCTCAAATGCGTTGCCAACCCTAAGGACTACGATGGAATGCCTCTATGCTGCTTCACCAGTTGTCTTATCCCCACACCGGAACACAAAAATGCGAACACTGTTGCTTCGCGGGTGGTTAATGGATAAGATGGTGGTAGCGATCCGGACGGACCTTGCACGGGGTCTACCACCATTAACACTATGTTTCAATATGTTTCAATTCATATTTCACCTTATATTTAAAATTGCATAAAACTGGTTAGTAAATTCTCTATCCACAACCGAGCAGACTAATTAGCTGGGCTTGCGGGCCGCGGGTTCGAACCACAATGGTCTATCAGGGCCGAGTAATGAGAGGCAACTATCATTCGGGGTCGGGTCTTCCGCGATATAGCAAATAGTTACTAAAAGTTATATTTATATATATATATATATATATATATATATATATTTATGTTAAGGAGAAGGCACACGAGCACTTAGGCCACCTGATGGTAAATGGAATCTGAGACCCATAGACATTTGAATTCTCAAGACTATAATCCTAAGACCTCAAATGCGTTGCCAACCCTGAGGACTAAGATGGAATACCCCTATGCTGGTAATTTCACCGGTTGTCTTATCCCCACACCGGAACACAACAATGCGATCACTGTTGCTTGGCGGGTGGTTAACGGATAAGATGGTGGTAGCGATCTGGACGGACCCTGCACAGGGTCCTACCGCCACAAAAACCAATTTAAGGTTAAGTCCGTATTGAAGTCGTTTATCACTATTCCCTCGAAACCTTTCCAATTTCCCGGGATGAAAAGTAGCATTTGTGGTATGCCAGACCGTTTAGGGGTAAAACCACAAAGTTGGTCATGCTAACTCACTCAATTAAATTTACTATGAAGCTTATCCTTTGTGACACGAAAATTAGCCATACATTTGTAGGGATAATTTTCGTGTCACAACGGACCTTTTTTCACTTTTGTTGTTTGTATGGTTAACTACCCTTAACTATGGTCCAACTATTTAGTCCTTACCCTTAGCTGTTTTGGCATGATTGAATAACAAACATCCATCTATTTAAAATGGTACAAAAAAACAAATATTTAAACATTTGGACCATGGTCTTTTGACACCAAAAAATTCGTCAAGGAGGCATTACATTGAATATTTGTATTTAAAAATTGTATGAAATAAAGTGGTTACATAAGGTTTTCATCATTACCGTTTAGTCTTTGAAAAGAAAAATACTTGTAAAGGTATTTTTTTAACTAGCAATTCAATGCAAATTACAGAAAAAAAAAATGAATCAACGATACGACGCGTTTGACGACACGTTAGCCTAGTAGCGCCTCTGCCTCCGATGCCAGCGCTCCTGGGATCAAATCCCGGTAAGGGCAGATTTTTGTGTATTCCTGACTCTTACATGTTTCATATGTATTTGCATACATAATATCACGTGAGTGGGGTAGGCAGAGCAACAGCATTACCAACAACTCTAAAAGACTTGTTTAAAATTCTTTAACCACATTTTCCACAATCAGGCCAAGAATTTTACTATTGTATTAGTGTATTAGCAAGCCCATCGTCGAACAGTAGTACAAGTCCTTATTCCCTTATAAGAAATAAAATATACAGGACAATCTCACACAAATTAACCTAGCCCCAAACTGAGCTCTAGGCTTGTACTATGTGTACTAGACAACGATAAGCATACTTATATGGAGAAATAAATACTTAAATACATGGTTTTTTTTTAATACACTTTGTGAATAACGGACTATATATAATTTTCCAGGACACTAGCCTATGCCATTGCATTACAGCCTCCGGGCGATTCTGGGGTAATCCTGGATAACTCCTCGACACAGATCCCGCTGTAATTAACAACGTTGATCAGCGAGCCTGTTACAGGCGTGTTTATCAACGTGAATAATGCGGTTCCCTAATACTTTACCAAAGGATCATTGGACGAACTATATCATTCTACAAACTTACATTTGGCAACGATAAAGATAAAGAGACATTTTTTCGCAACAATACATACATACATTACATTTCATACATACAAAAAAAAACAGAGAAACTGTTGCGAAACGTCCCAACTCAGCATTAGCTAGCCGTAAAGCCAGCGCTGATCCTCCGTTGGAACCGCTTGGTGAAGAGACGGAAAGTGACACTTAACACAAAACAACGTAAAAAGAAAAACAACATGGAATATTATAAAATTTAAACAAAAAATAATAATATGTAAATGAAAAAATAAAAATAAAAATCACGATTGTCTACGGGCGGTCAAGTTAAAGTATAGTTCTAAATATATATTGAGTTCTAAAGAGGTACTTCCCGCCGCATTACTTAATTTTTTTTTTGGTTATAAGTCTAACCTTACCTAACATACTTAACAAGGTCATATAACATATATAATATGTAATGGTTTAAGCACAAATACGTTTTTGCGAAATGAAAGTTTGTAAAATGATATAGTTTGCCAAAATATAGTGATTTGGTCAAAAGTACGGACCCCAGATAAAAGAGTGACGGATACTTTATCCACATCGACAATCACGAGGATAATACGGGCAAAGCTTTAAGTGGGAATTCTGCCCTCCTAAGCCAAAATGCAGTATCTCTGATTCAATGGCCAAAGCATATTCAATCCTAAGCCGTTCGTAATAAGGTTACATTTTATGCAATGATAGTAAAGTTGACGATGTGAGATTTAATAATGATACAATACAATTAGTCAACTCCAAGGCAATATACATTTAATGTCCAATAAGCACAGGTCATATTTAAAACAATCAAGAATTAAAAAATAATAATATATAAATTATTCAATCATAGGCTTTTTTATCATCAATGAATATTTATTAGATCTCACATATCGTATTATAACCACACGGAAAGTAAATACAAAAAATGTTACAGGTATGTTGTTACTTACATTTATTTATTTAAAAACCAACAGCTTTTAATAACAATGTTAGGTTAATTTACAATATTTAACTACATAGCTAATTACAGGTTTTCACAGCTAAAAAACACATCTACTTTTTGTTACATAACGCCTTCATTCCCAGAGTGGGGTAGGCAGCTGCAGAAATACCCTAAAAAGACTGTTGTAAGTGTACTGTGTGTTGTTACTAAATAAAACAAAAAAGCCTTAATTCTACCATTAAAATACATATCACTTAGTATAACAAATTAAATCAAATTTTAAATACACCGTTTGTATCAAAATATTTTGGTTGGTTTTGGAAGCATAACAAAATGAATGTTGTAATGCTGTTCATTGCGAACTTGTTCTTTATAGAGGACGTGTGATAATGTGTGTGCATATATTTATTTAGTTTATTACAAACAACTTCTTTATGCATGCTTTCGGTACAATATTTGCAACCCTAAATCCTTACAATTTTTTTGATTAAACAGTCTGGTACCAACATTTTCTCAATTCTGGGAAAATATATCAGCATAATGCGAATTTTGGTAAATAACACAAACCGCGAAACGCAATCAGGTTGCGGTAGTTTCAAATGTATGAAAGTGACACAAAGCTTGAAATGTCTATCACACAAACCTATTATCGGTTTTTTGGGTTCCGTAGTCAAACTTCTCCCTTATAGTTTCGCCATGTTCGTCCGTCCATCCACAGCCTAGCTCAGAGACACTCAGTACTAGAAAGCTGTAATCCAGAAATATACGTCACGCCAACAAAGTGGTAAAATAAAGTGTTGAAAAATTAACGTGGGGATGTATTTTTTCTCTCGTCTATCCCATGATCTCTATTGCCTGTAAAATCAAATTGACCATGAAGAAAATCCCACACACCCAATTTAATAAAAGTTGGCGGCGCTGGGGCGGCGAGCGGTGCGGCGGCGGGCGGCGAGTCTGCGTCAATCCTCAATACTGTCTTGTAGTTATCAAAAGGAGATTCAATCTCAATCTGTCGATATATTTTACAGATAGTTCTAATTATGCATTTGTATTATTTCCTCGCGTTTATTGAGAAAGGCATTATATAGGCCTCGGCGGAAATGGGATTGCCTGACTCGTATTTTAACACCTCGTCAGGCAATCCCAAACTTTCCGCGGGTAAGGTAATAATGTATTTTGCGTATTTTGCTTTTTATGGGAGGCTAGGCACCAAGATATTGTTAGGCTTCCGCCCTGGTCTATTCCTCGATATAGTTATTATCGATGACAATGACGACGATTAGCATAGCTGGGATATCTCGGGGCATCTATACGAAAGTGATGTAGCAAAATGTTTTATCGACAAAAAATATATCGATGTTACTGCCAAAATCTAAATGTTATGCGAAATAAATAAATATTACTTATTTTTCCCTAATTTTTAAATAAAAAAATACAAATTAAACCGTGTACCTATTTATATGTTTATTTAAAAATAGTTTTCATGATATAAATTCAATATTTTTTTCCATATTCGATGGTGTTAATGATTGCCGTCTAGATGAAAATATCCACTTTAAACTGCTAAACGTTCTATCAACGACCACAGTGGTCAACGGGGCATTTTTTAAATATTTATAATGACGCAAAGCCAATTTCTGATTTATGTTGGTTATTGAAATTTCCTCACCTTTCATAACCAGTATTTAATTACATCGACATCTTTTTTATCGATATCAAATCCCTAGAACTTGCCCCGAGTTATCCCAGGTATGACGATTAGTAAGTAATATTTAATAATGAATACACAATTTAACAAATATACATAACACAAATTAAAAAATATTAATTAATTAATTAATTAATTATTAATTAATTTATTATTTATTTATTTTTTATTATTTTTTATTAATTATAATATATATATGGTATTATGACATAACTTAACAAAAATTTAACTATTAGTGAGCATCTTCACGGGAAAAAAACACCTTTTCGCGTTAAGTTGACTACAGGAAAGTTAGGTTATTAAACTGTGTCATGTATGCTATATATTGCGTATTCATTTGTACAACAGTGAAGCGCTAAAAAGATAATACTTTAGTTTATTAGAAAACACAATAAAAAGTAATAAAGGCGCCACTGGACGCTCGGCGCCATCTTAAAAAAGGTTGTAATAAGATAATTTAGAATAATAAGACATTTGGCGTATTTAGAATTGAGTCATAAATATAGAAATCTTGTTTTTTTTTTTTTTTTTTTTTATGTTAAGGAGAAGGCTCACGAGCACTCAGGCCACCTGATGGTAAGTGGAATCTGAGACCCATAGACATTTGAATTCTCAAGACTATAACCCTAAGACCTCAAATGCGTTGCTACCCTGAGGACTAAGATGGAATGCCTCTATGCTAGTAATTTCACCGGTTGTCTTATCCCCACACCGGAACACAACAATGCGAACACTGTTGTTTTTCAAAACGGTACTCGTGTTATTCTAACGGAAATTCGATCCGTATTTTTTGCGTACAAATTCAGAATCGGCATAATATTAAGTTAATAAATCTTAATAAGATTTACTTAAGATTTACAATCACTTATTGAGAAACATGCACTCCTTGAAACAGTTTTTTTGTTAGTCGTAGCGTAAACGGTTACTCATGCTTAGAAAATAAATTAAAAAAAGGAATAGGGTAATTGGGTCATTCTTCTTTTTTACCGACAATTGCCTGTCTTCATTTTACCATAAGTTATCAGTTAGAGTATTGATTATTAATGTTTTAGTGTTTGAATATACGTCCAAACATTTATTCATGTATTAGTACTAAATAATCTTTCACTTTCTCTATCCAGTGTTTTTTTTTTTTCATAGAATCACGTGACAGAGTGTTAATACAAAATTTAGTCTCCTCTGAAAACGGCCACTCTGTCACAGTATATTCTGAAAAACCACCATAAAGAAAATAACATTATCGCCACCGAAATAATCATTAATTAGTCCAAATAAAAATTCACGCAACGTATTTTAAAATCAAAAATTAAAAACCATAATTATCAATAGTTGAAAAACGCAAAATATAGAAAAATGACGATGTACCTATATTGTCGGTAAAAAAGTAGAACAACCCAATTACACTTTCGATTTCTTGGAATAATTTTAGTATTTTTGCACTTCCCAAAGTAGTTGTTCATTAACTTGTTGGAATTATCCAAAATAAAAATTGCTATTACATGGATAAAAACCCATTAAATAGTTTTGACGACACTAACTAAAATAAAGTTCAATTATAATAATTGAACACAAAAAAAAAACAGAACACGGAGCAGTACATTCAAATCATAGGTATACAACAGGAGATCTTACTGCTAAATAGCGATCACTTCCAGACAACCTTTAATGGAGGAATAACTGAGAACACAAATTAATGGCAGGCGGTGTAAACTAATTCGTTCTCTCATTAAAATATAGTTGTATCTAAATTGGCTTGAATTTGTACGTCCTATGGGACACCGGGTCTCAGGATAATCTTATCTATGTTCTAAAAAAAGCACATAATAAAATCTTTTTCGTGGACTTATTCGGCGCCAATACTAACGTACCTCTTACAACTGAATACTTGTCTTGCCAAGTCGTAAGTACTGTACGAAGCACATAGCAAATCATACGTCTTGTACTACACTTGACTGGTTGCCAAGAGTGCACTTAGGGGAATGAATGCAAGACTTGGCGGTGTTTACAACCAAGAGGATTAATTTGTTGGTCTGTCCGCAGTAAAGTTGGCAACGGTATTCCGACATGGCTATGCAGTTTATTTTACTGTGAGATTAAGAGGATTTTGAAGCGATGTTTAAATCGCGTAGCTATCAAAAATAATCCATATAAAGGCTATAGCCGGGTAAGGGAACAAAAAATGCCCCGGACGTTATTAGCCAATGAGTATATCGTATGTATTGGTCATAATGACAGTTATTAATCTGCCAAGTTTCATGTCATAATTATTGACAGTTTCCTTGAAATGTCACTTTTTTTACTTTTCAAAATATCTTAAGAAGTACTGATCCGTTTCTTTTGTGTTTAACGGATGTTGTTAATGGCTTGAAGAGGAATAATTTTGCAAAAAAACAGATGTCTCTAGGTCAACATTAACTTGGTGTTTTTGGATGTCAAACATTTCAAACTTTTTTTTTGACACTTGTGAGTCAGCGACACCTACCATTTTTTGTACACTAATGTGACATCTCTTTCCGTACTAATATATGTTTGTCTCATATGAATTGGGTTGGAGCAACATGGTGATTTTTTGTTTTGAGTTTACCTGCCTAGTACATCATCAACGTATACGTGCAGACTACTAGTATGTTGATAATATTTGATATAAAATATTCATTGTTCTGCGGATTATTTAAGAAGCTTTTAAGCATAAAAAGGATATAAAAATTTTTTCGCATCTACTTTTATACATACATACATAAAATCACGCCTTCACTCCCAGAGTGGGGTAGGCAGAGCTACAGAAATACCAACAACTCTAAAGACACTTGTTGATAATTCTGAAACCACATTTTGCACAAGTAGGCTAAGATGTTTACCAGTGTATTAGTGACAGGTTGCAAGCCCAACGCCTAACAGTACTACAAGCCCTTATTCCCTTAGTCGCCTCTTACGACATCCACGGGAAGACATGGAGTGGCACTATTCTACCCCGGCAACCACACGGTTATGTATTTACTTTTGATTATGTTGTAGATATTATGAAAAATTAGGTCTGGACCTTTCCGGTTTTGTTTAAAGAAAACGTACAGACCTAGTTTTTCATAATATATACAACACAGACAACGTTTTACGGGAGAAAAACGTTATCGCATTTTGTATGTATTTTTTTTTGCTTCACAGTCCTCTTTAAGGACAAAGCTATATCCGTTATATAACTCAAACCTTTTCTCTTAGCGTAAACTGAACAGGGCCTCTATTCAGGTGCGTTAAAACGATATCGTTTTTGACACGTTTAAGAATCGTTTATGTCACAGTCGCCATTATTGTAAATGACATAAGAGTTATCAAAACGTTGACAATACGGAAACAGGTCAAAAACGATATCGTTATAACGCAGTTGAATAGAAGCCCAGGGCAGGAATTCTACAAGGTACTAAGCATATCGTTTTTGACCGGTTTCCGTATTGTCAACGTTTCGATAACTCTTATGTCATTTACAATAATGGCGACTGTGACATAAACGATTCTTAAATGAATAGTAAAATGTATCATTCGTGCTACGGATAGGTATAGAACGTATTTTCGGAAAGTAAAGGCAATTCAGAAACTGGTATTATGACTAATTTGTTTGTGCTTGGGGTACAGTATGAATAAAATTGTAGTGATCGATTTTATGGCCACTTGCCTAAAAATTTATACGACATTTGGGAGTAAAATTGTTATCAAATTTATCAAGGGCGAAGAGGATTCGTGAATTAATTAAACAAATGATCGGACGAATAAGGCTTTTTGTATGGCATCTTCTATAATCTAGTAAAATTGTTATTTCCGTTAATTATTGGTTAGTTAATCCGAAATTTTTCAAGAGACCTAAAACAGTTCGATAGAAGATTATTAATCCGGTTCCAGTTGGTGACCCACAAAAAAAATATTGTAAAAGACATTGTATTGATTACAGCAAATAAGGGATGCGATTCTACACGATAATAACGATATTGTCTTTGACGTGTTTCCGTATTGTCAACGTATTGATAACTCTTACGTCATTTACAATAATGGTGACCGAGTCATAAACGATTCTAAAACACGTCAAATGCTATATCGTTATAACGCAGTAGAATAGAGGCCCGGTTACTGTTTCTATCTGTGTGCTATGTTGTGGGCTCGTCTATTGGTCCGACAACGAAATGCGGGTTCGTGGTTAGTGCAGGCAGAGTTAGGGGATTTGATTAGTTTCTCGACTCGCTGGCTGACAAGGCTTCTTTAAACAGATAAATTAGGAAGGAATGCTTTTTGTTAACTTCTTTTACATCAAAGAGATTTAAAAAATACCGGTCATGCGCGAGTTGGACTTGCACACCGCGGGTTCCGTATAAACTTGTAAGTTTTTTTTTATACCTAAGCTCAGATAAGGGCAGATATTTGTGTGATAAGCGCGAATATTTGTTCCTGAGTCTTGGATGTTTTCTATGTATTTAAGTATGTATTTCTCTACATAAGTATGTTTATCGTTGTCTAGTACCCATAGTACAAGACTAGAGCTTAGTTTGGGACTAGGTCAATTTGTGTGACATTGTCCACTGATATTTATTTATTATTTATAACTAATTTTTGAGCGCAACTCCGTTTACATAGGATTCGTTTATTGCTATTCGCTGAGGTACTTCCCGGATGAAAATAAGCCTATGTCCTTATTCAGACTATAATCTATCTGAGCCAAATTTCATCAAGATCGATTCAGCCGTTCTGGCGTGATTTAGTAACAAACATCCATCCTTCCAAACTTTCATATTGATTTATAATATTTATAGGATCAAAGTAAACCATTAGTAAAAACCGGGCGGGAGCATGTCGGACCATGCTCTGGCTCAGGGTAGGGTTCTGGAAGCGTTACCTTTAAACACCAAAAACAACAAGTAATAACCTAAATTTCTATTTTATGTAATCGCCTTTATCTCAAGAACCAATGATGTCTACTTAGTCGAGATAGTTTTTCTATTAAATTCGTTATATCCACTTTCATTGAAGACATTTCATTGGTTGGGGGAGACACTTCACTATATTTCATCAACGGATCCCTGAATCGAAACACTGTTTTCAAAAACCCGCAATATTTTTCAAAGGGTTCTCTGCCTTTTCACCGACAACTCTTTGACAAATTCATCGTTTCGCAACCTATTCATTTGCCAACCCGCTTTTTTTTCTGGAGCTACTAATATTTCAGGATTTTTAGAACACTCCCACCCGCTAAGCAACAGTGTTCGCATTATTGTGTTCCGGTGTGGGGATAAGTCAACCGGTGAAATTACTAGCATAGAGGCATTCCATCTTAGTCCTCAGGGTTGGCATCGCATTTGAGGTCTTAGGATTATAGTCTTGAGAATTCAAATGTATATGGGTCTCAGATTCCACTTACCATCAGGTGGCCTGAGTGCTCGTGTGCCTTCTCCTTAACATAAAAAAGAAAAAAAAAGAAAAAAAGACTAACCTAACCTAACCTATAGGGTTCTACACCATCGTGTGTCCTGGGATAAATCCAGCATTATATGTATATTTGGAAAAAAACAGGTTGTCAAATGACATGTTTGTGAAATGAATCATTTGTAAAACATATGTTATGAAATGACATGTTCCCTTCTGAAAGACCTATCCAATAACCACCCTAAATTATGAGGTAGACGAGGAAAAAATACATCCCCACTTTACGTGTAGGGGAGGTACACTAAGAAATGTTTTTTTACAAGATTTTATTTTTTCACTTTGTTGTCGTGACTGATATGTATATTCATGTCAAATTACAGCATTCTAGCACTAAGAGTCTCTGAGCTAGGCTGCGGACGGACATGGTGAAACTTAAAGGGTTCCTAGTTTGCCTACGGAACTCTAAAAATATTGTGATAAAGCAGCCAGTGAGATAAACCAGGGCTGGGATTCTACACGGTAATAACGATATCGTTTTTGACGTGTTTCCGTATTGTCAATGTTTTGATAATTCTTATGTCATTTACAATAATGGCGACTGTGACATTAACGATTTTAAAACACGTCAAACGTGATATCGTTATAACGCTGTAGAATAGAGGCCCTGGCATTTATACTGGATTTTAATTGCTGGACTTTCCGGGACGATAAAAGGATTCCATTATTAACGCAGATTCTTTCAAATCTCTTTGAAATCCCCCGATACCGCTGAACAAACAGAGATATTTTTTAAATAGAATCAGGAAAAATAATAATAAGATTCTTGTAAATAATTGAGGTAATATTAACTGGGGATACTTTTTATTTATATTCACACTAATGTTTTAAATAGGAAAGCTTATATTTTGTATGTTTGTCACGAATAAACTTAATAACTACGGGAGCGAATTTGAAAACCTTTCACAAGTATTTTATCACTGAGTTTAAAGCAATGTTTGCTTTGTTTTATAATTAATATTCGAATTTTGGTTAAATATTCTTTATGATGTTTTAAATGAAATGAATGGGTATCGTAAAATGTATGGTGTTTTGTAATTCTTAGTTTAAATTATTTGTACTTCATTTAGCTTAGTTTTAGGTGTGGTTGCCGGGTTAGAATAGTGCCACTCCATGTCTGCCCGTGGATGTCGTAAGAAGCGACTAATGGAATAAAGGCTTGTAGTACTGTTAGGCGATGGGCTTGCAACCTGTCACTAATACGCTAAGAAACTTCTTGGCCTAATTGTGCAAAGTCACAGAATAAACTAGTATTTTTTTACTTGTTGGTATTTCTGTAGCTCTGCCTACCCCATTCTGGAGTACCCTACTGAAGGAGTGATGTTATTATGTGTTTTGATTTATGTAATTACTAGCTATTGTCCTTATGACCTTTTTCGGGAATCAAGCTATTTTCATACTAAATTTCATCGAAATTAGTTCAGTGGTTTAAAGTTACTTTTACACTTATACTATCACTAGCCTTTGCGCGTGACTCCGGTAGAAGTCGTTGATCACTATTACCTCAGGAACTTTCCACTTTTTTATGATAGAATGTTCTATTCTACACTGTTATCTCTGTACCAAATTTTATCCACATCTGTTCAGCCGTTCTGGCGTGATTGAGGTAACAAAAATCCAAAATTTCGAATTTATAATATTAAGTAAGATAGCATTATTATCAGTATTCGATTGGTGATTAGATGTATTACAAATCCACGTCAGAGAACCCTGGCTCACCCTAGTACTGTTTACATTTTTTTCACTTCTTACAATCAACTCTATATATTTTTCAATCGAAACATAATCGCTAACGAGTGTCGAATACACCTTGTCTAGCCCCACTGGTGCGTTAAAACGATATCGTGTTTGACACGTTTAAGAATCGTTTATGTCACAGTCGCCATTATTGTAAATGACATAAGGGTTATCAAAACGTTGACAATACGGAAACACGCCAAATACTATATCGTTATTACCGTGTAGAATCCCAGCCGTCTTCTCCTTTAGAAAGTTGATAAAAAGCTTGCTACGCGTTCGTAGCACGTAACACTGTCGTTGCGCTTCGTAGCACAAGTCGCTACGAACTGTAGCTTTAACAGAGATGCCCAAATATGGTGTTCAAAGACCTGGTGGTATATTTTACACTTTGGAAATATTACATATATGACTTTATTGGTGTACTCAAACACAGAAATACATGAATTTTGTAATTCAGCTACACTTTTTAGCAGAATTATTCCATTTGCTATAATAAATTATCTTAGTAACTTAAATCGACGAAAATGGAGTTTGTAATATGAACGCCTTTATTCCTTATTAATGGGTGTTAGCTGAAAGCTTTTCAATTTCACTTATTGTAACCTTGAATGGTGAGAATATTCTCAATTTAGTAAAGCCTTCGCCTTGGAATAGCTTGAAATAATAATAATGAATGTTAAGTAATTAATCCACCCGCCCCGTGCCCCGGGCCCCGTGTGGTTGCCGGGTTAGAATAGTGCCACTCCATGTCTTCCCGTGGATGTTGTAAGAGCCGACCAAGGGAATAAGGGCTTGTAGTGCTGTTAGGCGATGGGCTTGCAACCTGTCACTAATACACTGGTAAACATCTTAGCCTGACTGTGCAAAATGTGGTTATAGAATTATCAACAAGTTTAGAGTTGTTGGTATTCTGTAGCTCTGCCTACCCCACTCTGGGAATGAAGGCGTGACGTTATGTATGTATGTATGTAAATAACTAATCCATGGATTTTAAAAAATATATATTAATATTTTAAATGTGAAAGTAACTCTATCTGTCTGTTTTACGCTTTTTTTGATAAATCGCTGAACCAAATAAGATGAAATTTTCTATGTTTAGTTTGAGTCCCAGGGGTACAGAGGGAGGGAGGGGAGGGTAGTTTTTGACGATACGCTAGCCTAGTTGGTAGTGAGCCTGCTTTCAAAGCAAGGGTCCTGGGTTCGAATCTGGGTAAGGGCTGGAATCTGGATATTTGTGTGATGAGCAAAAGTATTTGTTCCTGAGTCTTGGATGTTTTCTATGTATTCAAGTATATATTTTTCTATATAAGTATGTTTATCGTTGTCTAGTACCCATAGTACAAGCCTAGAGCTTAGTTTGGGACTAGGTCAATTTGTGTGACATTGTTCTGTGATATTTCATCCCAAAAACTTGGACAGTATCTAAGGGAATAGCCATAAACTCCTATGCGGGCGGAGTCATGGGAATGGCCTATTTAATCATAGAAGCTTGTGGAAAAGAAACGAAGGTAATTTAAGTATTACCAAAATCTGTACAGGGCCTCTATTCAACTGCGTTAAAACGATATCGTGTTTGACACTTTTAAGAATCGTTTATGTCACAGTCGCCATTATTGTAAATGACATAAGAGTTATCAAATCGTTGACAATACGGAAACAGGTCAGAAACGATATCGTTATTACCGTGTAGAATTCCAGCCCTGTAATGTTATCACAGTATAGATTTTGGTAAGGTTATGAGTTCAAATTTGGAACAGCTGTCAACACTCAAGAGCTGTCTCTATTTTAGTATTCATAGATATTAAAACTGTTATCGACTCGAAACGTCAATTCAGTATGTTTTTTTAAATATAAACCGCACTAAGTTTAATCTCTAGTGACTTGAGAATAGAGAACATTCGTCTTGTCAGAGGATCGAATTTCCGCCATTTTTGTTGTCATTTGTTTGTTGGTTTTTTGCTGTTACGAAAGTAAAGCCAATTTTGAACTTATGATATGTGTGTAGATAAAGTAGTGTATGCAATTGTACATAATTAGGCCTTAAAACACTCGTGTGATCCTATTATGAAACTCGCTGTGGCTCGTTTCATAAAACCACACTCGTGTTTTAAGGCCTCTCATTATGCACCAGTTGCATAAAGTACACAAATACACGTCACGTTGGCATAGTTGGGATTGAACCTGCCTCTGAAGCCTGCGGTCCTGGGTTCAAATCCCGGTAAGGACAGATATTTGTGTGTTGACCGCGAATATTTGTTCCTGAGTCTTGGATGTTTTGTATGTATTTCTTTATATAAGTATGTTTATCGTTGACTAGTACCCATAGTACAAGCCTAGAGCTTAGTTTGGGACTAGGCCAATTTGTGTGAGATTGTCCCCTGATATTTATTTAAATAAAGCACGCAATTAAATATGATTGTCATTAATATGTAAATTATTGAGTGGTATTTTATCAGCTTTGCAGACTTAACCAAAGCTAAATAAACAAAGCGAATTCACATTATTCTAGTAATATTCATCGTCACGGTACAAATCTGATTTCTACTTCAATATTAATATTCAAAAGTGTTTTATTGCTTGAGTGGAAATGGCGTAAGTTAAAAACAAATTCGTTACAAAGTCAATCATAGTTGCTCACAATAAAACTTAAAATGATAACATTTCTGGTTTAAGTAACGTCAGTGTATGTAGCAAATTGAGTCTTATTCACATCTGAAAAGATTCGTATTGTTTTGGTTGAATTTCTTAGATTACGAGTTACATAAAGAAACAAATGTACGAAAAAGATTGTTGTTTAGACATTTCTACTCGCGTGCAATAAACTAGGTTACACTTTCATTACGTGACAGTTGCTTAAAAAGTGTTATGCAACCGTCATATAATGAAGGCAAATGAGATACGTGTAACAAAAAATAGTAATGTTTTTCGATACACAAAAAGGATTTTATAAACATGCACAAGTTTAAAAATAACCTTAACCTGCGTAATTAACGTCCATAAACGGAATCTCCGCAAAGCCTTACACGGTGTTAATCGATCGTTCTGGAACTTGGAAGGAATAAAATCCACATGTGAACGGAACACATAATGAGGTTAATAGCCACTTTGTCGATCCGTCTGTGTTCGCTTAAAGTGTAAACTGAAAGCGGAAAGACACAAAAATATTAAGACAGTTATACAACGACAGCGTGGCGAATGACGTATGCCACGAGTCGCTGTGCTTGGGCCCTAGCCAAGAGGCAAACGCTATTAGGCGCTTAGCAAAAAAATACATATATTTAAGGACAAAACTTTACAACGGTAATTTTTCCATTACGACACGAAAATTAGTCATATTTTAATATACTGCCCTCATAAGCCAATAGGCGGTGTTTCAAATTAAATAATCATAGCACACTCAACCTCACATGTTAGTGAATTTACGGTCTAGCGCAGAGGTCGTTGAGTAATTAGGGAACATCATAAAAAAATAAAATAATTGAGATCCTTCGTGGTGGATCGCTACCACCATCTTATCCATTAACCACCCGCCATGCAACAGTGTTCGCATTGTTGTGTTCCGGTGTGGGGATAAGACAACCGGTGAAATTACTAGCATAGAGGCAACGCATTTGAGGTCTTAGGATTATAGTCTTGAGAATTCAAATGTCTATGGGTCTCAGATTCCACTTACCAAAAGGTGGCCTGAGTGCTCGTGTGCCTTCTCCTCAACATAAAAAAGAACCTCCTCTTTTTTTTGAAGGCGGTTAAAAATCGTCTTTTCATAATAATCGCTACCGCTTATGCCTTAGCCACCTATATAAGAACTACAATGACAGAGACCGAATTAAAGAAGGGTTGTGCTTTCGCTTCATTGCCTTTCGAATTGTAAGAGTTTGCTAAGCGATTTTATATCTTATTGCATTGCTCTACTACCCTACGTTTCAGTTGAACAAATAAGCAATTCTTGTGAATTCAATAAAAAGGAATGTTTGTTCAGATCTCCAAATAAAATATATAATAGAAGGCACACATACAAATTAAACTAGTGTCGGAGTAAGCTCTTAGCTTGTAGTTTCCACCCTAAATAAAAACGGTTCAATATTGATAAAAACTGAGGTCCTAGTGAATGTCAAGTAAAAATTTGTTCACGTCTACAAGTAAGTTGGTCAAGTATTAACACTACACTTGTGTTTATTCCTCATTTTAGGGTTCCGTAGTCAAACAAGGAACCCTTATAGTTTCGCCATGTCTATCCGTCCGTCCGCAGTCTAGCTCAGAGACTCTTAGTACTATAAAGCTGTAATATGGCATGATACATATTAATCCCGCCAACAAAGTGGTATAGTAAAATGTAAAAAAAGTTTTTTTTAGGGCACCTTCCCTACAGTGTGGGGTGTCGTTGGATAGGTTTTTCAAAAATTTAATTCAAAAAGAAATGAAATGAAAAAATTGATGCAGGACACAATTAATTATTATAATATTGTGGATATTAAATATTACCCGTTTATGAAATGTTAAACTTTAGAGTGCTAATTTTGTTAGAGCCAAGTGCCCCCCCCGCCTACAGCCAAAACTACAAATACTAAAAATCTGAAAAATACTGAAATGAAAGCACATATAACGAATTTATAAGAAAAACTATCACGACTAAGTAGACATCATTGGTTCTTGAGATACAGGCGATAAAAGTGTTTATATCTACTAAAATCATCTCAGACGGCACCAAATCACTTTAAATACAAAATTAGTTATTACTTGTTGATTTTTATGTTTGTAGTAAGTACTTAACGGCTTCGGAACCCTATACTGAGCATGGTCCGACATGCTCTTTCCCGCTTTTTTATTACTAGTTTATTCCCCGCGTGGTTGCCGGGTTAGAAAAGCGCCACTCCATGACGTCTTCCCGTTGATGTCGTAAGAGGCGACTAAGGGAATAAAGGCTTATAGTGTTAGGCGATAGGCTTGCAACCTGTCACTAATACACTAGTAACCATCTTAGCTGATTGTGCAAAATGTGGTTACAGAATTATTAACTTTTTGTTTAGACTTCTTTTTAATTCTGTAGCTCTGCCTAATTCCACACTGGGAATAAAGGCGTGATGTATGTATGTATTACGAGTTAAGTCAACTTATACCCTTCTTATTCTAGATATTCCGCTACCGACCAAACGGTGTTACGTCGTACTGTTTCAAAACATTGCCTTTATTTTCTGGTAATGCCGTCCCATAGCATCCTTTTTTAAAGGGGTTTTAAAATCACTGTTACATCTATTTTTACTGCGACAGCCCTGTTTAAGCTCCGTTGTTATCTTTTTGTTCATTAGCCGCGTTTCTGCCGGATCTTTTTAACATTAACGCTGTTTCGATTCTTTTTAACACGTTTTAATTTAAAGTAGCCTGATTTACTTCTCAAATGTCTACAGAAATAGGAGATTCTTTGACTGAGTTTAAACTTGAATTAGTAAAAAAAGCAAGTGTATGTCGGACCATGCTCAGTGTAGTGTTCAAAACTTTAAAAATTTGTGTAAGTTTGAACAATTGTGAAAGAGCCACCATGGTGTTTTTGTTCTACTGATAGCGGATTCTGCTACTGATGACATTGATTATTATACATTTTTGACAAAAAAAAAATATATGAAACTAATTGTAAAGAAAACGTTAGAGTACTAAGAGTCGCATCAATTTTTTCAGCATCCTTTGAAAGCAAATGAAAAAGAAAAATTCTAATAACTGTGGTCGTGGCAACGGAAACGGTGTACCAGGGCACCGCATTTCCTAAAAAAAATAGTTGAGAATACTCATTTTTGGTACAGTCAAGGTCATAAATATGTAAACACTTTAGTACCTTGTCACATTAATCGCTGTGACAATTTCGTTTGGCAGTTTAAGCATGATGTTAAATAGACAAGGTACTATATTTATGACCTTGACTGTACTTTTACTCAACAATACAATACAATACAATACAAATACTCTTTATTGAACACCAAAAATAAAAAATAAAAACAGAACATGGAACAGTACATTTAAATCATAGGTATACAACAGGCGGTCTTACCGCTAAATAGCGATCTCTTCCAGACAACCTTGTAAGAGAAATAACTGAGGACACATATTCATGGCAGGGGGTGTAAACTAATTCGTTTAGAACTCAAACTAAATAACTACACGAAACAATTAAATTATTTCAATTTTGAAATTAGAACTATTTATAAATATACTAAATATAAATACATAAAATAAATAATTGAATAAATACATACTAAATACATATAATTATACATCTATATAATATATACATACATACATCCTCCAAAAACAGCCAAACAATGACAACAGACGAAGCATGAGATATAACAAAGAAAAAAAGTAAGGGAGATAATAGAAAAACTACGGAAGTGACAGAAAATGATCCTTTAGCTTGCTTTTAAAAATGGCAACAGACTTAGCACGTCGTACCTCCACAGGCAAAGCATTCCATAACCTTATCGCCTTGATGGTAAAAGAATTTGTGTAAAATTTAGAGGAAGAAAAAGGAACTGACAGGAGAAGGTTTTGGGACGCTCTAATAGATTTAAAATAATTGAACCGCTCTTTTAGGTAGCGCGGGGTTGCAGGGTTGAAAAGAATGCTGAAGAGGAGATTTAAAATGTGAAAGTTACGACGAGCACGGATTGTGAGCCACTTGAGCTGATTGCGAAAAACGGAGACGTGGTCATACTTGCGTAACCCAAATATGAACCGTATGCACAAATTCTGAATACGCTCAAGCTTATCTAGTTGCTCCTCAGTGAGATCCAAATAGCACACGTCAGCATAATCTAGAATAGGAAGCAGTAAACTTTGAGCAAGCGCAATTTTCGTAGCAAGAGGCAGAAAGTTCTGAAGCCGTCTGAGAGAACCTACAGCTGCAAACATCTTCCTGCTAGTCTCACTAACTTGAGGTGCCCATGACAAAGTGCGGTCCATGATGACACCCAGATTCTTAACCTGGAGAGAGTAAGGTATCAGAACACCGTCGAAAAAAACTGGGGGAAGATTCACAAAGTTGACTCTAGAAATTAGTTGGGAGCTGCCAATGACGATCACTTGAGTTTTAGAAGGGTTTACTTTTAGCCCAAACGCATTGCTCCAACTCAAAATTCGTTTCAAATCTTCATTGACAGCGTCAACCACAGAAAAAAGATCGTCAAGCGTACCCTGAGTATAAATTTGAAGGTCGTCAGCATAAAGGTGATAAGAAGAGAGAAGGTTTTGTGTAATGGAATTAATAAAGATAGAAAAAAGAAGCGGAGACAGCACGCCACCTTGCGGAACGCCGGCCAGCGTGCTGCACCATGAAGATCGAGAATCACCTATCTTTATTCGCTGCCGACGACCCATTAAGTAGCTATGAAACCATTCAATTACCGCAGGAGATATGTTAAGGGAGCGTAGAATTCCAAGCATTATGTCAAAATCAACGGTATTAAAAGCATTACTAAAGTCTAGCAGTGTCAAAATCGTTAGTTTCCTGCTATCCATGCCAGCGCGAATGTCGTCCGTGATTTTGACAAGAGCAGTAGCCGTACTATGACCAGGACGGAAACCGGACTGAAAGGGGTTAAGGAGATCATATCTGTTTAAGTAGGACGACAATTGCTGATGAACAAGACGCTCCAGGATCTTAGATAAGAAAGGAAGAATGGATATGGGACGATAATCAGAAAAGGAAGCGGGATTAGGTTTTTTGGGAAGAGGGACAACTTCAGCATCCTTCCATAACGAAGGAAACTCATTACTTATAATGGACCTATTAAGGATACTAGAGATGATAGGAACGAGAAGGTCAAGCAAAGGGAGGATCATATTACGGCTAATGCTATCAACACCAACTGCGTTGGAACTGATGGATAGTATGCTCCTCTTAACATCACTGTCAGAGAATTGAGAAAAGGAAAAAGATGAAGTATCAGGAGTTGATAAGTTAGAAAGAAATTTTAGAGTATTGGCTTTAGCCGAACCATCAAATAAGGTAGAAGAAGAGAAATGCCGATTCAGCTGATTGATTTCAATATCTTTACTATCAGAATTTACTTGAGATTTTCCAACTCCTATAGATTTAAGAAACTTCCACACTTTAGCAGGATCCCCATTTTCCACAGATTTATGTATATGACGAGTTTGTGCATCACGACATATCGTGCCACAGCGGTTACGCAAGGTGTGGTACTTGAACTTATTTTCTTCCGATGAGTCAACTTTGTATCTAGATTTAGCAACATTCTTTTTGTGAATCAGGGCTCTAATTTCATCAGTAAGCCAAGGAGCAGGAAGATGCTTGATTTTGACAGGCCGAACCGGAGCATGGACATCATATAACTGAGTAAGTTGGGAGTTAAACAATGCGACTTGCTCGTCCACGGTATTAGCGTTAGTAATAACACTCCAGTCAACCTTAACTGCGTCCTCACGGAGACTGTCTGCATCCAACCTACTAAAATTGCGCTGGAGGAGAATTTTGGGCCTAGACTTAGGGGGACGGACTTTATAAGATAGGTAAATTAAGTCATGATATGAGAAGGCGTCCACAGAGTATTGACCGTACTTAGCAACAAGAGTAGAAGAAGAAGTTAAAGCAAGATCTAAGAGTGATGGGGAACAATTGGGAGAACAATGAGTGGCGTTAGAAGGAAGAATACTCATGTTGCAAGCAGTGACGAGAGAAATGAGTGATTTAGAACGATGGTCATTTTTAAGAAGGCAAGTGTTGAAATCACCCATTAAGATATGGTGGCTAAAAGAAGGCATGAGATTTTCGAGAAGCTTTTCAAGGGATTCAAAGTAATTAACATGTAATGAAGGGGAATAAAATACTCCAAGCAGAAGTTTAGAGTGGGAAAAAGTTAAGCTGAGAAAAATATACTCTGCGGCGTCACAAGAGTTTTGCGCTGACGTACTTACAATCGTGAAAGGAATATGAGAACGAAGGTAAATGGCAACCCCGCCACCACCTCTTCCAGTACGATCGTTGCGAATCAAATTAAAACCTGGTAGAGAATAGGAAGAAGTCGATAAACAAGGTTTAAGCCACGACTCTGAAATTAAAATTGCGTGAATGTTTTTTAGGTCAAACGTTAGTATCATGTCATTAAAATGAGCAGGAATGCTTTGAGCGTTTATATGAACGACATTAAAATTTTTAGAAACATCAGAAAATTGAGCATCTAGTAATTCATGGAGAGAAAGAGGGAGACTATGAAAACTATCATCACTTACCGAGCTAGAAGAAAAAGAAACGTAATTATTACTATCATTACTATCAGTCCGGCTGGATGTAGACATATGTATAATTATTTATATAAAAAAATATATATGTTTATAGATATAAATCAAAAATAATTAAAAAGTAGGTTACTAAATATATTTAAACTGTACTTTAGTAAACACTACCTGCCAGCAGTAAAACAAAGAGAAGAACTAACATCATAGTACCAAAAGTTCAACTAAATTAATAATTAAACATTTTTAACGAATAACGGAACGCAACTTAAAGACGGCAACACTGAACAGACACGAAAGTGTCAGTGAGAAACGTCATGTTGTAGTGACAGTTGACTGATAACATTAATAAACTGCCAAATCGATCGCTCAATAAAAGCAATTAAAGGCATACCGTACTAAAAAATATATCATGCAACCAAAAACAAAAGGTGTAATAACATACGTACAATACTGCAAAATCACGAAGCACGAAGATGAACAACAACACAACAACAACATTACAACTATAACCACTACACAAATAAGTCGCTAATTATAGAGCAAAGTTAGTAAGCTTAAGCCGACGGCTTCACTATATTTCTCCTAGACTTTTTGACCGGCAGCACACTCTGCAAGGCACCACTGGCACCGGCACGAGGGGTCGAGGCAGTAGGGGCCGCTGGCACAACCGGGATGGCGCTGACCTCCGCGAGCGAGATAACGCGGTGCCGTACACCGCCTGCGCCCAGAATATGCACCACTCCGTCTCGCGTCCAACAGCTCCGGACTCCGAAGCGTTCACGGGCTGCCATGAAAGCATTGTGGCGACTCTTCGTCAAAAACTCGGATACCGTGATACCCGTGCCCTTCAGTGCCGTCTTGCCAAACCATACCTCGTCCCGATTCTTGATGTCACGAAACTTGACAAGGATGGCTCTAGGCTTATCACCACGGGGCCGACCAGAGCGGTGACAGTGCGCAATCTCACCAGCATTCTCCCTCTTGAGATGTTTATGAAGCGTCACACTAACAAGAGCTGTGGTGTCCTCACCGTCAGATTCAGCAACACCATGCAATAGCAGCATCTTGCGGCGAGAGCGCATATCAAGAAAGTCTACCTGATGAGCCAGTGTCTCCACTTGTTTCTGCAGAATGCTCAGCGCTTTCATCATGAAGCTTTTGAACTCTGCAAATTCTACCGCAATTGAAGCCACAGAAGGGTTACTAGCACCAGCCCTATCAAGGCTGCCCTGAAATTCAGCCATCTTCGCAGTAAACAAAGTAGCAAGCTCGGCAACAGATGTCTTCATCTCAGATTGTGACATTTTGAGGTTAAATTATCAGTGAAGTGACAAAATATGTTGAAACTTTCAGGAAATGTAAAAATTACTGCTGGTAGGTTATTTAAATCAATTTACCATTTACTTTACTGGTTTTTTTTCAAAAATATTGGCTAATTTAATTTTAAAGAAATAAAAATGTTTGAGACAATGTTTACTTTTTTTATCCACCTACCCGAAAAAAAGTCCCTCAACATATTTATCATATTTAGAACACTCCTGAGCTGACCTATCCAGCCCTGAAAGGATGGCTACTATCTCCCGGACACCCTGAATAGTGCACTAACAACATCTCTTATTGAATGCATCATCATCATCATCGGCCTGCGGCAGTCCACTGCTGAACATAGGCCTCTCCCAAGGCACGCCATTTTCCTCGATCTTGAGCTTTGAGCATCCAGTTGCTGCCAGCCACCTTGCGCAGATCGTCGCTCCATCTAGCAGGGGGGCGTCCAACACTACGTTTGCCTATGCGCGGTCTCCACTGCAGAACTCGATTACTCCATCGTTCATCAGTTCTGCGACAGATGTGACCAGCCCACTGCCACTTCAGCTTGCTTATTCGAGTAGCTATGTCGGTAACTTTAGTTATCTGTCGAATTACTTCATTTCGGATTCTATCCCTTAGATATACTCCAAGCATAGCTCTCTCCATAGCTCGCTGAGCCACTTTTAGCTTGCGGACCAGTCCCACCGTCAGTGTCCACGTTTCAGCTCCGTATGTCATCACGGGTAGGATGCACTGGTCAAAAACTTTTGTTTTTAGGCTTGACGGGTGACGAGAAAACATGACGTAGCTTCCGGAATGCCGCCCAGCCCAACAGAATCCTCCTATCGGCTTCCTTCTCGAAATTGTTCCTACCTAATTGCAGGTTTTGTCCAAGGTAGACGTACTTGTCGACAATTTCGAGAAGTACTTCATCGATAGTTATTGGCCCGGGAATAACATGCATGTTGAACATGACTTTCGTCTTGTCTAAGTTCATACACAGGCCGATGCGTCGGGAGGATTCATTTAGGCTACTCAACAATACCTGAAATTCCTGCAGTGATTTCGCCATACCAACAATGTCGTCTGCAAAACGTAGGTGTGAGATGTAATGCATAAATCACTTTAAATAATAAATGTAATAGATTATAAGAGTTTTGACGACGCGTTGGCGTTGGATTTTCATATGATTACTCTTTTTTTTATAAATTAGGAACTAACGTCACGCGGGAGTTCTAGTCGTGCATCAAAGATAATAACTGCTGTCTTATTTTGGAAAAAATATTAGAAATTTAAAAAACCCCGACTCTAAATAGTCTGTAAAACAACCTCTAAAAAGTAAAAAATAATAAGAAGTGGTCCTAAGGGCTGATTGTATTTTAAGTAGATAGTTAACTGAACACTGACACTAACTAAACTGACACGTCGGGGACCGCTAAGTAGCTGGAGTATTTTATGTTATTTCATTTACTTAGCGATCCCCGCCGTGTCAGCTTAGTTAGTGTCAGTGTTTATTTAACTATCTACAATTAGCTTTTAGGGCCACTACTTATTATTTTTTACTTTAGAGGTTGTTTCATACACTAGAAGGTGTTGCCGTTATTTTGGGGGCATTTCACCCCCTAAAAGCTCCATGTCTCAAAAACGGCTGAACTGATTTTTATAAAACATATCTAAAGACCATTGCTAGAGAACCTATTTCATTAAAAAAAAAACCGCTTTTAAATCGGTTCATCCATTTAAGATCTACGGTGCCACTAACTGACACACACAGACACACTTACACGTGAAACTTATAACACCCCTCTTTTTGTGTCGGGAGTTAATAAAACAAGGATGGCCGATGTTTAGGTTTTTTTTTATGTTAATGAGAAGGCACACGACCGCTCAGGCCACCTGATACCATCAGTGGAATCTGAAACCCATAGACATTTGAATTCTCAAGACTATCTTAAGAACTCAAATGCGCTGCCAACCCTGAGGACTAAGATGGAATGCCTCTATGCTAGTAATTTTACCGGTTGTCTTATCCCTACACCGGAACACAACAATGCGAACACTGTGTGCACTTGCACTATTCTGTCAAAAGCGTTACAGCAACAGCTCTGCTATTTATAAGGTGACTCTAAAGTTCTTCTTCATATTATGAAACAGCATACTTTGTTGAATTTTTTTAAGAGTGGAATTTCTACGTACAAAAGAGCGAGTCAGCTAATAGACCGTCCTAACGGAACAAAGGTTAAGGTATTTATAAAGCCGGGGCTTAGCGATTCCTTAGCCGAGCTGCACTTTGAGCTACGGGAGTTAGGTATTGGTGGGTTTATTCTAGGAATTTGCTGTAAGACCGCATTTCCTAGCAGATAGCATCGTTTGTAAAGAAAACGATGCGTTTAATCGTCTTTTATGGTTTAGAATGAAGTAAAAATATATAGAGGATTGTCACACACAAATTCACTATAAAAAAATAAAACACAGGACAATGTCACACAAATTTAACTAGTTCCAAACTAAGCTCTAGGCTTGTACTATAGGTACTAGACAACGATACACTTACTTACATAGATAAATATATACTTAGATACATAGAAAACATCCAAGACTCAGGAACAAATACTCGTGTTCATCACACAAATATTTGCCCTTACCAGGATTTGAACCCAGGACCCCTAGCTTCGAAGGCAGGGTCACTACCAACTAGGCTAGCGTGTCGTCTATGTCCTAAACTGAGGTCAGTTCTTGTGCTATAGATACTAAACCACGATGTCTATACTTATACAGGGAAAATAACCTTAAATATTGTAGATACAATATTTTGTTGTATGGAGACATTATTTTATTTATAAAAGTAATAAACATCCTGTGTTATGATGCCAATCTTAAAAAAATGAACACCCTGTTTTTTATATGATGGTATGTATGGTGTTCCTTTTATTTTGAACGCTATGTCAAATTCAAAACCAGAGCGAATGTCAACTTTGCCTCATAGATACCAAGGTCTATTTTGCGTTGTCAACCTTGACGGAAATATCCGTCAATGGCGTTGAAAAGGTTAAGATTGGCATCATAAAATAAAGGATGTTTATCTTTTCAGTGGTCAGTACGATTCCCACACTAGGCCCATATTTTTTTTAAGTCTTTGAGTGCTGTATTACTTAGTATAAAAAATACAATAATTAATCCAAACAAAAAAACCTCATACATAACATCACGCCTCCACTCCCACAGTGGGGTAGGCAGAGCTACAGAAATACCAACAACTCTAAAAAGACTTGTTGATAATTCCGTAACCACACTTTGCACAATCAGGCCAAGAAGTTTACCAGTGCATTAGTGACAGGTTGCAAGCCCATCGCCTAACAGTACTACAAGCCCTTTTTCCCTTAGTCGCCTCTCACGACATCCACGGGAAGACATGGAGTGGCACTATTCTAACCCGGCAACCACACGGGGGAAACCATAAATGGATCGAACGTGGGTCTGCTAGCTTCGTAAACAAGGTCACTACCAACTAGGCTAACTATGTAACCGTTAGTTACGGCGCCTCGATAGACACACATACGTTTAACTTATATCACCCCTTTTCCGATACGTTAGGTTAGGTTAGGTTAGGATATAAATGCGTCCTCGCAATTCTATTAATGAAACCGGCACGAATTACCCTAAAAGGTATTTTGCGGCAAATAATCAACCAAGAACGTACTCAAGCGGAATAATCGAAACCCAACCATTGACATAATCTGCGTAAATACTTAGTATAAATACCTGGTGCAAATACTTGATGGTCTTGGGATTTGAGGCGAATAATACCTGCTCATTTTCATTATGATGACACGCTAGCCTAGTTGGTACTGACCCTTCAAATTCCGGTAAGGGCGTATATTTTTGTGATGAGCACGAGTATTTGTTCCTGAGTCTTGGATGTTTCTGTGTATTTAAGTATATATTTCTCTATATAAGTATGTTTATCGTTGTTTAGTACCCATAGTACAAGCCTAGAGCTTAGTTTGGGACTGGGTCAATTTCTGTGACATTGTCCTGTGTTTTTTTTTTATTTTTTTTTTATTATACCTACTCCGGAATCTTAGCGGCTCATAATAGGCCCTTGAGTTTGAACTCATTTGACTGATCGTTTGATAGTGAGTTTATCATTAGTATTTAATTGAATTATGTATAATCGAACTGTGAGGCGGCTCACCGGGTCTCAAGATACAGACTCTGCCTAGTTTGGGTCCCAACGAAAACTCTTAACTTGTAAAAAATATGTTTGACAAATAAACTTTATTAATATTATTTATTTATTAGGAATAGAGTCGGCAATAAAGTGATATTTTCTTTTATTTTTTTTGCAACCGTATTTTTAGATTAGTTTTAAACTTAAAACAGAAAATGTTTTGTTTTTATTGCTAAGAAACGCAATAATTTTAAATGTCCAGAGTTGTGTAAATTTCGTACCTTATACGTATTTTTTTAAAAATTTCGTTCAACTGTTAGAGAATACCATTGGGCATTAAGTTGATCTTTTGTACTAAATTTTGTATGTTGTGCAATTAGGATACAATAAATAAAATTTGCGTAAAATTTTAATAAAAATTAGAAAACCTTTACGATATTTTTTCCTATTCCAAAAATACCCAGTATTTTCCTGATAGAGTCTCGACCCGAACATACTCGACAAAAAGGGTTCTTTTTCCTCCCATCGGCCGATCGTAATTGACTCCCAACAGCGCGCGGACTCGATAAAAGACCTCTTGATTGTGAATTTCATTAGTGTTCACATCCGATAGCGTTTTATTTGTATTTGAATTTGAATTTGGAATTATTTCAGAATGTGTAATACAGGCTGTTTTAAAATAAAAGAAGTTCCTATTTCTAAGGTCTGAGTTATTTTCCTATCAACGAATTGATTGTTTCATGTACTCAGAAGCAATAGTTTAACTTTTATCACTACTAGTAATACCATTCTCGTGGCTGAATATGCATCAGTTTCCATTCAAAACACCGTTAACCTGATCGAAAACATATTAGAATGAAAGATAGAAGGGAGAAGAGGCATGGGGAAACCAAGGAGAAATGACATTGAACAAAACTGACGACGTGGTGGCCAAATTAGTAGTGACCCTGCCTACGAAGCAAGCGGTCCTGGGTTCAAATCCTGGTATGGGCAAATATTTGTGTGATGAGTTTCTATGTATTTAAGTATTTATTTATCTAGTACTTATAAGCCTAGAGCTTAGTTTGGGACTAGGTCAATTGGTATTAGATTGTCCCTTAATATTTATTTAAAATCATAAAAAAGGTTCAGGTCGAGTCGTACTCGAAATAGCAGAAAATCAAATCAGGGAAGAGAAAGAGATACATACATACGTAACGTCACACCTTTATTCCCAGAGTGGGGTAGGCAGAGCAACATAATACCAACAACTCTAAACTTGTTGATAATTCTGTAACCACATCTTGCATAGTCAGGCTAAGATGTTTACCAGTGTATTAGTGACAGGTTGCAAGCCCATCGCCTAACAAAACTACAAGCATTTATTCCCTTAGTCGCCTCTTACGACATCCAAGGGAAGACATGGAGTGGCACTATTCTAACCCGGCAACCACACGGGGGAAAAATAGAGATAGAGATAATCAATATTTAATTAATCGCAAGTCTTTTTCAGGCCTAACCACTGATTAACCTTGTAGACTTTAAAATTTTCTTAATTCCGATGTCTTAACTATTTAATTAAATTCCCCATTCGAATACTTTCATTAACTTTCCGATGCCGTCTCGATACTAATCTAGAGCAAAAAAACTGTCTGAACGTAAAAACGTGATCTAAGAAGTCTGCTTCGCTTTCGAACTAGACTTGTTCCATTTATAATTTGTCGCGAGGCAAACTAGCTTTTCCAGCCAATTACTTGAGGAATCGATCTTTAAGTGTATTGGTAAAGGTAACACTCGCTTATATGTTTGTATGGGGTCCATTATTATGTCACATAAAATTCTTATTCCTATTTTTTGTTTTACTACCGATTTATATTAATAAAAATCACTCTTCATATTTATTTCCTAATAACACAAACACAAATAGTGACTTTGAGTGAGCATGCCCCTCTTATTTTGTGCCTTTTCTCCGTTATTATATCTTAATTAATTGTATTTAGTTATTATTAATACCAAATCTTTAGTCGGTGCACCAATGATGACTTCATGCAATGTAGAACAACTACTGCTTCTGTATTGCTATTGGTGAGAACCTGTAATAGGCTTTCTGAATTTATGCAAGTTTCTAATGTATTTGTGTTCGCTATTGGTTTTCCTTAAATAAATAAATAAATAATTATTTTTTTGTTTATATTATGTTATTCATAATCATCACAACTCCTAAAGTTAATCAGATTTTAGGACGTTTATAAAACAAATCTAACCTAACCTAACCTTAATAACCAGTTGAATATTTTTTTAATTAAGAAAATAAACAGGTGTATGATTAATATCGATCACTAAAAGTGATTATTATGATGTAAAATAGTATGAGAAATATATTCGGAGTTCTGATAAGGACTTAAAAAGTTATGCGAATTAATGCTCACCCACTTGTGTGAGATAGAGACATCACTTGACATAATATTTCACAAGTTTTGGGATCGAATCCTCATTTTAAGTTTACATCTTTTTTTTTTTTTTATGTTAAGGAGAAGGCACACGAGCACTCAGGCCACCTGATGGTAAGTGGAATCTGAGACCCATACACATTTGAATTCTCAAGACTATAATCTTAAGACCTCAAATGCGTTGCCAACCCTGAGGACTAAGATGGAATGCCTCTATGCTAGTAATTTCACCGGTTGTCTTATCCCCACGCCGGAACACAATAATGCGAACACTGTTGCTTGGCGGGTGGTTAATGGATAAGATGGTGGTAGCGATCCGGACGGACCCTGCACAGGGTCCTACCACCACTAAATCTGATCTGAATTCAGATATCTATTTCTGTAAAAAAATGCAAAACTAAAATAATTTTAGTCGTTACAGTTGTGATTCACATACCGGCAATGGTAATTTAATTATCTTGGCTTGTCGTTTGTATTGTACCTATAAAGGTAAGTGAATGGGTTTACCTGTCTGTTTTGCGTTATTTTGGCAAAAAATAAAAATTTAAGTTTTATTGAAACATAATATATCTCTTAAAGATGAATATTAATAATCAAACCACGTTGATACTAAACACAATAGTTAACGTTAACTACCTAACGACGATTTCATTGCAGAAAAGGCAGTTCCAAATAATACAGCACGAAAATACCTAATAAAAAAAAAAACATGGAGATTCAAAGTTTCTACAGGGTTTCAACACTGATAGATCAAACGCTATGTGCACATAGGGACCCTCAATACGCATCATTAAGAACCCTATTGAGTTGATGTAACTTCACATGGCGTTCAATCTACCACTGAAAGGACAGCCTGTAAATTATTCTAGATGCAAGCAGGCGTATAGCGTCAAATAACGAAGACGTGCCTGTATTACGTTACGTGGATAGTACACCTTAGAATCTGTACGGTAACGTGTGTGATGACACGATGTGAAATATTAAAATAAAATCTACATTCACTGCTTTATACAGGCTGAGCCAAAGGACCATGGGGAGATTTTGAAGTCTGGGCACAGAGTTGAGTGATATGTCATAAATACACATCGCTAACTCGTGGCATTTAGGTAACACTTGACAGATTAGTGATGAGACAAGTTTTCTAAATGTCTTTATAGATAAGATAATACAATAAATTAATATTACCTACATGGTCTTGACATATCGCATCTTCAGAACAATAGTGGCCTAAGTAATTCAGAAATTTAAAATTTAGAATTAGGTCTCTATTGTAATAAATTTATGACTTGAAGTTTGAAAGCTGAAATTTTTATTGGGTCACTATTGTTCTGAAGCTGCGAATGACGAAGTTGGTTTGATCACTGGCTTAAAACAATCTATATTGTGATTCATTTACTCGTAATAATTATTACAAGACGTATCGCGAAACATATATTTTTTCAAAATAATGGAGGAAATCATTAGAGAGCATTCAGAACTCCTTACTACAAGGTGACAAGGTAAAATGCACCCGTTTGCGATGTTTATATAGTTTGCAAGACATTTAATATGAACAAGCACTAGTCCAAAAAGCACATCACAGAATCATTTGCTACCTCACCTTTAGAAGATTTAGTTTTAAATGAAATAAATAAATAAATATCAGGGGACAATCTCACACAATAGACCTAGTCCGAAACTAAGCTCTAGGCTTGTACTATGGGTACTAGACAACTATAAACATACTTATATAGAGAAATACATACTTAAATATATAGAAAACATCCAAGACTCAGGAACAAATATTCGCGCTCATCACACAAATATCTGCCCTTACCGGCATTTCAACCCAGGACCGCTGGCTTCGGAGGAAGGGTCATTCCCAACTAGGCCACCGTGTCGTCACCGCAGTGAAAATGTTATTAATATTATAAATGATAAAGTTTGGACGTTTGTTATTTAATCACGCTTTAACCACTAAACGAATCCGGATAAAACTTAACACATATATAGGTTAGATCCTGAAATAGGGCATAGGATATTTTATCCCGGAAAAATTAACAGTTCCCGCGAGAATACCGATGAACGACTTCTACCACTATTTACCTATAAACATGTCATTTTTAGGGTTCCGGAGCCGAATGGCAAAAACGGAACCCTTATAATTTCGTCATGTCCGTCTGTCCGTCTGTATGTCACAGCCATTTTACTCAGAGCCTATTGGCACTAAATAAATGAAATTTGGAGGATAGATGTATTCTATGAACCGCTATACAATGATGTAGTAAAATTGAAAAAAAATATATATTTAGGAGTGGCACTCCATACATGTAACTAGGGGACGAAAAATTTTTTTTTGAGTTACATCAGCGTGTGGGGTATTTATAGATAGGGCTTCCAAAATGATACTTACAGAGATTTTTAAGTGACTTTTTTTACATAAGTGAACAGTTGGCGAGATATACGCTTCTAAAGTCGTAAAAATTCTGTCCGGGTGGGTAGCTTTTGAACTGTCAAATAGAACATTCTAATAAAAATTACAGTAGTAGAACATACAAAATACTTCCAACCAAAATTGTTTTGAACCCGATACGCTGTGTAGTTTTTGAGATTTTAATAAAAAAATAATTAATTTCAACCATGAACGTTCATCCCAGCTACGGAACCCTTCACTGTGCGTGGTGCGACATGCACTTGGCCGGTTTTTTTTTAAATAAACTTAAACAAGCTGCTTTAAATAGACCTCACTCCATTACTTAACTCTAGTTTAACAAAACGCGAAAACTTTCAAGTTTTCTGCAACTGACGAAAAGTAATACAGTGGAAAAAATTCACACACAAAGGGTCCGTAAATTACCGCTTAAACGCAAAGCGAACCATTTACCCGCTGCCAACTTTGGAACTATGTTTGTTCGTAAAACACCAGAGGGCGCGTTGAGCGAGTACTTATATTACATTCTGTGTGACCTAATAAAAGTCTCCACCCTGTATTGCACAAAACTTCCTTTTGAGTTGTTACATAATATTTAAAATACCTTCGATGTTAACCAGTGCATTAGTGAAAGGTTGCAAACCCATCGCCTCATAGTACTACAAGCCTTGATTTCCTTAGCCGCCTCTTAACGGAACCCTAAATATGTTTTTTTGACGACACGCTAGCCTCGTTGGTAGTGACCCTGCCTTTGAAGCTAGGGGTCCTGGGTTCAAATCCCGGTAAGGGCAGATATTTGTGTGATGAGCACGAGTGTTTGTTCCTGAGTCTTGGATGTTTTCTATGTATTTAAGTATTTATTTCTCTATATAAGTATGTTTATCGTTGTATAGTACCCATAGTACAAGCCTAGAGCTTAGTTTGGGACTAGGTCAATTTGTGTGAGATTGTCCTGTGATATTATTATTATTATTATTTAAGTAAAAACATTTTATGTGATATGGAGAGCTGGCATAAATTAAACAAAAACTAATTTAAAAAGTATATTACAACTCACTAGAATTTTTAAATTTAGCAACAGCTACTAAAGATAACAGTTTTGTTGATAATGTTTAACATAAAAGTTTTGCTTTGATAAAACCTCCTGTATCTTGGGCCATATCTCAACGAACATGCAAATTAGGGGAACCGAGTTCTACCCACTTTTTTATGAATAATGTTTGAATTATATCGTATGGTAAATCCACATTCGGTGTGCGCTCGAAACTTCCGTAGGTAATGTTTTGAACAAAGAATATTAATTTGTATTAAATTTCACGGTGAAATAAGTTAATATACTTACATCATGTTCCAGGAATTTAATATTGTTCATTAAGTGCGAATGTTTTGAAGAAAAATATTGCGTGGCAGCCGAGGATTATTTTATAGACTCAGGTATTATAAAGTATGAAATAATTTTCTCGCATCGTTCGCTTAGAATAAGAAAGTGTTTCGGTGTCCGACGGGAACAGTTTTTTTTTCGGAATATAAGGTACCCATGCGTTTATCCCAGCGAGCTCCATTTCACACTCGCCGAAAGCGTCTCGCCGAGAGTCTCGGGCCGAAACTGACCGCGACCGGGACATGGCGAGGCTAGACAAAAGCGAGCGAGACAAAGCAAGCCAAATGCGTTCAGCCGTTTCAAAGTTAAGAAGGAACAAAAACACACATACGCACAAACTTTTTTATTTACATGTTGGATATGGTTTTTTTCCGCAGATAAGTTACTTTACGCTAATCCTAAAAATAACTTTTGAACATTTTTTCTGTAAATTTTTTTTTAGGAAAGTCATAATATTTATTTATTAACAAGTCATTTTACAGTTCTTGGTATTTCTGTAGCTCTTCCTACGCCACTCTGGCAATTAAGGCGTGATGTTATGTATGTATGTAAATTACTAAACCTACTTGCGTTTCGGACAAGACCATCATTGCGGAGAAGAAGCGCCTCAAGGAACTTTAGTAGAAGGTAAATTATTCAATCATTCAACACGGTCATAGGGTCGCTACCAGCATCTACTCCATTAACCTATCGCCAAGTAGTAGTGTTCGCATTCCTTTCTGGGGTGTGGATAAGACAACCGTTGAAATTACTAACATAAAGGTGTAGGAAGAGACAGTACAATAGAGAGATCTCTCTCCAGGCGGGTGTTATGCCTGGGGACCGAAGTCCGTTTGGATGCAGTTGGAAGTGGTATATAAGCCAAGCGACTGAAGAAACTTCGTTAGCGCGATGTAGCGCACTGTCAGATTTAGTTGCGCTGTCTGACGCTGGTGGCGCTGGCGAGTTGGTTGTTACAAGTTGTCACTAGATGTCGCTAGGTCGCCACAAAGGCATTCCATCTTAGTCCTCAGGGTAACGCATTTGAGATCTTATTGCAGTCTTGAGAATTCAAATGTCTATGGGTCTCAGATTCCACTTACCATCATGTGGCCTAAGTGCTCGTGTGCCTTGCCATAAAATACATTATAACTTCATATACTGTTGACGCTTCTCTTATTTGTAAGGTTGTTTGAAAAAGATCGCTACTTAGCTATAAGAACACCTATTGACTCAGTAAGTTTTTATTTGTATTTTATTTTCATGCTGTATTTGTATGTGGAGTTCAATAAATAATGTTTGTATTGTATTGTATTGTATATTTATTCCTAAGGAAGTTAGTAAGACTCTCTCTTTATTGAAGAACCATGTTCTTGTCGGAGTGGAGTAATCACCAACCGCTTCGGTCCTCCTTCAACTGCTTGACTTTCTGGTACGACCCAACCCTAAACTTCTCTTTTATCTGCTCAAAGTCATTTCTTCTTGATATTCCTCTGCCTTTCTTTTCCTCTATCTTTCCTTCTCTGATGTCTTTAAGGAAAAGTACTGTTGTAGCAGGTGTCCTATCATTGTTCCTCTTCTATTTTCTATTGTTGCTAGTAAATTTCTAGTTTCATTTATTCTATTCAGCACTAGATCATTCGATTTTAGTCCTAGGGATAAGTTGGACAAAAAAGTTAGTGAGTAGATAGTCCTAATTCCAACAACAGCCCTAAACCCTAAGTGGGTATTAGGAAAGCCGTTAGTCTGTCTATACGGCGTCTAGGCGCATTTATTTTAATTAAATCCAGACGTTTTGCCTCTCGACTTCTGATTTGATTAAGTCGCTTATCTGTTTTGGTAAAATGTTAATCAGTGAGTTTATTAGGTAATTTGGTTTGCTTTTCAAAAAGTTTCAAACTACAAAGGTTTTAAAATACACTGCTTTTAGAATCTCTTTTTATCTTCTTTTAGGTCTGTAATTATTTTAAAGGTTGAATGTAACATAACATGACATCACGCCTTCATTCAGAGTGGGGTAGGCAGAGCTACAGAAATACCAACAACTCTAAAAAGACTTGTTTATAATTCTGTAACCACATTTTGCACGATCAGGCCAAGAAATTTACTAGTATAATAACTTTCAAATTAAAATTAAAAAAAATGCTCCTTATTTCCCAAAAAAAAAATTGCATATGACTCGTGCGGTGCCCTATCTTGCGCTCCCTCTTCCCAACTGGACTATTTATTATAGCGTAAAATACCACTGTTCCTCTGTATATCCTCCTAAGACCCACCATACAACGAAATTTGCCAATGGAATATGAACCTATTACAAATGCAATAGAGTCAATTTTGTAGTTTGACCGTCCTTCATAAAAACAAAGCAAAACTTATTTTATTTCCTTTGCATTAGGTCTATTTTGTAATGAACGTATTATGTACAATTTTTTGTACGAGAGGCCTTAGGAGGGTATCTAAATCTTAGCTCAATCAGAAAATATACTTGCACACACACACACACACACACACACACACACACACACACACACACACACACACACACACACTCAACCCGTCTCGTCTGGCCCTACTGAAAATCAGCGTCATATTATCACCATATCTTGTGACACAAGCTGAGTAGAGACCGTTTTGAACACCATTGTAAATAGTTAGTTGTAAGTAATTTTTGTTACTGTTTTTATATTTGAAATTTTCACTGTTTAATACAAACTGCCATATGTCATTTTATGTAAATGTGTGTCCAAATAAATCATTCTTATTCTTATTCTTATTCTTATTCTTATTCTAGTATATTAGTGACAGATTGCAAGCCCATCGCCTAACAGTACTACAAGCCCTTATTCCCTTGATCGCCTCTTACGACATCCACGGGAAGACATGGAGTGGCACTATTCTAACCCGGCAACCACACGGGCAAAAACTCGAGCAAAGGTTTATAAATTAGTAATAAATAAATATCTCACACAAATTAACCTTCTCCCAAATATAAATTGGTACTTGTAATATAAAGAAATAATTACATAAAAAACATCCAAGAAGCTGTTTTAAAATGGTTATAAGTAATCTATACTAATATTATAAAGAGGTAAAGTTTGTGAGTTTGTGATTTTTTTTATTTTTTTTTTATGTTAAGGAGAAGGCACACGAGCACTCAGGCCACCTGATGGTAAGTAGAATCTGAGACCCATAGACATTTGAATTCTCAAGACTATAATCCTAAGACCTCAAATGCGTTGCCAACCCTGAGGACTAAGATGGAATGGCTCTATGCTAGTAATTTCACCGATTGTCTTATCCCCACACCGGAACATAACAATGCGAACACTGTTGCTTGGCGGGTGGTTAATGGATAAGATGGTGGTAGCGATCCGGACGGACCCTGCACAGGGTCCTACCACCACTAAACACATTTCTTACATTACTTTAACGAGTTTGTTAGTGTAAATGCCTATTTTTCTTTTATGTTAAATGTTTTGTAAAGTAAAATAACTTCGTGAAGTTTGTATGTGGGGGCGCCAAAGTTCATATAAAATTGCAAATTAGATTATTGGAACTCCGAAAATGTTTTTTATACCATTTTATATCATAATTTCTCATACCATTTTTACATCATGATGATCACTCGTCAAAATAAATATTAATAATACACCAGTTAATTTTCAGGTTTTTAAATATCCTAATGGTTAAGTTAGGAGTTTTATAAACGTCCTAAAATAAGAACGGTTTCGGTAAAAATCACTTTAGGAGTTGCGATGATTATGAATAACAAATTATGAACACAAAGTATGAGGAAAAAAATATGACTAGTGATTATTATGAGTAAAAATCGGTAGTAAAACAAAAAATAGGAATAAGAATTTTATGTGAGCGAATATGGACCCTTGTTTGTGTCTTAATGATTGTTCGACAATCAACTATGCCAAATTAAGTGAGATGGTGATTGGCGAGTACTTCGAAAGCAAGTACACAGTAGCACCCCAAGAAGTTAAGAGGCCGTATACGAAATTTTGTCGGGTTTGTTTCTTTTTGTGACTTTACAGTTAAAAAAATGTTTTTCTATAAATTCTAATGCACATCATGAAAATATAATTTTAATTATGATTGAATAAATAAGTTACGAACGAATGAGCTAGTTTTTTATTTTTGTCAAGTATTGTAATGCGAGGTTTGGGTTGTTTTAAAACATTAGATATCGTATTTTTTTTCTTTTTTGGGTTTGTTTTTAAGGTACTGGATGTATTTTAAACTGAAGCTTATTACTGTTATTTTTTTTTTGTGTTTTTAAGTAGCCGAAATCAAAAACAATTTTTTGTCCATTTTCAATAAAATTTTAACAATTAATAACTTTTTACACAAAAAAATATATTACGGTGGTACGGTCGACGATTAATCAAAATAAAATAATAAAAACAAATAAGTGTGGTTGCCGGGTTAGAATAGCGCCACTCCATGTCTTCCCGTGGATGTCGTAAGAGGCGACTAAGGGAATGAGGGTTTCTAGTACTGTTAGGCGATGGGCTTGCAACCTGTCACTAATACACTGGTAAATATCTTAGCCTGTTTATGCAAAATGTGGTTACAGAATTACCAACAACTCTTTTTGTAGTTGTTGGTATTTCTGTAGCTCTGCCTACCCCACTATGGGAATGAAGGCGTGACAGTATGTATGTATGTATGTAAACAAATAAGTAGCTCATAGATTCGTTGAAAATCTAAAATTGTTTTTTGTGTTGCGTATTAAAATTTGTAGAAGTAAAGTATACATACACATACATAACATCACGCCTTCATTCCCAGAGTGGGGTAGTCAGAGCTACAGAAACACCAAAAACTTTAAAAAGACTTAAAAAAAAGAAGAAAAGAAGAAGAGAAGTAAAGTATTTCAACTGTTAAATCGCGTCTGGTAATTCAGGTAAATCAGCGAAATTTCGTATACGGCCTCTTAACGACGACACGATGGCCTAGTTGGGAGTGAACCTGCCTCCGAAGCCAGCGGTCCCGGGTTCAAATCCCGCTAAGGGCAGATATTAGTGTGATGAGCGCGAATATTTGTTCCTGAGTCTTGGATGCTTTCTATGTATTTAAGTATATATTTCTCCATATAAGTATTTATATCATTGTCTAGTACACATAGTACAAGCCTAGAGCTTAGTTTGGGACTAGGTCAATTTGTGTGAGAGTCTCCTGATATTACGCAAGTTAGAGATCAAGTCGCGGGAGGAAGCTAGTATGTACGTTAATAAAACGTTTTGCTACAGCTTGCCTACCAAGATAAATCGTAATCGGACCTCATTTGCAGCGGGCTATCTCGCAATAGGCCTAATTCCGCCTAATAGCCTTGTTGGTCATATTTTTAATGTCCACATATAATGACATGTGCTGCCAGCGAGGGACGCTTTACGACTTGGTTTTACGAAGTTGTACATTTACATTTTTTAGGCTTTGTCGGTTTAAAAATGCTTTGACTAAATGCGTGCTTAGTTAATATTTTTGTGCAATAAGATTTAGAAAGGCAATCACAAGGTTGAATAAAGTTTTACATGTGCGGGGTCGCGGAAGACGCTAGTAACACACTGTATAGATATACAGTGTGTGACATCCATAAGAACATTTATTATACGTAACCATAACTTTAGATGCTATGAACGGTATTATCGAAAAAATTAAACATTTGTTTTATTTGGAAAAGGTATTTACCTTTTCCAATAAAGAGTTATTTAAAAAAAAAAACTCGAGCAGCAATGTAATGCAAAGAGGCAAACGAGTTAGGTACAAAGCAATCTAATGTTAGTGTTAGCTGTTGTTAGCTTTGTTACCGATACATTGCGTGGTGTTTGTTTTTATGTTAATTAGGATGCATATTAACTGTGAAAATATATGTTCGTATGGATGTCACACACTGTTTATTTAAAGAGACATCTTTCTTTACCACCTGCACAAAACTTGAAATTTTAGAATTTTTTTCAATGATGTAGGCTAGAAGATCTAGCTTAGGGACATCTAAGATATTTTAAATCTACACAGTAAAGCCATATATTTTTTAATTTATCAACGTCCAATAGCAATTACTAAACTTGACAGTATTGGCGACAGAGTTAAAAATACAATCACCTTACGTATAATATACAATAACTTGGGGCGTGAAAACTAAAATGACGTAGCAAAATATTTTTGCGACAGAAAAAATATATCGATATTTCTGTCAAGATCAGGATGTTATTCATTAAAATAAAAACAATAAAAAAACATTTTTAAAATCTGTTTCATATTAATAAAACATTTTTTTTTTTCATTATCAGTCATTAGTAACGATTGGCTAGATGAAAATTTTAACTTTAAATTACTTTTCGTTCTCTCAACGTCGCTGTATTCTTCAAATATTCGAAACGACTGAAACCAATTTTCAGATTCATGAACGATGTTGTGATTTATAATTAATTCTCCTTTTATAAGACTATGACTAAATGACACTGGACTTTTTGTCCATCCGTCCGTCCATCCGCAGCCTAGCGCAGAGACTCTTAGAGCTAGAAAGCTGTAATATGGCATGAATATGCATATTAGTCACGCCAACAAAGTGGTAGAATAAAATAAAAAATATATATTTTTACCTCTCCTACACGTAACGTGTGGATGTATTTATTTTTTCTTGTCTGTCCCGTAGTGTGGGATGTCGTTGAATAGTTCTTCTAAAAATATTACAGGTTTGTATAGACAGTTTTTCGATTAAATAATTCGTTGATGAAATATTAATCTTTAAAGCACTATCTTTTGTTACGTTCAAGTGTCCACCTCCCTACAGCCAAAACTACAAATAATAAAAATCTGGAAAAAAAACTTTAATAGAATCAGAATCAGAATCAGAATAATCTTTATTCAAGTAGGTTTACAAATAATAAACTCTTTTGAAACGTCATAGTAGCGACTTAGCCTAAATTGACTGCAGGTTCAAATCGCGACCGATCAGAGAAGAACCTGTAAGAAACTCTGTCGGATGTCTTTTTTTTTTTTTCGACGTTCGCAACCTTTTGTCGTAAGGACTAAACATTTTATTACAGTCAATATAAGACTATATAACGAAATTTTTAAAGGAAAACTATCACGAATAAGTAGACATCATTGGTTCTTGAGATACAGGCGATTAAAGTGTTTATACCTACTAAAATCATCTAAGACGGCACCAATTGACTTTAAATAGTTGTTGTAGTACTTAACGGCTTCGGAACGCTACACTGAGCAGGCTCCGACATGCTCTTGTTCGGTTTGTATATAAAGAGAAGTAGAGATTTTTTATAAATAAACATGTATATCGACATCTTATTAATCGATATCAAATCCCTAGGATGTGCCCTAAGTTAGCACACGTATGATAATAACATGTGAAAAGCAATAACGTCGTCTTTCTTACTCAAACTCGTATCTGCATTTTTTTTTTCTGTTGGTAAACTTATTGCCTCTAAGTATTACTGAATGAAAATGAAATTACCAACAGCAAAAAAAATATGCAGATACGAGTTTGAGTAAGTAAGACGACGATATGGTTTCACCGAATGGACAGGTCACTTAGTACAGGATTTCCATATTATATTTTATGCTGTATACCAACACAGAGATATAAATACATATATCTGGATAGTTAAAGCGCTGCAGGCAAAGCCATTAATCAAGGAGATATGATTCTCTTATCTGAAATAGCTGCAGTATTAATAATATCACTATGGTATTAACGGTATATGTTATATACTCGTATTACATGATAATATTGAGAGGGTGTCGAGCGTCCAGTGGGCTTTATTATTTTAAAATCAAAGAGCGCTTCACCGTTGTACAAATGAATACACAAATTATAGAGAATACGACATAACAATAATTGAGCTATGAGAAAGCAACTTGACGGAAAAAAGTGGCCACCTTTTTCGGTTAAGTTGACTACACGAAGGTTAAAGGTTATTGAACTGTGTCATCTATGCTATATACTCGTATTGCGTCTTCATTTGTACATGAGTAAGGCGCTCATATATTTTAAGATAATGAATAATAATAATTTTTTCGTTAATAGTCTTAGATTGTAGCGTTTGATGACATTTTTTATCAGTGATTCATATTTAATGTCAAAGTGTTACGGTAAAAAGTGATGACTTAAATCATGGCTCAGTTTCAACAATGCACGATTTTATGCCAATTTCAGTGGCGATGCGAAAGGTAAAATTTTACGGGAAATGTTGTGCTGATCATTTTCTAAAAAATGATTTTAAACGGTATATATTTTTCTTAAAACTAAGATTTCGACTGACCACCGGAATTAGTTGCCGCCACCTGAATTGTATTAATCTTTTAGGTGGCATCAATAATTGATCTGCCACCTGAATTAGTTTTTTATGACATAGTTTTATTTGAGTTATAATTGAGTACTTACCAATTTAGTGACAAAATAAAATAAATAGGTCGAAACTAATTTGGGTCATTAGATTTTGAGGATATAAACCATCATATCCATTTCACCACACTTACTTTTACCTTATTTTTTTATCGTGCATAGCCTAGTATACTTTACTGCTTTGAATTGGGAAAAAAAAAGTTTTTAAATCATGAATGTTTGTTAAGTACTCTTTCTCGCTGCAACAGCTGAACGGATCTAGATAAAATTTGACACAGAGATAGATTTTAGCCTGGAATAGAACACAAGACTACTTTTACCTCAAAAAATTGTGCTGTTCCGCGGACGAAGTAGCGGAAAACAATAAGTTAATTAGAATTATAATTCTATTGCTTTCTTCACTATCGATAAATCATCAGTCCGTCAAGATATCTAAATTGAATATCTGATGCTCAAAGCTGAAGGGCGAAACGTCACTTTAGCCTTGTCTAAAACACATATTATAATATGTTTCTCAGTACAAAGGCATGAATAAAAGATCATAGCAAGTCTCATCACGAATTATCCGTGACATTGATATGGGAGACATACAGACGCCGCGTGTAACAAACAAAAACCGGGCAAGAGCATGTCGGACCATGCTCAGTGCAGGGTTCCGAAGCCGTTAAGTACTACAAGCATACAAATCAACAAGTCAACTGATTTTCTATTTAAAGTCGCAAATTGGTGCCATCTTAGATGATTTTAGTACGTATAAACACTTTAATCACCTGTATCTCAAGAACCAATGATGTCTACTTAGGCGTGGTAGTTTTCCTTTAAAATTCTTTATATATTCTTTCATTTAATATTTTTTTCAGATTTTGTGTATTTGTAGTAGGCTGTAGGGAGGGGGGGCACTTGAGTCTAACAAAAATTAGTACTTAAAAGCTTAAATGGATTACTTAATCGAAAATCTGTGTTCAATAACCCGCAATATTTTTGAAAGACAACGACACCCCACACTATGGGGTAGACGAGAAAAAAATACATCCCCACGTAGGAAAGGTACCATTTTTTTTTTTTACGTTTTTTATACCACTTTGTTGGCGTGACTAATATGCATATTCATGCCAAATTACAGCTTTCTAGTACTAAGAGTCTCTGCGCTAGGCTGCGGACGGACGGAATAAGGATTCCTAGTTTGACTACGGAACCATAAAAAAGCTTTATTTGTTTTTGTTAATAAATATTATTTATATGTAACTATGCAGGGTCCGTCCGGATCGCTACCACCATCTTATCTATTAACCAACCACCAAGCAGAAGTGTTCTCATTGCTGTGTTTCAGAGTGGGGATAAGACAACCGCTGTAATTACTAGCATAGAGGCATTCCATCTTAATCCTCAGGATTGGCAACACGATTGAGGTCTTAGGATTGCAGTCTTGAGAATTCAAAGGGTCTCAGTGTGAGTGCTCGTATGCCTTCCCTTTGTCAGCTGTTTAAGTAAATTTTAATGTTTTTATTAATATCTTAATCCCTAGTTTTAAAATCTACTATTAGATAGGTATATAGAATAGAATAGATAATATTTATTTCACTATATACATACATACATAATAGCCCAAGTTCGCCATGGTGTCTAACAGTATACCGCACAACTGAAACGTCAGCCGACATCACCCCAACCGTCTCTCATCGCCGGATTCGGTCTCATTTCGCGCCTCACGACTCTCTTTGATTCCCCTATTATGCTATTCAGAGTATTCCATAGAATTTAAACTAAAACGATTGCTTTGGGAAAACAAAACGCGTTTAACTTATTAGTTATTGCTTGCGGATTTAGGTGGAATTCGCCTTGGGAATTGAGACATCAAGTGCAAATTCATTGATCGAAAAGAAAATCTTATGTCGGGCTCGTAATTACAAATACGGTTATCTACAATTTCATCGATTATATATTTACACATACATAACATCACGCCTGCATTCCCAGAGTAGGGTAGGCAGAGCTACAGAAGTCCCAACAACTAAAAATAATTGTTTATCATTCTTTAACCACATTTTGCACAATCAGGCCAAGAAGTTTACTAGTGTATTAGCGACAGGTTGCAAGCCCATCGCCTAACAGTACTACAAGCTGATAATATAATATAATATAATTTATATAACGCTATTGTCTGCTGATGGTGATGTTTTTGGAATATCTTAAACATTAATAACGTAGGTTAGGTTAGGTTAGACTTTTACTTACTTTGGTTAGACTGTTACTCCCAAAAAATAACATATTTGGCGAGAAATGCCATTAATGAAATTAAACTTCTGCATAATGATACGTTCGTTGAAACGTGTTGCAATTGAATGATAGGTCTGATACGTTCGTTGAAACGTGTTGCAATGGAATAATAGGTATGATGCGTTTGTTGAAACATATTGCGATTGAATAATAGGTATGATAAGTTCGTTGAAACGTGTTTCAATTGAATAATAGGTATGATGCGTTCGTTGAAACGTGTTGCGATTGAATAATAGGTATGATACGTTCGTTGAAACGTGTTGCAATTGAAAATTAGGTATGATGCGTTTGTTGAAACATATTGCGATTGAATAATAGGTATTATAAGTTCGTTGAAACGTGTTGCAATTGAATAATAGGTACGATGCGTTCGTTGAAACGTGTTGCGATTGAGGTATGATGCGTTCGTTGAAACGTGTTGCGATTGAATAATAGGTATGATGCGTTTGTTGTAACATGTTGCGATTGAATAATAGGTATGATAAGTTCGTTGAAACGTGTTGCGATTGAATAATAGGTGTGATGCGTTCGTTTTAATGTGTTGCGATTGAATAATAGGTATGATAAGTTCGTTGAAACATGTTGCGATTGAATAATCGGTATGATAAGTTCGTTAAAACGTGTTGCGATTGAATAATAGGTATGATAAGTTCGTTGAAACGTGTTGCGATTGAATAATAGGTGTGATGCGTTCGTTGAAACGTGTTGCGATTAAATAATACGTACCCGCAAGAAACTCTAGCAGAAGGTCGTTTGAGCCACATGCTTGTCTTGTCTAGTATTTATAGATAAATATTATTTTTTTCACCGTATTTCAATAGAATAAGTCATTGAGGGAAAAAAAATATAACAAGCATTTGATTAACTAAATTTAAAGTAAGGATGCATAGTTTACTACCTCATTATAGCTTACAAATTAGTTTTATTAGGCTTTCACAAACAGCAGCTTGAATAAAGCTTTATACTTTAATTGCTTCCACCGAAAGCTTCTCACTAAGGAGCTTATTCGAATTCGGAAGCTCACTAAACAGGACATTTAAAACAGTGAACTCATTTAATATTATTTTCAACTTGAAACAAAATGGAATATTACGTTTTCGTCGCTTTAGAGTGATCTGTTTAATATCTTATCCGTTCAAACGGAATAATCTTTGTCTATTAAGGAAAGAAAGGGAATTATTTAAAAGATGTCGGTCAGTTAGAAGTGCTTTCAGTTTGCTAGTTTCCTACATTATAAATTGATTAAGATGATGTTTACTACAATATTTATCAAATTAATGAATAAATAAAGCAAACATGTCTAACCTTACCTACGTAGTTCGGGAACTGTCCAAATTTTTGGGATATAAAATAGCTTATGTCCTAATATGTGTCAAATTTTATCCAGATCCATTAAGCTGATCTGGCGTGATTGAGTAACAAACATCCATCCCCCCATCCGAACTTTTCTCATTTAATTGCACCTTCGTTAGAACAAGGGAACACTTTACAATGTGACTAAAGGGGTAATTGTGCCCTTGTCTGGTAGAACAAAGGCACAATGTACAATGTGACTAAAGGAAAAATTGTGTCCTTGTCCGGTAGAACAAAGGCACAATATACAATATGACTAAAGGGGAAATTGTGCCCTTGTCCGGTAAAACAAAGGCACAATGTACAATGTGACTAAAGGGAAAATTGTGCCCTTGTCCGGTAGAAAAAAGGCACTATGTACAATGTGACTAAAGGGGAAATTGTGCCCTTGTCCAGTGGAACAAAGACACAATGTACAATGTGACTACAGGGGAAATTGTGCCCTTGTCCTACAGAAATACCAACAACTCTAAAAATACTTGTTTATAATTCTGTAACCACATTTTGCACGATCAGGCCAAGAAGTAAGTATAATAACTTTCAAATTAAAATTGAAAAAAATGCTCTTTATTTCCCAAAAAAAATGTGCATAGGACTCGTGCGGTGCCCTATCTTGCTCTCCCTCTTCCCAACTGGACTATTTATTACAGCGTAAAATACCACTGTACCTTTGTATATCTAAATCTTAGCTCAATCAGAAAATATACTTGCACACACACACAAACACACGCACACACACATACACACGCACACACACGCACACAGACACACACACGTGCGCGCGCGCACACACTTACACTCGCACACTCATCTACACTCATCTCGTCTCGTCTGGCCCTACTGAAAATCAGCGTCACGTTATCACCATATCTTGTGACACAAGCTGAGTAGAGACCGTTTTGAACACCATTGTAAATAGTTAGTTGTAAGTTATTGTTATTACTGTTTTTATATTTGAAATTTTCACTGTTTAATACAAACTGCCATATGTCATTTTATGTAAATGTGTGTCCAAATAAATCATTCTTATTCTTATTCTTATTCTAGTATATTAGTGACAGGTTGCAAGCCCAACAGTACACAACCTAACAGTACTACAAGCCCTTATTCCCTTGGTCGCCTCTTACGACATCCACGGGAAGACATGGAGTGGCACCATTCTAACCCGGCAACCAAAAACAAACATACTAACAAATACTCATACTAATAAATTTTAGTGCTGGTAGGACCCTGTGCAGGGTCTCAGCAGCAGCATAGAGGCATTCCATCGTAGTCCTCAGGGTTGGCAACGCATTTGAGGTCTTAGGATTAGTCTATAGGTCTCAGATTCCACTTACCATCAGGTAACCTGAGTGCTCGTGTGCCTTCTCCATTATCATTAAAAAAATTAATGGTTGATTTTTTTTTTTTTTTAAAAAAGATCAATAATATCCACTGCTGAGTGTTAACAAACCGCTCAAAATAAAACACTAAATCCGACCTAAACCTAACGAATCTAACAGTTCAACCGACCATTCAAAATCAATTTCCATATTGCTTTAAATCCCTCCAAAGCCACATTTCTCACTTCTACAGAAAACTGACTCGTTATGGAGTATTCGGTATTCAATATGTTTATCAATGAAATGTACTGACACGCGTCAATTCGTTTACCATGCTGACTGCACAGGCGGCAGGGCTAAATGAAAGGAAGGTTATTTAATATCTACAAGCTTTATAAATACATTATTTTTGTAACGAACCTTTGACCCCACGGCCCGTTTCAACAAAACATCAGATTATTTTTAAATAAAGCCCTTTCATAGATAATTAGAAATGATAAGGGTCGCCGATTTGAATATAACGGAATATCTTTGTATACATTTACTGTGTGTTTAAAAATGAACTGTATCCAAACGATATAATATACATATTGGAATACGGCATGCGTAAATATTTGAAGTTGCCACCTCGCTAGGTATGAGAAAATGTTATTTTTAACGGACTCTTTGTCCAGGTGGATGTAACGAGTAACATGAGTTATTATTATTAATGAATTATGTATCACGTGGATTCAAATAAGGTGTTCTTTTTTTAGAAATGGGGATTTGGGTTAAGATGGCGCCGAGCGTCCAGTGGCGCCCTCATTCCTTTTATTGTGTTTTCTAATAAACTAAAGTATTATCTTACAATCAAAGAGCGCTTTACTGTTGTACAAATGAATACACAATTTATAGAGTATATGACATAATTTAACAAAAAATTAACTATTAGTGAATAACTTAACATAAAAAAGTGGCCACCTCTTCCCGTTAAGTTGATGTATACATATTTATTTATTTATTTTAATGTAATTAAAATAGATACTCAAGATATGGATACATTTGAGTAAGCCAATAACAGATGATCACAAGAAATACAATTATACAAGTGGAGTTATAAGTATAAATTTGCTGTAAATTTATCCTTATAAAAAAATGCTAACGAGAACTAAAAAAGATAAAGTTATTACATTTGTGTGTATGCGCGCGCGCGTGTGCGTGTGCGTGTGTGTGTGTGTGTGTGTGTGTGTCACTACCAAATAGGCTAGCATGTTGTCAAACAAGTAGGCCCATCGTACAACAGTCCACCTGCTACACTCCCCAGAACCTCCGGAGGATTTGCTGCACTTTACACCCGGTGCAGTTGCGTGGCTCCAGTCTCTGAACGGTGACATTTAAAATAAGCTATTTTACATTTTCATTTGTTATTTATGTGTTGTGTAGTACTTATCTGTTTCGGACTTGAAAAATCCAATTTCAATTACTCTGTATTGTAGTGCCTATTTTGTAGTCACTTTTTTAGGGTTCCGTAATCTAACTACTCTTGTAGTTTCGCTATGTCCGTCCGTCCGTCCGTCCGCAGCCTAGCGCAGAGACCCTAGAAAACTGTAATTTGGCATTAAAATGCATATTAATCACGTCAACAAAGTGGTACAATACCTACACGTACCGTGGGGATGTTTTTTTTTTCTCGCCTACCCTATAGTGTGGGGTATCGTTGGGTAGGTCTCTTAAAAAATATTATGGGCTTGTGAAAACAGTTTTTCGATTAAGTAGTGCGTTTATGAAATATTAAGCTTTAGAGCGCTATTTTTTGTTTGACTCAGGTGTCAAAAATCTTAAATAAAAAAGGATAATAACGAATTTTAAAGGAAAACTATCACGACTCAGTAGACATCTTTGGTTCTTGAGATACAGGCGATTAAAGTGTTTATTCCTAATAAAATCGTCTAAGACAGCACCAAATTGACTTTAAATAAAAAAATAGCTATTTCTTGTGGATTTTTATGTTTATAGTATTTAACGGCTTCAGAACCCTACACTGAGCATGGTCCGACATGCTTTTGCCCGGTTTTTTTTTAATATCTTTGCCGGATAACTTTTAAACACCGTTTAGTTGAAAACGTCTTTCCTGTTTTGTGTTACGAAGGTGTTGATTCCCTCTGGTAATGTAACGTCGACGAACTAACCTTGAGTCTCAGCGTAAAGTTCAAGTGTGTTATAAACAAGGTGTAAATGACGTGTATTTCAATAAAAATTGAATTAAGGCGACGTTTTTCTATAGTAACTTTTTGTAATAATAGCATTACAAATATTTCTGGTTAAATTTGTGAGTCACCATTATTTAAATTATATGTTCAAAATAAAATAAAATACAAATTAATACTTTTTTTTTAAGATAAGGAGAAGGCACATGAGCACTCAAGCCACCTGATAGTGAGTGGAATCTTAGACCCATAGACATTTGAATTGTCAAGACTAAAATCCTAAGACCTGAAATGCGTTGCCAACCCTGAGGACTAAGATGGAATGCCTCTGTGCTTTGGTAGTATTTTGTCTTGTGTTTAGATGGTGGTAGCAATCCGGACGGACCCTGCACAGGGTTTTACCACCACTAAAATAAAGCAAAACGCAAGTGCATTAGGAATTACACACACAGGAATATCCAAAACATGGCATACACAAATGAAACACATAAACCTAAAAGACAATGGAGCTTATGTCTCAGAAATGAAACCACAGGAAATAGGAGCTAGACAAGAAATAATAGCCACATTTCGCAAAATGAAATACCTACTCGTATAAATTAATGTAGCACTACGGTTTGCGGGCTATACTTTAAGGCATCGACACACATGTTGTCGGCGTGACGTGAGCGTAGCGTGAGCGTGGCATGAGCGTGGCGTATTTAAGACTACGCATATGGGTCTTCCTACTACTTATGACGCGAAACCTTGTTATTAAATAACGTTAATATAATGATTTTTGTTTAAATTAATTGACTAGGGACTTAGGATTAGTCTATGGGTCTCAGATTCCACTTACCATCAGGTGGCCTGAGTGCTCGTGTGTCTTCTCCTTAATATAAAATAAAATAAATATAAATATCGTGTGATAACGTTTTAATTTAAAGGATGACTTTACAAAAAGTCATTTCCCGCTCACATGGTTTGGCGTGACGTCGCCGCGCTCCCGTCGAGCAACCGTCGAGAACGTTTTGTGTTAGAACCTTTATAGAAGGACAGTCGTCGCTTATTGCTTCAATAAGGAAAACAGTGTTATTAATATAGGAAGAAAAAGGACTTTTATTTTTCTAGGGCTTTCGTATCAGCTCGTTATATTAGCAAATATGAAATGCCAACACATACATAATTCCTGAAGGCATTCTTTACCAGTCAAGGTTGGTGCTAAATTTGATGAAACAAAAAGAAATTACATTAATATATTTTGTCTGTTAAATTGTTTTACGTTTGCTGTTTTATTTCTCTTTTAATCGCTCAAAGGTTACCTGGAAGAGATCCCTTAAAGAGATATCATAATTATTTCTTAGTTTCTAAAAATGAAATATATTATGTTCTATTGAAGGGTATGTATTATAATAAATAAAGTTCAAAATACATAATAGGTTATAAAACATAATAGTCATAATTCATAATGGCTTTTTTTCTGTTCAAAACTATTCAGGATTCTTATAAAACAAACCTAACCTAACCTAATGGGTTCTATACAACACCCTTTTAAAAAAATCTGAGAAGTTAACGGTTTCAGAAATAAAACCATTATATATTATAAACATTATGTATTATGAACCATTATGTATTTGGAACTTTATACCGGGTGTGGCCTGTAATAGGAGCAATAAATTGAGGGATCGTTTCCACAACACAAAGTAACAACATTTATTCTACAACTTTTGAAAATAACTTATTGTTTACCAAATATTCATGAATTTAGATTTTCCAAGCAAGCAATGTATTGCGAAAACTATGAAGTTGGTAGGCTGACAGCTGATGTCAACTAGACTATTGGATGGAGTACATTGAAAATGCTATTAAGTTTGTTCGAGAAAATCCCAAATATTAAGTTACATTTTTTTTTTTATTTGTAGAACAAATGTTGCTACGTTTACAGAGTAGAAACAATCCCTCAATTTATTGCTCCTATTACAGGCCACACCCGGTATAATGATGATACGATCCCTTTATTGAAATACACCCGTCATTTAAACTTTGCTTTATAAAAAACTTGAACTTGACGTGAAAGCCCAAGGTTAATTTGTCAACGTTACCTTACTTGAGAGAGTAAACACTTTCGTAACACAAAACAGGAAAGACGTTTTTAACTACACGGTGTTTAAAAGTTATCCGGCGAAACGGGGCACTTAAAACTTTTGTTTTTAAACGGATGTAGCGCCTACACAGCAACCGGTGGAAAAACAGTAGGTCAGAGCTCCCGGTACACGTGTGACACGCCCGTATTAGCCCCGGCGGCGTAAATACAAAACGATGCAAACAAACACTCATATTATGCGCTGCATATCGCGAATGGCTTGACGAAGTATTAGTTTGTCCGAACCTAGCTGCAATACAGTTGCAGCGTTGCATAGTACCATCGTATCTAAGACGAATAAAACACAACCAATAGTGATAACATCGTAATAGGTAGGTTAGGTTAGATTTATATCAGGCCCAGAGGGCCAAAATAATCCAGAATAGTTCTGTCAGATTAATTTTTTGTAGTTCTTGGAATCGGGTCGCCACCTTCCCGAACACATGGTTGAGGGGCTGAGTTACGCGTCATACTCGTGAACGGGTGCTGTCTGTGGGGCCGGTCTGTTCACGCTTGCAAGGACCTGTTTTTCCAATAAGTTATTTTAGTAATCGTTCCTGACGTAGAGACCTCGTCGTGTTGTTCTCCAACTATTATATTTATTTTTGTGTTAGTATTAATAATAAATATTTATTACTTTATTACTTTGTAATGTAACTTACTTTTAAGTATTATTGTATTTTATAATTGAAAGAATGGTCTTGTGCTGGAGTTTCTTGCGGCGCTTCTTCTCCGCAATGATGGTCTTGTCCAAAGCGCTAGTAGATTAATTGCATATTACCAACTTGTCATGTGGCTAATTTATTGAATAAATAATTTAATTTGAATTTGAATATCAGAAACGTCGACGAATTCGCGTGACGTTGCCACGTCGATCGCGATCATAATACTGATAGTAGAAACTGTGTTACTAAATATTCTGCGATGCAGTGGCGTCTGCGCATCTGGTTGTATTACGCGGTATTAGCTTTATTGAGAGCGATTTTATTAAGAAACTGGCGTTCAAAGCCTATCTATACGAGTAGATGTAGTCAAATACGGCTGCGTTACAGAGCAGCACAATTGACATGAGTCTATGGTGCATTAACGCGCCCTGGCGGTAAACGACGCACGGATCCGTGTAGTACCCGCGTTAAAGTCCGGACAGAGATCGCCGTGCGGGTATAAATTACCAGCGGGTATTACGCGTCCGCGACGGTTTGAGACAGACGGGCTGTTGTTAATAAGATCCGCTGTTGTGATATACCCACAATATGATATTCGTAACTACGTTTTTTCATAGGCCCGATAATACCCGTGGGTAATAGGTATGCGTCCTGGGTCAAATTCTAGCTTAGGGACGTATTAATAAATTGACCTCGACTGTAATGCTCGTTCCAATATGCGTCAAATATGAGTTTTCTATGGGTTGAAGTTTACATTAATGTATCATGTGATGAGCGTCTCAGCCAAGATGAGATTGCAAATGTGTATGGGTCTTATAGCCCACTTACTATCAGGTAGCCTGTGTTCTTATTTAGCATCCCTATGACTTAAACTAAATGTATCACATATATATTACATTTATTAAATATAGGTACATAATCAATATATTTTCTGGATACTGCTCGGATAGGCACAAGATGCTTGAGGTATTTTTTGTGATTAGTCCAAGGCCTTCGATTGCGTTAACCATGACACATTGATCAGGAAACTACACCACTATGGAGTTAGAGGTACTGCGCTAAACTTAATAAAAACGTACTTATACGGGAGAATACAAAGGGTTGACGTGAATGGAGTACGATCACCTGGGTCATTGGTCTCAATGGGCGTACCACAGGGCTCAATATTGGGTCCATTTTTATTCCTCATCTACATAAATGACTTACCTTACCTTATAAAGGACAACCATGATATAGTATTGTTTGCTGATGATAAGTCACTTGTGTTCAAAGTTAAACGACAACAGCAGTTTAATGTCGATGTAAACAATGCTATATCAAAAGTAGTCGATTGGTTTAGTGTTAATAATTTATTACTGAATGAGAAAAAGACGAAATGTATAAAGTTCATGACTACTAATGTGAAAAATAGTCAAACTACTGTAACTATTAAAAATGACAAAATAGACCTAGTTAATGATACAGTGTTTCTTGGTATACCTACCGTTAGACTCCTAGCTCCAATGGGGTCCTCATCTTGCTGGGTTGGCGGGTAGACTCAGTTCTGCAGTTTTTGCAGTTAATAAGATTCGGCAATTAATAGACTTAGATACCGCTCGATTAGTTTATTTTAGTTACTTCCATAGTATTATGTCATATGGTATTTTACTGTGAGGTAGTGCTGCTGATGTAAATAGCATCTTTGTTCTGTAGAAGAGGGCTATTCGTGCTGTCTACAAGATGGGCCAGAGAGACTCGCTTAGAGATAAGTTTAAAGAAATTACCACAATACATTTATGAAAACATTATGTATGTTCATAAAAACATCGCTAAATTTAGAAAGAACTGTGACATACATAATGTTAATACCAGAAATAAACATAAGCTCGCAGTGCCCTTCACGCGGCTCCATAAAATAAAAAACTCTTTTATGGGTAATTGTATTAAGTTCTATAATAATTAAGCTCCCAAGTAATGTTACTGAACTATCAGTAAATAAATTTAAGAGTTACGTTAAGCGTAAACTAATTTCTAAAGCATATTATAGTATTAAAGACTATATGATGACTATGACTAGATGATAACAATGCTTGGGACTGAATTGCTTGTAATAAGATGTTTAGTCCTTACGACAAAAGGTTGCGAACGTCGAAAAAAAATCTGATATAATGTGAACCATTTTGGTGTGGTTTGAGGTCAGAAATCATCACTTTTATGACCAATTTCACATAAAATAAAAATATTCTTGTCCCATTGAAAAAAGAGCTATGTCTTAATCGACAGAAAGTGCATTTTATGGACTCGTCCATACATCGTGTTACCGTTTCCTGCCACCGGGGGCGCCACCAGGCCCGATAATGCTCCCGCGCACCGATAGATATTCGTAGTTATACAATTATACGTTATTAACTGTTAGATTATATACAAATTATTTAATGTTAAATCTATAGACTGATTTATTAGACGTTATCGGTACTTAAATACAATCTATATTCTTATAAATGAACGGTGAACCGTTCATGTGACAAACCTACATTATTTACATTGTTAATTATACTCTCGTTTGAGAATTAAGCTAATGTTTAATTAGTATGTACATTTATTATAAATGATTATTAACCAATTACGTAGATTAGGTGATTCATTATATAATTAGATGTACTTTGACTCCACAGTCCTATTGCTACTGTATCAGATTAATATAAAAGGAGTGGCGGGTCATTTTAAAACACATTCTCTTACTGATTCTTGCTTAATGCTGTAACGCTGTCCAAAAACCATTCAAATATACGGTGTGAACGTGCTGAAGTTTATGTTTGTGAAACCCCCTGCCTTCCACCCTGACTCAATAAGGGTCATAATACGTCAGAAGTGGGATGAAACATGTCCGGCCCATATATCAGCGGGTTGGGCTGCCGAAAAAGGACGCGAACCGACTCGGCAACCTCTGAAGAAGAAGATACTTGCGAAAAAAATTTTTTTTCATCCAGTGTGCACCCATGCGGCCACCCACCATACAAGAAGCGCCGCATTTCTCCGAATGAAGCTGATGTAATTCCGAAGTTTCGGCCAGATGACCAGACAAGCAATGTGGTCGGTTGGCTTCATAAGATCGATCAACTCGGCGATGTTTACGGATGGGATCACAAAGATCGCCAGTTCGTTATGCAAATCCGCCTTCACGGATCTGCCAGAGAATGGTATGACGATCTGGAAGACTACAAGCTCACGTGGGACCAGTGGAAGGAAGCACTAAAAACTGCTTTTCCACGTTCAACCGATTATGTGGAACGCCTCGAGCAAATGTTGTCACGGAGTAAAACAGATTTAGAGACTATGACCAAGTATTACCACGACAAATTGTCCTTGGTCAAGAAATGCAATATTGAAGGAAAAAACGCCATATCATGCATCATTAAAGGATTGCCGCACGAGTTACGGGCAAACGCTAAGGCCTACACCTGCGATACACCGGAGCAGTTGTACTATGGCTACTTGTCATCGTTAGAAAATTTCAAACGCGTCGATGCAGCGTACAATGCTAGAAAGTCTACAATGTCTACGTGGAAGAGAGGATCCGGCGGATCAAGCACAGGCGGGACCCAACAACTACTGCCGAAAATCTGCTACGCCTGCCGGAGACCCGGTCACGAGGCGCGGGATTGCCGGGCGCTGCAGCGCTGCGACCACTGCCGGCGCTCCGGGCACACGGTGGCCACGTGCTGGTTCGCGGGGAACGCTCCTCAACAAAGCGGATTTATAAATAATCAGGTTAGTAATGTCCTGTACATTACCTATAATATTTACGATGATATTTACAAAAGGCAAGTCTGTGTGAATGGAAAACCTCTGTTAGCATATATAGATACGGGTAGTAAACTAAATATACTGACTTTGTTAAAAACTCAAGATCTAAATCTCGTTATAAACCCATCTTCTGTGATTATGAGAGGTTTCGGAGGTCATCATTCACGCTCTCTTGGCTCATGTGATTTAACTGTGTGCGTTGATAACCTTACGCTAAAAGGAGCTGTTGAAATTACAGACTACAAATTAGACGACATAGATTTGATTATTGGTCAAACAATGATTAACCAGCCAAATATTAGTTTGATTACAACTGCAACTTCAGCAAGCTTCGTTGAGTCTTGTGCATTAAGTAAAGTACTAGCGGACATCCAGTTAGACAGGCGCGACTTTGTTACCAAATTTCCCGTTTATTTAAAACGTGACTGTGTAATACCGAAACAAAGTTATGTTTACATCGAGGTAAACGTGGACTACCCTCATTGCGATAGGAATATACAACATGCATTTTTATCGCGAGCAGTGTCTGTTCAGTTGGGGGGTACTTCGTATTACATCCCGGATGCGATAATAAACAATGATCATTGCTATTTGAAGGTTATTAATGTCGGCAGTGATGATATTTGTTGGAAAGCCGATAAGTTACTTGCTAGGGCCGAATTAATACCGGTAGAAAAGTGTAATTTAGTGTCACAGATATCACAGGTAGAAAATTACTCTGGTGACGATATAATAAAGTTGTGTGATATTGACGTAGGCCAACTTAGTGAAGTAGAATGTGATCGGTTGATAACAATGCTTAATGTATATTCCAAATCATTTGCTAGGAGTACCAAAGACCTTGGCTGCACGAACCTGATTTCGATGAGTATTAATACTACAACTGATGAGCCCGTGTATTGCAAACCATATAGACTTTCGTATAAAGAAAATGAGATAGTTAATGAAAAGGTGCAGGAACTTCTTAATGCCGGAATAATAAGGGAGTCTATGTCAGATTACGCTAGCCCTGTGGTGCTCGTAAAAAAGAAGGGGGGTGACTATAGGCTTTGCGTAGATTATAGGGCCCTGAATACGCGAACCGTTAAAGACCGTTATCCACTACCTCACATCGAAGATCAGGTTACGAAACTGTCGGGAAAGTCATTCTTTACGACCCTTGACCTTGCGCAGGGTTATTATCAAGTTCCTGTCGAGGAGAATTCTATAAGTAAAACCGCGTTCGTAACACCGTCGGCTCAATTTGAATTTTTAAAAATGCCCTTTGGTTTATCTAACGCCCCAGCAGTATTCTCACGTCTAATCCAGATGACTTTGGGTAATGTTAGCCAGGATATTGCTCTTTATTTAGATGACGTCATGATACCTACCGTATCTGTTGAAAAGGGACTTGATTTGTTAGAAGTGGTTTTACAGTTATTGACAGAGGCCAATTTAAAGCTAAACTTAAAGAAATGCTCTTTTCTCAAAAGCTCCGTTAATTATTTAGGTCATGAGATTACTGCAGGAACTATACAACCGGGACAGGCTAAAATCAATTGTGTAGCACAGTACAAACGTCCTCGGAATGTTCACGAAATAAGGCAGTTCATCGGCTTGACTTCTTATTTTCGGAAGTTTATTCAAGGCTTCGCGCAAATCGCTCAGCCCTTGACTGAGCTCACGAAGAAGGATGTCGAGTGGCGTTGGGGCCCGGAACAAGAGACTGCGTTTGTTATCTTGAAGGAACGTTTAACGGAGCGACCGGTTTTGGGTATTTATGATAAGGACGCTATAACTGAGCTCCACACAGACGCAAGCAGCGTAGGACTAGCGGGAATCCTTCTTCAGTACCAACACGACGGCAGCTTAAAACCGATTGCGTACTTTAGTAGAGTTACGAGTAAAGAGGAAAAGCTCTATCACAGTTATGAACTCGAAACACTGGCAGTAGTAGAATCACTCAAACGATTTAGAATTTATTTAACAGGGATCCCTTGCAAAGTAGTTACCGATTGTGCCGCTTTACGTACAACATTAACAAAAAAAGACCTAATTCCACGTATTGCACGTTGGTGGCTCACTATTCAAGATTTTGATTTAGAAATCGAGTACAGATCCGGAGATCGAATGAAGCATGCAGACGCACTAAGTAGGAACCCCGTGACCCCCGTGTCATGCTCTGTGCTTATGATTGACAGTTCGGACTGGTTGATGTCTCTCCAAATGCAGGATGAGGGTATTCAAAATACCTTGTGTCAGCTTCGCGAAAATACCGATAACCCGGATATTGTACAAAACTATATCGCAAAAGACGGTGTATTATATAGGAAAACGGTCGCAGGAGAACGTTTCGTGATACCTAAATTAGCAAAATACGGCCTAATGCAAAAACTGCACGATCAAGCTGGTCACCTAGGGTTTGAAAAGTGTGAACAGAACATTAAGGCGCAATTTTGGTTCCCAAAAATGACTAGATTTATACGTAAGTATATCAATTCTTGTTTACACTGCGCATTCGGTAAAGGTAATTATGGCAAGTCAGAAGGCGAGTTGCACCCAATAAACAAACCCGCGGTGCCCATGCATACTTTACATGCCGACCATTTAGGGCCATTCGTAAAAACTCGCAAAGGGAATGCCTACGTTTTTGTTGTCATAGATTCATTTACAAAATTTGTCTTTGCCAAACCTGCTAAAAATTGCAGTTCTGTAGAAAGTATTAAATTATTAAAAGAGATAATTACTCAGTTTGGCCATCCCGTGCGAGTTATTACGGATAGGGGTAAAGCATTTACCAGTCGTTACTTTAAGCAATTTGCCGAAGAAATGCAATTTAAACACATATTGAATGCCATAGCTAGTCCGCGTTCAAACGGCCAGGTCGAGCGAGTAAACCGCACCCTGTTAAATGGTTTAAACACTATGTCGGAGAGCGAGTGTATGTGGGACCACAAGCTTGCCGACATTGTTTGGGGCATCAACAATACTCCAAATTCAACCACTGCAGTTGCCCCGTTTCTATTGATGTTCGGTCATAATAACTCTCGTTTTCCTTCGTACCCGTCGACTGCACCGAAAGACCACGAGTCCCAACAACAGTCCTTACAGGCTAGAAGGGAAACTGCTAAGTTGCGCATTGATAGGAGCATGACACTTATGAAAAGTAGGTTTGATCGAAAACACAAGAAGTGCCTTAAGTATAAAGTAGGGCAATTAGTTTTGTGGAAAGGTGGAACTTCTCGAGACCAATCTGCTAATGTTACAAAGAAACTTGACGGTCGTTATAAGGGTCCGTATAAAGTTTGTAAAGCAGATCAGTCTCTGGATCGTTACACCATAGTTAGTATTAAGGGTATGAAAGGTTACAGGCGGTTTAGTGCTGTAGTACGTGCCGAAGCGTTACGTCCTTATAAAACTATCATTTCGGATGATGATAGTTCAGGCAGCGATCACGAGGTAGACAGAGACGACCTGATAGATCTTTTGGAAAACTAAGTAGTTCCAAACTAGAATAGTCTTACTGACTGTATTGTAATGTATATTTCTGTGTCCATTTGTATATTTTTGTTATTCATATTAAATTAAATTATTAAATTCGAACAATTTAAAATAAGCCAAGTCAAAAAGTCTTGTGTGTACAATATTACTTAGTTGTGATGATGTTGAGTTAATCATTATTGTTATAGATTGGGAAATAAAATAATTCAATTGAACTGGATTGTAGGTATTTGTTTTAATTTCACTGTTTAATGAAGTATTATAGCAATCTGGTAACAACTTAGCTGAACTGCAGAACTGTGTGAATCACTAATCTACTGTGTGACAACTTAGCTGAACTGCAGAACTGTGTGAATCACTAAAATAAAAATAAAAACTCTGATTAATGTACTATGTGAATAATGTATCTACTGTGTGACTAATCTAGGTGCTGTGTGAGTAATGCACTGTGTGAATAGTGTACTGTAAAAAATAATTTACTGTGTGTATAATTTGCTGTGTGAATGATTTGCTGTGTGAATAATTTGCTATGTGAATAATTTACTGTGTGATAATGAAAATACTACGTGAATAATTTACTGTGTGAATTATTAACTGAGTGAATGGTTTGCTTACTGAATGATTTTGTTAGTGAATCATTCACCTAACAATTTTTTTTTTCACTAAATGAATAATTGGGTGAATAATCACATAGTAATGTGACTTAGGTACACTGTGTGAATCCAGCTTATTTATCAAAAGTGTTGAAGGTATCTCACACTGACACAGTGCCAACCGTCTAGAACATTATTACTGCGATTCAATTGTTTTTTTTTAGGGTGCTGCCTTGAAAGATGTCCGAGAGTCTTCAGGCCGTGGGTCACGGCCGCTCCAGGATGGCCGAGTGTTACCGTTTCCTGCCACCGGGGGCGCCACCAGGCCCGATAATGCTCCCGCGCACCGATAGATATTCGTAGTTATACAATTATACGTTATTAACTGTTAGATTATATACAAATTATTTAATGTTAAATCTATAGACTGATTTATTAGACGTTATCGGTACTTAAATACAATCTATATTCTTATAAATGAACGGTGAACCGTTCATGTGACAAACCTACATTATTTACATTGTTAATTATACTCTCGTTTGAGAATTAAGCTAATGTTTAATTAGTATGTACATTTATTATAAATGATTATTAACCAATTACGTAGATTAGGTGATTCATTATATAATTAGATGTACTTTGACTCCACAGTCCTATTGCTACTGTATCAGATTAATATAAAAGGAGTGGCGGGTCATTTTAAAACACATTCTCTTACTGATTCTTGCTTAATGCTGTAACGCTGTCCAAAAACCATTCAAATATACGGTGTGAACGTGCTGAAGTTTATGTTTGTGAAACCCCCTGCCTTCCACCCTGACTCAATAAGGGTCATAATAATCGCGTACTTTATACCCTCGGCAACAATGTACTTTTATTTGTTTCTTCTTACATAACTCCATCCATAGTCCAGATCCTCCTTTACGAAAAGATTTACCTGGAACAACAAAAAATAAAAACATAATTGACAAATTAAATGTATAAGAATCATTAAAATTACTCACACATACATACATAATGTCACGCCTTCAGTCCCAGAGTGGGGTAGGCAGAGCTACAGTATACCAACAACTTTAAACTTGTTGATAATGCTGTAACCACATTTTGCACAGTCAGGCTAAGATGTTTACCAGTGTATTAGTGACAGGTTGCAAGCCCATCGCCTAACAGTACTACAAGCCCTTATTAATTAAAATTACTTCTTAATAAATAAATGTATTTGTGAGTGAGTAATAATGAATTGTCTTTTTTAAGCAAAACAACTTTTTGAGACAGGTATTATTTATTTCATAGGAATATCCCTTCCTTTGTTAAATTATTCAGACAGTCATCCCTAACAACATTTAATTTAATGCTTCCATTAACAATTTCAGTACAACCAACGAAATTCAGAGTTAGGCGACTAATGTCAATATTGAAAAATGACTAGGTATAAAAATGTCGACATCTTATATAATGTCGAAAAATAACAAAAACTAGAATTATTTTTGTCGATGTATAAAAATGTCGACATATAACAATGACCATCAGATTTTTGTCGATGTATAAAAATGACGACAGCGGGTAGTAGGAGCTCCGCGGTAGCTGAGTTCCGTCGACGCTCTTATTTCAAATCGATTAGACAGTGTCGACGGAGCCCCGCTCTTTGCCCGTCATTGTTTTACTTCGTCGTTATTATTACTCGATATTTTTATACTTCGACTTTTTTATGTTTGGAAAATCGGCATTATTATACCTCGTCATTTTTAAATATAGATATTAGTCGAGTAAACCGAATCACATTATCACAGGGCGGATATACCGGGAATGAACGACTATGAAAGGGTTAATGGAAGTGTTAGTGTTAATGAATTTCGGGCTCTCTGCTCTGTCCGTAGGCAGTTTCCGCTACAAAGCGTAAAAACGCTGGTATCGGTTACGAGCGAAGCGCTACGCGCTACGTCGCAGCGAATGTTGGATTATTTTATGGTATATACTACTGCATAATAATACTACACTGTGGCCGTAACACATGAGAAATAAATTAGACAAGTAAAAACAGGTGGCGGATGGGTCAAGGGAAAACGTAAATTGTATGAAAACTTTGTTTGTTTCGAGAGCGTTCCTTTATTTTTGTAATTATTCAAGGGGAACCTGGGGCTTACGCGTGAAAGATGGGTTTAATATGATAAAACGTCAGGACCTTCTTAACTGGTATAAAACGTGTTATGTTCACACCTGCGCTAATTTAAATGTGTTTGTTTTTCTACCCACGGCCATTCGCAGTAGTAACTTAATTAACATACGTCTGTTTTTTTTTTAGACGTGCTATAAAACTTCTCTCATACACTATACTCCGTCCGTGATTTCAATTAACGTTAAAGCCTCAGGAAGGTTTAAATTTTCCAAGATAAAAAGTACAAGCTATCTCCATTAACGACACGCTAGCCTCGTTGATAGTGACCCTGCCTTCGAAGCTAGGGGTCCTGGGTTCAAATCCTGGTAAGGGCAGATATTTGTGTGATGAGCACGAATATTTGTTCATGAGAGAGGGATGTTTTCTATAGATTTAAGTATATATTTCTCTTTATAAGTAAGTTTATCGTGGTCTAGTACCCATAGTACAAGCCTAGAGCTTAGTTTGGGACTAGGTCGATTTGTGAGACATTGTCCTGTGATATTTATTTATTTATTCCAAATTTTACCCAAGCTGTTCAGTAACAGCGTGAAAGAGTAACAAACTAACACACACACACACACAAACTCTCGTATTTATAATATTAATTAAAAAAAAATATACCTATTAAGAAAAACTTATTTTACGCCGTTCTGTATCTTTACTAGGCAATAAATCCTAATTCTTAGCCAGATGACGATAAAAAATGGTATACATACCACGGGCGGTAATGAAAAATGCCTCTGACATCTCGCCCTTGGTGTGTGATATGATGTTAATGAGGCTTACTGTTTTTTTTTAATACAATAAAATTGGTGACGAAGAAATGTAAAATGGAACCAAATGTTTTCTTTTTAATAGGTTTTTAGTTCTATCGTGTTAGCGGTCCCGAGTTCAATTTCCGGTAAAAATAAATATTTGCGTAATAAGAACGAGTATTAAATATATTCCTGAGTCTCAGACGTTTTCTGTGTACATAAGTATTTATTTTTCTATATACGTTTCTTTATCGTTGTCTAGGTACGCATAGCACAAGCCTAGAGCTTAGTTTGAGTCTTGATCAATGTATTAGATTGATTTCAGTGTCATCTAAAATCCCTTAAAAAGTTTCTCCAGCTCGTAATTCTTCTTTTACAAGTTTCCAAGCTGCAATGGCTTCCTTCAGCCCCCACGCGATATGCGGAAGCAGCCATTTGCAAAATATGCTAGATAATGTATTCACTAACACTTAGCGTTCATTCTTGGCACGGCACGGCGTGTGTGAATCGCTTAATTCAGCTCCTAATATGACAACGCATACATTACAGATACAGTGCTAGTTGCTTGCGACGAATTTGAAAAGAGTGAACTATAAATAAAATTATAAAAAGTTCATTTAAAATTTAGGCACACTAGGCAATGCCTGTATCTTAGGCGATCATAGAACAAATTAAAAATTACATACATACATAACGTCACGCCTTTATTCCCAGGGTGGGGTAGGCAGAGCAATAGAACACCAACAACTCTGAACTTGTTGATAATTCTGTAACCACATTTTGCATAGTCAGGCTAAGATGTTTACCAGTGTATTTAGTGACAGGTTGCAAGCCCATCGCCTAACAGTACTACAAGCCTTTATTCCCTTAGTCGCCTCTCACGACATCCATGGGAAAACATGGAGTGGCACTATTCTAACCCGGCAACCACACGGGGGCTCCCGACTCTTAAAAAATAATAAGTATTGGCCCTAAGGGCTGATTGTTCGAAATGCAGATAGTCAACTGAACACTGCCACTAACTAAACTGACACGTCGGGGACCGCTAAGTAGGTTGGGTATTTTATGTTATTTCATTTACTTAGCCGCCGTGTCAGTTTTGTTAGTGTCAGTGTTCAGTATTTTTTACTTATTAGAGGTTGTTGTACAGACTATTTAGAGTCGGGGGTTTTATTAATTTCTAATTTATTTCTTAGATGGTTCCTTCTTTCTTTGGTTGGTTTGGTTTGGTTGATGGTTTCTTTTTTTTTTAGATGGTTTGGTCATTTAGAAAGGATGGATGAAAGAAGAGTTACGAAAGAGATATGGCGAGCGAGAGTGAGTGGAGATGTCAGTAGGGGACGTCCTAGACGGACGTACAGTGATCAGATTCGCGAGGTACTGAATAAGGGCCGAATCAAAAGCACCCGAAACCGACGTACGTGCATGAAGAGATTGATGAATGTGGAGGAAGCGAAGGTTGTATGTTTGGATCGGTGTACCTGGCGTTCCATAGTCTCTGCCTACCCCATTGGGAGACAGGCGTGAAGATATGTATGTGTATGTATGTAATTTATTTCTTTATTTCACACTTTTTAGACTTTTCCATCTGAGTGTCTGTTTGTGGCATCGTAGCTCCCAAACGGATGAACGGATTAAGACGCAGATTTTTCAAAATATAGCTACATTCATCAGGATGGTTCTTAGCAAAATTTCATAAAAATTGGTTGGACTGTTTAAGAGATATTATCAGCCCTGAAATTAGGTGTCGCTGATATTATGGGGGCTTTTAACCCCCAAAAGCTCCATATCTCAAAAACGGCTGAACCGATGTTTATAAAACATATCTAAAAACCACCGCTGAAAAACCTGATTTTATTTAAAATAAACCGCATTCAAATCGGTTCATCCATTTAAGAGCTACGGTGCCACAGACAGGCACACACACACACACACTTACACGTCAAACTTATAACACCTTTTCTTTGCGTCAGGGGGTAAAAAATTTTTTTTGTCGACTATTCAATATGACAGATTAGTAATGTCTACTAAACTGAAATATACCAATACATGCGAAAATAATATTATAGTTATTAAATTACTATGGAAGTTACAAAATTAATCCTATACTAATCCGAAAATACATGAGAATCATGACAAGTCCTCAGTTTCCTTATAGTCCAGAGCAAGAAGCCACTTAATTATTTTATCCTTAGCCTCCATCAGGTCATAATTTTTAATGTAACAGTTGTTCTGCGCAATATTCTAAACTGTCACTCTCCTAAACTTTCCAAACCTTGCGAGAGTGGAATTTACGGTGAGCAGAGGTAGTTTGTACACACGTTTTCTGAGCCGATCATGGATTAGTGGTGGTAGGACCCTGTGCAGGGTCCATCCGGATCGCTACCACCATCTTATCCAATAACCACCCGCCAAGCAAGTGTTCGCACTGTTGTGTTCTGGTGTGGAGGTAAGACAACCGGTGAAATTACTAGCATAGAGGCATTCCATCGTAGTCCTAAGGGTTGGCAACGCAATTGAGGTCTTACGATTATAGTCTTGAGAATTCAAATGTTTATGGGCCTCTGATTCCACTTACCATCAGGTGGCCTGAGTGCTCGTGTGCCTTCTCCTTAACATAAAAAACATAAAGGTCTTTAATATAAAAAAAGCTTAAGTATTGATAGATAGAACTTGGGCCTCACTGTGTAGTTCTGTAGTGTGTTGCCGAAAAGGTTTTCATAACAAAAAATAGCACGCATCTCTGAGCCCTCTCTGTACATAACATGTGGGTTTTTGTTGCCCCAAACTAAGATGCAGTAACTTGCAACAGATTGACAGATAGCTAGATACACCAATTCAGGGCCTCCATTCTACTGCGTTATAACGATATCGCGTTTGACGTATTTTAGAATCGTTTATGTTACAGTCGCCATTATTGTAAATGACATAAGAGTTATCACAACGTTGACAATACGAAAACACGTCAAAAACGATATCGTTATTACCGTGTAGAATCCCAGCCCTGAACATCTTTGTTGGCCAACTCTCTCGGTCTTTTTACAACGGCTGTAGCTTTCCTTATTCGTTTAGACAGGCATAAAAAGTGTTGTTGAAAATGTAAACTATCCCTATTTAATTAAATATTAGATTACTAGTGGTATTTTGTCTCATTTAAATCTGATAAAAAACATTGTGCGTATCACGGGCAGTAAGGTGATAACAAACTCGAGTCCTTAAAAGCCTTCCGCCTTCAGCGTCAGGCTTCTAATACCCTCGTTAGTAATCCCTTTCTTACTCCCCTTGATACACAATGTCCTATTTCCAACATTAAGGAGTAAGTTGGAATGAAGAATTTTAATGTTAGATTTTTGCAACCCATAGTTTCTTTATTACATTTAAATACATAAAAACATTTCTGACTTAAAAAGTAACGGAAATATCGATCCACGACATTATCGTCAATCATGTCGTAATTTATATATTTTAACAGGCTGTTTACGATTGTCCTAGCCTTAAAAAGGGTTATTTTCATAACCCTAAATTACAAACGGAACTACTATAAAATAAACTTTAATGTTTTAAAAGTAAAATTGCATTGTCGTTTGAAAAAACTACTTACTGATATTTGTTTACTGTAGTATTTCTTTCGTGTACCCTGTTACCCGAAATAAAACCATGTTAATTTAAGTTAAATTATAATGATGTTATGATTTCTTAGTGTAATCTCTTCACGGTTTGAATATTAAGCTACAAAATAAACCGTCGAATTCGCTCGCGAACATCGTAGGTGTGACATCGTACTTTTGCTACACTATTCATTCGCATGCTTCTCTATTTACGGCCTTTCTAGACAGTGGCCTTGTGTTTATGGTCTCTACACACGACATCACGTGTGAGTAATAAGTAATAACCAATTTTACCTTTTGTTGGAGTAGGAATAACTTCTTTAATTTGCCGAACTGTAGTTTGGTAAATTAAGAAAATATTTTTGGGAAGTTGTTATAAGCAGTGATCGATTTTGCGAATGCAATTCGCGGAATATTGAGTCGTAATCATAATATGGATGCGACTCTAATCCCGCGACTGTGTTCGTATAAAAACACGCTGTTTTAAAATACAGGGTGACATAGAAAACATGATCAGAAACTAGTTATTCTGACTTTGTAACTGATGGCCATTTTTAAGCAATATTAGTTGCAAGAAATAAAAGCTATTTATTTTTTGGTAATTTACCCCTTAATTAAATCTCTGATTAACGGCCAAACCCTATATTCAAACCGAGGACAGATAGCCTTACTTCGGATTAAAATTTGACACATTTGTATGGGCAAATGTCAAATGTCAAGCCGAAATAAGCCGTATCTATCCGCGGTTTGAATATAGGGTTCGGTCGTTAGTAATTCATGGTTTTCAGACTATTTTACTTTTATTTTTTCAGTCACAGTGACAATTCTAATCAGTCATTGTCATTTAATTGTTTTGTTTTTCTATGTTTATCTTTGCATTTCTTTCTCTCAAGTAGGGTGACCAAACTGTTTACAATAAATTATTTAATTTTGATCATTGTGTGATTAAGTCTGAATACTACATCTAAACACTTACATGCCTATATTGTTAGGATACCACTTTAATGCTCAATTAAGTCATATCACTTTTGATCACGTCTTTGATGTCACCCTGTATTTTCATACTGATAATATGAGGAGTTACCTATGTTATAACTTTTATACTTAGTCGTGATGTTGTTTGCGGTTTTTTAAATTACGTATGTTTTACTAATTAATCTGTCAAGATTATTGTTGAAGACAAATATTAAAAAGTTTTTTTCATTATCATTTTCAATTAATAACAAAAAAAAGAAACATTATCCTTCAAGAACAAAATAAGTCCCGGAATCCCGGGACACACCCATATTAGCATAAAGTTTGAGGTCATTCACCCCATTTTGCACCGGGAAATCCGATCACTGGTTATAAAATAAATTATTCAGTGTGTAGTTAGATATGAGAGGGACTAATTATATTTATTTGGGTCAAATGGTAAACCATACAGAATAGGGTAAACCAGTTATTGCCCGCGACCAGATTATTAGTAATATTATTAGGGATCCGTTTTTTTTTTGTGGTACGGAACCCTAAAAATGCTTGATTTAGGAAGCAGCATTTATTACACAGAGAAACCAAGGAAGGCTCTGGACCCTACAATTGATAAAATGGAACAATGTATGACATGTATTACAAAAGTTAAATAACCTTTCTTCGTGTAGTCGACAGAAATAGAAGGATTTTTTTTCCATTAAATTACTCACTCATTGGGCCTATTCTCCTGGGTTAATGCGATAATATCTTTGACATGTTATGGCATTGTTTATAAATCGGCCACCATTACCGTCAAATAACTAAGAGTTTTAAGAACGTTGATAATATTTACCGTGTTTGTACCATGTACGATATAAGCCCTGTATGTTTTGCGAAGCAATATTAAGGCACGTTTAGTCTTTGTTCCTTCAGGTGGGTAATACACCAAGCCTGGCTGAAAGCACGCGCCTTCCTCTATTTACTGAAGTCTCCTATTAATTTCATATTTTTCATGAGTGAGATACTACAACAAGCGATGGAATCAATGAAAAAAACTGGCCAAGAGCATGTCAGACCATACTCAGTGTAGGGTTCCGAAGCCGTTAAGTACTACAAACATAAAAGCAACAAATAATAACTTATTTTGTATTGAAAGTCATTTGGTGCGGTCTTATGGCCGAACCCTATATTCAAACCGCGGACAGATAGCCTTACTTCAGATTATAATTTGACACATTTTGTATGGGCAAATGTCAAATTTCAACCCGAAGTAAGCCTTATCTATCCGCGGTTTGAATATAGGGTTCGACCGTTAGATGATTTTAGTAGGTATAAATACTTTAATCACCTGTATCTCAAGAACCAATGATGTCTACTTATTCGTGATAGTTTTCCTTTAAAAATCGTTTTATGTTGTTTCATTTAAGTTTTTTTTCAGATATGTAGTACTTGTATTTTTGGCTGTAGGCTTTATATTTTATAAACGGATCTCTTAATCGAAAAATTGTGTCCATATACCTACAATATTTTTGAAAGACCTATCCAACGATAACCAACACTATGTACGGGAGGCCCAAGACTCAGACACAAAATACTCGCACTCAGCACACAAATATTTGTTAGACTAGACTTAATGCTAGGCTAGGTCAAATTTTAAATCGACGGTGGAAATTTCAAATGTCGTAAGGGACATTTTGTCTTAAGTACACTAAATATACCATTGAAGTCAGTATTTTTTTTTCTATCTAATATTTGTTGTATTTAAATTTCGATATGACTTCTAATAAAAAAGTTATGAGTCGGCCAAAGTTTGTCGTAACTTCCTAATATTTAAAACACTATGTTGTATCGGTCAAATATTTTTATATAACGTCTTGTTTCATTAAGCGCAATATCGTAAATCTCAATATTTTTAAAATTCCTATGTTGTAAGGCACTAAAAAGAATACATTCTGTCAGATAAATACTGTGTTTTCGGAGGTGTAACACACATTTTCTTCTTATTTTTTTGTTGTAAGGGACACTATTTCCTAAACCACTGTATTTATGAATGTCCAATTAAAAAATTAGGGTAGGCGAAGTTATTTAAAAAGTATGCTTCCAAGAATCATCTTAATGGGATGAGTAGTTTCCAAGTTATGAATTTAAAAAAGTGGAATTTTGTTTTCTGGCTCCCCTGAAAAGTAAGCGTTTGTCCCTTACGACATTTGAAATTTTCCACCGTCAAAATATTAGTATTTAAAGTGTGGTATTACTAATTATTGTGTGTGGTTGCTGGGTTAGAGTAATGCCAATTATTATGACCCTTATTGAGTCAGGGTGGAAGGCAGGGGGTTTCACAAACATAAACTTCAGCACGTTCACACCGTATATTTGAATGGGTTTGGACAGCGTTACAGCATTAAGCAAGAATCAGTAAGAGAATGTGTTTTAAAATGATCCGCCACTCCTTTTATATTAATCTGATACAGTAGCAATAGGACTGTGGAGTCAAAGTACATCTAATTATATAATGAATCACCTAATCTACGTAATTGGTTAATAATCATTTATAATAAATATACATACTTTGTTGTTACTTATTCAGGATATATATAACCAAATCTAACCTAACCTAACCTTGTCTACACGATAGAAAATAAAGAATTTCTAAAATGTTCACATTTTCAGCGATATAAAAAATTATAGGTCACTAGTAGAATGACTCGGTCGCAAAATTACCGACTCGCAAAATTACCCCATCGCTTGTAGCCCACATCTCAAAATGTCTGAGTCGTAAAATGACCACATCGCTTGTAGCCTACTTCTCAAAACGTCCGAGTCGCAAAATGACCACATCGCTTGTAGCCTACTTCTCAAAATGTCTGAGTCGCAAAAAGACCACTTCGTTTGCGTTACTAGGTAGGTTAGGTTCGTTAGGTAACTTCAAATGCCCGAAGGGCAAATTTCCCAAGAATAGCAGCCCTGCCATGCGGGGCTGCGTCGACTTTGCTAAGACAGGCATAAAATGAAAAAAGCAAAGTGGTCATTTTGCGACTCAGTCATTTTGAGATGTGGGCTACAAGCGATGTGGTCATTTTGCGACTCGGACGTTTTGAGAAGTAGGCTACAAGCGATGTGGTCATTTTACGACTCAGTCATTTTGAGATGTTGGCTACAAGCGATGTGGTCATTTTGCGATGTGGTAATGTTTCGATCTAGTCACTCTACTAGTGACCCAAAATTATGACTATCAATAATTATGTCAAAAATGACATTCAGATCAAAAAGTTGTGCGTAACAACCAGCACACCCTTAAAAAAATGGCACATTAACACTTTAAAGCTTAGACAGTTTATTACACGGGCACATAGCTATTTTTGCATGCGCAACAACAAAATCCATGAATATTAGGATAAACATAGTTTAGGACTTTAAGGTTTTCCCCTAGTAAATAAATTAAGGCTGGCTACCTAATTTTAGTTCCTCTAAAACACCGATTTCAACCTTAAAATCCCGTCTATTCCCGAAGCGGGAGTTATTCCAATGAATGGGCTATTATAGCGTTAATGAAAGCCTGGGGGATTAATGAACCAGGAACAAATAAGGCCTTTGTAGGACAAAGAAAGGAACCTTGTCGTAGGGCAATAAGGGGAGATATTGATTGGGTTACAAGTTTGATTAATTGTTGATTAACCTCGTCCTTACGAGGTTAAGTGAGATTTGGCAATTTTGGCCCAACGTCCTATTTCTAGGACTGAGAATTGTAGTTCTTGCGGCCCACATGAATGTTTAAATTTATCAATTAGCGACCCATAGGGGTTGATGGGGTTGTTTTTTCATACAAATAACAATTTGTGACTATACTCATCATTTGCCCGTGTAGTTTCCGGGTTAGAATAGTGCCACTTCATGTCTTCCCGTGGATGTCGTGAGAGGCGACTGAGGAATAAAGGCTTGTAGTATAATTAGACGATGGGCTTGCAACCTGTCACTAATACACTAGTAAACATCTCAGCCTACTTGTGCAAAATGTGGTTACAGAATTATTAACAAGTTGTTGGTATTTCTGTAGCTCTGCCTACCCAACTCTGGGAATGAAGGCGTGATGTTATGTATGTATGTATGTACTCATCATTTCTCCGAAAAATGTTGCTCATGCTTTTTTGTTCATAATTGTTATTCATAATCATCGCAACTCCTAAAGTGAATTTTACTGAAACCGTTCTGATTTTAGGACGTTTATAAAACATACCTAACCTATCCTTATTAATTTACCAGTTGGATATTTTTAAAATCCTGAAATAATATTGATTACGAAGAGTGATCATTATGATGTAAAATGGTATGAGTTACATTTTGGAAGGTCTAATAATCTAATTTGATTTTTTTTATGAACTAGGCGCACCCGGCCCAGACTCCTAAAATAACGACATTAACTTAAACACATAACCCGTTCTTAAAAAAATGCGTGAAACGGAATTTTACCTTTGACTTTTGCCTGGAATATGTTTTTTAAACATGTTATAGCAACTCAAAGTAATAAACAAATAAATAAATATCATGGGACAATCTCACACAAATTGACCTAGTAACAAACTAAGCTCTAGGCTTGTACTAAGGGTAATAGACAACGATAAACATACTTATATAGAGAAATACATACTTAAATACACAGAAAACATCCAAGACTCAGGAACACATATTCGCGCTCATCACACAAATTTCATTTCGGTTCCGTTCGCATAAACCGGTTTTAACCAGTTTTGGAGAAACCTTTATAAAAGTTATTTTCAAATTAACCGGTTACAAGATAAAAAACCGATTAATCCAGACGCACGTCATGCATTAGTGTTTTTATTTAATACAAAACTTTTGGTTTTTTGACTCGCCACTCGTGGAATAAATAGGTTAATTAAGGTTAAAATAAAGTTCTCAAAACGTTCACGTTCCTTAGAAAAGTGTGGAAAAAACCGATATAAACCGGTATTAACCGGTATTTTTAAATCCGGTTCCGAGCCCTGCCTAAGACACTAATCTAACAATTTTAAGTAAATGTATGGCATGACGAGAGTTGTGTGGGCGTTCGTTATTAGGACGTTCGTCGTCCATGATGAGGCTCCAAAAATAAGACTCGATGTACACTCGTAGGTTTATTAGGAAACAATCAACAAGGAATCAGCTCTAAGTATTCACACGCGGGGCAGATGATAATTACGATCTAAACGCGGTGAAGTTGGATTGAGGTTGACAGCACGTCCATCTCGTTTTAAGCTCCAAGCAAAAGTGAGTTTAACTGCCAAACAGCTGTCAGTTACTCCTGGCATTTCCCGCGCAAACTCAACTGTCAATGTGACAGTTCGCACAGTGCTGCCAACTTCCATGTGCGAATACACCCAAGTCGACTGCAGCTTGACGTTTCGTTTCGTTAACACTGCGACAGGCACAATAATAATTAATTATGATTGTAATTAATAAACATTTGAGGTATGAGTTGTGCGTGTGTACAAGTTTATGTTTGTGTATGTGGGTGCGTGTGTGTGTGTACAGGTGCAAAATCTCACAAAAATTTACCTATACCCAAACTAAGCTCAAGTTTTAGTTGAATATTTAAAATACACGTTACTTCTTTCTCTATTTAATTTTGAGGTTACAAATATCGAAATATCAATTAAAACCCCGCATCCATTTTTTTACTACATCATCGATATATTTATGTCGACAGTACATAGAGTCTATTTCTAGCGCTGCCGCCTGTACAGTTAGCATGGTAAACGAATTGACGTGTGTCAGTACATTTCCTTGATAAACATATTGAATACCGAATACTCCATAACGGGTCAGTTTTCTGTAGAACTGAGAAATGGTGGCTATGGACGGATTCAAAGCAATATGGAAATTGATTTTGAATGGTCGGTTGAACTGTTACATTCGTTAGGTTTTGGTCTGATTTATCGCTTTATTTTGAGCGGTTTGTTAACACTCAGCAGTCGATATTTTTGATCAATTTTGAGAAGGCACACGAGCACTCAGGCTACCTGATGGTAAGTGGAATCTGAGACCCTAGACATTTGAATTCTCAAGACTATAATCCTAAGACCTCAAAAGCGTTGCGTTAAAAAATATCACAAACTTAATTATTTGCTGCACATACATAATATGTACATGATGTCAATAGAATGTTTCAAATTTTCTAGTTATTTTCAAGTTATTCCATTTTATTACCTTTATTATGGTTACCGTATTAGGATAATAGTGCCACTCCATGTCTTCCCGTGGATGTCGTGAGAGGCGACTAAGGGAATAAGGGCTTGTAGTACTGTTAGGCGATGGGCTTGCAACCTGTCACTAATATACTGGTAAACATCTTAGCCTGATTGTACAAAATGTGATTACAGAATTATCAGTTTTTAGATTTGTTGGTAATTCTGTAGCTCTGCCTACCCCACTCTGGGAATGAAGGCGTGACGTTATGTATATATGTGCCTTTACAGAAATTAAATTATTTTTTTGATTTACTTGCGTCATGGTACTTTAATTTAAATATAACTTTCTAGGGTTCCGTAGTCAACAAGGAACTGTTATAGTTTTGCCATTATCTGTCTGTCCTCAATTTAACTTAGAGGCTCTTGGAAAAAATACCTACGAAGCTGTGAGTTGGCATAAATTTCAACATTGAAATCTTAAAGTAAAGTTTTTTTGTCATTGTAACGTCTTAAAAAAAGAAATTATGTAATAAATTAGTACTAGATCCTAATTTTTTATAACATACGGCATATTTAATAACATACACCGATTTTTATACGTCACATCAAGGAATAGTTCAAACAAAGATGCTAAATGAGTAGACCTTATGTACTACTAGACAAAATCTATAAACTTGCAAATGAAAATTAAAACTAAAACTTAAACTATAATGCTAAGTCTAAAAAAAGGCCCTGTCGCATTGTACCGAAGATGCTGGCAGGGGTTTACATTCATCTGGCACAACTTTTTTTTCCATAATCATCATTTGGCATACAGTTTTTTTTTCTGAAATCGTATAGTTTTCAGGATTGTTATAAAATAAACCTATGTTCTAGGCAATGATATTTTAAAAAATTCTTAAAAGTATACGGTTCCAGAAAAAAAAATTAAGCCAAATAATAATTAAGTATGCCAAAAAAAGTTATGTCAGTTGAAGGGAACCCGCTGTTAGCATTTCCTCGATGAATAGTTAAACTAATGCGTTGATCGAGGAAACTGCCAGCTCTTCGGTCTCCAGTGACGTCAATGAGCCTCTTAGAAATTTCTTTGAATTAAGTATTCGATTTGGGGGACCATTTAGGAAGTATTGACCTCGAATGTGTCATTTTCGCTAGAGTTGCCTCTCAACCCCGACTTTCCGATGTTACTTCGGCAGTTCATTAAGTCTAGTCATTAAAAAGTGCGTATGTTTAACAAAGGAAAAACATGTCCGTATTTTCATTCCAAACCATCATTTAGGATTACAAAGATCTCGGAGGCTTCGTTATTTGTAAATCTGTTTTTAGCTTGTCTATTTGTAAATGTACGTGTTAGTAAAAACAAAAAGTTTTTAAAGGTCGCGATATTCCCACGGGGACCTCAAAAATCTGTTCTTATTCTTTTTATAGAAAATTTAGCTTTCTAAGGGAATTAATTCATTGCTCATGTTAATAAGGAAGTTAGGTAAGAAAATAGAATTAAAAACCGGGCAAGAGCATGTCGGACTATGCTCAGTGTAGGGTTCCGAAGCCGTTAAGTACTACAAACATAAAAAACAACAAGTAATAACTAATTTTCTATTTAAAGTCAATTGGTGCCGTCTTACATGATTTTAGCAGGTATAAACACTTTAATCGCTTGTATTTCAAGAAGTAATGATGTCTACTTAGTCGTGATTATTTTTCTTTAAAATTCGTTATATGCGCTTGCATTTAAGATTTTTTTCAGATTTTTTGTATTTGTAGTTTTGGCTGTAGGGACACTTGAGTCTAACAAAAATTAGCGCTTTAAAGCTTAATATTTCGTAAACGGATTACTTAATCGAAAAACTGTTTTACAAACCCGTATTATTTTTAAAAGCCCTATCCAACGACACCCCATACTATAGGGTAGACGAGAAAAAAAATACATCCCCACGTTACGTGAAGGGGAGGAGCCCTAAAAATTTGACCTAGTCCCAAACTAAGCTCTAGGCTTGTACTATGGGCACTAGACAACGATAAACTTATATAGAGAAATAAATACTTAAATACATAGAAAACATCCAAGACTCAGAAACAAATACTCGTGCTCGTTAGACAAATATCTGCCCTTACCGGGATTTGAACCTAGGGTCACTACCAACTAGGCCAACGTGTCTTCAATCAATCACCGGTGCACCTTACATAGTGTCTCTACCTACCCCATTGGGAGACAGGCGTGAGAGTATGTATGTTTGCACTTGAACAAGAAATAAATGAAATAAACATGGGAATTAATGAAAACATGAATAAAACATAGTCAGTAGAAACATGCCTTAGCTAGTGCCGCACTGCAGTTTGATACTAGTCTGCTCTTTACACTGCACTGGGTTCGCGTGCACTTGATTCCATCGTTATTATTCTTTTAAACACGTTTTTGTGCGACCTAACTGAGAATGCACGCTGTTAAATATGTTTGTACGCTCCAACCGGACAACTTTCACTAGCCGGTTAACAATTCGTGCGTTGAGTAGTAAATTCAATTGGGTAAGAGGATTGTGAAGTGTAGCTGTCAAAAATAATCCATACAAATTTAGCTTCAGGCGATCACTTTTCACACCCCCGAAATCTACTCGGATTTCCACGATTTTTGAATATGATGTAGATATTATGAAAAAAGTAGGTCTGTGCGCTTTCGCTTTTGTGTTCTGATTTTTTTTCTTTTCAATACTTATTTTCTTGGAAAGGAAAACGTACAGATCTAGTTTTTCATAATATCTACAGGTTGTCTATTATCTATTAGTGACAGGTTGCAAGCCCATTGCCTAACAGTATTACAAGCCCTTCTTAGTCGTCTCTTACTACATCCACATGGAGACATAGAGTGGAACTATTCAACCCGGCAACCATACAGGAGGTCAGGATTTGACAGTTTATAATACGGTGTTCTGTCAGTTAAACAGTATATGCCCTCAAACAAAACTAGCGTTAAGGTAACGCTATCCGTAAGTTCAAATTAGTGTATCAACCCCAATTTTTTGTTGGATAAGTCAAAGGCCATCATGTATATACATCACAAACAAATGTACCTGCAATTAATCATTCATCACTGTTCCATATTTCTGACTGTACCTGCCACGGCCAGAACGTAAATGGCTCACGACCCGCCACGCACACGCGCCGCGCACGCAACGTGGACGTACATATAGGAAATGGTTTGTAGTCGCAGTAAAGTTGCTCTGATCAATTTCTTTGAGGATAGTTAAAATGGCGTGCAACATGACGAGTCTCTTTTATTATTACAAAGAGGAAAGTAATCACCATCCATGAACACCAGCCACTCAAGTAACATTGTCGGTTGATGCTGGCCTTTAAGGAAAATAAAACCTCTTTTCTTGAAGGATCCCATGTTATAACTGGCTGGAAATACCGCCGAAGGGAGTTCGTTCCACAGTTTCACCATGCGTGGTGAGAAGTGCCGCATAAACGCACGGTGGAAGAACGCTATTCATTAAGGTGATTTTGAGGTTAGGAAAGGCAATCGAGCACAGAGGACCTGATGAAGAAGTGGGTGGGACCCCAAGACATTTGCTTTCTCAAGAGTATCCTATCACAACTGCAATTCTAGACTCCAAATGCGTTGCCAACCCTGAGGACAAAGTTGGAATCCGGATGGATTTTCAAAGCGTCGTCGGTGGTATAATATAAGCAGAGCCCGGAATTTTCGTAGCAATTTTTATGTGTCACAGGGATTTCTCGTTTATCGACTTTGGATATACATCATTTTATCGATAAATTATAGAAGACGACACAACATATCAATAAAGATTAAAAGTAAAGGTAAACAACAGGCTGTCTTATCGCCAAAGAGCGTTCTCTTTTATATAACTTTTGAGTGGCTGAAAATGTTAAATAGAGATTTGCAATGAAAAGTTAATCGTTAACAATTCTACATTTAATTTTAATCAGTTCAGTTCAGTATTTTAACATTTATCAATTTCATGTTCAAAGTCAGTTTTAGTGCTAACAAGTGTTTCATCATTAGTTTATCTATAAAAGAAATAGAAAGTCATAATTTTATCTTGTCTCGAAGAGATCGCTTATTCGCGACCAGACTGCATGTTGTTTACTTCTACTCGTAATCATATTTAAAAAAAAAAAAACTGTATTTATCGATATACACAAGTATATCGGAAGTCGATAAACGAGAAGTCCCAATGACAGCTGAAAAGTGCTACGATAATTCCGGGCTCTGAATATAAGTAAGAGTATCGTTGTCTAGTATTCATAGTACAAGCTGAGAGCTAAGTTTTGAACTTGTATGGTTTCTATTTTAGAGTTACGTAGTTAATATAAACTACTAACACATACAAAAAGCAAGCTGCAAAAGCCCAACTGCTTGTGATAAAGTCGTCAGTTAAATGTTAGTGCAAAAATTATAAGCTAAACAAAGTTCGTATTTATTTTAATTACTCAGTCAGCTTTAGTATCCATCGATAAAGTAATTGAGAAGGCGAGTGAACAAAGTTTTCCGATTAATTACGATATCGAATGACTATGGATTACATCTGGGGCTTTGTTACCGTTAAAAACAATACGCTTACATATCGAAAGCCATGTAGTTTTACTGATTCGGATAAAGACCTAGTAGTAAGTAGGATTTCGGATAACAAAATTCGATCTAGGTAATGGGAATAGGTGTAAAAGGGTGAAGTACCTAATCTAGATGAAGCGAATTCCTTTTTTTGCGGCAAATCCTATTATTTGGGCTCAGGAGATCCGCCATTCCTAATTCTTTTATTTATTACTCAAATGAATGCGGTGACGGGTTGTTGGGCAATTCCTTTGGGTCATTCTTGAGATTTACTGACCTTAGTTATTATCTCGAGAGTTTCAAAGTATTGAAATTCATGAATTCATGGATAAATACATACAAACGTAACATCACGCCTTCATTCCCAGAGTGGGGTAGGCAGCGCTACAGAAATACCAATAACTCTAAAAAGACTTGTTGATAATTCTGTAACCACAATTTGAAGGTACATGTAGGGTAAGATATTTAATTTAGCCTAACAATATTAAAAGCCCTGATTCCCTTAGACGCCTTTTACGACATCCACGGGAAGACATGGAGTGGCACTATTCTAACCCGGCAACCACACAGGAAATATATAAAATACAAGTAGGCAGAACTACAGAAATACCAACAACTCTAAAAATACTTGCCGATAATTCTGTAAACACATTTCACAGAAATAGGCTCAGATATTCACCAGTGAATTAGTGTAATAAATAAATAACCTAGCTTTTGTCTGCAACTTTGTCCGCGTAAAAGTCAAAAATTGCTAAAATAAAAAAAAAACATTAAAACTTTTATTCAGTAAATAGGCCACCATAGGGCTCTTTTACACGTCGGTAATATGAAGTGAATTTACTAGCGCTTCGGATAAGACCATCATTGCGGAGAAGAAGCGCCAAGAAACTCCAGCAGAAGGTAATTTTTTCAAACATAAAGTACAGTAATACTTAAAAGTAATTTACATTACAAGTACTTGAAAAAGTAATAAATAATAATTATTAAAGCTAGAACAAATCAATTAAACTAAAAATAATGAGTCTAGGAGAACAACACGACGAGGTCTCTACGTCAAAAGCCATGACTAGAATAATAAACCGAAGAACTAGTCATTGCAAAAGTGAACAGACCGGACCCCACAAACAGCACCCGTTCACGAGTATGACGCGTATCTCAGCCATCACCTCTCTCAACCATGACATGTGTTCGGGAAAGTGGCGACCCGATCAACGACGCCGCCGTAAGCAAAGACCTTTAAGCGAGCATGACATGATGAATTATCGATCGATGAATTAGCCAACAAATGGTTCTCAAGTTTAGGTACAGTTATTTTTACAGTGTACCTGTGTTTGTCACCCAAAATTAAACAAAAGACGATTACACTGGCACACGTAGAAAATTTCAAAATACTTATTGAATGTTTATATATTAAGAAAACATTTAAAGAAAATTCCCCAAAATTGGCCTTTGGATTGGGATAATATCATTGATGTCACGTAATGATACCGTTGACGACACGTTGGCCTAGTTGGGAGTGACCCTGCCTCCGAAGCCAGCGGTCCCGGGTTCAAATCCCGGTAAGGGCAGATATTTATGTGATGAGCGCAAATATTTGTACCTGAGTCTTGGATGTTTTCTATATATATTTAAGTATGTATTTCTCTATATAAGTATGTTTATCGTTGTCTAGTACAAGCCTAGAGCTTAGTTTGGGACTAAGTCAATTTGTGTGAGATTGTCCCCTGATTTATTATTATTATGTACAGTGATATTTAAAAGTAGCTGAACATTCTAGTACCTTATCGTTGTTATGTACTAAAGCGAGAGTGGTTGACTTATAGAATATCAATAGCTACGATAGGGTACTAAAATGTACAGCTATTTATGAGGTCGACCGTGCGACGCAAATCTGTCCTCATAAACCAATAGGCAGTATCTCAAAATCAAAATAAAAAGCAGATTCAATTCTATATCATTAGTAATAAGGTTGCATTTGCTACAGGGAGTTTTGTCTGAGATACTGCCATTTTTCTTAGCAGGGCAGAAATGGCGAATGCTATTAATTTCAATAGCTATTCAAAATGTTACTAAATGGGTCGCTGAAAGATGTGATCCGGGTTTCAACTCATGACCCTTGAGTTAAAAGGACTTTCTGCGTAAATACAACCTTTAATAATGTTTTTTTCCGTCCACGGGTAATACACGAAGACCAAATTGTTTCTGAACGGAAATTATACCGATATAATAATAATAATAATAATAATAACTTCTTTATTTAACACACAAGTTGTAACGTAATTACCAGGGGTCCCCGCACTAGGCTTGGCCTGTATCGCGGGGTACCAATTACAATAATATCACTTAAGATCACATTATTAAAAACTACATAAAACTTAGAGAACTACAAACTAAAGAAAATAGGAGTAATAGGGGCCTTCGAACAAGACCACCTAAGTTAAAATCTCTTCTGTTTCCTCATAATTCAAACGATGGAGAAAATTAAAAATAAGTTGTTTTGTCTTGAGTAAAGTTTGGCCTTTCAAGCTACAATGAAGTAAAACAGCGTTGTATATAGAAATGCTTAAGTGATCTCCGAAACGTTTACCAAAAGTTGAATAAACTCTGGGCACTGGTAGCTTAAAAACGCGTTTTTTTATTAGGGTGTTGTAGTTGGGGATGGATGGGGCAAGTTTATGTGTAAGCAAGCACATTTTGTACAGAAAGAGTTGTCGAACGGTTAAAACATTTGCCTCGGCGTATAAGGATGCTGTAGGGTACCTGAATGGTTTTTTATATATCACTTTTAATACTGATCTTTGAGCTCTCTCTAAGACTATCATGGATGACTTTGCTGCGCTACCCCAAACCGATATGCCGTAGGTAATTATCGACTGGCACAGTGCGGTGTAAACTAGCGTGAGTAAAGGTTTGTCGGCAGAATGGCGTATTTTCTTAAAAATTGCGATTGTCTTTCTAATTTTTGAGGACAGTTTCTGAATATGGGTTTTAAAGTTTAGGTTTTCGTCCACGAATAGACCTAGGTATTTAACAACATCAGTACGTTGTATGAAGTCACAGTTACAGCTACCTGATGGGAAATCTTTACAGGCGTGAATTTGTAAAGTGTTACTGCAGGTTGGTTTAGATGAGGCGGTTTTATGAAAATAGATAAATTTGGTTTTATTGCTATTTAGCGTTAAAAGGTTAAGACAGAGCCAATCAGACGCAATCTTCATGCCTGTTTCAGCAGCTGCTAGGGTTTCTTCCCAGTTTGTACCTCTAAAGAGAATTGCCGTATCGTCGGCGTAACAGATAATTTCAGAGTTTTTAATTATAAGGTTGTGAACGTCGTTAATATACAATATGAAGAGAGTGGGGCCAAGGATGCTTCCTTGTGGAACTCCAAAATTAATCGCTTCTGTAGCACTCTGAAAAGAACCTACCCTAACCAGCTGACTTCTATCTGAGAGATAGCTGTCAAACCACGCCAGTGGAACACCGCGAATTCCCAGATGTTCAAGTTTGCGGAGCAAGATTGACTTTGAGACTGTATCGAAGGCTTTTGCCAAATCCAGAAAGACTCCGATGCACTTAGTGTTACTGTCTAAGTAGGATGCAGCAAGCTTAATTAACAGTGAGGTAGCGTCTTCCGTGGATTTACGATGCCTAAAGCCAAACTGTCTTTCGGAAAGAAGACCATACTTCTCCAGGAACTTGACTAGTCGCGTGTTTACTAGCTTCTCTAGTATTTTAGAAAAAGAGCTTAGTAGCGATATGGGTCTGTAATTTCCGGGTACTTCTTTGGGTCCGTCTTTATAAATAGGTGTAACTGATGCAACTTTCCATAGCTCTGGAAAACAACCTAGGCTTAAGCTCAAATTATAAATATGAACTATTGGAACCACAATGTGACTTTTGATATTCCTGATGAGTTTGTTATTAATCCCATCTAATCCTGGTGCACTATCAACATTTAACTGCATTATCATGGCCTCGACTTCCAATGCGTCTGTGGGTTGCATGAAGAAAGATTTATCCGTGCTACTATTCAGACGTGCCTTGGACGCAAGATCATTTTCCGATTCTCCAGATTGGGAAAGAATGTGAGTAGCTAACTTTTGTCCGACGGATGAAAAGAATAAGTTACAATCATTAAGGGACTTGACTGGATCACTTTTGGAAATAAGTTCCACAGGTTGCGAGTTACGTGTTTTCATATTACATATAGTTTTGATACTGTTCCATAACTTTTTTGTGTTTTTCATGTTAGTTGAAAGTTCGTTTTTTTCGTATTGTAATTTAAGTGTTTTCAAGAGATTATTGCAGAAGTTCTTATATCTATGAAAAGTTAATTGTAGCACAGCGTCTTTAGGATATTGTTTAGATTTAAGGTGTAACCGATCACGATGTTTAGCACACCTGATTAAACCGGGAGTCATCCAGGGTTTGAGGGTGAATTTAGATCTCGGGATCTTAACCTGCTTTGAGTTAGTTTTTACAGCATTGTTGATGGTGGTCATAAAAATCTTTGTGGCCGCGTTGACCTCACATTGTCCCAAGACGTCAGACCAGTTGTTTGAGGAAAGCTCAGAAGCGACACCCTCGAAATCAACCACGGTTTTGTAACGGTTTGGTTTATGGTGCCTTGGAAAAGGTGAAGATATTCCGATAGCAGCGGCTTTGTGGTCTGTCACGTTTAGGTCACACACCAGACCAATAACTGGATAGTGAGTTCTTACAAATATATGGTCCAGGCATGCTTCTTGTCGGGTCGGAGCAGTTATCGCGGGTGTGAGGCCGTGTTCGGCGAGCAAGCAAAGATATTCCGTGACATAATCACATGGAGAATTAGCTAGTATGTTTATATTCATATCACCGGCGATTATTAACTGATTGATTTGTTTAAGTGAGTTAAGTTTATGCTCCAGGTCTATCATAAAGTCGTTCGTGTTTCTAAAAGAAGGAGATCTGTAAAAACCGAGGATAGTCGCTTGCTTAGGTATGTCGATCATAAGGCAACATGCTTCTTTAAACATGGGCTCAGTGACAATGGCATTCCAATGGTCTCTAATGAACGCTACAACACCGCCATTTTGGTTAATGTTGTGTGATGTACAAAAGGAGGTATAGCCTGCAATTTGCTCGATTACAGGGGCATCATGTAATCTGCACTCTGTTAGAATAAGGATATCAAATTCAGTTTGCATGCGATGAAGATTTACAAGGAAAAGATCGAAGTTTTTGTTTATACTTCGAATGTTGTAAGTAAGAACTTTGAGATTCACAATTGGATTAAATATAGTTTTACAGGAGTCCACGTTGTCAATTTCGTGACAAGTAATGATAAGAGCTGAATCAAGATCGTCCGCTACTTCAATACAATCCATCTGAGTTAGAGATATTTAATGACTATTCAAGGGAAAATTGCCCCTTAGTACATTCCTGGTATGTTTTTTTTTATATCTCTTTTGTATAACAAAGTGTTCACATACATACCATTTTCCCTTTTCGAACTATTTGCAATACTTACAAATCTATAAATTAAATAATTTGGTTTTTTAAGTACATATTTTTTATTGGCATCGACGGACATTAATTAACATTTATAGTCGTTTCTTGCTTTTTATACTCCAAGGTTAACTAGAAGAGATCCCATATAGGAAGTTTGCTTATGTACATTATCAATGTTGATGCAAACATGTTTTGTATTTATTTATGTGCAATATAATAATACCCACAAAATATACAAAGTGTTTTCAAACCACGAAGGCGCCCGCTCCACGATTGTGTTAATGTACGTATAATTAAGAAGTGGGGCGGGCGCGGGCATTCAGGTCTTGCCTTTAAATAAAAACAAACCACGTCCCACAGACAGACACGAGACACACAAACACACAGATAATATATATAGACATAATACAGGTCTGTCGAGATAACAAAGAAGGCGGCTAACTGAAGAGTAATGTTAGAAGCATTTTCAATTTAATACGAGTACAATTTAATACCAATAGAGTACAGAACGCTTTGACTGCTAAATTACAATTAGCCGCGTTTTTTAGCATTGCAGATACACATGATAAACACCCCCTGTATTAACGTAGAGGGTTGAAACTCACCAAATAAAGATCCTAAGTATTAGTCAGTCTACGTTTCAATGATGATCCTTATTTGTTTCGGCTTTTTAGGGGTTCAATTACGCGTGATTTTATATTTTCATTTCATCTGCGATCTTTACAACAGAACCCCACATGATGACCGTACAAAAAGGTTTCAGCCCGTTTTTCGAAGGTTAACCGCTTACATAGGGATAACTCTGACGTTAATTTTGCTACATACAGCGTGTAACTTTCATAAGGGCATATATTTTAACAATAGTTAATATACACACTAATTAACATAAAAACTTGTGTAATAGCAACATTAGTTGTGCTTTTTTTTGCTTATTTATTAATTCAGCAAGCAATGTATCACACATTGCGCCAATTAAATTAAAGCATCTACGTAATGGTCATGCCATGTCTCATGAATTATGTTTCGCCATTTGTTCACTTCGTCAATAAAAGTCAAAAATAATGATCGTTAATGTAGGCGATTCCCTCGCCTGAGATTGGTACTTATTTTCCACATTTCGTCCTTGCACTTGTCTTGGACACAGGCAATACATTGACGACCGATGGACGCTCGCACACTTCGTACATTTCTCCTAAGACAAACTTTTAACCGCTCTTCAATAATGAAAATTACCAGCAAAATATCTTTCTCACATGATTTGTATGATCGTTAACTACGTCTGTATAAAATACAATAACAAATTTCAGCACAGTTTATCTTAGTGGGCTTAGAGGTTTCAATGACGGAAGACGTTTTTTAAATGAGAACACACTGTGATGTTTCTCGCTGGACAGCTGTTTCACACAATATTACTTCTATGTTGGTCCAGCAGCATGAGCATGTCATGTTCACTCAAAGGTTTGCTTATAGCGGCGTCGTTGATCGGGTCGCCAACATCATGGTTGAGAGAGGTATGGCTAAGACACGCGTCATACTCGTGAACGGGTGCTGTTTCTTGGGTCCGGTCTGTTCACGTTTGCAAGGACTGGTTCTTCAGTTAATTATTCTAGTTATGGCTTTTGACGAAGAGACCTTGTTCTCCCATTGTATTTTTTTAATTTAATGTTATTAACCTTACAATTGTAATGATTTCATTTGTTGTTTCTGATTTGTTCATTTGATTTTTTGTTGTTTCTGTGTATTAATAATTATTATTTATTGCTTTATTAAGTACTTTTAATTCAACTTACTTTTAAGTATTATTGTACTTTAACATTGAAAAAAAAATACCTTTTGCTTGAGGTTCTAATCTTGTGTCGCTTCTTCTCCGCAAGTAGATTCACTTCATATTATCGATGTGTATAAAGCCCTCTTGTGGCCTATTTACCACTTTTTTTTTATGGGATGTTGCGTTCACCACCATTTCTTGGATTCTAAGTCAAAATTCTTTCACAAGCTTTCTTGTAACGCGAAGCATGATAGCCGTAGTTGATGATGAGTGATTCATCTATGTTAATCGTTCACTTTTTTATATTTATCGAAATTACATTGTCATAAACGTAGTAGATTCAAATAGCGGTGAGCACCACGGCTCCAATCTATACATGCAGGTGTACCCCAAGGTAGTATACTATACCCTAACCTGTTTCTTCCCTATATTTTTTGTAACTATGTTGACTTAAACACCAAATGCTTTTGGATTTATTTACGCGTGTATATTTTAATTCCATCTGCGATCTGTACAACGTAATCCCTTCATCACGGCGGAACAAAAAGGTTTTAGCCCTTTTACGACGAATAACCGCCGACATGTGGGTAGCCCCAACATTATTGTTGCTATATAGAGATACAAAGGCTTTTAAAGCACAAATTATAGCACAATTTACTCTAGTGGGCTTAGGATAGCTTAGATTACAGGTTTCAGGGTTGTTTTTTATAAAAGATGTTACGTTTTACTAACGTTACTATAAACTAAACTAAGCTAAACGCGACAAAATATATGAGATTGACGTAAGCTGATGACAGAGGACCTTCTTTGAAAATCGAAGTTTGAAGTTACGTTAGCTTCATCCCTTTCTCCCGATTTAGTAAGTGAAGAGTGACAGTGAGGTTCGTGGAAACCATCCAGATCGCGTCAGCCGCTAATATCAACTCCATACATTGCGAGTCCTTTCTAGACCTACTTATTCATTAACGTAACGCCAAGCAGACATGAAATGACTTGCAATCAATATTGAGCGAGCTACCTAAAAAGCTAGATGCCTATAAAAGGAGTTGCTTTCAAAGCAAACTGCCTATAAAACGAGTTGCCTAAAAAGCAAGACTCCTATAAAACGAGTTGCCTAAAAAGTAAGATGCCTATAAAACGAGTTGCTTACAAAGCAAGATGCCTAACAACCGTAATGCCTGAGAAGTATAATGACTACCAGGCGAGTTGCCTGAAAAGAAAGATGCCTGAGAGGTAATAATGATTTGTCACATTAATTTTCAAAATTCTTAATTTTTTTCTTAGTAGCAGATTTTTGACGGAGCCCCGCTTTAAAGCTAAGCTCCTATTTCTGGGTACTTTGGCCCTTCGGGCCCGCTAAAAATAAGATAACCTACCAACCTACCTACCTTTTTCGACCTAATCAAACATCCTGCTTACTAGGCATCCTGCTTTTTAGACATCCTACTCGATAGACTATGCACAGTGAAAATGTAGTCTCAGGATTGTATTCTTCGCATTAGAGTCTAGAGAATGCAAATGTCTATGGATATCAGATCCCCTACTCAGGTGGCCTGTGTGCTCGATTGCCTTTTCCTTGCAAAAGAAAACTGTAAGTCCTAACTACCAGCTTAGTCACTATCTCGTGCCGGAAAGCGATGTGTCACTTCTTGCGAGTAAAGTCTTTAACAAAACCAAGTTTTGAAATAAATTAAAAGTGGATACTAAACTTTTTATGTCCACCCAAGCAATTTTTTCACATAAATGTCTACGAGAGTGTTGCAATTTTTTTTAATTAAAATATCTCGTTATACGCAACAGATTGCGTTCTGCGTTTACGACGCTAGCTGAGTGTTTACAGTTTACGTCATGCATACAAATCTTTACGAGTCTTTCAGTCTGCATGCCCATAAACAGGTCCTGTACAGTCAACAGAAAAAATGGAAACCATAAAAGTAGACTAATAAAGTTTATGGTTGATAATGTGGAAGGCGAAAGTGGCAAGGTAAATGGGCATTTTACCACATTTTAAATGTTCAATAAATTGATACATGGTCAACGTTAACGACGTTTTGTCAACGTTAGTTTCGCGTCTCGAAAACAGGTTTTGAAAGTGTAAGAAAAAAGTGTTTTATGAACATCAAAATCGCTCCAGGCGTTTTTTTTTTTTTTTTTTTTTTTATGTTAAGGAGAAGGCACCCGAGCACTCAGGCCACCTGATGATAAGTGGAATCTGAGACCCATAGACATTTAATTCTCAAGACTATAATCCTAAGACCTCAAATGTGTTGCCAAACCCTGAGGACTAAGATGGAATGCCTCTATGCTAGTAATTTCACCGGTTGTCTTATCCCCACACCGGAAGACAACAATGCAAACACTGTTGCTTGGCGGGTGGTTAATGGATAAGATGGTGGTAGCGATCCGGACGGACCCTGCACAGGGTCCTACCACCACTTGGTTTAAAATAATACTTAACTAATAGGACACTACTTGTTTTATAAAACAATAATAATATTATAAGAGATGAAGGATACACGGAAAGGAAATTTTAAGTCACTTCTTTATCTATAGTGAAAATTTACTCTTAAATTGTAAAGCTCGTAATGTGTTGCCCATAGGGAATGAAAATAACCCGCTATAACCGGTTATTAACCGTCTTTTAAATACTAAATTCGGTTATTAACCGTTTATTTGTATTCCCTAATTGCCTACCACTCAGTAAATGATACAAAGCTTATTCTCTATTGATTCAACTTTAAAAACCCTAAATACATATATACATTGAAATACGCTTGTTTCGTAGAGGGGTGTGGCAGAGGCAACTTACTTACGATCTTGACAAATCTCTTTCGCTTCTTCCACATTCATACATCGAGTCATGCACGTTGATTTCGGGTACTTTAGATTTGGCCCCATTGCAGCATTTCTCCGATTTGTTTCGAGAAAGTACGTCTAGGGCGGCCCATTCCGACCCTTTCACCCACTTTCGCACTATATATCTCTTTCGTCAATCTTCTTTCATCCATTTTTTCCAAATGACCAAACCATCGAAGCATGCCCTTTTCAATCCTAGTCACTACATCTTCTTTCAGTCCACAATTACGTATGAAATTACATGGTTCCTAACTTTCATATTGCGATGTCACGCAAATATATTAAGGTGACTAGACATGATACGTTTCGTGAACCCTTTGTATACTCGTACCTACAAATAAATGTAACAAACACTCGTACATCTAATACCAATATTACAAAGCTGAAGAGTTTGTTTGTTTGCTTGAACGCGCTTATCTCAGGAATTACAGGTCCGATTTAAAAAAAAAACAGTGTTGGATAGCAAATTTTGACGACACGCTAGCCTAGTTGGGAGTGACCCTGCCTTCGAAGCTAGGGGTCCTGGGTTCAAATCCCGGTAAGGGCAGATATTTGTGTGATGAGCACGAGTATTTGTTCCTGAGTCTTGGATGTTTTCTATGTATTTAAGTATATATTTCTCTATATAAGTAAGTTTAGCGTTGTCTAGTACCCATAGTACAAGTCTAGAGCTTAAATTGGGACTAGGTCAATTTGTGTGACATTGTCCTGTGATTATTATTCTGTGATTAAATTTATCGAGAAAAGCTAAAGGCTATCTATTATCACGCTAAAGCCAATAGGAGCCGAGTACCAATGAAGAATGTTTCAAATTTGAGAGTGTTTTCCCTTTTGAGAGCTTCCGCTGCGTGCGCTGCGTAAACCGTTAAAGTTTTGCCAAAACTATATTTATAGTGTTAACGTATAATTTTACAGAAATAGAAGAAATAAAAGTACCAATAACAAAAAGATTTTTTTAAAACTCGACTGCATGGCGAATGATAATCTATAAATGGTAGGTAACTAACATAATTATATATACGACATGATAATCGTGTATGTAGGAATGCGTGAAATGGATTGACAGATGACGTATGACAGAGAAACACAGACAGTAAGATAGACGTGTGAACGAGACGGATGCTTTGCTTTGAATTTAGAAGTTTTTTCCCAAGATGGCCATTCGAGAGCTCAGCACTAACGACGCCTTGTAATTTACCCTAATGCATTTTCAATTAAAATTAACGGTTTCAAAATAAGAGTTTTACTTGTCCAGCCCCACAAAATTGGTGTCGGAAGTGGGATACAAACCCACGCCCACAAAAGTGATGTCAGAAGTGTAAGTGTGTATAATTATGTTAGTTACCTACGGTTAAAGATTCTCATTCGCCATATTATTGTACCAAGTGATACTCGCAATGTAAGACGAATCTAATGCCACCTCATTCTTCAAAATCGGTCAAGCTTAGGCTGCAGCAGATCACAATGGAGCGGACATATACTTAAATACACCCAAACAAACGCGCAAAAGGGCCTAAAGGACACGAAAATTAGCCATACATGTAGATACGTTAATTTTCGTGACGAAATGGAAAATGTAAAATTTTCTTAATTTTGTCTTTAACGATGTACACTTTTTTTGGAAAACGCCCTTTTGCGTGTTTGTAGGTTATGTGGTGTGACAAGGATGGACAAAATAAGAAATGAGTATATTAGAAGAAGCCTGAAAGTAGCACCTCTCATCGACAAGGTGAGATCCCATCGCCTTGCATGGTATGGGCATATTATGCGGAGGGATAACAGTCATGTGACCAAAAAAGTATTGGGTATGAAAGTGCAAGATGGAAGAGAGCCTACTAAGGAAAAGGTGGATGAACTGTGTGAGAGACGATATGAAAAGGAAGGACGTAAATGACGAGATGACGAGTGACAGGGAGGTATGGAAGAAAAAGACATGCTGCGCCGACCCCAAGTAAATGGGACAAGGGCAAGAAAATGATGATGTCTTTAACGATGTACACTTTTTTGGAAAACGCCCAAATAACATTAGCCTCCTTCTAGGCCAGTTGGGTAAAAAGGGGTTTTTGTTGCAGTTTAAATTACCATGCACCTTACAATTCTCCGCGTGATGCTCATACGAAACTCCGCCCGACTACACTTGGAGAGTTTTGACATTAACTTAGCATTTTATGAGGTGAAAAATCGACTTCGCGTGACTTCGGAAGGATTTATACCGTGCATACATACGTATACTGAAAGGTGTGGACAAACGACAAAGCAGGATTTAAGCCGTTTTAGGGGTCGATGGGAAACAGGGATCAAATAAATAACTACTTGCCTCTTTTAAATAATTACGAATGTTATATCACTATCCTACTTGATATCAAACATGTAATAAGGGTCTATATTGAAATGCATAATATCCTTTTTCCTATTTGTAAATTCCATAATAACTGTGGTCAAAATGATTATTTGCCATAATGATCATACATCCTAATGATCATGATTGATATGTCAAAAGTGTTTAGAGTAAAAGTGGTATGGCATTTGACTTAAGGACATACATTATGGATTTATTGTGTGTTAAAAACCGCATGGTTGCCGGGTTAGAATAGTGCCACTCCACGTCTTCCCGTGGATGTCGTCAGAGGCGACTAAGGGAATAAGGGCTTGTAGTACTGTTTGGCGATGGGCTGGCAACCTGACATTAATACACTAGTAAACTTCTTGGCCAGATTGTGCGAAATGTGGTTATACATTTATAAACAAGTATTTTCAGAGTTTTTGGTATTTCTGTAGCTCTGCCTACTCTGGAAATGAAAGCGTGATGTTATATTATGTATACACGTGATCTTTGTGTCAGTTTAAGTTCCATGCAAACGCTAGGCTAACTTTATTCATTTTGTCCAAGAATTGTCGACATCCGCTCGACAACATCGATAAAGTACGCAAACTGAGAACCAGATTATATTTGTCACTATCAAATAGTTTTGAAGATACGATTATCCGATTTGTTGAAGCATGGACAAATCTATATTTATAATATCCGTTAGATTTTTCCTCGTTGGTGAAAGAAACCAACCAGATTTATATCCCATCAGCAGCCGTTTTGTGATAATGATAAAGGAGTTGTAACACCGGTACGGATATTTAAAAACTGTATAAGTTTTTATTATTATCATTAACAAAAATACTTACATCCATATTGAACATGCATGTTAGAGTTAAGATTTTTTGTTCTATAACATGATTTCTGCGGGTTTTCTTTTATTTAGTTTTTTTTTAACACAACACTAAGGATAAAACTAGGGGAATCAAGGCTTGTAGATTACAGTTGTAGTTCTGTTAGGGGATGGGCTTGCAACCTGTCACTACGTGTAAACGGGTCATACCTACACAGATTTAGGTTACCGTCTTTCCTGTGGAAACACCGAACGTTTTTAAGGCCTAATTTTCTGGCTAAGCCCATTCCCGCAAAAACGCCCTCAGGACTTGATGTGTCGGCGGACAGGGACACGAGTGAAACAGCCAGTAGCGAGCGATACACTGTTTATTGTAACCCAGGACAGTAGGGTGGTGGGCGCAGCCACTCACACATACACATACATATGTAACATCCCTCCACCTATTTAAACATTAAACTAAGCACGGTTATAGCCGTTATAAACTAACACTAATAAAAACGTTTAAAGTCAACCTTGGACCGTGGACGCAACAGTACTCTCCGAGGCTCAACTAGAGCGTCTATCTCGGTTCCTGTCTCGGCTTCGTGGAATTCTTCTTCCGCCGCCGCTACGGCAGCGGGCGGTTGTCCGGTTCCACTCGGCACCTGCGGCTCGCCGTCCACTGGCGTGTTCACACCTGTGCGCGACGTTGATGGTGAGTGAGGCGGCTGGCCAGGCGGGGACGGTGGCGGCAGCGGAGGTGGCAGCGGCGACAACGGCGGTCGCGGCAACGGCAGCAGCGACGGCGGCGGCGATGGCGATGGCAGCGGCGACATTGATGGTGAGTCAGTCTTTTGTGCTCCACAAAGGTCATAGTCCCATACATTAATTCCGTTACTTTTGCCTTTATACAATGTTAGTTGATTTAAGTGTTTGCGATAGCACACATCTGATTCTAAATCCTTAACTACGTATACAACTTTTCCAATTCGTTTTTCAATTACCCCTTTTCCCCATGTAGTTATATTTTTACTGTACCTTTTATACAACACGAGAGTACCCGGTAGATACATTTTAATTTTTGTGTTATTGTTACCCTGCGAACACTGAGGATCGGATGGTGGAGCCGCGGACGAGGACGGCGGCGCGCGCGGCGCTAGCAGGTCTAGGCGCGCGCGCAGTTTGCGCCCGTACACCAACTCCGCGGGGGAGAACCCAGTCATGGTGTGTTTCGAATTGCGATAGTCAAACAAAAATTTCAATATTTGCTTTTTGGTATCATTCACATTATTTCCTAATAAAAGGCTAGATTTGATACCTTTTTTTACCACCTTAACGTAACTCTCTGCTTGCCCATTGCTAGCCGGATGAAAAGGTGGTGACGTGACGTGTGATATCCCATTTACATTACAAAAATGTTTAAATTCTCGCGAGCAAAAAGCCGTGCCATTGTCGCTTACGATAGTCTGAGGTATGCCAAACCTAGACATAAACTCGTGCATCCTATCTATGACCGCATTGGACGTGGTTGTATTGGCCATATCGTAAACCTCCGGCCATTTAGAAAACGCGTCTACGAGTACTAGGTACATCCGACCCGCGATCGGGCCTAGGAAGTCAATGTGTACGCGGCTGAACGCGTGCGGCGGGCGCGGCCAGGGCGCGGGGCGCGCGCGCGCTGGCGCCGGTCGCAGCTGGATACACACTTCGCAGCTGCCGATTAAGCGCTCCACGGCCTCGTCCACCCCGGGAAACCAGAACCTACCCCTCACCTCAGACTTGGTTTTTACTATACCGAGATGTGACTTGTGTAATTCTAACAATACTTTTTCGCGAAGTGCCTCAGGAATTACGACCTTATGGCCCCTCATAACGCACCCATTTTCATATGAAAGTTGCATTCGACAATAATAGAACGGTTTTAAACGCAAATCGTTAACCTTAGTTGGCCAACCGTTCATAATATAATTGACAACAGAGCTCAACAAAACGTCATTTCTAGTTTTTTCTCTTATCTCTGCCGCTGTTACGGGTAGACTGCCGTCGACGACGAAGTAAACATAAGTGGCACGGTCGCACGGCTCTGCGCCGTCAGCACATTCCTGCGGCCGGGCCGCCCCGCGCGGCGCTCCCCCCGCCGGCAGGCTGGCGCGAGATAAAAAATCTGCGCTGTTATCGCCACTACGTACATACTCAATCACATAGTTATAAGCGCTTAAAAATATAGCGTATCTTTGTAAGCGATTTGCGGATACTTCTGGAATTCCCTTATTAGGACCGAATATCGAAATGAGTGGCTTGTGATCAGTGCGCAACACGAACGGTTTAGACCTACCATATAAATATTGGTGGAAGCGACGCACCCCGAAAATAATTGCAGTAGCCTCTTTTTGTATTTGAGAGTATCGTGTCTCAGCGGCTGTGAGCGTGCGCGACGCGAATGATATCGGCGCTTCGATTCCGTCGGGACCCTCCTGTGACAGCACCGCGCCGAGCCCGGGGCCCGCGTCCACGGTCAAGATTAATCTTGCTTCAGGATTAAAGTGTGCTAGGACTTGATCGGATGTTAGACATTCTTTAATTTTACTGTAGGCTTTTTGATGAGTATCATTCCATTCCCACTTTGCACCTTTTTTCAGGAGAGTATAAAGCGGGCACAAAATTGAAGACGCATTAGGAACGAAATTCCTATAATAGTTAATCAATCCCAGGAAAGATTGCAACTGACTTACATTTTTTGGAATTGGTGCCTTTACTATCGCCTCAACCTTTTCAGGGGCCTTGTGTAACCCGTCTTTATTTATGACGTAGCCCAAATAACTCACTTCATCCTTATAAAAATCGCACTTTTCCTGTTGCAAGGTTAATCCCGCCTCCTGCAGTCGGGCGAGTACCACGTTTAACCGGTCTGCGTGCTCGGCATCGTTGCGGCCCGTGACTAGCACGTCGTCCAACAGGCAAAGCACGCCCTCCATACCGGCCAGCACGCCCTCCATGGCTCGCTGAAATATAGCCGGCGCGGAAGCGAGTCCAAACACTAAACGTGTGTACATATACAACCCGCGAGGCGTGTTTATACATGTCAATTTCTGTGATTCTTCGTCTAAAGCAAATTGATTATAAGCCATCGAGAGGTCTAGTTTAGTAAATTTCTTTCCTCCGTACAGCTTTGCAAATAACTCTTTTGCGGTCGGTAAAGGATATTGATCAATAAGGAGCTGTTTGTTTATGCTAACAGAATAATCTGCACATAATCTGACATTTCCGTTCCTTTTTAAAACTGGTACTATAGGGGAAGCATACTCCGCGTGATCCACCGGTTTAAGTATACCTAAATTTACTAGCCTTTCTAACTCTTTATTTACCTTGTCGCGCAATGCAAACGCGACGGGACGGGCTTTAAAGAAAACCGGTTTCATGTTATCTTTTACATTTAATTTCACCTTATATTTGTTAAAAAGTCCTAAAGAGTCTGAAAATAAACCCGGAAATTTTTGTTGCAACTGTCCAATTGTGCAAAGTTGTTGACAGTAGTGCACTGGTAAAAATTCTAATTTAAATGTTGAAATGAAATCTCTACCGAGCAGCGGCGGGCCGCCGTCGCGCACGACGTGCATGTCCAGCCAATGCGTGCGGCCGGCGTAGCACACAGGCAGCCGAGCCGTACCTACGCACGAGATATTATTACCTGTATAGCTGACTAACCTCTTACGAGTAGGACCCAATGGCACGCTGTTAAAATGTAAATGATACATATTTTCGGGAATCACAGTCACGGCAGAACCGCTATCAATTTCAAATTTAAATTGTGATCCGCGAATAGAAACAGTTTCTAACATAGGTTCTCCCCTTAACGATCGAATAGTAAATACCTTACCGTCATCGCCGACGTCCTCGTCTCCGGCTCCATTGTCTACGTAGTTAACTTTTGATGTGCACATCCTACGTAGATGGCCTTTGACGTTACACTTCTTACACACATATTCACTGTAATGACACTCGGAAGACCTATGATTAGTAAAACCACACACTGAACACTTTTGCTTTGCCGACCGACCATTTTTTACATTTGCACCTTTAGCTGGATGTGAAATTTTAAATAATGCTTCTCCTTCGGCGGCAGTGGTGCTATTCGTACTAGCAGTAGCGGCTGATCTGGCGCTACGGATATTTTCCGCGTACTCCACTGCTTTTCCCAGCGTCATGCCTGCAAGGTCCTGTGCGTATATTTTTTCCTTTTCGTGGCACGATGTCATTCCCATAATGAATCGATCGCGCAACGCTTCTTCGACGTTACTAAAAGAACAAAGCGAAGTGAGTCCGCGCAGCCTCGCAGCCCACTGGGAATGAGCCTCGCCAGGTTGTTGCACTGCTGCATAAAATCTGTGCCGTTCACTGAACCCAACGCATTTAGGGTTAAAATGGTCATCTAATAACTTTATAATATCCTCATAGGGCACCTCTTGAACATCTTTAGGCAATGCTAGGTCCGCCGCAAGCCTATAGGTACCCTCTGCGAGTGCGCTCAGCAATATAGCTCGTCTCTTGTTCCCTCTTGCATCCGTGGTATCAGATACATCGTTAGCCACGAACCACTGCGTCAATCTGCTCTTGTAGGTTTTCCATTCCTGAATGCTGTGATCGAAACTCGTTAAAATTCCGTAAAGTGCCACCGACATCTTGTATTTTTTTTTAAATGTGGGTAGTCGTCGCCAGTGATGTGTCGGCGGACAGGGACACGAGTGAAACAGCCAGTAGCGAGCGATACACTGTTTATTGTAACCCAGGACAGTAGGGTGGTGGGCGCAGCCACTCACACATACACATACATATGTAACAGGACTGCTTTAGACCTATCATATAAAAACATAACTTACTTATATGGACACAAGCTATTTAACTATTGATCACAGGAGTGACAACTTTTGTTTTTAAGACTGTGAATGACCCAAACATCTTAACTTATTTGTGTAAAATGTGGTTTCAGAATCATCAAGAAGTCTTTTTAGAGTGGTTGGTATTTGTATTGCTCTGCCTACCCCACTTTGGGAATGAAGGCGTTATGTCGTATATGTATGTATAAAACTAAAACAAAACATAAATCTAGCTAAAACTAAGTGAATTATTTATGGAATCATGTTAAATACCTATTCTAATTGACACGCCAATGTAGCCTGCGTGAAACATTTTTAATTTAGAAGCGCGAATGCATAGTCTTCTACTCGTATTTAAGTGTAGGTTTACGGATAGGTGCATCTATCTTTATTTATTCGTAAAACTAGCCTTCCCTTGACACTTCAGCGATATAGATCTCGCTTAATATTACAGGAAACTCTTTAGATGAATACTTATGTACAAAATGTTAGTAGTTTTTGAACGATTAAAAGAAGGCATCCCGACTAATATAATCACATTTATAATATGAGTTGTGTTTTGCCCAAAACACATCAAATCCTAGTTTTGTATTTGATATTTTTTATCACTGGTAAACATCTAAGCCTGATTGTACAAGGTGCACTACCACCAAAGTCCGAGTTTTTTTTTTTCATTTCTCACGCTCTAAAATGACTCATATTAGTCATGTGTAGGCGGACTAAAGTGATGCATTTAATCCCTAGGGATTAGTGACATTTTAAGAAAGAAAGAAAGAAAGAAAGTCATTTTTTTTGCAAACAATTAACAAACCTAAGGAAACTACAAATACATAAGAATTGGACACAATTGCATGCAAAAATGGATACCACGCAGCATGAAGTCGAGTCGCTTGTGAGCGCCACGACGCTGATCTTCCGTGGATCCAGGCGCCCGCGTGTGCGAGACAGCAAACAGGGAATTACATAATTAGATAATGGATAATGACATTGAAATAGAAATTATCCCCTTATTACTCCCTACATTTTCTTTTTAATTTCCATAAGTAGAAGTCTCGGAGAAACACAAACAGCCAGATAGATGTTGCCATTGGATGATGATGCCTTTGTTGTAGGAGGGCGCGTGGAGCCGGTGAAGGGCAGGCTGGGCTGGGCATACGACCTCCACCGGCGAGGTCTTCGTTTCGGAAATGCTGCCTATGGACTGTTTGTTATGTTCTTAACCTCAAAAATAACCTTGTGGTTGTTTTTTTCTGCATTACAGTCACGGGTTGAGAGTGAAAATGAGAGCGCTATTAATTTTTACACACACACACATAACATCACGCCTTCATTCCCAGAGTGGGGTAGGCAGAGCTACAGAAATACCAACAATTCCAAAATGAATTTATTTGATAATTCTGTAACCACATTGTGCACTAGTAGGCTAAGATGTTAACCAGAGTATTAGTGACAGGTTGCAAGCCCATCGCCTAACAGCACTACAAGCCCTTTTTCGCTAATAAATTTTTAATTTGTAATAATGGCTTACTTTAGTTCCTTGTTGAACAATCTTCTATATTGGCGTAACGATGTAACCACACATATAACAAAATCAAAGACCCAATCGTTTTTTGTTGCCCTGGAAACTAAGATCGAGGCCGCACATGATATAAATCTTTTATTTTCTGAAGGATACACGGTGTTGATGAAATTCGGATTCCGATAAGTTTTACGTTGGTTCGTTATTTTTAGTGATATTGTTTTCGCGAGGCAGTAAACTTTTTCGGCTTCCAAGGATTTATTGACACAAGCGAAGTTTATGTTTCTGTCAAAATTCAGACTCGCAAAAGAAAATGTGAATTACTCTATTTTCCTTGAACTTTGGCTTTGTGTCATCCAAGAAAATTGAGGCAGTTGATAAGAACACTTTTAACTCAAGATTTTTCAATTGTTTTAAATTGAAAAAAAAACCTGGTCAAGTGCGAGTCAGACTCGCGCACCAAAGGTTCCGTACAAACTAATAAGAATGTAAAATTGTATTCAGGGACGAACTTGACTTTGCCGTTGAAAAAATGTTGTCTCCATACATCGACATAGGTCGCGATTAGTTTACCAACTGCATAAAAGTTTGCAATCGCAAAATGTTTTTATTCGTGTTGGAACTAAAAATGTACGGATTCTGCAATATTTCCTTTATCTGTGCTATAAGAAAAATCAAATCGTACCGAATTTCAAGATTCTAAGTTCACGGGAAGTACCCTGTAGGTTTAGATTCCCTTGCGAGTGTCGAAAATTTGCGGAAATCTGTGGCAAAAACAGGTGTATCTTTTGATTGAGTTGGCTTTTTCACAGCTCCAAGGGACAGTAAACCTGAGTATCTATATAATAAAAATGAATCGCAAAATGTGTTGGTAAGCGCATAACTCAACAATGCCTGGACCAATTTTACCAATTCTTTTTTTTAAATGTTCGTCGAAGTCCAAGGATGGTTTTTACGGCGAGAAAAATTCGAATAATTTCCGGGAAAGTCAGAAATTTGCAGCGGGGCGAAGCCGCTGGCGGGCCGCTAGTTTAATATAAATTCTAGCTTGATACCTCCACGCGTTCCTGAGAAAATAGTTCTTGACAGACAAACAGACGGACGGACAGCAAAGTGATCCTATAAGGATTCCGTTTTTTCCTTTTGAGGTACGGAACCCTAAAAAGAACAAAGCTGCAATTTCATATGCGGCTTCCTAAGGGACTCTCATATTCCCGTGATTGGTAAAGACATACGAGTATAAATAGTGTACATAAAATATTTTCTGTAGACTTTTTTGGTTCTTGAGTTACGGCTGACCAAAATGTTTATACCATCTGAAAATCAAGATAGAACTAAACAACATTAAATATTTCTCATATTTGTAGTAACTGCAACGGAACCCACAATATGGTCCAACATGCTCTTGCTTGGTTTTTATTTCAATTCCATATCGACGTAATCAGAAAAACAAGACAACACACAGATTTAGTGATGGTAGGACCTTGTGCAGGGTCCGTCCGGATCGCTACCACCATCTTATCCATTAACCACCCGCCATGCAACAGTATTCGCATTCTTGTGTTCCTGTGTAGGATTGATTCCATCTTAGTCCTCAGGGTTGGCAACGTATTAGAGGTCTTCGGATTGTAGTCTTGAGAATCTAAATGTCTATGGGTCTCAGATTCCACTTAGCATCAGGTGGCCTGAGTGCTCGTGTGCCTTCTCATTAACATAAAAAAAAAAAAACAAATATACCAATAACACCAAAACCAGACATCTAAAAACGAAGTTGCAAAAATCAAGTGCCCTATTGTGCATTTAATTGGCTCAGAAAAAAAAACGAAATACAGCAACAGAACTGTACGAACATTCTTGTAAAACCCTTGATTCCGTTCCGACGTGCACAAGAGAGTTTCGAACGGTTTTATTAGCGTGTTGTGGGCAATAAAGCGCTTCTGCTGCTATAGCTATTTGAAACTGTCTTTTTATTGAGACAAAAACTATAGCTTAGTTACAATGTTTTGTCAAATCAAATATGCGATAAGTTTTAACTAATAAGTAACTATAGGAAAAATTGGAGAGCTTAGAGAGGCAATAGAACAACCTAGTTAGAATTTATATTCATAGTCTTAAAGAGAAATGTTAAAGTATGAGTCTCTGATCAATAAACTTTGGAAACTTAGCAGAAGACAATTCCGATGCATTATCGGTGCCATAAAAAAGTTTCAATTACAAATTCGTATTGAAAAATACACTTGACGAAAGCTAAAAAGGTCTTCAGGTCCACAATTCAAGTTTCAAAACCTTTCAAATGTTCCCTTTAAATCATTTGACCAATAAAAAATATAGTTATCGGAATATTTCAAACACTAACCGTGGCATTTAAAGTACCAGCAGATGTACGGAATTGAATAAACAGTTCGAAACTCCAAATGCAATATCGGAACTGCATTCCCGTGCGACACGTGGTGCACTGGTGCAATTCTCTTTTACAGTCAACATCAAATCAATCGAACTAGCCTCACTTGACTCATGCAAAAATCGTGCGGCAAATCATCAGGTAAAATGATGCAGGCATTTCATCTTGGTCCTTAGAGTTGGCAGTCTTGAGATCAGATCCCGTTTACCATCAGCTCATAGATAATAACCATGAGAAGATCGGGAATAGGGATCGAATAGGTAAATAATAGTAAGTCATTCACGAAATCGAGCTGTTTGAGTACATTTCTAGGTAAAAATATAATAGGTAAAAGTGTACATATCAATCAATCTAGTCAAGCGCCATCTAACAGTCTAGGCGTGCGAAAGATTGACAAATAGCAGAGCAGTACGCAATCGATCACATCGAGCTTACTCGTTAGATGGCGTGCAAATTAAAACCTAGCTCTTAGGGATGAACGAACAAGGTCGTTTGCCCTATCCGTTGCGTTAACCTCATGAGGCCATAGGCTTCCTATGCCCACGTAACAAATCGGGAGATTTTTGTCAGTAGGAATTTTAATCTACCATCAAGGAGAAAAAGTTCAATTACCTTTGCTCTTAAACGCCATTTTCCATTTTGAAACAAATAAAAATGAACTTTATGGTGCTTGAAATAAAGTTTAAATGAAATTGCCTGGATTATGTACTTCCTATAGCACACCGGGTTTTAGGAGGTAAAGACAACTCCATTCCACATCTTCAGATTTTTGGTCGGTTTGATCGTTATACTATCTTTCGTTGATGACTGTGAAAGGGCTCAGGAATCAGCTGGATGCCGGCTTCATCATCATGGTAATCCTTAAAGAGGTCTCGAAAATATTGTGGTCGCCGACTTCAGTTGGCTATTAGGTAGGTGCCTACAATTTTAAAAGAAGTTATTTTTTGCGTTTTTGAAGGCGGTTTTTGTTTTTTAAAACATTTATTTTATTTTATACTTTTAAGTGTTCATAATACACTGTTACATAGTCCCACTTCTTAGTTCATATGAAACTAATTTATTTCAAGCGCGCCGCAAGCAACGCCGCGGGAAAGTCATAGTCATATTTCAACAAATAAATATTCTTCGTTGTAGTCCCTCAACTATCTTAATAGAGATATCTTATCGCCACCCTTGAAATAGGTACTGTTGAGGAGTTCCGGTGGCCACTTGTGGTCTTTATCATCAGTTCCACTTCACCAAATGATACTTTCTAAACGGAATTGCTAGATTTGTTATTAAAAATTCTAAAATCGCTATATGTTTGCCTACAATATTTGAAGAGTTCCTTCAATTCCTCACTGATCCCCTCATCAGATTCAGATTTGGTGACAGTAGGACCACCGCGGAAGTATACTCTATCAAACCAAGTAATAATTTTCAAAATCGATTTACAATTGACGAATTAATCGGTGAACATACATACCGTCGGTGATAATGCAATACCGCGTAAGTAATAAATTCAATAAGTTGCACAATGTACCTTACTGTCGTAACTGTTAAGGTGTATTTTGCACCTTATTTAATTTGGAAAAGAAATAAACTAAGAAATTGATTAAATTAATTTATGTTGTACGTTGATGATATTGCTATTTACAACATGAATCTTTCTAGTAAATAATGCTTTAGGTTAAGGTGACAGATTTCAAATTAGATTAACTATGGAATTGTTTTTTAAATAATAAAAATCTCGGAAATTATGCTTTATTGGACTTCATGTTATACCACATTATATACTCCAAATAGGCTCTAGAATCGATGGTTAAAACTTTGCGGGTTACTCGTTCCTACCCTGTATATAACATAGTACCAAATCATATAAAATGATCCGCTAGTGACGCAATATTTTCAGGCAAACTGAAATTGTTGCTTATCAACCTAGCTTGTTACAATATTGACGAATTCCTCAAGTATCTTGTTATAATGTTTTCATATTAGCATTATGGACATGGAATTTTAAATTATAAAATTATTAAAACTGTATTTTAAATAAAATGTAATATAATAGGTAGTTATATTATCAAAAATGACTGTATACTTTGTAAATGTGACATGTAAAAATTACTTTTACCAATAAATTATCTAACCTTATAAGCACCGTTAAATTCGATTGAATTCGACTTTGCTGCCAAAGGGAATAGTCCGCTGAATTTTATTAAGGATATAAAACAATAATGGTTTCCCGCCCGCTAGTTTGAGTAAACTGGGTTAGCGTATCAATTTCAGTCATCGTTCATCTGATAGAAGTGATTTTCCGATTTTTTCCCGAGAAATCTAAGAACGGATTCGATTAGCGTTGGATGTGGTGCCGCTATTTTACAAAATCATCTTTGCAAGAAGTTGGCTTGAAATATAACTTTACACAAAAATACATATATCCCCGATGTAATAATCCAAAGCCTATATTAATGAAGAGATGGTGGATCTCGTATTGCGGATAAAAAGATTGAATTTGCAATAAAGCACTGCATATCCTGAGGGCAAAATAAATAGAAAAAAGAAAAATACATTTATTCACTGAAGACAACAAGAAACATAAAAAGTAAAAACAGTAATCAAAAAAAGAAAAACATAGTGGTTGGTGTGTCTTCGTGGCAGTGAACCGGACGCGGGCTCAGCATAATGCTGAGGTGCTAGGCACTTGCAGCGCTGATTTTCAGCCAGCACCGAGTATGACAAACGGACGGAACGTTGTACAAACTAGTAAATAAATGAAATGTAATTACTTATTACTAAACAAGTAATACTCATAAAAAGATAAACACATAAACATGATATTCATAAATATGATAGTATTCTCTCTGTTTATTTTGGGAATTCCGGGAGAGATGACGACACACTCTTTGTTAGGTTAGTACCTACACCTACGTCTACTATCATCAATTAGTCCCTAACTGCCCTGCAAATATCCCCATCGGACATTGACCTTTAAAGTTCATACGTAATCTATACGCCCGCTCCTCTGTTTTGCTTGTACTGCGTGTTGGTTTGCCCCAGTTATGAACAGCTGCGAGGTTCTATTCAGAAGGGCTATATTGCTTATTCATAGATATGAGGACCCTCCAGGGAATAACGGATAGAAAAACAAACTGTAAGACTGAAGTACTGGATGTTGGTAGTAAATGAAAATGATCAAATATGCAGTTTTAGCTTCCCATAAAGAGTTTCAAAGATTATATAGGGGTGAAGTTCATCCATTTATTTCTCGTATATTTTTGTGATATACAAGAAATAAGTTTATTTTATCCCCCGTGAATGGTATAGTATAGTACCACTCCATGTCTTTCAGTAGATGTCATAAGAGGCGACTAAGGGAATAAGGGCTTGTAGTACTGTTAGGCGATGGGCTTGCAACCTGTCACTAATTGTTTTTTTTTTTTTATGTTAAGGAGAAGGCACACGGGTACTCAGGCCACCTGATGGTAAGTGGAATCTGAGACCCATATACATTTGAAATCTTAAGAATATAATCCTAAGACCTCAAATGCGATGCCAACCCTGAGGACTAAGATGGAATGCCTCTATGCTAGTAATTTCACCGGTTGTCTTATCCCCACACCGGAACACAACAATGCGAACACTGTTGCTTGGCGGGTGGTTAATGGATAAGATGGTGGTAGCGATCCGAACGGACCCTGCACAGGGTCCTACCACCACTAACTTGTAGTAAACTTCTTGGCCTGATTGTGCAAACTGTGGTTACAAAATTATAAACAAGTGTTTTTAGAGTTGTTGCTATTTCTGTAGCTCTGCCTATCCCACTCCGAATTATTTTTCTGCACCAACTCACTAAATTGACACATTATTTATGACTTAACTAGATTTTGCGCCCGACTTCACCCGCGTGAAAGTCGTTTACCGCAATTCCTTCGGGAACTGTGGCATTTTTCGGAATAAAAATTAGTCTATGTCCTATTCCAGACTATAATCTATCTATGTGCCAAATTACACCTAAATCCATTTACCCATTCTGGCGTGATTGAGTAACTAACATCCATCTCTCTATCATCCAGACAAACTTTCAAATTTATAATATTAGTAGGATTGTTACAGAGGCAACAACAATATTCTCAAGTGGTAACTACATTTTTTAAGCGGAAATTTGGTCAAAAACTGGATTGACTTAAAAGCCTATGCACCTATGGAGTTAAAGTCGATCGTGTTTGTTCTTGAATCTTGGATGTTCTTTACGTATTTAAATATGTATTTATCGTTGTTTAGTACTCATAAAAGAAGCTTAGAGTTCAGTTAGAGACTAGGTCAGTTTGTATGAGAATTTGTATTCGTACAACTTTGTCAGCGTTACCATCACAATTTTAATTCCAAATAGGATAACAACTAAAAATGAAGAACACAGAATCAAAACAAAGTCAACCAATGATCAGGTATCCTTGAGGATAAGGGAACTCAAGAAGATAACTTTATTAAAAAGAAATTACAGAGACCTGAATAAACTTAAAATACCCTTTTCCAAATTAAATCTAGTAGCATTCAGCCCCAATCACATGTTAATTAAAAAATTGAATCTTCTCCCGAATTCCACCAAAAACATTGACAAATCAAAACTATATAAAAAACAATTAATAACATTTTTAATAAATAAATATTGCTTCAAATACCTTGTTGAATTGTACTTCAATAGCTGTCCGTGTGGTTGCCGGGTTAGAATAGTGCCACTCCATGTTTTCCCGTGGATGTTGTAAGAGGCGACTTAGGGAATAAAGTATTGTAGTACTGTTAGGCAATGGGCTTGCAACCTGTCACTAATACACTGATACACATCTTAGCCTGATTGTGCAAAATATGGTTACAGAATTTTTAACAAGTTTTTCAAGACGTGATGGTATTTCTGTAGCTCCGCCTAGCCCATTCTGGAAATGAAGGCGTGACATTATGTATGTATAAGTATGTAGCTGAAAAATAGCTTCTTGTAAAGCAAACCCTCTTGTTTCTGTGCCTTTGCATGGCCTATATTCTAATACGTTAAAACAATATCGCGTTTGACGTGTTATTGTATTTTTTATAACTCGGCCGTTATTACTGTCAGGTATCAAAAGTTATCAAAACGTTGGCAATAGCGTTGGTGGTGGTGGTAGGACCCTGTGCAGGGTCCGTCCAGATTGCTACCACCATCTTATCCATTAATCTACCGCCAAGCAGCATTCGCATTGTTGTGTTCCGGTGTGGGGATAAGACAACAGGCATTCCATCTCAGTCCTCAGGGTTGGCAACGCATTTGAGGTTTTGCATTTTGTCTATGGGTCTCAGATTCCAGTTACCATCAGGTTACTTGAGTGCTCGTCTGCCTTCACAATGCCATACAAAAAAACATACGGAATCATGTGAAAGGCGATACCTACCTACTTACAATTCCACTAGCATATTATAATGTAATGTGATATGGAATAAATGATTTGATTTGATTTCAAAAACTTCATATCAATTCATACGAGGCTTTGAGAAATTCTTGCCAATAACAGAATCCGTTTAATATTGTATGAAAATAGAAACCAATAGAAATGTGAAGAATGAAAGAAAATTACTTAGGCACGTCATAGACGTCAGTCCATTCTGGTTTCTCTCTGCACTTCACATTTGAATACTTCATGAAATTCAATCCGCGCGAGCCGGTGACAATGTGACGTTTTGCAAACATCGCCTTTGTTTCTAATGGCGCGGGGGCGGAGCGGCAGCGGAACTAATAGCGTTTTGACATATGCTTAGCGTTGTGATGGATAATAGACTAATGGTGTATTCGTATCGGTCGCGAGAAAGAGTATAAAAAAGTTAAAGAACAAAATATTATGTTCAATTTATTGTAAAAAAGGAAAACGAAACAATTCAATTAACACTAACAATAAAAAAGATGTACAAAGGCGAACCTATCCCTTTAAGAGATCTCTTTCAGCCAAACCCTGAGAGATTGAGAAATGTGAAAGGTTGTGCATCCAGTAAGCAGGTATACATACAAAATTAATCTAGAACAATATAAAAAAAAACCTAACCAAAATACCTATATATTAAAAATAATACATTCAAATATATACATAAATAGATACAGAGGTATATAAATATACGTAAATATACATACTTAAATTTACATCTACTGCATATATATCAACATTTGTGTTGAGGATAGTTGATACAATATTAAGGAGATAGAGTCAAGCCAGAACTTTTATTTCATATATATTTTAATTATTGTTTCAAGCAGGATTGACATCTGCAAAAAAATAAAGCAAATAGGAGCTGAAACTAGCAGAGCGTAAAAACCGATAGATATAATGGAGGATAAGACAAATTTGAACAATCCTCAAGTTTATTTACATTTTTATTTTACTCTAGCTTCTGCCCGTGACTTCGTCCACGTAAATTTCGATCATTGTTATTCCCTCGCTATCAGCATTCCAAATTTCATCCAAATCCGTCCAGCTATTAACAAGTAACACACACACACACACATTCGCATTAATATTATAATTACAAGAAAGAAAAACAAAATATTTGTGAGAAAACAAATACAAAGAACAGAAAAATACGCTAAAGAAGAATGTAGTAAATAATCCCGAAATGGTTCCGTAGAAAGTAGGTTTGGTATGGGGACCGTCGAGTGTCATTACTTCTAGTCCTGAATTTTACTGGGTAACTTATTGTCTTTCACGTGTTATCGTATTATCATAGTTGATAGCTGTTCAATTGACAGTAATGGCGGCCGAGTTTAAAAAAAATACGATATATAACAGGTCAATAAAAGTTTTACCGTGGACAAACGAGGCCTTGAACGAATGAGGTCGTGTTCCATCGGTTTCGAGGCAGCCATACTGTTAATTATTGTTAATTAGAACCACGCTAAGTTTTATATTAGTAGGGTTTTCCATTTTGCAATTTTTAACAAATTCGCTCGAATTTTTAAACCTACTTCTTTAAAAGACTAGTTTTAAAAATTATTGTAAAATTAGTTAATATTTAGGCACTGCACACATTTTTGAATCAATTTTCATGATTATACTATTCACCTAAGCGGCAGCAAATGGAAAAAATAGTGATGATGGTCGATATCATTAGTGTTTGACAAAAGTTGACAGGAAAGTAAGTTGTTATTTGATACATAATAAACATTAAAATCTGCTGTCACAAAAGTGCTCAGCTTGTCTAACCTCTCAATACTGTCCTATCACCTTCAAATTAGACATACTTAGATCTTTTTAACATTATAAAAAGTTAGAGCTTAAGCGAAGTTTGCAAAAATATGACATATATATTTTCCATGCAAATGTGAAACACCCTAAACTTTTAAGACTGTAGTATAGTAGTAGAAATATACATAAGATCACACCTTCGTTCCCAGAGTGGGGTTGGCAGGGCTACAGAAATACCAACAACTCCAAAAAGACTTGTTGGTAATTCTGTAACCACATTTTGCACAATCATACTAAGATAATTACAGGTGTATTAGTGACAGGTTGCAAGCCCATTGCCTATACTACAAGCCCCTTCCCTTAGTCGCCTCTTACGACATCCACAGGAGGACATGGAGTGGCACTACTCTAACCCGGCAACCACACGGATGGTAGAAATATATATGTCATAATGCTAAAAATTCATTTTATTCTATTAATAAGAGTTGTCGGGTTAGAATAGTACCACTCCATGTCTTCCCGTGGATGTCATAAGAGGCGACTAAGGGAATAAAGGCTTGTAGTACTGTTAGGCGATGGGCTTGCAACCTGTCACTATTACACTGGTAAACTTCTTGGTCTGATTGTGCAAAATGTGGTTATAGAATTATCAACAAGTCTTTTTAGGGTTGTTGATATTTCTGTAGCTCTGCCTACCCCACTCTGGGACTGAAGGAGTGATGTTATGCATGTGTATGTAAATTCCCTCTAAATTAACATAGATCGTATTTTCGATTGAGCTGAAAATTAGCCTATATAATTGCTCAATTCACAAACAATTGATAAAATAGTTATTCCACAGATAGAAATCCAACCGTTTATGGCTAAATAAAGCTTGCGTGACACATATCATGATTGTCAACGCTTTTGGTTGATGGCATGATGAATAGTCATATTTTATGAAAATGTTTCGTATCGCTTTGTCATCATTTACTTGGTGGCAGTGTATCGATAGAAAACGACAGACAATGAAACGATGGCGTTTTGACAGGTCCGAAACTAGAGTAGATGATTTTATTTGACGAAGAAAATATCATCACATAGGGGTCTTTATTGCCCGCCATAATTATTTTAAATCATAATGTCTCTTAAGTTATAACTATCGCAATATCGTATCATTTTATTTCATCATAAATATCGTATTATTTTAATTGTTAATTTTACAGGATTTATATCCATCAAACAAAACCTAACGTGGAACACTACCGACTTTATGAAGTGTAGCGTCTTAATTTGACTTCAGTGATATAGAAAAATGCGACGTTGCCAGCTCGATTGTACACGGCCTTAGGAAACCTTAAATCCGCCGCTTCTCCTACCTTCGACCATGCAAACCTCATGAATATTGGAGGCACCAGCCTTTCAATATTCCATTTCACAGCGAGTTCGGAGATAATTTGTTGTAAAATGGCATTTTTGAAAGTTCAAGGCTTTTGTGGCGGAATCAAATATCAATGTTTTCTTGTGAAGCAATCTATGTTTGAGTTACTATAGTACAGGGCCTCTATTCAACTGCGTTATAACGATATCGTGTTTGACACGTTTAAGAATCGTTTATGTCACAGTCGCCATTATTGTAAATGACATAAGAGTTATGAAAACGTTGACAATACGGAAACACGTCAAATACGATATCGTTATTACCGTGTAGAATCCCAGCCCTGGTAGTTGACGTAACTGTTTCATAATGACAGGCCTTATTACACTAATGTTATAATGGTAAATTTCTAACAAATCATTCCCATTACAACTATTCATTAGGTCTTTAGTGGTGGTAGGACCCTGTGCAGGGTCCGTCCGGGTCGCTACCACCATCTTATCCATTAACTACCCGTCAAGCAACAGTGTTCGCGTTGTTGTGTTCTGGTGTGGGGATAAGACAACCGGTGAAATTACTAGCTGTCAATGACTGACAGCGCCATCTACCACAATCTCGAGGAATTTGATGGCTTGATAGTATGATTAAGATCTACTTAGTTATAGCTTTTAGTAATTAGTCCATGACATCGCCAATAGGTGGCGCTATACATAAAAACTGTAAAATAGAGGCTCAGTAATTAATGTTCACTTTTGGAATAAACGCAGAGCGAGCCGCACGCTGCCATTCTGATTTTCCCTAACCATCATCCCTAAGCCTGCGAAGAAACATTGGTGACCCCGACGAAGACGATTCTCTCGCTCGAAGTACGCACGGAGTGAAGGAGGCGAAGTGGATTTTGCGATATTTTCGAAGAGACTCGAAATATCGACAGGGAACATCGACGGCGCGCCGTACCGAGCACGTGGCGCCTGGAACCTTCTACGAGAAGAAAGGCAGACGGTGGCCTTATACCAAAGAATATTCGAACATATTCAACAAGGACATACCAAATTATATTTCAAGAGTCAACCATCGACGAAAATTTGAAGAAAATAGCCGAAACGAAGGAAAGTCGGAGTCAAAGGAAGTCGGTACACGTGGACAAGAGCAGGTTGAACCTATCAAGGTAGGTGGGCGGCGTCAATTTAAGCACATTTTGGGCTTTTTAAAGCAATAGATCAAACCAATACCGATAAGATTTTGTAATTTGTATAACCTGTTAACGGGTAGGTACTTACCTATTTAGCCTATTGTACTTAATTTAACCACAACCTCATCTACGTTCTTGAATTTAAATACAATATGTCATCTTCATCCGAGAATGAATCTAGTGACACAATTTTAGAAAACGCAAAGTTAAAAAGCTTGATAAAAAAAAGAGGAGTAGTAAAGGGAAAATTAACATTGTATAAAAAATTTATATCGAAACAGGACGCGAACTCTTTAACAGCTGATCAATTAATAGATCTCGAGTTGAGATTAAACAGAATCATTAGTGTTTTTAAAGAATTTGAGACGGTGCAGGACAAAATTGAGACCCTGTGCACAGACGTGGAGGAACAGCTGTTAGAGAGGGAGAATTTTGAAAACTCTTATTTCCAATGTGTTTCCCTTAGTAAAGGTTACCTAAGGCAGGCTGGGGCCTCAAACCAGCCGGTAGCAGCCCCCAGCGACAATGTATGCTCGGCACATGGAACCTGTGAGTCAATTAAATATCCAGACATCTCCTTACCTACATTTAACGGTAATATTACCGAGTGGATTGAATTTAGAGATACGTTCGATGCCCTAGTAAACCAAACCAGTTTAAAACCTATTCAAAAATTCAAATACCTAAAAGGTTGTTTAGCGGATAGCGCATTGGAGGTTATTAGTTCGTTAGATTACGCTGAGGAAAGCTATTCGATAGCCTGGCAGCTACTCTGTGAAAGATTTAATAACCCTAGAGTGCTCGTAAATAACCACTTGAGAGCTCTGTTAGACATCGATACTGTACCCACCACAGCATTAGCGCTTAGAGCGCTAACTGATAACATTTCGAAGCATTTGCGTACATTCAGATCATTAAAAATAGCAACCGAGGGGTGGGACTTATTAATTATATTTCTACTTAGCTCAAAACTAGAGAAAAACATGCAACAAAGATGGGAGGAGAAAATTAATTCGCGTGAACTGCCTACATTACAGGATTTCAAATCATTTCTGCGGAACCGAGCGGATATGCTGGAAGCGCTGAGTCACGCGAACCCCGCGCCAGAGCGGACCGGTCCCGGCGCGCTCCCTCCTCGGAAGGCGCTGGTAACCACGTGCCCTCCGTCCCATGCCCACAGTAAGGTAACACCGAGACGTACTACCAGTCGTAATCAATGTCCCAACTGTAGGGAAGGGCACTTTATTAACCAGTGTCCGAAGTTTTTGGCTCTGAATGCACCCACACGCATTCGTGTAGTGAAAAGGTTAGGCCTTTGTTTGAATTGCCTAGCCTCAAACCATATCTTACCTAACTGCCGTGCAAGCAGCTGTCGTGAGTGCAAGGGTAAGCATCATACACTCTTACACATCCCTTGGACACAATCCGACGCGACTGAAATGACACCACAGCCTCGACAATCGACTTTGCACAACATGACCGAACCGAATAAACCGATTATCGAATCACACTCCGTTAATTTGATAACTAACCAACGACAAAACGGCACAGTGATAGCCCGACTAGACGGCAACTCTTTACCGATATCGACACAAACAAAATCTATTATTTTGTCTACCGCGCGAGTCAAGGTTTTAGACAAAAACAACCGATTGCACACTTTGCGTGCTCTGCTCGATTCGGGGTCTCAATCGAATTTCATAACCGAAAGTGCATACAACAAATTAAATTTACCAACGACAAATTTAAACCTAGAAGTTTTGGGATTTAACGAAAATGTTACAAAAATAAACAAATTATGTAACATCACGGTGCAGTCAAACGATGACTCATTTTCTACCAATTTAGCGTGCTTTATTGTACCTAACATTTGCAATATACCTTCTTACATAACAAACGCTCAACAATTAAATATCCCTCAAAGATTCAATTTAGCCGATAATTTATTCTATCAAGGAGGGGAAATAGATCTGATTTTAGGAGCCGAACAATTCTATCACCTTTTGTGCATAGGTCAGCATCGACTAGGTGACGGCTTACCGATTCTCCAAAGGACTCGGTTAGGCTGGGTGGTATCAGGAGCACTGACCGCCAACGCAACACCGCAGCGGGTGAGGTGTAATGTAGTCCAAGCGAACGCGATGCAAGCCTTTTGGAGCTCTAATGAAGGTCACACAGAGTCGACGTTACCAGATGATGAGTACATTCAGTGCGAGAAAATATTCAATGAGCACGCGAGAACTTCTGATGGTAATTTTGTGGTGACCATCCCCCTAAGGGAGTCAGTGACAGGTCTGGGCGAGTCGCGTTCGATTGTTTACAAACGATTTAAAACCCTGGAATCTAAATTCGCTCGAGACCCCAAATACAAGCAAGAGTATGTACGGTTCATGCAGGACCTCAAAAATGCAGGTCATATGATACAATTAAATAAAACCGAAAACTGTAACTATTTACCGCATCACGCAGTCCTTACCCCGCATAAAACGACCACACCACTGCGGGTGGTTATTGATGCATCTTTCAAGACGAGTACAGGTCAGTCGCTTAACGACATACAATACAAAGGCTCCGTGATTCAAGACGATTTAGTAAACATATTACTAAGATTCCGAATAAACAAGTATGTAATAAATGCAGATATCGAAAAGATGTATAGAATGATATACATAAACCAATCACAACGACATTTACAATGTATACTCTGGCGTGAGAACCCAACCGACCCATTACTTACCTACACTCTAACAACACTTAGTTTCGGCCTTAAGTGTGCCCCCTACCTGGCGACGCGTTGCCTACTCCAGCTCGCGCAGCAGAACCAGGACGAGTTCCCGGAGGCGGCTGCTGCGATAGCTAATAGTTTTTACATAGATGACCTGCTCCATGGCGGTGATGACGAACACCAGGTAGCCAAAACAGCTGTTGACGTCGAACGAATTCTCCGCGGCGCGAACTTCAACCTACGAAAGTGGAAATCGAACTCCCCGAACATACTACAAACCGTGAGTAACACCACGAACACACATAAAAACACATCACCGACGTCACTTACTAACAATACACACAAAGTCCTAGGACTCGCGTGGTGCAGTAATAACGACAATTTAATGTACCAATTTAAAGGAGAAACAGTGCAAAAACCACTAACAAAACGAAAGGTTTTATCTTCAGCCTCTGCTATTTTTGATCCGTTAGGGCTAATAGCACCAGTAATAATTATCGCTAAATGCTTTATCCAGCGATTATGGAAAAACAAAATAGCCTGGGACGAAAAACTCCCTAGCGAATTTGTTACCGAATGGGAAACCTTTTATAAAAAATTGTTTACGTTAAACTGCCTCGCATTACCTAGACACGCTCTTATCAGTGATTACGTAACGCTAGAACTGCATGGTTTCTCCGATAGCTCATTAGCGGCGCTCGGAGCGTCGATCTATATACGAACTGTAGATGCGTGCGGGAGAATCATAACTCGACTGTTATGCGCTAAGACAAGAGTGGCACGATGTGAAACCATCCCAAAACTAGAGTTACGTGCCGCATTATTGTTAGCAGAATTGTACAATAAAGTAAATAAAGCACTCAAACGTAACTTCACAAAAATCTATTTTTGGAGCGATTCAACAGTAGCACTGGCATGGATAAAATCACTGCACCTTAGTAACCTAAATTGTTTCGTAAAAAACCGAGTAATTAAAATACGCAACTTAACAAACACAGACAATTGGCACTGGGTCTCTTCCAATGAGAACCCCGCGGATTACTTGACCCGAGGGTTGCATGCAGACAAGTTAGCTAGCTGCACCCTGTGGTGGGAAGGATCCTCGTGGCTAAAAAAGCCCGTTAATGAGTGGCCTTCTCTACAAATGACGATTTTCGATTTACCGAGTAACGAATCTATTCTGTGTAGCGTTTCTACGAACGCAACACAACCAAACAAGTTCATGACTCATCTTTTTAAAAGATGGTCCAACGTAAACAAACTAATTAATTGTGTTGCAGTCATATTTCGATTTATTAATAACTATTTTAATAAACGTAACATGTTGAGGGGTCCATTCTCTGTCGAAGAGTTGAATCAGGCCCTAAACAAATTAATCCAATTTTCGCAAATGGAATCTTTTCCCAATGAATATAATTTACTCGAAACAGCTAAACCACTTCCAAAATCATCCAATTTATTAAATTTAAACCCATTTATGGAAAATAAATTAATAAGAGTAGGTGGTCGCTTAGCGTTATCGCACTATATGCACGACAAGAAACATCCTATTATTCTACCGCAAAAACACATACTTACCAAGCTTATCATGCGCAGCGAACATGTTAAACTGATGCACGCCGGACCTCAGTTATTATTATCATCGGTTCGAGAACGATTTTGGCCGATAAATGGTAAGAGTATGGCAAATAAGGTCGTCGGCGAGTGTGTAACATGCTTCAGAGCCAAACCTACTTCGCAGATACCTATCATGGGGGATTTGCCACCAACGAGAGTGAACCCGGCCCCCGCCTTTCTGTATACGGGACTTGATTACGGTGGTCCGTACACGATAAGGGACAGGAGGGGACGTGGTTACAGAACTGATAAATGTTACATTGCAATTTTTGTCTGCATGACTACTAAGGCGGTTCACATCGAATTAATTTCTGGTTTGCAATCATCAGCATTCCTTTCGGCTTTACGACGGTTTATAGCCAGACGATCGAAACCGAAGGAAATTCTTAGCGATAATGCTACTACCTTTCATGGGGCCAGTAACGAAATAACCGAGCTTTATAGATTTTTAGGCGAAAATTCTAACGAAATAATAACCTCTTGTGCAGGTGAGGGTATCAAATGGAGGTTCTTGCCGCCATACACTCCTCATATGGGTGGACTACATGAGTCAGCTATAAGATGTTGTAAATTTCATTTAAACCGAGTACTAGGCCTAGCATTACTAACTTATGAGGAATTTTCCACTGTTTTGATTCAAATTGAGGGTATTTTAAATTCTCGTCCTTTATGCCCAATACCAAATTCAAATAGTGATGATGTTACTTTCTTGACGCCTGCCCACTTCCTTATAGGTAGAACGCCAACCGCAATGCCTGACTATGACTATACGGATGAACCGAATAACCGACTAACCCATTACCAAAGGTTACAGCAATTGCAACAGGACTTCTGGCGCCGATGGTCAAGAGATTACATAGGACTACTACAGGAGCGTACCAAATGGAGGAGTTGCAAGGGCCGCGCCCTTCAAGAGGGTACCGTGGTGCTGGTGAGGGAGCCGCGCCTGCCGCCTTGCCTGTGGAGGATGGGCCGCGTCGTGCGCTGCAGCCCGGGACACGACGGCCGAGCGCGGGTAGTCGACATCAAAACAGCGAACGGCATCATAAAACGAGCGTTCAATAATATTTGCCCATTACCGACGAATGCTATAGAATAGTAAATAGACTGTGTTCATTTCAGTTACTTACGTAAATCGCATAGTTTAAGAGTTAAAATGTTACTTTAGATTTCTTAGCGTATCAATAAATCCTATTTTGATTGTAGTTTCCTTAAACCTCATACAATTGAATGGCAAGGGGTCAGGTATAATGTACAATTTCCGAAGCTAGTTTATTTCAATTTAATCTTACACTCATTTCTTATTGTTACCTATTGCCCACTTAATCGATTCAGTACAGTACCAACCACTTTGCCGTTTAATGATTATGACCCTTAGTGTCGCTATCTAGCCTACAGTTTTAATTAATTTAATAAAGAAAACGTGTCGCTAATGAAATGATCCTGAAAGGAGTATTGTTATGTTGTTGTATAATAGCCAAGTTGGGGGTGGCAGCATGTCAATGACTGACAGCGCCATCTACCACAATCTCGAGGAATTTGATGGCTTGATAGTATGATTAAGATCTACTTAGTTATAGCTTTTAGTAATTAGTCCATGACATCGCCAATAGGTGGCGCTATACATAAAAACTGTAAAATAGAGGCTCAGTAATTAATGTTCACTTTTGGAATAAACGCAGAGCGAGTCGCACGCTGCCATTCTGATTTTCCCTAACCATCATCCCTAAGCCTGCGAAGAAACACTAGCATAGAGGCAATCCATCTTAGTCCTCAGGGTTGGCAACGCATTTGAGGTCTTAGGATAATAGTCTTGAGAATTCAAATGTCTATGGGTCTCAGATTCCACTTATCATCAGGTGGCCTGAGTGCTCGTGTGCCTTCTCCTTAACATAAAAAAAAGTTACATAAAGACTTGGTGACCCTTACTTTCAGAGCAAATATCTCGTAAACGGCCACACTGATTTTGAATGTACTAAAAGAATTACATTTATCATGTAGGTATTTCTGCTGCTGCTATAACAACAAATATTAAAAACGCAATAAAATTGATATTTAAGTGAGGCTCCAACAGGTAAACGCTTGAAATATTACAGAATATTTATTTATATATTCACTTTAAAAATAAATAATTAAATAAAACGAAATAAATATTTAATAGGGGCTCCAATACAATAAAACAAACGTGATGTCTTTGCCGTTTTTTGCTCGATATTCGGGTCGATTTAGGTTACCGTCTTTCCTGTGGACCCACCAAAAGTTAACGTTGTTAAGGCCTAATTTTCTGGCTAAGCCCATTCCCGCAAAAACGCGGTCAGGACTGCTTTAGAACTATCATATAAAAACATAACTTATACAGGCGACTTCAAATTGGTAATACAAAATCAATGTTTTACACACATTTCCCCTAAACTTAGCCCCTCAATTAAGTCTCATACTTTTAAAATAATCTGAAGTATTTTTTTTTTTAATTTTTAAATTTATTCCATTTTTGTTGGCTTAACATGGTTATCCTACCATAATAATTAACAAAGAAGTTTAAAGAATTTCAAATGAACACTTTCCTCTTTGGTTATCCGTCACCTGTCACAATTTATGAAGAAAACGTGTATTGATTAGTAATTGTCACTTATCAAAGAAAATAAGATTGTATTGTAAATGTAGTGTATTTGTGTCCTCAGTTATTTCTCTTACAAGGTTGTCTGGAAGAGATCGCTATTTAGCGGTAAGACCGCCTGTTGTATACCTATGATTTAAATGTACTGATCCATGTTCTGTTTTTATTTTTTATTTTTGGTGTTCAATAAAGAGTATTTGTATTGTATTGTAGTGTAACCACACTTTGGGACTTTAATTATTTGTTTTGTTCGAAAATTAGCATTAATTAAATACAGTTAATTTTAACAAAGGGGTTAATGTATTATACTGTGTGGCATTAACTAAGCCACAATCAAGTGTTTTGTATTACCAATTTGAAGTCACCCTGTATGCACACAAGTTTTTAACTATTGACCACAGGAGAGACCACTTTTGTTTTTAAGAGTGTGTATGACCCATTAATAACGGTAATAGGTAGACTAATAAATTGTCTAATGATAATGGTACGGAACCCTTCGTGAGCGAGTCCGACTCGCATTTGACCGGCTTTTTTTCATACTAACCAATTTCTAATAATTTAGTTATTATCTAATTATCGCTTCTTGTAGGAAAGACACCAGGGAAAATACCTGCCCCCTATTTCACCATCTTGACAATGGCATGTGATAGGTGACAATTCTGTGTACATTGCAAAGTTAACACGCTAATACATCACTGGGTTTCATATAAGCTGCGCCACGTACACTAAAATGTCACCTGTCAAGTGTCATTGTCAGTATGGTGAAATAGGGGGCTGGTGTCTTTCCTACAAGAAGCGATAATTAGATAATAACTAAAACTTTAAGTCGGCGACCGCGTGTGAGCACTTCTATGGTGTCAGCTATTTAGTTTCACGCAAGCGTTTACTTATAGGAATAAATCTTGTAGTGTCGATGAGTTGCATTAACGGGCGTTTTCTAAAAAAGTAACTATCGTTAAGGACAAAAATTAACAACGATAGTTTATGCATTACGTCACGAAAATTAGTCATGTATTTATATAATGCCCTTATAAACCAACAGGCGGTTATTTAATTAAATAAGCATAGCAGATTCAACCCTCACCTGTTAATAATATGGTCGAACTTGCTACAGGAGTTGTGTCTGAGATGCCACTATTTCTCTTAAAACGGTAATGCTTAATTTTCGTGACGTAATAGAAAAATTACGTACGTAATAAATTAATTAGGTTTAATTTTATTTAGCAAAATCGCTTGTAACTTTAAACTTTACCATTTCATGTTTTTTTGTATTGTTTGTTAAGAAAAACACTATGACTACCGAGGCAGAAAGTACAATTTATGAACTCGTAACACACACTTCCGCCCTCGGCTTCGGCTCGCCTTCGGCTTTAACTACATTTCGGCCCTCTACATGACTCGTCCATTAATCGCCTACTTTCTACCCTCGGCTACAATGTTCTAATATTAATAATGTTTATTGTGTCTTTTGTCTTATCGTTTAATCTTACCTTAAGCATATTTTTCAGGATCTATTTGTAAAAAGATTCGTTGCATTTGTAGTGCGTTATATTATAAGTGTTATTACCTGAAAATAAATAAAATAATTTATTAGATCTAGCCTGTTTTCGTTATTGCAAAACACTGGGTGACTACTATACATAAATACATGGAGTCCTAAGTGACTCAAAAAACCGGTCAAGTGCGATTTGGACCAGCTGTAAGGCCTGGGCCTCTATTCAACTGCGTTATAACGATATCGTATTTGACGTGTTTCCGTATTGTCAACGGTTTAATAACTCTTATATCATTTACAATAATGGCGACTGTGACATAAACGATTCTAAAGCACTTCAAACGCGATATCGTAATAACGCAGTAGAATCGAGGGCCTATGAAAATTTCAACTGTCTACCAATGATATTACAGAGTACCTATAGATGTTGCGTTCTAGATCCTATCATTTCATAACCAACGATTCACAAATGATTCATTTCACAAACATATCATTTGACAAAACGCGTTTTTTTCTGAAACTGTAAATATTTCTGGAGATTAGGTTATTTTTATAATTTTTTTTTTTTTTTTTAAATGGTGGTGCAAATGAATCAGTTGCGAAACGATGCATTTGTCAAAGATTTGTCGGCAAAAAGGCAGAGAACCGTTACGTTCCTAATACAATTGCGTTTGAAAATAGAAAATTTACAACATGTTTCTTTAATTTAATGATTAATGATGGACAGATATGGATAACAGCCCCGTGTGGTTGCTGGGTTAGAATAGTGCCACTCCATGTGTTCCCGTGGATGTCGTAAGTTATTTGGTAAACGAACCATTCTAAGGGAAATCTTAACAGCTAAAGCACAGATAACCCTTATAAATAGCCATTTAAAAAGCATATCGAACGGCTTTTTTAAGTAAAAGACTTATAAACTACGGCGACTAAGGGAATAAAGGCTTGTAGTACTGTTAGGCGATGGGCTTGCAACCTGTCACTAATAAACTTTTTTTTTTTTTTTATGTTAAGGAGAAGGCACACGAGCACTCAGGCCACCTGATGGTAAGTGAAATCTGAGACCCATAGACATTTGAATTCTCAAGATTATAATCCTAAGACCTCAAATGCGCTGCCAACCCTGAGGACTAAGACGGAATGCCTCTATGCTAGTAATTTCACCGGTTGTCTTATCCCCACACCGGAACACAACAATGCGAACACTGTTGCTTGGCGGATGGTAAATGGATAAGATGGTGGTAGCGATCCGGACGGACCCTGCACAGGGTCCTACCACCACTACACTACTGTTTACTAACTGGTAAACATCTTAGCCTGACTATGCAAAATGTGGTTACAGAATTATCAACAAGTCTTTTAGAGTTGTTGGTATTCTGTAGCTCTGCCTACCCCACTCTGGGAATGAAGGCGTGATGTTATGTATGTATGTAGATATGGATAACACGTGAATAAGAGAGATAAACACAGCGAGAGTAAAATTAAATTAAAATTAAAAATCGTTTATTCATTTAACAATTTTATCGTAACAATAGTTGTAGAGGCCTCCTAGTTGATAATAAGTTTATATGTAGCAGGAGGTCTCGTTCTTCCAAATGTAGTACAGTATTTTTGCTAAATGATATGAACATGATTTTTATAAGAAAAAATATAAATTTTGAATAACAATAATAAATGCCACTTAATATTAAATGTATATATGTGTGTGTGTGTGTGTGTATGTGTGTGTGTGTGTGTGTGCGTGTGCGTGTGCGTGTGTGTGTGTGTGTGTGTGTGTGTGTGTGTGTGTGTGTGTGTGTGTGTATGTGTGTAGGATTTCAGGATGACACTTTTAGATTATAGGTATGGGATACCATTATTCATTTTAGAAAGACATTTGTAACGAGAGTGGTTAATTGTGTTTTTTTAATCATCTATTCACGCGGTAGTGTATCAAGCCAAGTTTAAGCAAACATAACTGGCGACCGCGTGTTATTAAACAAACCATTTAGAGCCAATTAATATACCACCTCATAACTCAAAAACTATTTCACATAAACATGTCAAATTTGGCTTGCTGGTAACCAACCATCGAACATAGGGCTCTTCCATGACTGTTTTAATAGGTTCTTAATAATAATGCGTGTATGAAAACTCGCCAAGTCAGACCTTAGGCTTCAATATATTATCGTAAGTTACAGTTTTTTAAGTTGTTATAAAATAATATGTTATTATATATAAATTTCAGGACTGATCATTGAACTTGGCACCCATTTAGACCTTACTTCTTTTGTCGTCGAAGTTAACAACCAAGGTATACGAGCATCATAATATTGAACTTGGCTCTCATTTCACATTTATGTTTTTTTATGATAATGAAAACACAAGGGCACTCCAGGCACCTGATGGTAAGAGGAGTCTGAGACCCATAGACATTTGCATTCTCAAGATTATAATCCTAAGACCTCAAATGCCCTGCCAACCCTGAGGACTAAGATGGAATGCCTCTATGCTAGTAATTTCACCGGTTATAATAACAAGTCAAGAGCAAGTTTTGTTTTTTTTACTGAGTGAAAGTTAATCGATATGATTGTTCTGTTGACGACCAGACGCACGTTTGGTGCCGCTGACGTAAAAGTGACGTAATTTCACATACATCAGGTTGTTTTATAAAATTATAACCGTTAGAGTTACCAAATTGATATTTAATTTTCTAAAACCTATCAATTTAAAACTATGCACGTAAATAAAAATACAGACATATAACTATTTCAGTTTACATAATAATTAATAGGCTGCGTATGTGAAAGACGGTCAAAAGTTAACCTTTTCAACGCCACAATCGGCTGCAAGTTTACGTGCCCCCGACGCCAACGACGTCATATGCCGCAACCGCGCCGACACAAGATGTATCGAGCGTGCTGAGGGCTCGGCGATCCGGCACGACAATCCGATGACGTGATTTGCCGGCTTTGGCGGTAAAAATCAATTAGACATTTTGTATATCTTTGCTTATTTTGAATCTCGATTAAGATTAACTAAAGAAACTGACATGTAAGTTATAAATGATTACGATGAAACTAATTTGAATCAGCTTATATGCACCGTGACGTCGATTTTGTATCAACGTCACCAAATGTACGGGGTCTAGTTATGACCTAAAAACCAGGTTTCGGTTGGTCCAATTATACTTGTAACCATGACAAAATGAAACCAGTTTATCGCAGACTATATTTATATTTGGCGATGTTTTGTCAGCGGCTAAATTAAGTTGTAAAAAATAGGCCATTATTTTTTGAAAATCTTGTTATTAAGATAATTGCTTCGGCTTTTATAAACTCAGGATAATTTCTGTAAGTTATTTTTTTTAGAATCTTATTGTCAGACTGGCGCATGACGGGCTTTGTACCTCCTTACTCGAACGTGGCCGATTTTTTATTATTTGTAGATTCTCTATAAGGTTTGCGCACAGAAAAATATGACTCTTATGCTAGGCTACAATATTATATGTAAATGTATTTTTATGATAGACCAAAAACGAAAAACGTGATGTGTCGTTGGATAGGTCTTTTAAAAATATCGCAGGTACGTGAACACAATTTTTAGATTAAGTGATCGGTTTATAAAATATTGAGCTTTACAGCCAAAACTAACATATACTTAAAATCTGAAAAATATTGTAGGATGACAATCAAGTCAAGCCACCAATGTAGGATGACAATCACGTCGGGGTCGCCAATGTGGTAAGAAATGCCAATAGAGATCTCTCTCCAGGCGGGTGTTATGCCAGGGGACCGAAGTCCATTTGGATGAAGTTGGAAGTGGTATATAAGTCAACCGACTGAAGAAACTTCGTTAGCGCGATGTAGCGCACTGTCAGATTTAGTTGCGCTGTCTGACGCTGGCGGCGCTGGCGAGTTGGTTGTTACAAGTTGTCACTAGCTGTCGCTAGGTCACCACAATATCTTAAATGAAAGCTTATAAGAGTATAACGAATTTAAAAGGAAAACTAACGCGATTAAGTAGACATCATCGAATAACGTTACACAGAAAATTGGTTAGTTTTTTTGTGTTTGCATGGTCCGGAATGCTCTTGCCCGGTTTTTGGGGTTCCTTAGTCAAACTAGGAACCCTTACAGTTTCGCCATGTCCGTCCGTGCGTCCGTCCGTCCGTCCGTCAGTCCGTCCGCAGCCTAGCTCAGAGACTCTTAGGACTAGAAAGCTGCAATTTGGCATGAATATACATATCAGTCACGCCAATAAAATGGTAAAATAGAATGTTGAAAAAAACATTTTTTAAGTGTACCCTCCCCTACACGTAACGTTGGATGTATTTTTGTTTCTCGTCTACCCCATAGTGTGGGGTGTTGTTGGATAGGTCTTTTAAAAATATTCAGGTTTTTTTTTTAAGCAAGTTTTTTATTAAGGAAACTATTTAGGAAATATTAAGCTTTAAAGCGCTAATTTTTTAAAGTCAATTGTCCCCCCACTACAGCCAAAACTACAAATCTTAAAAAACTGAAAAAAAAACTTATATGTGAACGCATATAACCAATTTAAAAGGAAAACTATCATGACTAAGTAGACATCATTGGTTTTTGAGATACAGGCGATTTAAGTGTTTCTACCTACTAAAATCATCTAAGACGGCACCAAATGACTTTAAATAGACAATTAGGTAGTTATTACTTGCTGTTTTTTTTATGTTTTTAGTACTTAACGGCTTCGGAACCCTACACTGAGTATGGTCCGACATGCTCTTACCCGGTTTTTTAAATTACTATTTGTTAGGTAATCTGCCCAGGGCCTCTATTTAACTCGAAAGTTCTTTCGTTACATTTTATTGTTTTATTTATCTTTTTAATTTATAGATATGTTTTATAAAATGTTATTTTTTAAAAGAAAAAGAATCCCCTGAAAAAAAAGAGATAATACATGAACTTAAGGGTTTTTCGTAACATGGACATAAGGCAAAATTAAAATAATTCCGAAAGTACTAAAAACCGCTGAACATACATGGGGGTTCAATCGATAGCCTTATAAGCTGCCCTATCGCCTATTTCCGGCTTGACGTTGGTTTTTGGGACATCCTGTATATTGATGCAACATGTCTCATAATTGTTTATAGAATCAGAATCAGAATCAGAATAATCTTTATTCAAGTAGGTTTACAAATAATAAACGCTTTTGAAACGTCATAGTAGCGACTTAGCCTAAATTGACTGCAGGTTCAAATCGCGACCGATCAGAGAAGAACCTGTAAGAAACTCTTTCGGATGTCTTTTTTTTTCGACGTTCGCAACCTTTTGTCGTAAGGACTAAACATTTTATTACAAGCAATTCAGTCCCAAGCATTGTTATCATTAATATAGTCTTTAATACTATAATATGCTTTAGAAATTAGTTTACGCTTAACGTAACTCTTAAATTTATTTACTGATAGTTCAGTAACATTACTTGGGAGCTTATTATAGAACCTAATACAATTACCCATAAAAGAGTTTTTTTATTTTATGGAGCCGCGTGAAGGGCACTGCAAGCTTATATTTATTTCTGGTATTAACATTATGTATGTCACAGTTCTTTCTAAATTTAGCGATGTTTTTATGAACATCCATAATGTTTTCATAAATGTATTGACTGTGCATGGTCAATATATTAATTTCTTTAAACTTATCTCTAAGCGAGTCTCTCTGGCCCATCTTGTAGACAGCACGAATAGCCCTCTTCTGCAGAACAATATATACACGAGTTAAAATATTATTATAATACACGACACGCTAGCCTAGTTGGTAGTGACCCTGCCTTCGAAGCTCAAATCCTTCAAAGCTCAAGTCCTGGGTTCAAATCCCGGTAAAGGCACATATTTGTGTGATGAGCGCGAATATTTGTTCCTGAGTCTTGGATGTTTTCTATATATTTAAGTATGTATTTCTCTATATAAGTATGTTTATCGTTGTCTAGCACCCATAGTACAAGCCTAGAGCTTAGTTTGGGACTAGTTCAAATTGTGTGACATTGTCCTGTGATTTATTTATTTCATTATTTCATACATAATACATACATTATTACTATGGCTACGTTTATATCGATGATAATGATGAAATATGGAAAAAGACTCCGTCACCCTCGTACTATATATCAAACAGTGGCATAAGTATTTAACCACAGCGATAAACACGAACATAATAGACCGTAAGCTTAAAACGGGAATAAAAACCCATTCGCTATTAAAATACGCCAATAAGCCAATTACAGTATCCACCATAAAAACAATAAGTCAATTAATTTGCAAACTGGCCTACAGCGGGTATTATTTACTTACAAACCGTTCCCGTAATGACAGCGTTGTAGCGTGACTACCGACAGTAATGGCCGCCAAGTATGAACGTAGAATTATAGTTATTTTTCCTCTGTTCAGTTTTATGAATAATGTTATGGCTTATTCAGTAGATTGAGAGTTTATTTCGTTTCATTAAGATCTGTTTATTTTGCAGGTCATACAAAAAAATGATTTAGAGCGTGCTTTATTTTTTTACTTTGATACTAATAAATAGGTGTGGAGTTAGCTATTACCCCAAACAAGGACATAAAATACATTTTAATCTGAAAAAATTAACAGATTCCGAGGGAATAGCGTTAAATGACATCTATAAGGACTGTAAAAGCGTTACAAAATGAAATAGCAACAGGACTCCTAAAACACTTTAGAAACAAAAGGACGATCGATCGTATAGGTAGCTGCTCACTTAAATACTAGGTCACAAATTATAAAGAAATTGTTGTTTTTTTAAACGTTTTATCTATTTTGGGCTTCTATAACATATCTCCGTGTTATTATGAAATTTTTATTTATATTTGTACACATTGGTTTAAGCGAAATCATTTTGACAGAGTGGTCAGAAAGTGTGACAGTGGTGTTTTATTTTATTACATAATACATATAAATAACAACCTAATTCAATGGCATTTTGATGATCAGTGGTTTTTAGATAGAGTTTTAAGAACTCTTAAGTTATTTGAAAGCGAAAGAGCTTTGTCAGTATCGTAGCAGGTGGAAAGAAGTGGTCTCTGCCTACCCCTCTAGAAAACAGGCGTGATTTATTTATGTATGTATCTATGTAAGTATATTATTTGAATTATACGAAAAATCACGTGATCTACCAGTAACACGATTGGTTTAAAAACCAAACGAATAGAAACGCTAGTTAGCGAACGCATCTTGGCTAGTGCCTCTGGTGCCATTACTTTATAACGCGGTCTGTACTTAAGCTACAAGTAACCACTATGTAGTTATAACAACACCACTGAACACTTTCGGTTCTTCATTATTGGGCTAGCTAAAAGCAAGTTCCATTACTTTGTGTAAGAAAAAATACATTGATACAAGTTTATTGGAGGAGAGGGTCCCGTGAGAAAACAACGAAATGAGGTTCATGCGACGAAACGCGTCATTACGTCAACCCGCAGTACTCTTAGTAATAACGGTAAGGCCAAGGGTGCGATTGAAAGATTTAATTCACTTATTTCTCTGTTAGCACTATATTTTATTTTATTTTTTTATTACTTACGTAACCTTCTTTGCACAGTACAAATAAATGTTAAAAGTAAAAATAGAAAACTTAATGCCTAAAGGTATTCTTTACCAGTCAACTACCATGGTCAACAGAGAATAACCGGTGCAAATAGAGAACTTACATACATAAATACATAACATCACGGTAGGCGGAGCTACAGTACCAACAACTCTAAAAATTCTTGTTTATAATTCTGTAACCACATTTTGCACAGTCAGGCCAAGAAGTTTACTAGTGTATTAGTTACAGGTTGCAAGCCCATCGCCTAACAACACAAGCCCTTATTCCCTTAGTCGCCTCTTACGACATCCACGGGAAGACATGGAGTGGCACTATTCTAACCCGGCAACCACACGGGATTGAGAACTTAAGTTGTTTAATATAAATAATACACTTATATACATAAACAAAACTTTGTAGCTCCGTATGGTTGCCGGGTTTGAATAGTGCCCCTCCACGTCTTCCCGTGGATGTCATAAGAGGCGACTAATGGAATACGGGCTTATATACATATATTCACTAGTCACTTATACACTAGGAAAAATCTTAGCCTGATTTTGCAAAATGTGATTTAGGTAGAAGTCTTTAGAGTTGTTGGTATTTCTGTAGGTCTGCCTACCCCACTGTGGGATAAACAGTGTGTGAAGATGATGACACTTCATGACACTTAAATTCTTGCTTAAGGAGATGTTGGCGAAGCTTACGTTCAAACACGAACTTGCAATACGACGCTTGTCATATTTTAAGGGGGAGCGTATCCAGACTCAGTTTGCTTGAGGGAGAAAGTATAGAAGAGCGTCGGTAGCGTAGTTGCTTAGGGGTTCGACTCGTGATCGTTAGGTACCGAGATCGAACCCCTCACGGTGACCAAGGAGGTTTAGCATCGGTGAAGAAGAACCATTGTAAAGCAACTGGCACATTCGAAGAGCTGCGTATGTAAAGCCTGACAAGATTCTATTTGGCCCTATTTCCATATAAAATTGTATTGAAATAGGGCCAAATAGAATCTTGTCAGGCTTTAAGAGAGTAATTGCACAAAAGATCCTCAAATAAGAAAGAAAGAATCGGACAAAAAACCAGTATGGTAACGAGGATTTTTTTGTTTAGCAGGAGGAAGGGGTGTAACAAAATTATTAAGTGGCGATCATTACCTACATGTTAGCGTTTTGTTTATATACATGTCTTTAAACAGCAACATTGTAAATATCGATTTCTAGTTTTTATTGGCAACACTAAGTTTCACCTAATTGGCTGCTTTCCCTGATTGGTTGAATTAACACCAATCAGGAAACGCAGCGTAGCAAGTACAAAAAGGCGGGAATAGGATGAAACGTCGGGATGGAGGGACAGACCGGAGGGCATTCGTCTTTGCGACGTTAACTTGATAACTTGACTAAAATTAAGATCGTATACAATTGGTGTAAAGTACTAGTGCTGTGAATCATTGAAGGTAAGATGTATCATTGAGATAAAATATGTCTATATGTAATATGTCTAATATATCTATCCTAAAAGTGTACCCATTTAATATTGTAAAATAAATGCATTTGAATTGACTTGGTGTTCATCTTTCATACATTAGCTGAAAGACATTTGCTGCTGGACACAGGCCTTCTCCAAGAACCTCCAAGAAATGTCGCCCGCGAGATAGACTACCGTTTTTTTCTGACCGCTCTAATAACTGATAGTTTTTAGTTAATAGACAATGACTGGTAGTTTATCTCGCGCGCGACTTAACTCACGCGCGGTCATGTGCTGCCGTGCAGACAGACAGTGGAAGGCCTAGCAAAACTTTGCTTTCCGTTATTCGACCGCCACTCTGCATTGGACAGGGCACAGAATAACATACATAAACTTTCTCGCCTTCTTATCACTAATGCAATATAGGTAATAAGTGCGTAGTTGGGCTTTTTTAAAGTACCTATATCTAAGGACTAAATTTAACAACTCCATCCATTACGTCACAAATATTGACTTAGAGAAATAGTGGTATCTCAGACAAAACTCCTGTTCCAATTTCAACCATATCCCTAACAGGTGAGGTTTGAATCTGCTATGCTTATTTAATTTGAAATACCGCCTGTTGGCTTAAGGGGGCAGTATATAAATATATGACTAATTTTCGTGACCTTATGGAAAAATTACCGACGTTGTTATTAATTGTCCTCAACTATAGGTTTTTTTTTTGGAAAACGTCCAGTTTTTTTGTTGTTGTAAATATATATTTTATTCTAATTTTAGCATATTGAGACATTAACACTTTTATCAGTTTTGAAAAAATATAAATGTTTCTACAAATTTCTAACAATCCACTCTAGAGTGTATAAAGTCAAATGTTATAAAAGAACTTTGTATGAAACGGCAAAGCATTTACTCAAAGCATTCTTATTCGTAAGAAGCGCTACTTCCCTCAGAAGTAGTTATAAATAGGTCACGCTCGTCTTGGTTCATGTGATATCTTTTTCTACAAAATACTGGAGCATTTTAAGTTAATACCTACTTTTAACTCTAATTCTTCATTTTATATTGTTATGAAAAGTTTTGGTGTGGTTTCACCTAATATTTTCAAATTATATAGTAATATAGAGATTTGTCAGGATCGTAGCAGGTAGAAAGAAGTGGTCCTGCCTACGCCTCTGGAAAACAGACGTGATTAAATGTATGTATTATAAAAACTGCTTAACAAAATATAATTTAAAGTAAAAGCGATAAAATGCAAGAATATTCAATTAAACAGGGCTCTGTAGGACTTTTTGAAACCTTGTTGCTTTTGATATGATTATCAACGTTACGATAGCTCTTAATTACTTGACATTCATGTTGGCCGAGTTAAAAACATTCGATTGCATGGCAAAAGCAATATGGTTTTACCGATCGCAGCGCCCCTATTCTATTAGGTTAAAACGATATTGTACATACTTACATAACATCACGCTATCATGAGGCAGTGCTACAGAAATATCAACAACTCTAAAAGTACTTGTTTATAATTCTATAACTATATTTTGCACAATCAGACCTAGAAGTATACTAGTGTATTAGTGACACCCCACAAGCCCTTATTCTCTTAGTCGCCTTTTACGACATCCACTGGAAGACATGGAGTGGCTCTAATCTAACCCGGCAACCACATGGGGTACGATAACGATATTGTATTTGACATGTTATAGTATTGTTCTTAGTTTGGCCGCCATTATTGTGAAGTAAACAAGTTATGAAAACGTTGGCAAACGGTGTACAATATCAGGGCCTCTATTCTACTGCGTATAACGATATCGCGTTTGACATGTTGTATAATCGTTTATGTCACATTCGCCATTATTGTAAATGACATAAGAGTTATCAAAACGTTGACAATACGGAAACACGACAAAGACGATATCGTTATTACCGTGTTGAATCCCAGTCCAGCCTTGTCTTACTGTTCTTAGAGCAACTACTGTGCCCCAAAGGGTAGACCTTTTTTAAGTAAAATAAGACTGTTGCCAGCGAAATCGGAAATAAAGGTCTCGATATATTGTATATTGGACCATGCAGATACAAAGGAGTTGAGAAAACCGTGCTACCGGTAAGAAACTGGTAAATGTGGTGAAGGGACTACGAGAAAAAGGATTTTCTGGCCAATTGTCAGCCAAAACCAGGGATTTGAAATGGTGCCGATATGGTTTGGTATACAGATAATAGAATAAAGGGTAGTTTTATTTTTGATGCGACCAAAAGGAATGAAGGCTTTTAGTACTGTAAGACGATGGGCTTGCAACCTGTCACTAATACACTGGTCAACATCTTAGCCTGATTGTGCAAAATGTGGTTACAGAATTATCAACAAGTCTACTTAGAGTTGTTGGTATTTCTGTAGCTCTGCCTACCCCACTCTGGGAATGAAGGCGTGATGTTATATATGTATGTATGAGGCTATTGAATTGTCCTTAGCAGTCCTTTAGTGATGGAATAATATTATAACTAGATCGTAAAAATACATAAATATTACGGGACAATTGGACACAAATTAATCTAGTCCCAAACTAAGCTCTAGGCTTGTACTATGGGTACTAGACAACGATAAACATACTTATATAGAGAAATACATACTTAAATACATAGAAAACATCCAAGACTCGGAAACCAAATATTTGCGCTCATCACACAGATCTGCCTTTTTCTCTTTCATAGCAGTTTTCAGACAGCGTAAGAAAATAAATTATTTATTTTCCCTATTGCAACGGGGAAAATGCATATAATTAAAATGTTCTTTTGGAGGTACAGATACCTTTTACTATTAAAGGACTTTCCGTCTATGTCCATAATGTATTTAAGAATGAATTCTATTGCCGGTGAAATCAAATTGACACCTAATTTAACAAAAGGTGGCGGCGCTGGGGTGGCGCGCGGTGCGGCGGCGGGCGGCAAGTCTGTGTCAATTCTCAATACTGTCTTGTGGTTTTCAAAAGGAGATAGGAGGATACATACATACATACATAACGTCACGCCTTCATTCCCAGAGTGGGGCAGGCAGAGCTACAGAAATACCAACAACTTTAAAAAGACTTGTTGATAATTCTTTAACCACATTTTGCACAATCAGGCCAAGAAGTTTACTAGTGTATTAGTGATAGGTTGCAAGCCCATCGCTTAACAATACTACAAGCACTTATTCCCTTAGTCGCCTCTTACGACATCCACGGGAAGACATGGAGTGGCACTATTCTAACCCGGGAACCACACGGGTACAAACGGGGTTTATTTTACAATTATTACTAAGTATGCATTTGTATTCCTCGCATTTATTGAGAAAAGAATTATATATGCCTGGGTGGAAATATGATTGCCTGGCTCGTATTTCAGTAGGCCTCGCTATTGCTCGGCCTTCTAACAACCTCTGCATGCAATCCCTTGCTTTCCGCGCCTAGGCAATAATGTACTATTTCAACCCTAGCAACGCTCGGTGTTCTAGATACTAATAGCGTAACGAACAACGCATTATCGCCTTAAGACTTAGAGTTTTAGGTAAATGCTAATCAAATATGTATGCTAATGGATTCAGTATGCGAAACTAAGGTAATTAAGGCTGTATTCGTAATTTGTATGAATTTATGTTCCCTCAGAGGGCGGGAACTCCGAGCCTATGTGATATTTAAGTTTGTAAATTGAGAGCTCGTGCCCTCGGTTATATTAAGAAAGATGACAAATTAATAGCTGGTTATTAATTATGTTGAATGGTTTAAAAAACAAAGTTACTCGACATTACGTTTCCTAATATTTAAATCGCTAAAAGTACTCTGTTATGCTTTTAGTGATAAAAAAGTACGTGGCCAAAGCCGCGGGCAAAATATAGTTATACAAAACTATGCAAAAGGGTGTGTTTTATTATTTATCCGTTCGGTTTTAAGGCGTTTTAAAAAAACTTTTCCATTACGTCACGAAAATGAACTATTACAGTTTTAAGAGAAACAGTGACATTTCAGACAAAAGCTCTGTAGCAAGTTCGACCATATTACTAACAGGTGGGGTTTGAATCTGCTATGCTTATTTAATTTGAAATACCATCTATTGGCTTGTGAGGGCAGCATATAAAAATATGATTAATTTTCGTGACATAATGGAAAAAATAAAGTTGTTAATTTTTGTCGTATAGGTACTTTTTTGGAAAACGCCCTTTCATGGTTTAGAGCGTTTTCCAAAAAAAGTGTACATCGTTAAGGACAAACTTAAGAAAATTCAACTTTTTCCATTTCGTGATGAAAATTAGCCATACATTTAGGTACGTTAATTTTCGTGACAAAATGGAAAATGGAAAATTTTCTTAATTTTGTTTGTAACGATGTACAATTTTTGGAAAACGCTCTTTAACGATAAAAACTGGTGAATTTTAATAATCAATACTAGTTTTGATTGAAATATAAAATCCTACAAAAACATTACTCATTGTAGATTTAGCAACTTCAACCAAACATCTAAATAAAAAAGTGTTTAGTTTCAAAGTAGCGTTTTAACAAACTAAAGATATAAAGAGAATTAATAAAAATTTATGCATCTTTTTCATACACAAGGATCAACAAACGTACACACAAACTTTCGCATTAATAATACAAGTGCGATCTCCATTAAAAACTTAACAATTTAGGAATTTTGGAACGATGCCCGTCTAATTAACTTCCGAGTAAATCCAGGAGTAGATTTTCATTATGAATATTTTATTAATTTAAGCGTAAGTTTACTTACAGTTCACGGTTCAAATCCCAGTAAAGGCAGATATTACGCGAGTATTTGTTCCTTAGTCTCTGTTCAATACAACATGATTGAACATGAATAGAAGCTTTATTTTTTGTTTTGTTACTTTATGCCTATGGCAACATTAGTCAGTAAGAAAAACTCGATTTCACCAGCTCAGCTATGCGGGCACAAAAAATAATTAAAATTATAATTGTTGTGTTTATTCTTAAATAAACTGTGTGAAAAATTCTACTCTGTTTCATTATTGAACAGAGTAAGTGGTCCTTCGAAATAATAAGTATATTCGCGAGTGCAGTAAGTGTTCGGCGGTTAACCTCGTGCGCTAAGCCACGCGATTACTTCAAATTCACGAGAAATCCATATTTCTCAATCGTAAGGCCGTGCATTACGATCATATAAAGTGGATTAAGTTCATTCCAAGAAGGAGAGAACTCTACATTCTCATATATATGCTGTGCAAAGAGTCGGCGTGCCTACGTGACCGGAGAAAGAAGTTGTCCGATCCGCATCAGGGTGTGAATTTTTGACTCGTGATAGCTGCCTGCGAGAAATTAAGGTCCCCAGGATCATCAAGAAAGAGCATTAAAGAAGAAATACGTCCGCAATACAATAGCGGCAAATTCAAAATTCGGCGTCTACAGCTGCATCGTAACGACTTTGTTAGCTATCGGCTAGCAACACATACGATAATGAAGTGATGGCGTGACGAAACGGAACGCAGATTTGAAGCGTTTTTGAGCAATACCTGTGAACGAGCTGTCAGATGTCAACGTCAGACGTCACGGTCGAACCTGTCAACGGGAGTTCGTAACGAAAGTATTTCGCGATGTTGTAAATAAACAAAGTGCGTTCTGTTAATTTTAAGAGCAGCTGTGCGGTTATAAGTGTGATACGTTTAAAATAGTGTGTGGCGTAAAACAATGGGGGAAAAGCTCCCATCTTTGCGCACTAAGCGTGGACTTCTCAAAGGGACAATCACGCGCATTGAAACCTTTGTTAACGATTCGGTAAGCTTTGAAACCGCTGGTGCAGCGGATTTGGAGGCACGAAGGAGTAAACTCGTGAGTAGTTTCAAAGATTACGAGGACATTAATGTGGAAATATTGGTGTTGGATCCACAAGATGTGGAAAAAATTGATGCAGTTGAGACAAAGTATTACAGACTTTTAGCAATACTAAGTGAAACAATTAAAGCTCGTTCTTCCAATGCAAATGTACAAAACGGTAACAATGTTTCTATGTCAAAGCTTCCAAACATTGAAATCTCATCATTTGATGGGAGAGATTTCACTCAATTTAAGCCATTTATGGATCTGTTTACAGCTCTAATTGACAAAAGCAAATCATTATCTGATATTCAGAGACTGTTTTATCTCAGAAAGTATTTGTTAGGAGATGCCTTGTCAGTTATTGTCAATTTACCAATGGTCAATGAGTCTTACCCTGAAGCTTTAAGTCTTCTTAAGAAGCGCTTTGACAATAAAGCTCGATTGATATCTAACCACATCAACCATCTTCTGGACTTACCTCCAATGCAAAAAGGCACAGCTAGCTCCATAAGGGCATTTATTTCCGAAATACAGCAACAGTTATATGCACTTAAAAATCTTGAGCAGCCCACAAAACAATGGGATATGCTATTAATCTCTATACTGAGTCGTAAATTAGACTCTTACACATGCAGGGCATATCATCTCGACAGAGAGAACCCTGACAATTTACCAACTATGGATGAATTTGTGACATATTTGGAAAGGCGCGCAATCGCGCTAGAGGATAGTCCCGCATTTAAAAGTACTTCATATGAAAGTGCTCGGGGCAAATCCAGTCCATTCAAAGTTAGTAATGTTACGACACAAGAAACATCCAAACAAATAACATGCATATATTGCAATAAAGATCACCCTATCTATTTGTGCCCAGTGTTTCAAACAATAGCCATAGGGGATCGGATTGAGTTTGCAAAATCTAAATGTTTGTGTAAAGTGTGCCTTAAGCCTCATAAGAATAAATGTAAATTTAATTTTAGATGCAAAATTTGCAAGCTCAACCACAATACCCTCATGCACGAGGAAAGTCTGAAAGATGAAGAGGTTAGTAATTTATGTAACCAGCAATCAATAGGAAACATTTTGCTTCCCACAATCAAGGTAAAACTCACTGACATATATGGACAGGATGTGTATGTTAAGGCCTTGCTTGACACCGGCAGCCAGGCATCGTTTATACAAGAAAATCTTGCTAGTAAATTAAAATTGCCTCAATTAAAGTCAAATACAAATATAATAGGCATTTGTAACAATCCTAACAAGATAGATAGATACACTAATATTGTATTGTGTGCTAGTAATAATGTGGAGTTGCCAGTTTCTTGTCACATTGTTGACACAATCACATCAAAACTGCCACAACATTACATTGATATGTCAAGTATTAAGCTGCCTGAAGGTGTCAAGCTCGCCGACCCTGAATTTAATGTCCCTTCAGTAATTGAATTGTTATTGGGTGCAGATTTTTATTTTAAAATCATACAGAATGGTCAAATAAATTTAAATAACGGTCTAGTGCTACAAAATACTTTGTTTGGGCATGTAATAGGTGGTATTTTGTCATTCACCACTACTCAATTGCAGACTGATAATAATATGGTGACAAATTTTGTAATGCAAGATACCAAAGATAACTTAACTGAGGTCATGAACAAGTTTTGGCTGGCAGAAAAAATCCCTGAAAAAGCAGAAGTTACCTCTTGTCAATTAGCTGAAGAAAGTTTCCAGAAATCAGTAAAACTGTTAGATAAAAGATTTTATGTTGACATGCCTCTTAAGGTTACCATGGATCAATTAAATCTGGGAGATTCCTTTTCAATTGCTCTTCAGAGATTTTACTCCCTTGAAAATAAATTCAAAAGTCACCCTGATTACTTTCAGCAATATAAAAAATTTATTGACCAGTATGTAGCGTTGGGACATGCCAAGATTGTTAATATTGGTAATTATGATGTTAAAAATGATCCAGTCTATTTTCTAACACACCATGCTGTCCATAATGAGCACAGTAAGACTACCAAATTAAGAGTGGTCTTCAATGGAAGCCAGAAATCTAAAAACGGAGTCTCTCTTAATGATAAAATGTACAATGGACCCACAGTGCAAAATGAACTGTTTGACATAATCATTCTGTTTAGGACTTACCGGTACACATTGATATGTGATATTGAAAAAATGTTTAGGCAGGTATATTTAAATGAAAGTCAAGCAGGATTAATAAATATATTGTGGAGGGATAACCCGCAAAAACCTATTAGTTGCCTTCAGCTTCAAACTGTCACTTACGGTTTAAAAGCTTCAACATTCCTCAGTACCAGATGCCTGGTTGAACTTGCAATGCGGTTCCGTGATAAGTATCCTCTTGCTTCTGAGGCAATCATGAAAAATACTTACGTTGATGATGTCATTGCTGGCTGTGATGATCTGAAGGAACTGGCTATCTTGAAAAAAGAACTTACAGATCTACTGGATTTAGGGTCATTTACACTCCACAAATGGTGTTCCAATAATGAGGACATCCTTTGTGACTTACCTGGGGAACAAAAATATTTTAACGAATTAGAGTTAAACAGAGATAGCATAATAAAAACCCTCGGTGTCATATATAATACAAATGAGGATTCATTTAAATTCTATAGTCCAGAATGTGATCGAAATAAATTAAATACAAAAAGAAAAATCCTAAGTTTCATAGGTAAAATGTTTGATCCCCTTGGATTAATTGGTCCGGTAATAGTCAAAGCAAAGCTGTTCATGCAAGAGCTATGGGCCTTAAAAGTAAATTGGGACTGTATACTACCTCAGACACAACTTCAAGACTGGGAAATGTTTTTAAAAAATTTGAAGGAAATGGGTACTATTTCCACCCCAAGAAGTGTCCTAGGGGGAGATATGGAATCCACAGAACTTGTAGGATATTGTGATGCCTCCTCAAAAGCTATTGGATGTTGTCTCTATATGCGGGTCTTATATAAAAATGGCACTGTTAAAGTTCATTTATTATGCTCGAAGTCGAGGGTAGCTCCCCTGAGCAAAACTTTAACAATACCTAACTTGGAGTTAAATAGTGCAGTATTGCTCTCTGAACTTGCAAATAGAGTCCAAAAGACTTTACAGTCACGATTTCCATTTAAATTGACCTTCTATTCTGATTCTCAGATAGTTCTAGCTTGGCTTAACTCAAGTAACTTAAAAAGTGTAAAATATGTTTCAAAAAGGGTAACTCAAATTAAAGAATTGACATCAGGATCTACTTGGGCTTATGTCAGGAGTGCAGAGAATCCTGCAGATTTGTTGTCAAGAGGTGTACCTCCTCAAAAATTACAAAATAATACTTTGTGGTGGCACGGTCCACAGTATCTCTCTGATACAAAGTATCAGCACAAAGAAAGTGAGTTCTACTTTCAGATAAACTCTGTAGGTGTAAAAGAGATCTTGCATGAAGAGACAGCTACAAACATTAGTTGTATGGACAATACAAAAAATTTAAATGTATTTGATAACTTCTCGGACTTAACAAGATTGCAAAGAATTTTAGCATGGATATTAAGATTTCTAAATAATTGCAGGTCAAATGACAACATTATTGGTTCATTATCAACAAAAGAATTAAGGAATTCATTAAAATATATAATTAAACATGCACAAATTAAACACTTTGCAATAGAAATACAGTCTTTAAAGGCTGACAAGCCGATCAAATCTAACCTTAGCAGTTTACATCCCTTTCTAGACGGAGACTCAATTCTAAGAGTAGGAGGTCGGTTGCAAAATGCTCCTAATTGTCCTTTTGACAAAAAGCATCAAGTGATATTGCCTAAGTCTTCGCATATAACAGACATGATAATTCGAAAAGAACATGTTAGGCTCTTACATGTAGGAGCTAAATTAGTTTTGAGCTCATTGTCTCAACGTTATTGGTTAATTAACGGAATACGAGAGGTTAAAAAGATAACATATAAATGTATCAAATGTTTCCGGGTTAAATCTACAGTTGCAAAGCAGCTAATGGGATCCTTACCTTCTCCAAGGGTAACACCTACAAGACCATTTTGGGTCACTGGAATAGATTTCTGTGGTCCATTTGATATCAAAGTTGCTCGGATTAGACGGCCATTAATTAAGAAAGGCTATGTTGCACTCTTCGTTTGCTTTTCTACAAAAGCTATTCATGTAGAACTTGTCAGTGATATGACTACTGAAGCATTCTTGGCATGTCTTCAACGCTTCATGTCCCGGAGAGGATACCCATCACAAATATTTTGTGATAATGCAAAAACTTTCAAAGGAGCAGACAATTTCATAAAAGACTTACATAAATTGCATTCCTCAAAAAGTAACCAAAACTCCATTGAAAGTTATTGCACCACAAATGATGTGGAATTTAAGTATATACCTAGTTATTCACCAGAATTTGGTGGATTGTGGGAAGCAGGCGTTAAAAGTTTTAAATACCATGTAAAACGTGTAATTGGGAATATTAGCTTGACCTTTGAAGAATTTAACACAGTGATAACCCAAATAGAAGCCATTCTCAATTCGCGTCCTTTGCTCCCTATGTGCTCTGAAGTGTCGGATTTTAAGTATTTAACACCTGGGCATTTCCTCATAGGAGCCCCTCTAACAAGCTATCCTGAAAGGGATCTGACTAATAAAAATGTAAACAGATTAAAACTTTGGGACGTATGCACCAAATTAAAGCAAGATTTTTGGAAAGTCTGGTATAATGATTATCTGACGCTGCTGCAAAATAGACCCAAATGGAAGTATGATAATGTTAATTTAAAAGAAGGTGATTTAGTAATAGTAAAACTTAATAATGTTCCTACATTAAGTTGGCCTATGGCCAGAATTGTAAAAACTTACCCTGGGCCCGATGGCAAAGTCAGAGTTGCTGATATAAAGATGGGTCACAACGGAAAAATCTATAACAGGTCTTATAATAAGTTATGTCCTCTTCCCTTAGAAAATTAAGTTAAAATAGGTAATATCTGTAAATTTAAAATTATATAATATTGAAAACAAAAAGGTAAAGTTAAAGCTAAACAATTTAAATAGAAAACTATTTCTGTATAATTCATTAATTAATCCATGAATGAATCCATTCATACATCAATAATAAGCAAAATGTATTTACCAAAATAATATAAAATTGTACTTACCTTTGATTTACCTTTGGCCCCGCCCAACTATGTTCAATACAACATGATTGAACATGAATAGAAGCTTTATTTTTTGTTTTGTTACTTTATGCCTATGGCAACATTAGTCAGTAAGAAAAACTCGATTTCACCAGCTCAGCTATGCGGGCACAAAAAATAATTAAAATTATAATTGTTGTGTTTATTCTTAAATAAACTGTGTGCAAAATTCTACTCTGTTTCATTATTGAACAGTCTCGGATCCTTTCGATATATTTAAGTATATATTCTCTATTTGAGTATGTTTATCGTTCTTAGTTTCTGTGAACTAAGTCAAAATGTGTAAGATTGTTCCTTGATTGCCCGTGTGGTTGCCGGGTTAGAATAGTGCCACTCCATGTCTTCCCGTGGATGTCGTAAGAAGCGACTAAGGGAATAAGGGCTTGTAGTGCTGTTAGGCGATGGGCTTGCAACCTGTCACTAATACACTGGTAAACATCTTAGCCTACTTCTGCAAAATGTGGTTACAGAATTATCAACAAGTCTTTTTAGATTTGTTGGTATTTCTGTAGCTCTGCCTACCCCACTCTGGGAATTAAGGCGTGATGTTATGTATGTATGTTCCTTGATTTTTATTTATTAGCAGTTATGTCTCGACGACGTCTGCGTGGAAGTCGTTTATAGCAATTGCCCGAACTGTCCAATTTTCCGAGATAAAAAGTAGCCTTTGTCCTTACCACACTATAATCTATCTCTGTGCAAAATTTCATCTAGATCCGTTTAGCCGTTCTGGCGTGATTGAGTAAACAACAGCCATCCAAACATTCGCATTTATAAAACTGTAGTAAGATTTAATTATTTAAACTAAAAATTTTATTTAAAAAAATGTTATAACATTATAGAATAACACATACAATCAGCAACAGGCTTCGCCAAGTCGTTTTACATAAGAATGATCTAACAATACAAATTTTGACAACACAGACTTATCCTAATTAACCCCAACCCTGCATCGTGGCTGGCCCAAACGTTCCCATTACACCGGCTGCATTGCCACGCTGGATTGCAATGGAAACCTGCTGAACCAACCACGACCCAGAACAAGGATCCCCCCTCTATCCTCTGTCTGTCTGTATTTAAACACTAGCGGCCCGCCAGCGGCCCGCCAGCGTCTTCGCCACGCTGCAAATTTCTGACTTTCCCGGAAATTATTTGAATTTTTCTCGCCGTAAAAACCATCCTTGGACTTCAACGAACATTTAAAAAAAGATAAAAATAAAAAATATCAGGCGACACACATCTCACACACATTGACCTAGTCCCAAACTAAGCTCTAGGCTTGTAATATGGGTACTAGACAACGATAAACATACTTATATAGAGAAATACGTACTTAAGTACAAAGAAACACCCAAGACTCAGGAACAAATATTCGCGCTCATCACACAAATATCTGCCCTTACCGAGATTTGAACCCAGGACCGCTGGCTTCGGAGGCAGGGTCACTCCCAACTTTGCCAACGTGTCGTCAAAATAAATATCACAAGAAATGATGTTTCAAAGAAATATATTCAGGCACATAAAACCAAAACATTCTTACATTTTATATTAACCATAAGAATCTAAAACACCTGAACCTGACTCCCTCAAAGACTGACGCTCTCAGTCAAAAATTCCCAGCAAAATGGCGCTGTAAAAACTTTACCCCTTTTTTGAGGCGTCTGCCAGTAAAAAGCTTGACAGGATAGACATCAAGAAAATAAACGGAGTTTTAAAGGTAGCTTCACAAAATAGCGGGTATCCTTTATTTCTTGCTTTTGCTTTTGTTTGGAAGCAGGGCTGGGATCCTATGTGATCCTAGTGTTTCCGTATTGTCAACGTTTTGATAACTCTTATGTCATTTACAGTAATAGCGTCTGCGACATAAACGATTCTAAAACACGTCAAACGCGATATCATTAAAACGCAGTTGAATAGAGGCCCTGGAATTTTACACGGTAATAACGATATCGTCTTTGACGTGTTTCCGTATTGTCAGCGTTTTGATCACTCTAAATATCATTTAAAATAAAGGCGACTATGACATAAATGATTCTAAAACACGTCAAACGCGTCATTGTCGTAACGCAGTAGAATAGAGGCCCTGAGATCCTACACGGTAATAACGATATCGTCTTTGACGTGTTTCCATATTGTCAACGTTTTGATAACTCTTATATCATTTACAGTAATGGCGTCTGTGTCATAAACGATTCTTAAACACGTCAAACGCGATATCTTTATAACGCAGTAGAATCTCTAAGGCTCTGGATAATGGGAACTATTATACTAACGTAGTTTTTAGGCCATTTAGTTTGACCAAGTGTTGCCAGATATTTATGAAATTGGTTCGTAATAAGAAGAGGTTATCCGACCCACATGCTCTGCCAAGTTACACTATCCAATACTATGTCTATCAACATAGGAAATCAGCTTACAATTATGATAATATATAACTTACTAGCTGGGTCTACGTCCGTGTACTTAAGAGTCAGTTATGGATCGATTTAAATTTTTCGGGACCAAACGAAACCTATGTCCTTCCTCGGGCATTCGCAATAAATAAAGTTTTGCAATATTTGTATGTGGTTGCCCGGTTAGTATAGTGCTACTCCATGTCTTCCCGTGGATGTCGTAAGAGGCGACTAAGGGAATAACGGCTTGTTACTGTTAGGCAATGGTCTTGCAACCTGTCACTAATACACTAGTAAACTTCTTGGCCTGATTGTGCAAAATGTGGTTACAGATTTGTAAATCTTTTTAGAGTTATTGGTATTTCTGTAGCTCTGCCTACCGCTCTCTGGGAATGAAGGCGTGATGTTATGTATGTATGTAATATTTGTATGTATGTTCGGGTCAAATCTCGCAAGGTATTTCACTACTTCTCTGGGACCGAATGAGCTGAAATTTGGTATAGGTACCTACGTAACTTCGATGACAATACCATATGGCATCATCGAACTGGTCTGATGACGGAGTCTTAAAGAACTGTTGGAGCCAAGCTTTGATTATATAAAAGATAATACAAAACGACAACAGGAAACATGCGTATAAGATATGAAGCTTTAAAAATTTATAGTTCAGACCCCCTGCAAAAACACAATACAAAATCAACGACAGGAATGACGTCACAGCTGTTGTTCCATGTTTAAAATATAACGACCTTATCCTCTTGAGGCCCACCATACTACAATCCGGTAGATTTTTGTGAGTAGGAATTTGAATCTATCAGAAAGGAAATAAAGTTCAATTAAAACAAATAAATATGAACTTTATGAGACTTGAAATAAAGTTTTAATTGAATTGCCTGGATTATGTACTTTCTATAGCACACCGGGTCTTACGAGAATATAAAGAAATTATCATTTATTTCTAAAAAACTATGTTTAAGCAAATGTCATAGAATTAAAATATTACGTAAATTAAATTAGGATGCCGAAAAAAACAATCAATAAACATTCAAAGAAGTTTTAAATTTTTAACAAGTATTGATTCTATATAAAATCGTAATAAATGGGCCAAAACGTAGCGTATTACGTATTATATGTTTTTTTTTATTTTCTCCTAAATCGTATCAATGAAATTCAATTCTGATTTTCAGGCATGTTCCCTTTTGTCTGGCTTACCCCTAGAGTGTATATAAAAAGCCGTAGCAGACTGGTAGGTATTTTAGGTGTACGTTTATTATTTTTCAGGATTATAGTCTTCGGGATTAAAATTTCCGAGATTATAGTCTTCAGCATTTCAGGCTTTCGGTCAAAATTACTTACATATATACATACTGTTACGCTTTCATTCCCAGAGTGGGGTAGGTATAGCTACAAAATTACCAACGACTCAAAAAAACTTGGAGATAGTTCTGAAACCACATTTTGTACAATTAGGCTAAGATGTTTACCAGTGTATTAGTGACAGGTTGCAAGCCCATCGCCAAACAATCAAGCCTCGACATCCACGAGAAGACATGGAGTGGCACTATTCTAACCCGGCATTCACACGGATAAACCTTTGGGATTTTAAACTATCGGTGAAATAGTCATTCGATATTTTAATATTCGGCCTTCCGTTCAAAGGCATTATAAAATTCGGTCTTTTTAAATTTGGTGTTATAATACGTACCCGTTCGAGACGGTTTACCGCGTGAGCAATCTTACACTTAGCTGAAACAATGTTGCTCAGATTTAATCGTTCGTGACGACCGACAGATGGTCAGCTAGCATTCACCAAATTGAAATTCACATAGCAGCAGAATTAAATCCGTTCACCGTTAGGACCACATCTGCCAATAATATATTCTGAGGTTTGATCAATTACAATATTATTGGAATATTATTTTTTGGTATCTTATTGCGGCTACTGAATTATCAAGAAGTATTTTTAGAGTTGTTGGTATTTCTGTAGCTCTGCCTACCTCACTCTGGCCATGAAGGCGTGATGTTATGAATTTATGCTCGAAAAACCTAATCAATGCCCTTTTTATGTCATCGAGATGACAAACGAGCACACAGGCCACCTGATGATAAGTGGGTTCTAAGGCCCATAGACATTTGCAATCTCAAGATTGCAAATGCATCGCCAGCCCTGAGGACTAGGATTGAATGCCTCTATGCTAGAACTGCCCTCCTTAAGAAGTATCTCAAATCCAATAGCCAAAGCAGATTCAATCTTATTTTACTAGTAATAAGGCTGCATTTACAACAAGAGTTTTTTTTTGAGATATTCCCTTTTATATTTCACCGGTTGTCTTATCCCTACACCGAAACAATCCAACCACTGCTGCTTGGTGGTAAGTGAAAGGATAAGATGGTGGTAGTGACGGACGGAGCCAGAAGAACGTCCTACCCTAATTACTAATTTGCATGATTACATGCCAGATTACGGGAACCTGGTTTCCCGTAATCTGGCATAACTTTTTTTGGCGTAATCATCATTTGGCATAAACTCTTTTTCTTCTTCCCTTTTTTCAGAAACTGTATACTTTTCAGGATTATTTTAAATATCATTGCATAGAACCCAGGTTAGGTTAGATTTATTTTACAATAGCCCTGAAAAGTATACGGTTTCAGAAAAAAAAACTGTATGCCAAATGATGATTACGCCAAAAAAAGTTATGCCAGTTGAATGTAAACCGACATAACCTAGCACTGTACAGACCTACTGCTTACAAATTTCTTCAATGGTGAACTCACATTATCGGTAATTTCGAAAAATATACTGAAATTGTATCGAATGAGAAGGTCATTAATGCTCTCAAATGTTTTTCAGATGTTATGCCAGATGAATGTAAACTGCCATAACCTAGCACCGTACAGACCTACTGCTGAGAATTTTTTCAATGGTGAACTGACATTGTCGGTAACTTCGAAGAATATACTGAAATTATATTTAATGAGAACATCATTAATGCTCTCAAATGTTTTCGAGAATGTCTCAGGTGAAAAAGATTTCCCAACTTCTGGGAAAGTTCCGCAACTTGCACATGCTTCACTAGTCAACCTAAAAAATAAGTTAACATAAATCGTGCCTACTATTAGTAAAATTCACAGTCACTTTCCGCCTCTGATTATCAGTTTGACCGCTTACTTCTTCTAAACCAAGCAATGGATTTTGATGCTTTGTTACTTTCATTTAGAGAATTTCTTTTAGAAGCTTGTAATGTAAATATCATTATGGTTAATATACGTGTGTTACAGTAAAATTCATATTAACCGAAGCAAAGCGAGGGTGAATCGTCAATATTTAATACTAGCTGTAGTCCGCGACTCTGTCCGTGTAGAAAAATAAAACAAAGCCTTTGACACTTAAAAAATACGTAGCTTTCTATTGGTAAAAGAATTTTCAAAATCGGATTCATTTTTATTATATAGACTATAAATGTGAAAGTGACTTTCTCTCTGTATTTTTGTTTTGCTTTCATGGCTAAGCTGCTGACCCGATTTCAATGTAATTTTGTTTGGGGATAGCTAAAACCCGGAAAAGGAGTTGGGCTCCTTACTATCCTGAAAAACTGCCCAGCTTCTGAAGAAAAAGCGATAAATGACTTCTACGCAAATGGAGTCACGGGTAACAGCTAGTATAATATAAATAGCAGCATACTCTCTAAGATAAGTACAGTTCTAAAGCAATATGAAAAGAAAATCTAATTTAAAAATTGTTATAATGAAAGTCGTTTATAATATTAAATGTTATCTCCTAGCTTATTTTAGTATCCAGGCAACTAATTGAACATATCTTTGAGTAAGGTTTAATTAAAATGTTAATGAACAACACTGTTATCACAGAAAACTAAGGTATACTTAAAAGGAACCTATAATTTAAGGTAATCGAGAATCACGTCTACTCTTAGGTTTCTTACCTGAAATCTATTATAGAAAACGTTAAATTTGCTGTATCTCAGTTTCTAAAAATCTTGAATAATTTAATAATAAATCTTAAAGGAATTTTAACGTCAACCCCTTAAAAATTAAAACAACTTTTAACAGATACACTCGCGGTCAAATAATACGGGTCAGAGTGCGTTTTTCATACTAAAGTGGCTATTTTGAAGCCTTGGTTCCTCGCCAGGGGATGCTTTTAGTGACATCTGATGATGGATACCCCGAGCATGGATACAGGACTTCCAGAGTGCCTAGGATACCCAGCTGATTGAATCTGCGGCTAACGCCGGAATTGTGCATGTTCAGAAAAACATCTAAAATGGCAATAAAATGTAAGGAAATCCAAATGCGGACCAAAACTCTCTCGCTGTGGTGTTAACTGATTGTGCGATCAGTTAGGTATCTTAAGAACTTTTGACCTCCTGTATTGAACCTCGGAGTATCCACCATTAAACCTCACTCAAAACAGCCCCTGGCCAGGAACCAAGGCTTCGAAATAGCCTCGTTTGTATGAAAAACGCACTCTGACCCGTATTATTTGACCACGAGTGTATAAACAACTCAAATGTATCATTTTTTGTTTTAATTAAATAAATTCAACCTTCAATCTTGATAAAATTCCTTGCACCATATTAAGTTGTTCACGCATACCATAGCTATTGCTTCATTCTAAATGCTGCTTTTAACAACTTAATCCTTTCCCCGAAGCATCAGTAAACAAGATCTCTATTCACCTGACGTCAAAACTTCCCCACATTATTGAGATGGATCGAAAGATCACAGTAACTACCCAGAAAGTTAGTCCGTGTCAAATGAAATCGAAGGATCTACGCGGAGTCGGCAAGGGAAATGCCACGTCATGATTGAAAAATTGGTTTGGCGGAATATAGGAAGTGGGGGTTATTATGACTAGGCCCCGCATTTTTGTCGCAATGACGTCATAATTCAGCACGTCAAACGTTTGGGGAGTAAATGGAACGGTGTAAATTAATACGACAATCTAGTCTGTTGGTGTTCTACGGAATTAAAAAATATAATCAAGCATTTACGATAATTTATGTCTTAGTTAATTGATAAAGATAATTCTGATATGTTTAATTATGTTCCACTGTTCCATTTACTGGAACGGTGTTAATTATGGTGGTGGGTTTTTAGTGGTGGTAGGACCCTGTGCAGGGTCCGTCCGGGTCGCTACCACCATCTTATCCATTAACCACCCGCCAAGCAAGTGTTCGCATTGTTGTGTTCCAGTGTGGGGATAAGACAACCGGTGAAATGACTAGCATAGAGGCATTCCATCTTAGTCCTCAGGGTTGGCAACGCATTTGAGGTCTTAGGATTATAGTCTTGAGAATTCAAATGTCTATGGGTCTCAGAGATCACTTACCATCAGGTGGCCTAAGTGCTCGTGTGCTTTCTCCTTAACATAAAAAAAAAAAAACCGCCGGCTTTAGCCGAATAAATTGTAATAACTACTCATTCACCATAGAAATATATAGTCAATTGATCAACGTTGTCTTTCGGTATACAGGGTATTTTTTTTATCAGTGCACAAATTTTAACGTATGGTTTTTTATCGTTAATATAATATATAAGGTACGACAAAAAAACGATTTTATTATTTTTTGTTGCAAATTATCTCTCTTTTACCTTCTCGTATGGACACAAAGTCACACTAGAAATGATGACATGGGTTGTCAAGCTATAGGTATGCGATACACTGTATTGATATTTGATATTTGAAATTTTATGTACAGCTTATCAGACAACAAGCCCTTCTCCTACTGATATTCTAAATTTGAAATTTCATTAATTAACTTACCTAACAACACTCCCCTCTCCCCGCACCCCTGCATTAGAGGGTCCATGAATATCGTTAAGTTAGTGGAATCATTGCATCGGCAATATCTCTAATATTTTTTAAGCTAGAGTAAAAATAACACAACATGTGTTATTGATTAACAATAGCGAAGCAAATATTAAAATTTGTGCACCTATTAAAAGTTACCCTGTATAACAATACATTTGTACATTAAACTGACTTTGGTTTTTGCAGCCGCTCACTTTTTGTTCGTCAAAAGCCCGTTTAACGTACAAATGTATGGTTTGAAGTAATATACCAAAAGATAATGTTGATTTAAATCTATTCGGTTAATATGTAGGTAGCCGTATTTTTTTTCGTATTAGTTAATTAATTGTTCCATTTACTCCCCGAACTACCCTATTGTGACGTCATTGTGACAAGAAAGGGTCTAATATGACATAGCTCAGTTCAGTTTACACTGGAGAAAAGGACAGACCTATATAACTGATATAGCTCTGTCCTTTTCACTCAGCATAAACTGAACTGCATAATAACCTCCCTGAGGGTTGATATGGGCAGTCAAAAGCCCATATAGGACTTATTTTCACCACGTCAGATTTTGACGGCGTATTATACGGCTTCCGTGGCTATATTTGCCGTTGCGTGGCGGAACTTATGACAGATGTCATATCGTATATTGATGTTCCATAAGATTACTATTACTAGTCCGCTTTTTTACCGAACAAGGATAATTCTACCGTACAAGACTAAAGGTCAACTGGCTGTGCTTTATCCAACCTCGACATTGGCGGAATCATCGCATCGTTCGATGGGGCCATATAATCCCAAAAAATTGAATTGAATTACTAGTCCGCTGTCTGTCTGTCTGTCACCAGGCCGTATCTCTAGAACCGTGATAGCAAGACAGTTAAAATTTTCACAGATTTTGTATTTCAGTTGCCGCTATCACAACAAATACTAAAAACAAAAAAAAAAAAATAAGTGGATTTCCATACTATTAAATTGATTTTTTTTTTGCCGTTTTTTGCTCGATAATAATAATGACAAGAGGTAGACGCTTAAAATGTTTATAGAATATTTACCTAGTTGTATATTCAGTATAAGTAATTAAATTTAAATAAAATGAATATTTAAGGGGGGCCACACAAGAAACGAGTTTTTTTTTCCATTCTTTTTAGTGTTAATTTTATATAGATAATGGTATAGAACCCTTCGTGCGCGAGTTCAACTCGCACTTGGCCGTTTTTTTAAGTTCACTACGACAGGTTAGAACTTTAAAATAAATGTGTTACATAATATTTCCATAATGGCTCTTCTCTATTCTTAACATTGTCACCATGATATAAAAAAATAACAAAACGTAGCAAATATTACATACATACATAATATCACGCCTTCATTCCCAGAGCGGGGTAAGCAGAGCTACAGAAATACCAACAACTTTAAAAATACTTGTTGATAATTCTGTAACCACATTTTGCACAATCAGGCCAAGAAGTTTACCAGTGTATTAGTGACAGGTTGCAAGCCCATCGCCAAACAATACTACAAGCCCTTATTCCCTTAGTCGCCTCTTACGACATCCACGGGAAGACATGGAGTGGTACTATTCTAACCCGGCAACCACACAGGCTTAACAGGCAATAAATTGATTTTGAGGTAAGATAACCTTTTTCTTCTTGTAAAAGAGAATGGGAAAATTGGCCTATCAGCGGCCGCTGATAAAAACAAGAAAGAAATAGTTTATTCGTGACAAACGACAAGTACAAAAGTTTAAACTTTAATGGTTACTCAAACGTAATTTGTCACGAAATGGTCACAACTCAGCGTGATGCTGGCAGGGCCAGCGCTGTTCTTCCGTAGTGACCATTTGGTGAAGACACGGCGCCATGACGCCACGATCGCACATGCAATAGGAATAGAAGGGGAAATAAAAAGTTAAAAAACACCTTTAAAAAACAAAAACAACATAAAGTATGCCACGCACTATACAATGTCGTCGTGCAAACACAGCTTTCCACAGTGTAATGATTAAAAAAAAAGAAAAGAAGAGAAATAAAGTAGACTGGAAATTTGTGTCATATGAAAGCCCTGATATTAAAAGATAATTTTTGTTAAGAACTTTTTTTTGTATAAAGAATTCTGTTAGAGAAGTTCGGGGCAATTTAGAATCCGAACTACATCTCTACATACATACACATCACGCTTTCATTCCCAGAGTGGGGTGGGCAGAGCTACAGAAATACCAACAAACTCTAAAAAGACTTGTTGATAATTCCATAACCACATTTTGCACAAGGAGGCTATGATATTTATTAGTGTATTAGTGACAGGTTGCAAGGCCATCGCCTAATATTAATTCAAGCCCTTATTCCCTTTACCCCGTGTGGTTGCCGGGTTAGAATAGTGCCACTCCATGTCTACTCGTGGATGTCGTGAGAGGCGACTAAGGGAACTACATCTCTATTTATTTTATTTGCTGGTTATACTTTTTACTGAACCATTTTTATTGAAAACAATCATAATACAGAAAAAATGTTGTTGCAAATATAAACACAACTGCGAAAAAACATTTTGCCTATCAATTTACTAGAGTTACTAAAATACCATTCACGGTACAAATTTGTCATACTCGTAGCACATCGGATATCGTCATTAATCCCTTTCGCTCTTTCCCTTTCATTATTCGAAGACCAGCGCATCTACAATTTCGTTTATTCAGCCGGTGTTCATGGATAGCACTAAATGGTATACCATCAAGTCACCGTCCTCGAAGGAGAAAAAGATACATACACATATATAACATCACGCCTTCATTCTCAGAGTGGGGTAGGCAGAGCTACAGAAATACCATCAACTTTAAACTTGTTGATAATTCTGTAACCACATTTTGCACAATCAGGCTAAGATGTTTACCAGTGTATTAGTGACAGGTTGCAAGCCCATCGCCTAACAGTACTACAAGCTCTTATTCCCTGAATCGCCTCTTACCACATCCACGGGAAGATATGGAGTCCTCTTTTAACCCGGCAATCACACGGGAACACATCACGGTTTTTCAAATAACTAAATAAAAAACAAAAAAATAAAAATAAAATGATTCTTTATTTAGGTATAAACCCATCAATGAATTAAATATTTAACAATATTAACATCAAACATTCATAAATTTATAATTTAATTTAATCTATTCTAATTTATAATTTACGATTTAATTCAATTTAATTTATAATTTATAATAACGTACTTCGCTCCGAAAATAATATTAGAAATTCGTGCACGCCTCAACAATACTGTTGCCCGACCCGCTCAGCCTTGCATTAAATGACCAAAGTCTTTTCCGCAACACGGCGAAGAAGTCATCCACTCTGTTCACGGCAAAAAAACTCAAAAAACTCACTCCTAAAAACCATAAAATAATCAACTTAGTAGTATAGCTATTTCTGAAAAGTTACTACCGTCAAAAGTTGTTTCAAACGCGAATAGTAAGCATCTTGTGATGAATTTTGAATCGAGTGCTTTCGACATGATGAGAACGTTAATAATTACCTACAGTTAACTTAATTAACCGAGGCGGAATAGGTTGACTCCATTTTTGATGAAGTTGACTCCAAGAGAAAGAGCACTGAGGAATTCTCGTTGAAAACTACAAACTTGATTATGCGGACGGATATAAAAGTCAACGTGGGCTGTTGTACGTCTCACTTAAAATGTTCTTGGCTTTTGTTTAAGAAACACGATTGATTAATTATGTCAAATACAAGAGTGGGGATGTGATGGATAGTAGATTTCTATTTAAAAAAGGATTGATATTGACAGCATTTTCTTTTTGATCTCTTCCTTCTTCATCTACCTTAAGTACTCTTTGAAAATTGCAATGTTGTTATGTCCCTAACTGTGTCTGTTTCTTTAAAAATCTATATAATTATTTTATGGTGACGGCGTTTCTATTGCATTTCTTTGTCATCAACGCATTTCATACTCTGTGGACCTATGTTTAAAAGGGTCCTAAGTACACTTCCAAATATTTTCAGCTTGTAGCTAGATCCACATTACGCGCGGCAAACCCTCGAACATTGGTTCGCGCTCGACCGTGCCGCAGAGGCCCTAAGCAAGATTTAAACGCTCCTATCGTTTTTCTTTTGTATTGCTCTAAATGTATGGAATGACAGTTGACCACGTGGTTTATCGAAACGCACGAAATCGTAATCGTAAATTGTTAAGATATTTTGAGTGATAGAAAAGAAAAACGTTATTAGCGTTTGCATCTTAGCTAGGGCCCTAGGGCGATCCGATTATTGTCAGTTTTTGAGGCCGCATCAAAGGAGGTTCAGTCGCTCGCTCGCCTGCAGTTGGCACTACTCCGTCTATCCACTGCGAACTGGAGTGCAGCCACGTTCAATTCTTAATTTATTGTCTCAAGCGGCAAATGCACGTCTGCGTGAGTCGAGCAGTAACTCGCACGGCTGCCGCGCATAATTTATACACACTTTAATGTTTCTTGTACACATTGCAGTGCCGGTCTGTTCACGCCTGCAAGGACCTGTTTTCCAGTGAGTTATTTTAGTAATCGTTCCTGATGTAGACACCTCGTCGTGTTGTTCTCCTAGTCATAATTATTAATTTAATGTTATTGATCTTACATTTGTAATTATTTTATATGCACTAGTATTAATAATTATTGTTTTATTACTTTGTAATGTAACTTACTTTTAAGTATTTGTAAAATGAGTCTCTTGCGGCGCATCTTCTCTGCAATGATGGTCTTGTCCGAAGTGCTAGTAGATTCACTATATACTGGTATATTACCGACGTCTGAAGAGCCGTCACGTGGCCACTGAATAAATACTATACCCATTGGCTACTTTATACAGGTATCAATAGACATCATAACATTGCGTTGCTATGAGGTATCAAATTTCAATCCACCCGAATAATTTCCGTTCTGGTTTCAAAGTTCACTCGCAAGCTTTGGCTTCAACTATAGACATGTGAAACACGCAAATACTCAACAAGAAGCGCTCGGTTGATTCAATTATAATAAGTTTCACTAAATTTAGTGAAACATTTCAAGGCGGATCGGTACGCACAGTTTCCAATTCGCTATGCAAAGTATCTCTAGCTCAACGATATTGTTCTGAAACTTTCTACAATACAAACATAACTTCGTCGTAAAGTGCCGAAAGACAATCTAAGAGGTTCTCGGAAAGTTAAAAAAATCACTTAAAATAAAAACCATCTTTTGCTCGACGAGAAATGTTGTCGTGAGAAAGGCATAGGCACTTTAGCGGTTTTTCTCGAAAATATAAACAGCCATATCGTATTTCAGATGGAAGTTGGACCATCTGGGGCCCGCGGTGCCTCAACTTTCAGCGAACTTCCTATGAAAAGTGCTGTTTTTGTGGATATTTTGTTTATTTCCAACGTACGCTTATACTCTTTTATTAAATAGCTACCTACCTACTTAACCGATACTTTTTTTTATTTGACGACACGTTAGCCAAGTTGGTAGTGACCCTGCCTACGAATCTAGCGGTCCCGGGTTCAAATACCGGTAAGGGCGGGTATTTGTGAGAAGTTAAAAGTAATAAAAAAGTACCCATGTACAAGCCTATATAGATGAAATACTTAAGTAAAGAACCAGAGGCCCTAGCCAAGATGCAAACGCTCCTAACGTTTTTCTTTTCTATCGCTCAAAATGTACATTTGACATTCTCGTGCGTTTCGATAAACCACGTGGTCGACTGTCACCCCATACATTTTGAGTGATAGAAAAGAAAAACGTTAGGAGCGTTTGCATCTTGGCTAGGGCCCCTGTTGTTTGTAGTAGTAACACATCTGTATAGACCGTTTGACGTTCTATATTTGAAAACAGGTCCTTCACCTAAGTTTTTCACCTATAGCTTAGCTTGGAACTGGGTCAATTTGTGTGATATCGTCCCCAGACGTTTTATTTTTATTTTTACCCTACCTACCTACCAATATTTTAGTTCTCAGGATTGGTGACGCATTGGCAGTCTTGAGAATGTAAATGTCTATGGGTCTCAGATACCACTTACTATCAGGTGCCATGTGTTCTTGTACGATCTCTCTTATAATGGCAATACGTTATTCTCGTGAGACCCACCATAATCACAAACGAGGAGATTTTGTTCATTGGAATTTGAATCTACTAGCAAGGAAATAAAGTTCAACTACCTTTGCTCTTAAACGGCATTTTCAACTTTTAAACAAATTAAAATGAACTTTACACATAACATAACATAGCGACGCCTTCATTCCCAGAGTGGGGTAGGCAGAGCTACAGAAATACCAACAAACTAAAAAACTTCTTGATAATTACTGTAACCACATTTTGCACAATCAGCTTCAGATGTTTACCAGTGTATTAGTGACAGGTAGCAAGACCATCGCCTAACAGTACTACAAGCCCTTATTCCCTAACTTAAACCTTAAAATGAACTTTATACTTGTGAAAACAAAGTTAAAACTAAATTGCCTTGATTATGTAACTCCTATGGAACACCCTCAAGATGTCAATGTAAAACATTGAGTTTTATCGAAAAATAATTTCCTAACCGCGACTTTGTCTGCGGAGAGTCAGTAGAAGTAGCTCCTTGACATATAAGTAGAGATACAGTATTTTCTATCTTCAAATACTATAGTTTTTCAAGAAAGGGGCACAGTTTTTACTTTTAAAATGAATATTTGAATACTAAATATTATCAAATTCCTATATAAATTTCCATCGACAGTTGAATACCTTATATTAAATTGGTTCTAACTATTTAACGGTTGTAAAAGGATGATAGCTTTGTTCTAGTTTTTTCATGTAACTAAAAGACACCCGCGTTTTTGTACGCATGTAATTATTTTCCCTCTACTTCCCTACTTTACTAGATGAATTTCCAAAAATCCTTTCTTAGTGCACCCTTAGACCACATAAGGAACCTACGTGCCAAATGTGGAATCTCTAGACCCTACGGTTTAGGCTGTACGTTGATATGTCAGTCTTTCGTCTATTTAATAGGAAACTACATTACTTTCCACATCGCAATCTGCCGAACTTCCTTTGCTTAAGAAAAATCGCTCAAGTTCTTTTCACGCGGTGTTTTTATTTATTCTATTTTCCATATCTGATCGTGGTGTATTTCTAAGCCTTTTAGGGAACCGGGACAAACTCTGCAAAAACATGACAAAAGCATCCATTGGTATCAAATCCAATTATGAATTCAATATTACAAAAATCCGCAGTGAAAGGAAGGAGTCGTAAATTTTCAACATTTCCCGTTCACTGATTTAGGGTTGAAGCAAGATTTACTTGATTCTTTTGAAATGTTAAATTTGGTATGTTTTTGGAATGTTTAATTGTATCTTGGTCATTTTCTTTGAGAACTTTATTCGTATTTAACGGCTTTTTATGTGGAAGAAACGTTCATTATACAATTTTTAAATTGCTACCAGTCTACCAATAAATTGCACATGAATTTCTTTTATGCAGTCAGTTTATTAGACTCTAGTGTCTTATTCCAACTTCGCCCAGGTTAAAGCCACCCCACTTAATATTATACAGGGTATTTTTTTATCAGTGCTCAAATTTTAGCATATGGTTTTTTATCGTTAATATAATATATTACGAAACTAAAACGAGTTAATTTTTTTTTTTTTTTGCAAATTATCTCTCTTTTACCTTCTCGTGTGGACAAAAAGTCACACTAGAAATGATGACATGGGTTGTCAAGCCCCTCCTAGTAGGTATGCGATACACTGTATTGATATCCGAAATTTGAAATTTCATGTACAGCTTATCAGACGACAAGCCCCTCTCCTACTGATATTCTAAATTTGAAAAATAATTTATTACCTTAATTAACAACACTCCACTCTCCTCGCACTCCTGCATTAGAGGGTCCATGAATATCGTTAAGTTAGTGGAATCATTGAACCGGCAAAATCTCAAATATTTTTTAAGCTACAGTAAAAATAACATAACATGTGGTATTGATTAACAATGGCGAAGCAAATATTAAAATTAGTGCACCTATTAAAAAATTACCCTGTATATGCAAAAGTTTGTGGGTTATGTAAGTGTTAGTTTGTTACTCTTTCACGCTATAATTTGAATGCAATTTAGAATAAAGATAGCTTACACCCTGGATTAACACGTAGGTTATATTTCATCCCGGAAAATTTAAAAGTAAGGGAATAACGATAATCGAAATGTGTACGGATGAATTCGCAGGCAGAAGATATATAATACTATATTCTTTTGGAATAAAGTCACTTAAAAATGGCAAAACTTTTTTTAATTTTGTGCTTCGTTTTCGGAGATAATCCTTCACATAACCGCACTCTCACTTTAAAATATTACTTTTAACAGATTATAATTTTGGTTAACTTGATTTTGACATAAATTGAGACGAGATCTCAACCAAGATCGGTGTATAAATACGGTCCTAATATTTCCAAATGTAATACATCTAGTAATCCTTTTAGGCTGCTTGGAAGTTTAACGTACCTAAAGCAAAATGTGTCGTTATCATACATCGTTATCGCGGGAGCAAATACGATGTGACAGTACTCAAAGATTATGACAAATAGGCAATTACAGAAGCGACACTCGCATAGTGGCGCGTCTCTATGGGAAAGGTATGACTAGGTGCCTTAAAAATACAAAGATGATTATTCTAAATACCGAGTATCATCATTCTCAATAAAAAAAAGTGGAAGACGGGTTTTAAAACCTCTTATAAATTATCTAGTATGAATGTCATTAAGCTAAGCAGTACCATCTACAGCATCAGGATTTAAAGATCGAAGGTATCGTAATTCTGCATGGTCATGGGGTCTCAATATGTGTATTTTAAATCGATTGCAAGATTTGAAGCTAACAGCCGCTAACAAACAAATATACGCGGTGAAGCTAAATTAAACTATTAAAAAAAAAACATTGCTAGCTTATTATGAAAACTTCTTTGACCAACTATGTCTATCCAGAGAAAACTTTGTGTAAGATATGAGGAACTTCTTAGAGGTTTAGAATGCGTAGGCATAATATTCCTTTTTTACTAAACAGACAATCTGTTACATGTGTTCTATAACATATTTGTTTTTGCTCCCGCGATAACGATCTATGGTCGTTATTTTAATCGTATCAGACGTTTTCTTTTTCTTTTCATTTTTAACAATTTTCATCCAACTCTAGCAACAACAGATGTTACATATTTTATGTAAATAAAACACCATCCGACATACATTTATCTCGTCCCAAAATTCACTCAAGCGAGCGGATTCTGATATTAGCGAGTTTAGCGACGCATCTCTCTAAGGACCTGTTTCCCTCCGACCCGCGGCCATCAGTCAAGTTTTTGGTCCATCTGCCGTCACATCTGCGGTCCGATATATCTAAGCCGTTCGGGGATGAAGCTGTAATGGGTTTCCACAATCTTCCATTTGAATAATGTTTGTTATTCCGTTAGATAAAACATACAGTTGAATTGACAAGGTTTAATTTTTGTGACATCTGCAAATAACTATAGGAATAGAATGGACTTTGCCTCCTGGACACGGATTTTTAATAATAATAATAATTAATCTTTATTTCGGACCATGCATATCCATATCCACATATTCATCGTTTATATTATATTTATTTAATTACGTTATAAATTAAAATCGAATAAATTAAACTAATCAAAATCAGAAACTAAAATTAAAATTAATATTATGGTAAAAGTCAAAATTAAAATCAAAATCCAAAATAAATAAATTACAATTATATAAAGATTACAACTCATTAATATGAATAAAATCAATTTTCCAAAATAAAATAAAAATGTAAAACAATTTATAAAAATAACTAGCGACCCGCCCTCGCTTCGCTCCGGATTAAAGTATATATAAACCTTCCTCTTCAATCACTCTATCTATTAAAAAAAACCGCATCAAAATCCGTTGCGTAGTTTTAAAGATTTAAGCATACATAGGGATATAGGGACAGAAAAAGAGACTTCGTTTTATACTATGTAGTGATAATGAATACCTAAACTTTAATATTACTTTACTTTATGGCACCGATGCCTTTTTTGACTAGTTGCCATAGCAACGGACTATCCAGGCGGTTTGCAAGCACTTTCAGGATGGTATTACGGCTACCGCGTACAAGATGGAGAAGAGAGACGCACTTCTTTGGCATTATAGCGTAGAAATCGACGACACGCTAGCCTGGTTGGGAGTGACCCTGCCTTCGAAGCTAGGGGTCCTGGGTTCAAATCCCGGTAAGGGCAGATATTTGTGTGATGAGCACGAGTATTTGTTCCTGAGTCTTGGATGTTTTCTATGTATTTAAGTATATATTTCTCTATATAAGTAAGTTTATCGTTGTCTAGTACCCATAGTACAAGCCTAGAGCTTAGTTTGGGACTAGGTCAATTTGTGTGACATTGTCCTGTGATTATTTATTTATTTATTTATTTAAATCGTCCGTGCGCGCCGTCGCAAACATTCTAGACGCGCTGCAGTAGCGCGGTAGCCCTAATGTCAATGTTAATCCTTTTTTTACAGAAATGGTATCGTAGAATTGGAGTCACGCTCCTTAAGAATAAGTACATCTTCATAAATCTATCATAAGTTAACTATGAATCCTAGGAGAAATTCAAAACTATCGACCACTTCCTTCTCTCAGAGGACTAATAAAATTTTCGTCTTCGAAATATAAAATCTTGTCAATTTGTAAGAGATGACTGCAAATCTAGATGAAAGAAGACTTTTTCTAGACTATCAAGTTGAAACGTGATTCTTGAACAGGATATCAAATATCCGAGATTTTCAATGAGCTCACCGAGAGAGTTTTATTAAAAATAGCTCTCGATAACTGCTTTAGGGTTGGAGAGATATAATATAACTTTGCAGATGTTTCTTTGATTTGATTTTTGAATTACCAACTTTTATGTAACCAATATTTGTTAAGACTCAACTCAAGACCGCATTTATCGTCGCGGGTAAAGCATCCGTCTCCTTCGCACTTAACTTTGGTCAGAAAGTGACAGACTAATATTGTATCCACATCGATAAATACGAAATAAGCAAGTTAAGTTTTTGGCAATGTAAAATTTATAAATTACTAGCGACCCGCCAGCGGCTTTGCCCGCTGCAATTTTTTTTTCTTTCATGTCACTTAGGGGTATGAAAAATAGATGTTGGCCGATTCTCTGACCTACCCGATATGCACACAAAATTTCATAAGAATCGGTCGAGCCGTTTCGGAGGATAGGAATGAACATTGTGTCACGAGAATTTTATGTATTAGATGTTAAATAAATAAAATGTAGTTTAAATATGCTGATGCACAATGTGGAATGGTTTTGAGGGTTCCGTACCCGAAGGGTTCCAACAGGACCCTATTACTAAGCCTTCGCTGTCCGTCCGTCTGTTCGACAGCGGACTGTATCTCATGAACACATTAAGGTGAATTGTTGATATTTTACAGAATGTTTACTTCTATTGTCGCTATAACAGAAAATAATGGAAATAAATCTTAATTCAAGATGAAATTGTGTAAATGTGCTAGTCCAATTTTTTAAATTTCTGGAATTGTGCCTTTTTTACTGTAATTACTTTTTTGGGACTAGATTTTGTCAAGACCAACCTAATGAATCCAAATCCGGGGGTCTTCACCACCTTCCGACTCCATCATCAGACCAGTTCGATGCAGCCATATTATTGTATTGTCATCAAAATTACGTAGGTGTACCAAATTTCAGCTCAATCAGTGACGGGGAAGTGGTTCAAATCTTTCTTGCAAGATTTGACCCGAACATTCATACATACCTAACAGTGCTTCTAATTCTCTTAACGTTTTTCGGCTAGCTTTCGCTGTCTCAGTCGCACTCTCATCTGACAGTACATTTGTCACTCGTATTTCATAGAAAAACGAAGCTTGCTGAGATACATTGAGAAAATAGAAAACATTGCAAGTTAATAAAATGCTTGTAAAAACAATTGTATTTTTTATCTTTGATAATTTCTCTTATCCCTTGTACCGTTATCCATCGACCACCATTCCCTCTCGGGCCACATGTTTCCATTTTTACTGGACTCCTTATGCAGATTCAGCCTTCAGCCCGAATGTTGAATAACGAACAACTGACGAAGTTTCTCCGATGCTGGAGAGAGGCCCTGCATATGTGGACATTGTTTGATTTTCGGATTTGTTGGGTAGAAAAGTTTGTAGTGACGCAATTTGGAAAGTTTTTCTTTGTATTGTTTTTGGGTCAAAGTGTTCTGAAATCCAAATAGGGGTTTTGAGTTGAAAATTTTGTTAGGTACAAAGCTATAACAGGGAAAATGAGAGCTGGGATGTGGTTCTCTAAAGCGTATTACTTTTCAACTCTGTCAGAGCGCACATTCGTGCATTCTCAACTAGGCTGCTTTATACGACAGTACCTAAGCTAGCCTAGCTCTACTCAGATATGTAGACGACTAGTAAATCACAATTTGATAGTGTCGTCTATATATGGCAAATACCTCGGAACCCGATTTTTAGGCGAAACCCGAATTTTCCCAAAGATGATGACTTGACAGATAATTTTTTCGAACCGTAAATTCCCTGTTCCGCTATTTTAAACATTCATAGGTACAAATATTGCTCGTTTAAAAGTATACGATAGATCTCTTTTATACTATTTGATTTCCTGACCTTTTCACATCAATATTGGAGTAACAACTCCGTTTATTCAGTATACAGTTCGTGTTAACCGCCGCTGGTATTTTGTAATCGCCGCTGTTTTTCTGGGACAGCTTTCGTTTGCTAAACTCTAAGCTTTTGGCCGGACGTTAGTTCCCTCGAATGCAACATCTCACTTAATTATGGTTGATATTCAAGTAACCATAGAAATACGGTTGGTAAAATATCAAAGTGCCCTATTGATAGTATCCGTAAGGTTCAATTTAATTATACGCTATCGCACTCCTTTGCAAGCTGGACTGACATAATTTTTATAAAACTAACCTAACCTATAGGTTATAGGTTACAGTTTCGAAAAATCGCGGGTTGTCAAATATGTTTGTGTAATGAATAATTTGCGAAACATTAGTTATGAAATGGTAGGATCCCACATTTTGTACTTACTTTCTTTGATACTATCCCGAACTAAACAAAAAGACCTCATCAAAATTATGCAAAAAAATCCTACACCACTTTAAAACTTCCCCAAATCCCTAACAAACCCCCTGATCGTCAAAAGCACTGAAAACACAAATGCTGTGACCCATACAGCTGCCCCTTATGGATTGCTTACAATTCTCAACGCACCACAATCTGCCCTTTCAATGCGTGAAAAACCCTTTAATCGGAGGGAGGGCATACATTTTCTATTGAGAAGGAATCAAAGCATACCCTCGGATTTCCCTAATGTAATGTGATATAATGCGTAGTGATGTGAAACAAGGTGATGAGTTACGTTATTTGAGAATATATTTTAGATATGGTGAGTTACAGACTTAACTACTTATCCATTAACCTATTTTAGTTAAAGTATTCTATCCGTGTGGTTGCCGGGTTAGAATAGTGCCACACTGTTTTTCCGTGGATGTCGTAAGAGGCGACTAAGAGAATAAAGGCTTGTAGTACTGTTAGGCGATGGGCTTGCAACCTGTCACTAATACACTGGTAAACATCTTAGCCTGATTGTGCAAAATGTCGTTACTGAATTATCAAGAAGTCTTTTTAGAGTTGTTGGTATTTCTGTAGCTCTGCCTACCCCACTCTCGGAGTGAAGGCGTGATATTATGTATGTATGTATGTATTCTACGATATTTTTTGTTTAACGTGGTTTACCGGTTTAGCGGGTGTGCTAGCGGCTGTAACGTAATGTGCTTATCGATATCAAATATAATTAAGTTATAAGTTTCCAATTGGAACATCTTCCAAAACCAACTCGAATTAAACAGGCCCCAATTTTAGTGTCAATTGAAATTAAAATTTAATCAATACGACATTTTAGCACCTGTAGATTATGTTACAGGTAGCACTGATAGCAATGCAGGTCATTTGAATTCGAATTCTTAACCCATATTCGAGTACTTATATACGGTTAAAGAAACTTTATTCTCATAAGAATTACAGAAATTCGCATACATGAGAATATTTTAAATTTACATAAAAGTTATTATATCTAAGCATGCAGTACAAATAAGTAGTTTAAAATCTTAACAATTTAAATCAATTAAATCAAACAAAGGTGGGTAGAATTTGAGTGAGAAATAATCTAATGAGCTTGTTTGCGTTAGTTACCACGGAGTCAGTCACATTGTATTAGCCTGCGCCGGCGCAGATAACAGCGCGGCGCGAGTGCATTGATGTAAGATCGGGATCGTGTGGATGCGGCAATTGGGTGCAGTGAAATGTGAATTTAGAGAAATAAAAAATATTATGTATGAAACTGTGCATCATTAGGCCATATAACACTTGTGTTTTAAGACCCCTCATTATGTATGAGTTGCATAAACTACTATTATTTGCTCAAAGTAAATTCTCTTTGGTCTTTTACTGCCTCTTCTTCTATCTATCCTTCAAATGATATTGATAAAAGATTCTGGTAACCTTCAGGGAGGGAATGTAGCCGATTGAAACATGTCCGGCATTTTCTTTGCTGATTATACTTTATTTCTGCGGTGGTATTGTAAAAGGTTGTGTCGTAGGTCTCAACTTACATTAAAGTGCTTATATTTTTTAATCCTTCTGAGCTAGCTGTCACTGTCTCACTCGCACGTATCTGACAGTATATTTGTCACTCGTGTAGCATAGCACTCTTCGTCTATTTTGTTTCTTTTATTCTGTTTTGGTTAAAGGGAGATGGAAGAGTGATTATGGACTAAGTACCAGAATTGTACAACTTAAATAAAAATCTTTGTTCAAACTTCTTAACCGTAATAATATAATTACAGACTTGCATTTAATATGCAGGCTGGCTGCGAAATTGCAGATGAAATGCGGTTCTACCCAATCGCATTACTCAACTGTAGTAGAAGTAAGACGAGATTGGCTGCTAGTACCTATATCCATATTACTTACTGGGTAGTATTTATCTTGAATTCTGAATACTTGATATCTAGATGGAAGACTAGATTTGTTATGGTTTGTAATGGTTATTACTTAGTTGTATTTGTTTTAGAATCGAGTAGGTTTACTTGGTGTGTTATTTGTATTGTTTCTTTTTCTTACTTTTTATTTGCTTTTTATAACTGTATATTTTGACATTTTGGTTTTTTTTATATGCTTATGACTTATGACCTTTTTGCTCCTATTTGGTAATAGAAGAGATAAATCGCCGTTGTAAATAAAATAAATAAATAAATAATCACACAACAATGTCACACAAATTGACCTAGTCCCAAAATAAGCTCTAGGCTTGTACTATGGGTACTAGACAATGATAAACTTACTCATATAGAGAAATATATACTTAACTACATAGAAAACATCCAAGACTCAGGAACAAATACTCGTGCTCATCACACAAATATCTGCCCTTACCGGGATTTGAACCCAGGACCCCTAGCTTTGAAGGCAGGGTCACTCCCAACTAGGGTAGCGTGTCGTCGTTGTACATTCATATCCTGTCAAAATTGCATTTGAGTTTCTTGTTTTAGAAAATAAAGTGTTTACACACAATACATACCTTTTACAACGGTAACTCCCTAAAATAATAGGATATTCAAAATCTATCAAACTCTGTACTCATACGTTCCTCAAACATTTCAAACATAAGTAAGTCCCCAATATGTAAATAACTCCTGTCATTTATCATATTAAAGACCTTCTCAATACGGTGTTTATCGATATTAGATAAATTACCTCGCTCCCGTCCCTTCAAGACTTCAAACTAAATATTCAGTAGGGTTGTAGGTTGAGCGCCCACAAGTTGATATGGAGCCGATATTGTATGAAAATAAGAAACCCTGGTACTGAAGTGGGTGATATAGATTACGAGGATATGGCGCGGCGTAATAGATTATAGAAGTTATCCCAATAGTTTTAAAAATATAATTTCACGTGGTTTTTATAGTTTTGAAATTTTAACAGTCAATGAACACTTTAGGTATAGATATATAGTTTCACCATGTCAATCTGTCTGTTTGCCAAAGATATGTATACGCAAAAAAAATAGAACCATTTTGGACTTGACAGAAGAGCGTGGAGCCAACCCCATTTTTAGGGTTCCGTTGTCAAACTAGGAACCCTTATAGTTTCACTATGTCTGTCCGTCCGCAGCCTAGCTCAAAGACTCTTAGCTCTAGAAAGCTGTAACTTGGCATGAACATGCATATTAGTCACGTCAAAAAAGTGGTACATTTAAATGTAAAAAGGTATTTCAAAAATAGATGGGTTTGTGAAAACAGTTTTTCGATTGAGTCATCCGTTTATTCAATATTAAGCTTTAAAGCGCTATTTTTTGTAAGACTCAAGTATCTCCCCGCCCCTACAGCCAAAACTGAAAATACTAAAAATCTGGAAAGAATCTTAAATGGAAGTGCATAATTATAACGAATTTAAAAGGTAAACTATCACGACTAAGAAGACATCATTGGTTCTTGAGCTACAGGCGATTAAAGTGTTTATACCTACTAAAATCGTCCAAGACGGCACCAATTGACTTTAAATAGAATGTTATTGTTAGTAATTTCACCGGTTGTCTTATCCCACACCGGAACACAACAACGCGAACACTACTGCTTGGCGGTAGGTAAGATGGTGGAACCCCATGTGTTACCACTGACCACTTCCGATTAAATCTGCCTGCTTGTCCATCGATGAAAAAAAAACACTTAGCTTGTGCCCAACGCCCAATTACCACCAACAAGTATCGCCTACCTGTTCTATTGTTGTGCTTATTGAATCAATGATGTGATAAGGCCTCTTGTCCTTTGACAAGGGACCTAAGTGGAGCCGAGGGGACCCGAGTGACTACGAGTGGACCCAACCTGTTCGTGACGTGTCCCATGGATTTATTTACTCGCTTAAGAGGATTTATTCAGTGCCGAAAAGTCATTATGGGGTCAGGTTATAATGGGAATCGAGGGTCTTGGTATTGAAGTTTTCACACCTTCGTAAATGGTGAGTTTTTATTGTTTGTGTAAGCAAAATGAAGGACCAATGAATAATGCTTTTGGTTGACAATAAGACTTTTTTTAAAGTTGGTCTGAAAGAAGAACATACTTATAGAGGTAAGTCTCAACTAAAGCATATTTTTTATTATTTTTAACTGAGACTAAAATAATTGAATATGCTTTGGACTAGTGGTCGGAATGACGTCAATTTGTTTTAGACCGCGTTTTTTTTTCAGTCAAGCACCAACTGTGATTTATAGATCATGTGGCGTTTAAGGTCTTTAGCCATTAGCAGAAATATATTTATTTATCTCAGTAAATACGTCTCCTAATTTATAAACATATCTTCTATTTCAGTAGGTATAAACACTTTAATCGCCTGTATCTCAAGAACCAATGATGTCTACTTAGCCGTGATAGTTTTCCTTAGAAGTTCGTTATATGCGCTTTCACTTCAGCTTTTTTTTCATATTTTTATCATTTGTTGTTTTAGCTGTAGTGGGGGGACACTTGACTGTAACATAAATTAGCGCTATAAAGCTTAATTTTTCATAAACAGATCCATTATTCGAAAAGAGATCATCAAAAACCCGCCTGAAAGACCTATCCAACGACACCATACACTAACGGGTACACTAAAAAAAAATATTTTACCACTTCGTTGGCGTGATTAATATTTATATGCATGCCAAATAATTATAGTCTCTGAGCTAGGCTGAGGACGGACTGACGGACATGGCGAAACTATAAGGGTTCGTAGTTTGACTACGGAACCCTAAAAAGAGTCGATGGTAGGACGCTGAAAATTGTAATAACTGTGGTCATGGCATTGACAATGGTGAACCAGGGTATCATATTTCCAAAATTCTGAACAGTTGAGATATCTCGTTTTTGGTGGGACTTTAGTCAATATAAGAAACAGAAAAAAGAAAATGAAACAATTACATTTTAATGAAAATTTCTATAAAATAAAATCCTCCATTGCACCCACTTGCGGCATCATGCCGAGGACGCTCGCAGCATTACCCCGTAACACTGCACCGCTCAGTCGTTGAGCAATCCTTCTTTGCTCAACGACTGAGCAAAGAAGGATTGTTCAGTACCGGTGGTCGCCAGAGACGCCGATTAACTTGTCTGACACTTTTATTATGTTTTTTATTCATGTTAGACGACCACGACTCAAAAATTTCCAGTGCAAGTGCAGCAAATATGTAATTAGGCTTTAAAAAAGCGTATTTACGGCACTTGATGGTTTAGGCGTGGTCTGCGGCCGTCCCTGGCTTGCGAGCAAATAATTATTAAAAATAATTATTGCGACTTTTACAAACATGATTTATTTATTTATTTAACCTTTATTGCACAAAAAACAAGTACAAATGGCGGACCTAATGCCTAATGGCATTCTCTACCAGGCGACCAAATAACCAATGAGAAATTTACATTATTCAGTGGGTGCACAGAAAAAGAAGACAGATAAAACTAGAAACTTAATATAATTATCCTATCCATTGCTAATACTTAAATATAACAATACATATATACATATATTTATCATATTTTTGACCCTCTTGAGCTGAGTTATCCAGCCCCTGTAAGGTTAGCCACTATCTCCCGGACACCCTGTATAACAGTATGTTAATTAAGTTAAGAAAAAGCAGTAAAATAAGGAATGTTAATAAAAACGCTGTTTTGTCGTTGACAGAGACAAATGGCGTAAGATAAAAAAGGCTTTCTTTGTCTGGTAGTAGAACAGTTTTAAGATTTAAAAACCAGGAAAGAGCTTCTCGGACCTTGCTCAGTGTAGGGTTCCGAAGCCGTTAAGTACTACAAACAAAAATCAACAAGTAATAACTAATTTTCTATTTAAAGTCATTTGCCGTCTTAGATGATTTTAGTAGGTATAAACACTTTAATCGCCTGTATCTCAAGAACCAATGATGTCTATACATGCGTTTGTTATATGCACCTCTATTAAAGATTTTTTTGGATGTTGAATATTTTTTTATGATTTTATTTTACCACTTTGTTGGCGTGACTATATTTACCTATTCAAGCCAAATTACAGCTTTCTAGTACTAGTCTCTGAGCTAGGCTGCGAACGGACTCGACGGACGGCGAAACTCTAAGGGTTCCTAGTTTGACTACTGAACCCTAAAAAGTCGCAATTATATTGGTCACTTTGGCGCCACTGAAAACCAGCGTCGCGGTTTATGCCGTGACACAGTGTTGAGTGAAGTCAATTTCACCATCACAGCACCCATGGCAACATTATGGTAGAACTGTGTCCTTTTTGAATCCTTTTCTTCTTTATTGTCTACTTTGTTGCCATATTTTTACTACGCCTAATCTTTGAACTGCTTTTTAGGGTTCCGTAGCCAAATGGCCAAAAACGGAACCCTTATGGATTCATCATGTCTGTCTGTCTGACCGTCAGTATGTCACAGCCACTTTTTTCCGTAACTATAAGAACTATACTGTTAGTTGTGATAGTTTTCCTTTAAAATTGGTTATATGTTCTTTCATTTAAGATTTATTTCAGATTTTTAGTATTTGCAGTTTTGGCTGTAGGGGGGGACACTTGAGTCTAATAAAAATTAGCGCTTTAAAGCTTAATATTTCATTAACGGATTACTTAATTAAAAAACTGTTTTCACAAACCCATACTATTTGTGAAAGATCTATCCAACAACACCTCACACTATAGGGTAGACGAAAAAAAAATACATCCCCACGTTAGCGTGTAGGGGAAGGAGGAAAAAATATTTTTTTACTTATTATTGTACCACTTTGGTGGCGTGACTAATATGCCAAATTGCAGCTTTCTAGTACTAATAGTCTTTGCACTACGCTGCGGACGGACGGACATGGCGAAACTATAAGGGTTCCTAGTTTGACTACGGAACCCTAAAAATGATGTCGGTTCAAACGCCCGAATATTCGCCTTATTACCCCATAATAGTTTCATTTTGCATGTAAACTAAGTAGCCAGGCACTTAACAAACATCCAAAGACATCATAACCCAAAACAAATTGTCGTCGAACATATTTATCATAATGATTCGTCGTCCAAAGCCAAAGCAGCTCGTTGAAATACGGTCGCCATTCGCGTACGCGACGAGACAATTTCTTTGGCGTAATTTTCTTTCATTTTCCACGTATTATGCTAGGGTGAGCATGGTTTGTGGAGGATATTCTAAACCACAACGTTTCGTTTCACAAACACTATGACGTGGCCATAGAAGTGGAAAGTGGAAACAACGGCGTACGCTGCGCACGCACGTTAAATACGTGAGCCACGACGGTCAATTGTTCTAGGCGTGTGTCACTCACGTTACCATATAAACGCAATACCATATGATTTTATAAACATTATGCGAATGAAAATTTATACTTAATGAAAATATTATTTTATTGTTATATCAAACGTATGTTATATGTTATTGAACGATTTTATTATAAATAATTATACGAAACGTTGTTATGTTAAGAGGCGCGCCCCAGCATGCTTAATACAATTGACCTACCTACGTGGCTTACGTGGGTCATACACACTCTTAAAAACAAAAGTTGTCTCTCCTGTGGTCAATGGTTCAAAGCTTGTGTGCATATAAATTATGTTTTTATATGATAGGTCTAAAGCAGTCCTGACGGCGTTTTTGCGGGAAGGGGTTTAGCCAGAAAATTAGGCCTTAACGTTAACTTTCGGTGTGTACACAGGAAAGACGGTAACCTAAATCTGTGTGTGACTGTTAGCTGTAGCATTCCGGTATGGACGAGTATTATCCCTCAAAAATCTAATACCATCAACATCACCTCGATAAAAATCATTTTTTGACCGTAGTGTTTCACCCGGGCCCTGTTTTATATAGCTTGATGTTACAAAATAAAAGCAGAACTCTATTTCTAGCAAAAGAAGTTAGAAAGAGACTTACGCTTGTAATTTGTAGCTATATAAAACAGGGCCCAGGAATTTATAAAGCCCGTATTAATAAACGTATCACGGTTTAATTTCCCGTCTAAGATACGTCAAAAATTACAGTTTTCTATGTTTGACGTTTTCTTTGACATATCTTGAGATGGGCATTTAAACTGAGACGAGTTTATAAATACGGCCATTAGCAGAGGGCGGAATTTCTCATGGCAAAAATTGATATATGTCATAGGGATAGGACGAAGTATTTTATCAAGTATCGACAAGTGGTTCTGGTTCACGTAGCACAAGATCTTTTACCAAATAGAATTATACCTCCTATCGATACATTATACTTAGCAAAAAAAAATCCAATATTAACAATGCCCTCTAGCAGCGGTCTTTTAGATTAATATAGTTTTTGGTAAATTCAGGCGTAGTTTTCATTATTATTTTATTGTTCTATGTCTTAGATTTAACTTTATTTTCATTTGTTATTTACCGTTAATAAAGACATGTGTTTTAGACATAATATTGACAAAATAAATCCTAAAACTTCACGATTTGTTGAAAACAATAACTAAATGCGAATCAATAATGACATTTACATTTTAATATAAAAGCAAAACTAAAATAACAAAGAGATTAGTGATTACACAATATCGATAACTGGAAAAGTCGATAAAGCAAAATGTTCTATCCCTATGACTATTTCAATTTTTGCCATGAGAAATTCCGCCCTCTGGCCATTAGTGTCGTGTGCAGTGGGATCTATTTTAGATTTTTAAGAGGAAATAACAATGTTTAAACAATATTGAATATTAAAAACCGGGCAAGAGCATCTCGGACCATGCTCAGTGTAGGGTTCCGAAGCCGTTAAGTACTTACTACAATCATAAAATCAACAAGTAATAGCAAATTTTCTATTTAAAGTCAATTAGTGCCGTCTTAGATGATTTTAGTAGGTATAAACTCTTTAATCGCCTGTATTAAGAACCAATGATGTCTACTTAGTCGTGATAGTTTTCGTTTAAAATTCTTTATAATGAAGCTCTTTCATTTAAGATTGTTTTCAGATTTTTATTTTTGTAGTTTTGGCTGTAGGGAGCTTAATGTTTCATAAACGGATTACTTAATCGAACCCGTATTATTTTTGCAAGACCTATCCAACGATACCCCACACTATAGGGAGGACGAGAAAAAAATACACCCCCTCGTTAATTGTAAGAGAGGTACCCTAAAAAAATTTTTTTTTACATTTTATTATACCACTTTTTTGGCGTGACTAATGTGCATATTCATGCCAAATTACAGCTTTTTAGTACTAAGTGTCTCTGCGCTAGGCTGCGTATGGACGGACGGATGGACGGACACGGCGAAACTATAAGAGTTCGTAGTTTGACTGCGGAACCCTAAAAAAATAGTTACTTATTAATAAACTAACTCCAGGGTTAGCCGAAACAAATCCCCTACACATATTCACGTTTGAGTTCGCTTGTTTTAATGTTTGTGTTCTGCGTTTTTGCTTATTGTAGAATAAAGAGCTGTTATACATACATAAATACCTAAAAATAATCAAAAGTAAATACTTCTTTAAACAGAAAAATCCAACCATAATTTACGCAATAATCCTTGTATTCCTTCAAAACTATTTAATTAATTAATTTATCACTGTTGTCTCTTTTCCTTCTTATATGTAAATTGATGTGTGATTGTTGTGAATAAATGTTTTACATTATTTCTTTCTTTCTATGAAATTATATTAAACCACTGGGCTTTAGAGTCCCTCAAAAGGTCGTAAATAAATAAAAAAATAAACATCGGGGGACAATCTTACACAAATTGACCTAGGCCCAAACTAAGCTCTAGGCTTGTACTATGGGTACTAGACAACGATAAACTTACTTATGTGGAGAAATATATACATAAATACATAGAAAACATCCAGTGTATATTGATTAAATAGCTAAATCAAACTCAATTTTCTACTATGTATGATGCACATTCCAAAAAAAATGCGGTAGATATTGCTACTTAGTTTAGCATAACCGACCACCCTATTAAATTTATCCTTTTAACGCGTATGTAAATCCCAAAAATCTTAAGACCACAGATAAAGATGGCTACCCTAAGCCGTCCAGCTATCTCGTCAGCACACATTACCATAAAGGTTCCATCACTTCAAACGTTACGCACGATGTTTGTTATTTTCAAAGATAAAAGGCGAAACGATATGAACATTTCCCAACAATGACTCCCTTTTGTTACAGAGATTTTTATAAATACTCAGTAGGCATATTGCTTAATATTTGAGGGAATTGTTTGTGGGACGTTATATTTCTTGAGAAAGAGATGTAATAAGGGTTTTCTGTTACTGACTATGATGGGGTATTATCAAATATTATTGCTATATAACCTTTGATCACAAACTCAATTATTGCGTCAGAAATTGGTTTGTGATTTATTTTCGGTAGATCTGTTTTGGAATATTCTTCTGGCTCACGCTTAACGGTTTACCTTTTTTATGATAAGGAGAAGGCACACGAGCACTCAGGCCACCTGATGGTAAGTGGAATCTGAGACCCATAGACATTTGAATTCGCTATAATTCTAAGACCTCAAATGCGTTGCCAACCCTGAGGGCTAAGATGGAATGCGTACCTGGTGGCTGTTCTGTTTAAAGAAATCTGATAGTTCACGTTCTAATACACTGAACTGACCTGTATTCTACTGGGTTTAATGATATGACTTTTGACGTGCTTTGTTATTGTCTTCACTCAGCCGCCATCACTATCACGAACATAAGAGTTATCAAAACTATGACGATACGGAAACAATGGTTTTACCTCGGTACAATTGAGGCCAGAAAATAATATCGTCGTCTTACTTACTAAAACTCGCATCTCCATATTTTTTTCGCTGTTGGTAAACTTATTGCCTGTAAGTATTACTAAATAAAAATGAAATTACCAACAGCAAAAAAAATATGCAGATACAAGTTTGAGTAAGTAAGATGAAGAATGCAACGTAAATGTTTACGTAAAGTAAACGATTATCGAAAACTTTCAAAATATATACAGGGTTTCGCTGACCAGCTTTAAATGTAGGTATCGATTCTACTCCTCAAATACTACTTGTTTTGTTCAGTAACTTAGAAAATAACTTAATTTACAGTAAGTTATACGTGATCAACTTTACTAGTAAAATCAGTGAATTAATTTATTTTGTACGCAAAATAAAAAATAAAAATTACCTCATTTCTTAAAGTCGTAGAACAAAAAGAGTTACATTTGAGGATTAGAATCGATTTCTACATGAAAAGCTTCAAGGTCAGAGACACGTTGTAGAATTGACACGAGCGCTCGACAAGCATTTAGGCAGTTTATGTCAATCCTGTACATTTTCCATAGTGATCACGTACTCGCACATCATGTCGACGTCAATGGCCATGTAGAAGGCTAATATCGCCCAGCAGGTGATTAGTCTGTAAAACCCTTGAGGGGATGTTCCCTTGTTTTGCAGACAGAAATTTCATAGAATTTCGTTTCGCAGAAAATGTTTCCTAAAATATTTGGTACTCGTATCTTTATTTGCAATATTATTGTTTCAACGACTATTCACTTGAATTAAATATATTTTACAGAAACATAATTCAATCAGTTTTATAATTTCGTTATTTTTTTTAGCGGACTTATCAGACAATTGTTTTATTTTTTAAGTAATATTATTTGTTCGGTGTATTTTTCCATGGTATTTTATTTCAACGAAACCTGCTACCAGATAAGTGGGTTAGGTTAGGTTAGAACTGTGACCCCACCAGAAAACGAATCGCCATCAGAAACGAGCTGCTACCAGAATAGAAGGTTAGGTTAGGTTAGAACTGCGACCCCAACAGGAATGACCTCGGCGTAAGCATATAAATATTCATATTTATAAATATTATTGTAAGGAAATATTTTTTTCTAGGTAATAACTTTTACATGAACAAAATAATATGAGGATCATTAATATTTGATTTGATATTGTTTGATATGAATATCGAAACATAAAATTTTAATTGAAACAAAAATCTATGATTTAAATATCTTCAGAATAATTATTCTGCGTATTGATTATTTCATAATAAGTTTCTAAGTATAAAACTAAATTCTATACAACAATTATCTCAAGCAATGAACAACCTTCTTGATGGATTTTTTCTTTTTTAGGGTTCCGTAGTCTTTATTATTTATTAATCGCATTGTTTCTTAGCTGTTTAAAAACATATCATCTCTGAAAGAAGGGTTTATTTTATTTAATAGTTTTATTAGTTCTAAGATTAGTTCCCCTGTGTGGTAGCTGGGTTAGAATAGTGCCACTCCATGTCTTCCCGTGGATGTCGTAAGAGGCCACTAAGGGAATAAAGGCTTGTAGTGTTAGGCGATGGGCTTGCAACCTGTCACTAATACCCTGGTAAACAACTTAGCCTACGTGTGCAAAATGTGTTTACTGCATTATCAACAAGTTTTTTTTAGAGTTGTTGGTATTTCTGTAGCTCTGCCTACCCCACTCCGAGAATGAAGGCGTGATGTTATGTATGTATGTGTGTGTAATTCTAAGATTATGCGGCCTTATTCCCCTCTTATTCTTATTCTATAGAGCCATGACTAAAGCAGAGAATATCGTGTGAAAGTGATCGTGTACAATTTAAATCAACAACAAAGTTAACAATTACTTGAGCTCATTTTTATTCAAAGTGGAATGAACTTGTCATAGCATTTAAAACGTGCGACGTGATAAAGCTATTCAAGATTATTTTTAAGTAGGGTCTGCATACAACTGCAGTTTCGTTATCAGTAAAAGTTGTGGGGGTTTAATCTTTAATAATATTAAGAAGTTGATAAAAGTAAGTAATTCAGCATGCGAGGCGGTTAGCCTGGGCCTCTATTCTTCAGCGTTATAACGATATCGCGTTTGACATGTTTTAGAATCGTTTATGTCACAGTTGCTATTATTGTAAATGACATAAGAGCTATCAAAACGTTGACAATACGGAAACACGTCAAATACGATATCGTTATTACCGTGTAGAATCCTAGCCCCGGTTGGTGGTACCTTGTCTACAGAACTACCGGTCATAACTCTTGGTCAGGCAAATATTTGTGTGACGAGATAGGGCTTGGAATCCGGTTCCAAAAAACCTATACTCTTCCGGTATGTAAAGGTATTTTGCATTTAAATTCCAGAGAAGCTGCACTGAATAAACTGAAAGATTTTCTCTTAGTTGACATAAAATGAATACAATAGACATGATATTAGTTATATCAACAAAAGCTGATAGTAACAGCGGCAAGTTTTTTAGTGATTAAACTACGAGTAACATCTTAGTTGATGTGTCTAGGCAGTTCATACACAGATTTAGGTTACCGTCTTTCCTGTGGACACACCGAAAGTTAACGTTATTAAGGCCTAATTTTTTGGCTAAGCCCATTCCCGCAAAAACACCTTCAGGACTGCTTAAGACCTATTATATAACTTATATGCACACAAGCTCTTAACTATTGACCACAGGAGAGACAACTTTTGTTTGTAAGAGTGTGTATGACCCAGGCATCTTGTTAGGCTTGTGTGGAATCAAGACGCTTATACGCAACAATCACAATTTTGTTAGAAGCGACTAAGATTTTTTTCAGTGTGTACATATTTATATCTTTGTACTTTTCTCTGAAGGTAAACAGAACTGTGGTGCTAGACAAGTTGCATTCAACAATCGTTAGCGATTATGTTTCCATTGAAAAATATATGGGATTGACGTAAGTGTCACGTTACTATCTCGGTGGCTTACGTCAATTCCATACATTTATCAATTGAAACATAATCGCTAACGATTGTCGAATGCAACTTGTAAGCACCACTGAATAGATATTTCATAATAACCCCTAAATTGACTTACAAGAATTAAAGAGACAAGGGTTCCATAGTGACATAACAATTAAAGTCCATCCAAGTCCGTCCAAGTCTGTACGAGCAGGGCCTCTTTTCTACTGCGTAAAACGATATTGCGTTTGACATGTTTTAGTATTCTTTTAACTCGGCTGCCATTACTGTCCAGTAAATAACAGCTATCGAGACGTCAAAAACACGTCAAAGACGATATTGATTCTGGGCCTCTATTAAACTGCGTTATAACGATATCGTGTTTGACGTGTTTTAGAATCGTTTATGTCATAATCGCCATTATTGTAAATGACATAAGAGTTATGAAAACGTTGACAATACGGAAACAGGTCAAACACGATATCATTACTACCGTATTATTTATTATTATCCCAGCCCTGGGCCTCTATTCAACTGCGTTATAACGATATCGTTTTTGACCTGTTTCCGTATTGTCAACGTTTTGATAACTCTTACGTCATTTACAATAATGGCGACTGTGACATAAACGATTCTTAAACGTGTCAAACACGATATCATTTTAACGCACCTGAATAGAGGCCCAGCACAATTTCCGTATTGTCAACGTTTTAATAACATGTCATTTACAATAATGGCGATTGTGACATAAACGATTCTAAAACACGTCAAACGCGATATCTTCATAACGCAGTAGGCCCTGTGCAAGTTAAATAAATAATGCTGAACAATCATCAAGTTATTTTTAATAAACAAATGTTTACCCCATTCAGAAGAAAAACAAATTAATCCCTTTGTCATATACTCTATTTCACACGCTTTGTTTTACAAAAGCTTTTAAGATATTTCCCACCAAAGCTTTTTTTCCGCAAGACGACGCAAAGGCAGAATATAATACTGCCCTCCTAAGCTAAAACACAGTATGTCAGATTCAATTGCCAAAGTAGATTCAATCTTCTCTTGTTAGTAATAAGGTTTTGATTGCTACAGGAGACTTATTTGACATACTGCTATTTGGCTTAGCAGGGCAGAATAGCACGAGCAAAATGGGCATTTAAATGAAACAAGTTTGTAGAAATATCGGACAAGTGAGATATGGTTCCGTACGATTGTCATAGGTATTTCCGTGAACCTAAACTTAATGTTCAGGTATATTACAAAATTTAAGGCTAGTTTGGAGATCAGGGAGTCGAGTGACCCTGCCTCCGAAGCCAGCAGTCCTGGGTTCAAAAATAAATAAATAAATAAATATCAGGGGACAATTTCACACAAATTGACCTAGTCCCAAACTAAGCTCTAGGCTTGTACTATGGGTACTAGACAACGATAAATATACTTATATAGAGAAATACATACTTATATACATAGAAAACATCCAAGACTCAGGAACAAATATTCGCGCTCATCACACAAATATCTGCCCTTACCGGGATTTGAACCCAGGACCGCTGGCTTCGGAGGCAGGGTACTCCCAACTAGGCCACCGTGTCGTCACCCCGAAACCCGGTAAGGGCAGATATTTCTGCAATGTCTAGTACCCTTTGTAGTAAAAGTTGGCCACGCTAACTCATTCAATTAAATTTTCTATGAAACTTATCCGTTGTGACACGAAAATTAGCCATACATTTGTAGGGATAATTTTCGTGTCACAACGAAACTTTTTTCACTTTTGTTATTTCTATGGTTAACTACGCTTAACTATGGTCCAACTATTTGGTCCTTACCCATGTATGTATGTTGACAAGCAAGAACGTAAAAGGATAACTTACCCCTTAAGAGATCCTTTCAGTTAAACTTTGAGCGATTGAGAAGTAAGAAGTAAGAATTAAATTAAAGCTGCAATAAATATTAAAATGTAAATAGACGTATACAACTGTTATGTATTACTATTTTCAACGCCATGTTTAATGTGACATACTAGTTGTCATTTGTTTTAAGTGTATTTTTGTCAGCGTTGAATATTATTTTTTCTATTCTCTTCTATAACGTATAAAAAATAAATATGAACATTTGAAAGTGAGTATCTACTCTTACCTCTTGCTTATAGCCTGGTGGATAATATCAACTCCGAAACAGGTGCACATGCAGGCTAACGTTACAAGTAGGTAGCAGCAAGTAAAAAATATATATTAATGTTGAATAACATTTTGATCTTGACAGTAACATCGATATATTTTTTCGTTGCAAAAATATTTTGCTACATCTCTTTAGTATTCTAGCCTCGAGTTAGCACACGTATGATTAATATGCGTTACAAAAACATGATGGAAATGATTCTGCAATAAAAATACGTATTATTAAACGCCTTCCTCATTCGTATTTCAAGCTTATTAGAATAGGTTTATTAAATAAGTACCCGTGTGGTTGCCGGGTTAGAATAACGCCACTTCATGTCTTCCCGTGGATGTCGTAAGAGGTGACTGGGAATAAGGGCTTGTAGTACTGTTAGGCGATGGGCTTGCAACCTGTCACCAATACAGTGGTAAACATCTTAGCCTACTTGTGCAAAATGTGGTTACAGAATTATCAACAACTCTTTTTAGGGTTGTTGGTATTTCTGGGGCTCTGCCTAGCCCACTCTGGGAATGAAGGCGTGATGTTATGTATGTATTTATTAGATAAGTTTAACAATATCGTATGAAAATATAGAAATTGCGCGCAAGTTTAAATTCCGCATGTTCCAAGTGTTCTATGTTCTAAATTCCAGGCAACTCCTCCACGGAAACTTCTCTCCGCTCTCAACAATATGAAACTCCCTTCTTTGCACCAGTCTTTCATATTTCTTTGAAGTCAGTTTCACTATGTTATTATATTTCCTATTGCAACGTTTGATGTTGGAAATTGGATTCTTTGGTGAATTGTTTTAAAATTGTTATTACATTATCTTTCATATCGTTTGCTTTGATGGGGTTTGAATGTTATTTGGCTGTCTTTTGTAAAGCATTCCAATTGGATTATAACATTATGTTTTTTTTCTTTGGAATTTTAGAAGAAAGTCATATGCGATTTGAGTATTAAATACCGGGCAAGAGCATGACCATGCTCAGTGTAGGGTTCTGAAACCGTTTAGTACTTTAAACATTAAAAATACCAAGTTATAATATAATATAAAAGTCATTTGGTATCATCTTAGATAATTTAAATATAGATGTCTCAAGAACCAATGATAATAATAATAATAATCACAGGACAATCTCACACAAATTGACCTAGTCCCAAACTAAGCTCTAGGCTTGTACTATGGGTAATAGACAACGATAAACATACTTAGATAGAGAAATAAATACTTAAATACATAGAAAACATCCAAGACTCAGGAACAAATACTCGTGCTCATCACACAAATATCTGCCCTTACCGCTTAATAATAATCTTACCGCGTAATGATGCTTACTTGGTTGTGATAGTTTCCCTTTTAAATAAGTTATATGTGCTTTCATTTAAGATATTTAAAAATATATACTTAATGAAAAGTTAGCACTTTAAAGTTTAATATTTCTGCAGGGGCGAGGGGTGGTCTATTTCATAGCCGTTCTCCCACGTATCCCAAAAAAATACGAAATAAAATTCAGATGTTTTCCTAATGAGGTTTAGAACATTCACTAATAAAGAACACTTAGAAAGGGGAGGTAAACTCACTGTTTAAGCGATATTTGGGCCTTCTCTGCTTCTTCGGACGAGGGTTGGGGGTGGAGAGCTCTCACACACTGCCTTCCTGGACGTCCTGGTGCACTTGGGTCCAGAGTCTCAAAACTTATTCACAGACCCTATTCTTTATAAATGTATAATGAAGTAGTTCGGAAAAAACCACGGTTATTCGCCAAAAATGGCAGGAGCAAGAGACCAACGGGCTCAAAGTCAATTCGCGATAAGGGCGGTCGACAGACTGTCCGCCTTCTTGACTTGACTAACCTCGTACGAGTATATTTGTGCACACAGCGGGTAGAGTTCGCTTTGCGCTGGTTATGGTGTACGAGGGAGTTTTGTAAGAGGGCGATATGAACCTTATTATTAAATATCCAAACCTCATTTGGGTTTGGCTCAAACATAGCTCCCGGCCTTGAAAGGATCCCTTTCAAAACAGACGAGAATGAAAAATCTAAGTGGCTCTAACACAGATTGGCTGCAGTTATTGCCGTTACAAACTACTTAACTTGAAACTAGCCTAAAGTTCAATATCCTAACATCTAAAGAGAAAGTGGTTATAAAAATATAGCTAATTAAAACTAACATAATTTCGCACATACTAAAATCTATTGAATTATTGGGAGCGGGCATAGCCGGATAACTGGGCGTTTAAATGTACCACTTTTAGTCCTAATAAGAGCTACTCTAGTGCGACCATCTCTCCCGGGAAACGTCGCCTCGATCACCCCGAGTGGCCAGTGTAAAGGCGGTGAATTATCCTGCGATATTAATACTATCGTCCCAACCGCAACCGGCCGTGACTCGGTATTCCACTTAGAGCGCTCTTGGAGCGTATGGAGATATTCATCGCGCCATCTTTTCCAGTATGACTGCACCAATTTATCCAGAAGTAAATAGCGTGAAAGAAGATGATGACGCTCTTCTATTATTTCAGACGCAGGAAAGGATCTCATTGGACGAGTGTTTAGAAAGTGTGCTGGCGTTAGGGGCAAAGGCTCAGATGGGTCTTCACTCAGGATACCTAAAGGCCTCGAGTTTAATACTGCCTCTATCTGGCAAAGCAAAGTCAACATCTCGTCATAGCACAATATTTGCGACCCTATGGCTCTAAATAAATGCGTTTTAAACGACTTTACCAGAGATTCCCAACTCCCGCCAAAGTGTGGGGCATTTGGGACAATCATGGTCCAATTAATGCGTTCCTGGGCCATTTCTTTTTTAAACTCGTCCGTATAGGACGAATTGTGAATGAAAGTTTGTAATTCATTTAAGTAGCGACGAGCACCTACAAAATTTGTCCCGTTGTCCGAATAGAGTCGCTCTACCGGGCCTCTTCGACACAAAAACCGTTTGAAGGCATTAAGGAATGCATCTGATGTTAAGTCAGGAGCGATTTCAACATGAGCCGCTCGCGTGGTTAGGCAAATCAATACGACTAAGTACGCTTTTTGCCTTTTACATCCTCGTCTTCGAGTTAAAGTAATGTGTATGGGTCCACAATAATCGACGCCAGTATGTGCGAATGGTTTAGACACCGCTAAGCGACACTCAGACAGGCTAGCCATCAAAGGCGAGTTCATTGGTTTTGGGCGTGTCTTGAAACAAGGGATGCATGCGAACACACGGGCCCGCACTAAACGCCGAGCGGATAAAATCCAATACCTATGCCGTAGTATAGACATAAGGTGTTGAGGGCCGGCATGGCACGAAATTTTATGTACGTGATCGACCAGCAAGTTAACCACATGCTCCTTATTGGGCAACAGTATGGGATGTTTGTAGTCAAACTCAAGATCACTATTCGCTAACCGGCCACCCACGCGCAAGATCTGATTTTCTATAAAAGGTCGTAGCTTTTTCATTGGAGATGACAAGGTCCGTCCTTCTCGAACCATAATCAGCTGCGAAGCAAAGTGAGCTTCTTGAATTTGACGTAGTACAACCAGCTCAGCTTCTGCTAAATCCCCCGCAGTTATGGCATCTTTGGTTTTTAATCGCCCCACGAAACGTAGCACGTACGTGACGACTCGTAATAATTTCGACCAACGTGAAATGCGCTTAGCTAATTGAATTATGGGGAGTTCTTCGCAAGAGGTAGCTGGCAAAGCCACCACCTTAACATCAGGCAATTCCATAGTCCTGTCTGGTTTAAAACTCTGTATAGGCCAACAATCAGGTCTAAGTCTCGCCCATGAAGGTCCTCGAAGCCATAACGAGTGATTAATAAGCTGCGAGGGAGTGAGACCTCGTGACAAGCAATCGCTCGGATTCTCTTTACCCGAGACGTGGTAAAAATTATTAGGAGAAAGAATTTCCTGAATTTTTGCCACGCGATTAGCCACAAAAGTTTTAAGACCATGTGGACTCGAATTTACCCAACTTAGGGCCACTGTCGAATCACTGAACGCGAATACACGATTTATTGTACAGCGTTTCGAATAATTTGCCCGTACCGTACGGATCAATTTGGTCATCAAATGTATTGCACAAAGCTCAAGCCGAGCCAGTGATACAGTTTGAACAGGGGCTACCTTTGACTTTGCGCACAATAATCTCGTCGTAATACTATCCGCAGGGGTTCGTACGTGCAAGTATATAACTGCTCCGTACGCCTTCTCACTCGCGTCTGAAAATGCCAGTATTGTTATGACGCACGAATCAGTTACACCAATATGGCGCGGTATGTTCAACCGCGTCAACAAACTAAGCTCGTCTTGGAATGTTGTCCATTGATCGATAATAGGCTGAGGGGGCTGATCATCCCAATCAATTTTAAGCAGCCAAAGATCTTTAATAAGTAGTTTGGCATGCAAAATAACAGGTGCAGCAAATCCCAGCACGTCCCACAGGCGGGCAATTACGGACAACATATTTCGCTTAGTACATGTTGCATTGGCAGGTGATAATTCGAAACAGAATTGATCTTCCCGCGGTTCCCATTTGATTCCAAGAACCTTTTGGCTGTTGCCCGTTTCAAAATCCACAGCGTGCGGGTGCAAACGATTTGCTGGGAAAGTGGCAAGTAATGCAGTCGAGTTACTAGACCACTTAAGAAGATCAAAGCCTCCAGCAGTGAACATTTTGGACAACTGTTCAGCTGTTTCATCTGCCTCCAAAATACTGGGAGAACTATGAACTATATCGTCCATGTAAAAATGTCCGCCAGTAATTATTTCCGCAGCTCGTGGAAAATTAGATCCTTCATCCTCAGCCAGCCGTTTCAACGTGCGTAGTGCCAAATATGGACTAGAAGCTAAGCCGAAACAGACCCTAGTAAACTCATATGTTTCCAACGGATCGGAAGGATTATATCGATATAATATACGTTGGTACTTGTGAAACTGCGGATGCACCTTTATTTGTAGGTACATTTGCTTAACGTCAGCGCTAAAGGCAACAGGAAAGAGTCGAAAATTTAAGAGAAGAGCAAAAATGTCAGACTGTAAATTTTCTCCTGTGTGTAACAACTCGTTAAGTGAAATGTTGTTGTCAGTACGCGAACTAGCGTCCAGAACAAGTCTGACTTTAGTGGAAACCTTATCAGTGCGGACAACACCGTGGTGTGGAATGATGTATCCACTTTGCTCAGTTTCAGTCTTCCCAACTGGAGTTATGTAGCCCTTATTTAAATAATCGTCCACTATGTTGTCGTATTCGGTACGATAAGTAATAGAGGATTGAAGTTTCCTTTCGAGCGATAAAAATCGCTTTTGTGCACCTTTGATCGAGTTACCCAGACAACTGGGATTCCGTTTAAAAGGCAGCGCCACTTCATAGCGACCGGAACTGTCGCGGGTAGTCGTGGCCTTATAAATTTCTTCGCACTCCTTATCTTCAGGCTTTAGTAAAGCGCTTGTAGTGGAAGGGATATTTTCCAGCTCCCAAAAACGACGCATAAGTATGTCTATGTCATAACCGGTAGTGGCGCATAACACTTGAGTATGTGATCGGCGCGGCCCGTTAATCATTGGAGCTTCACCCATTAAAATAAATCCAAGCGGTGTTTGAAACGCTGCAGGGGTCCCCGGAGGTCCATGAATACGGCCTGCCTGTAATAATCTTGGAAATAGCTGCGCTCCAAATAACATTTCCACTTCTCCAGGTTGGGAGAATGTGTCGTCCGCTAGAGGCACGCTACCAAGATAGTGCAAAATGGACGTGTCAATTGGCAAGGTGGGTAATTGATCCGTGATACTGTCTACTACTAACGGTTGTAAATCAAAGGAAACATCCGAATCAAACCTCGAGCCGATAGCAATCTTTGTTACGCCTTTTATAATATTAGAAGTCCCACCGAAACCATTTACTGTGACTCGACAAGGGAGCGATTCTAATTTTAATCCCAACCGGTTGCAGCAGTTTAACGTAATAAAATCATTTTGCGCCCCATTGTCTATCAGCGCGCGAACTAAATGTATGTTACCATGAACATCGACTACGCGGACGCGCGCAGTGGCAAGAAGAACCGTAGTTGGCGTTATCATAGGCTCGACATTCGTTTGCAGTGAGCAAATAGAGAACGGTGCGAGATGAGTCACCCCGCTCGCAGAGCCGCCGCTTCCTTCCATAACAGAGGACGGCGCGGGCGCACACACGGGTGCATTAGCTTCACTAGCGGAGTGCGAACCATCGAGCGCGGGTTCGATCCCCGACGTGGGTGGCATGCAGATACTTGCCAGTAATGCATTATTTTGAATCTCGCTACGCGGTGGAAAGTGTAAAAGTGTGTGATGGGTCGTTGATTGACACGTATCACATCCCTTATTGGACGTGCATGATGCGGTTTTATGGTTCAAGCTTAGGCAAAAAACACAGCAGTTTTTTTTCTTTATTATATTAAACCGTTCCTGAGGGGAAAGGCGCATAAATACGGAACAGCGATTAAAAGTTTCATGTTCATTCGTATTGCAGAGCGAACAAAAATTATTAGACTTGGTGCCGGTTGTCACAAAAGCTTTAGAGCGATGAGGTTGAGCCCACTTATTGCCGTTTGCTAACTTGGTGCTAGTACCAGGCATAGGCGGGGAACTGGTGCGCTCTAATATTTTTGTTTGATTTTTTATAAACTTTATTAAATCCCCATACGTAGGCATCGAATCAGAGCGAATGGAATTTTCGAACAGACGCGCCGTGTCCTGGTCTATTTTTTTTAAGGCCAAGTACAAGTACATGAAATCTTTCTTGTCCAAAAGGCTCAGTTTCTCTAAAGCCGCAACCGCCGTCGTAAACTTGTCCAAAAAGTTATTTAAGCCATCAACCGATGGAGAGGTCAGGGGTTCTAGTTTAAACACCTGATCGAGATAAGCCGTTGCTAATGAACGCACGTCTTGATACTTATCTACTAACGTTGAGTAAATCAATTCATAGTTTGCCCCGGTAGGAGCGATGCCGGCTATTGTAGTCAAAGCCTTGCCGGACAGCTGACCGCAAAGGTAATATACCTTTTCTGAGTCGGATAACGACCCATTATTATGAATGGTGTAATTATAACATTCAATAAACGAGGGCCATTCTTGGGGATTTCCTTCAAATTTTAAAAGAGTAATTGGAGGAAGTTTTAAGTTAGACCTAGGTGCGCGTAATGCAGCTTCTGACGTACTGGCCTCCGTAGTTTTATCTAAAACCCGCTTAACAATGACAAACATGTCTTCGAATGCGTCCCAAGTTTTTAAATTTGGTTCATACGACGGATTAAGTGACATACGCTCAACACAAATTTCCTCGACGACCTTAAAGAATTCTTCTCGGAGAACAGTCACGTTGGAAGCTAACGTAAGAAAGCACTCCTTAGACTCAGGCGATTTGATGTCTAACGACGCTTTATAAACCTTTTGGAGTCTTGCAAAGTAGGTGTTTTGACGGGCTTCTAGTAATCTTAATTTAGGAGTTACTTCCTCCGACTCCTCACATTTGTCTTTATTCTTCATTGACATCTTCCGAACTCTCGCTTATGACTGTAAACAATTTTAACTTATTGATTGATTTACCCACATGCAAAGCATTAAATATCGCACGATCACGGTCTTGTGACGTGTGCTCCTTATCTCTAAGCGCAACCAAGTCACGGCCACCAAAGTAAACGGAGCCTTACCCGTTATGTATACGGCTTAAGATAGATTGCTATGGGATGAATCACTCGGACCGGTCGAAACGTCGAGCCCAGGTGAAAATGGTTCAACGCAAATCACCTTCCACTATTTATTTTACTACAAATAATTTGAATGCGCAACGAGTTAATTTAATAATGTTACATTTAATCGCCGACTCCTATATCAGTAACTATAAAACCTATCGGTTTGCAGTTACAACTTAGGGAAAGAACGATAAACAGCAAGTTAATTCGCAAAAATATTGCAATGGAAATGGTTTGTTCTAGAAATGTTATTTTAATTATGTATGTACCTACCTATTCGTAACAGATCTACCGATTTGTACTTATAGTGCCCACTTACATGGGAATATTTAACACAGTAAGGAATACCTACCTAACCTATCGGTTGGAGCACCTACTACAATATGTATACCTACTTAACTGAGATTTTGTAAATTCAAAAGGATAAAGATCCGGTTCGAAGGACCATATGCAGGGGCGAGGGGTGGTCTATTTCATAGCCGTTCTCCCACGTATCCCAAAAAAATACGAAATAAAATTCAGATGTTTTCCTAATGAGGTTTAGAACATTCACTAATAAAGAACACTTAGAAAGGGGAGGTAAACTCACTGTTTAAGCGATATTTGGGCCTTCTCTGCTTCTTCGGACGAGGGTTGGGGGTGGAGAGCTCTCACACACTGCCTTCCTGGACGTCCTGGTGCACTTGGGTCCAGAGTCTCAAAACTTATTCACAGACCCTATTCTTTATAAATGTATAATGAAGTAGTTAGGAAAAAACCACGGTTATTCGCCAAAAATGGCAGGAGCAAGAGACCAACGGGCTCAAAGTCAATTCGCGATAAGGGCGGTCGACAGACTGTCCGCCTTCTTGACTTGACTAACCTCGTACGAGTATATTTGTGCACACAGCGGGTAGAGTTCGCTTTGCGCTGGTTATGGTGTACGAGGGAGTTTTGTAAGAGGGCGATATGAACCTTATTATTAAATATCCAAACCTCATTTGGGTTTGGCTCAAACAATTTCACTAACGAATCCCGTAGTCGAAAAATTGCTGTCACAAAAAACCATCCCCACTTTACGTGTAGAGGAGGTATGATATAAAATATTTTCAAGATTTTATTTTACCACTTTGTCGGCGTGACTAAATATATTCATGCCAAATAACAGCTTTCTAGTACTAAGCGTCTCTGAGATAGTTTGACTACGGAATCCTTAAAACAGGCAAAAGGAATAAGACTATATGTGCATGGATTTTTTATCTAATTATAGGATATAATTAGAATAATCCGTGGGTTATTGTTAATTACATTGATTGTTTTTACACATCAGCATCAAGTCATAAAAAGATGTCAACTCTTACTTAAGGCGTCACGGGTAGGGTAACAATTTCCATACTAACTTAATGCAGTTTATTTTTAATGATAATAATACTATTTATTGCAGAGATCTTTATTTTAGGTTGAATTAGCGCGTCAATCTAATTTTGTTGTGTTATCCTTAAAAATAAAATAAAATATCATTTTAAAATCTAATATTCAGATGCACAAATTAAAGCAATAATAAATATGTTCGTAATCGTAATATCAGTTTTAACCTCTTAAGGCAAACAATACTACACCAGAACGATTTTTGTGATAGGAATTTGTATCTAGCAGCAAAGAAATAAAGTTAAAAACGTTTGCTCTGTAATATCAATTTTAATTTCTACACATACACACACACATACATAACATCACGCCTTCATTCCCAGAGTGGGGTTGGCAGAGCTACAAAAATACCAACAACTCTTAAAAGACTTGTCGGTTATTCTGTAACCACATTTTGCACAAGTAGGCTAAGTTGTTTACCATAGTGTATTAGTGACAGGTTGCAAACCCATCGCCTAACAGTACTACAAGCCCTTATTCCCTTAGTCGCCTCTCACGACATCCATGGGAAGACATGGAGTGGCACTATTCTAACCCGGCAACCACACGGGGAAGTTTCTAAACAATGAGTAATGGACTTTATTCTCATTCTGATGTAGTTTAAATTAAATTGCCTTGATTATGTACATCCTAATGGACAACGGGCCTTACGGGGTTAAGGCACTTACAATAATGAAAACTTGTACAAAGTTAAGTTAAGTTAAGTATAACTATCACACGGCCGTATATAAGCTTAATTAGTAAAGAGACTCAAAAAGCATTCCCAAGAATTCATAAACTTGATTTGATCCAAGTTAAGCGTTAAGCATTTCATAATTTGAATTTGATCTTAGATAACTTAATGGTTTTAAATGAACACTTGACTTTACAAAACAAGCAGTAGCCTCAGATTTAAGTGGATTACTATTTAAACGTTCAACGAAACAATTAATTGTTAGTCTAGAGGACTTACAGGTTAAAAATAAAAGTGTCAATCACGAGTAGTATAATAGTAATATGGCGATGAAGATCAACTAAAAACAATCAAAACTGTCGGAAATTATAATTACACTGCCAGTAAAACAAAAAAACAATTTCAAAAGTCTACATATATATATATATATAACACCACGCTTTCAGTCCCACAGTGGGATAGGCAAAGCTACAGAAATACCAACAACTCTAAAAAGACCTGATAATTCTGTAACCACATTATGCACAAGTAGGCTAAATGGTAGTGGGACTATTCTAATCCGGCAACCATACGGGCTATTGCAAAAGTCTATTATAATAAATAATAATATCACATTGACCTAGTCTCAAAATAAGCATAGAGGCATTCCATCGTAGTCCTCAGGGTTGGCACCGCATTTGAGGTCTTAGGATTATAGTCTTGAGAATTCAAATGTCTATGGGTCTCAGATTCCACTTACCATCAGGTGGGCTGAGTGCTCGAGTGCCTTCTCCATAACATAAAAAAAAAAAAATAATAATAAGCTCTAGGCTTGTACTATGGCTACAGGACAATGACAAACATACATACTTATATGGAGAAATGGGTACTTAAATACTTAGAAAACATCCAAGACGAAAATAAATACTCGCTCATCACACAAATATTTGGCCATACAGGAATTCAAACCCATGGGCAAAAAAACATGTAAAGGGCAATAGGAAACACGAAGGGTAGCATCTATTGTCTATTACTCCATAACTTGAAAACGGCAAAATAACAAAAGGCGACAAACAATTTCCAACTCTATCTCAACGGGCGTAGTGATGAAAATCACACCAAATTCCTCAGGGCTTTGGCGTCAAACTAGGATAGTCGTTGAATAGGTCTTTCAAAAATATTACGGGTTTGTGAAAACAGTTTATCGATATTGTAATCGGTTTATGAAATATTAAGCTTTAAAGCGCTAATTTTTGTTAGACTCAAGGGGGTCCCCCTACAGCTAAAACTACAAATACTAAAAATCAGAAAAAAAAATGATAGAGCATATAACGAATTTTAAAGGAAAAATGTCACGACTAAGTAGAAATCATTTCTTGAGATACAGGCGATTAAAGTTTTTATAACTACTAAAATCAACTAAGACGGCACCAATTGACTTTAAAAAGAAAATTAGTTATTACTTGTTGTTTTTTATGTTTGTAGTACTTAACGGCTTCGAAACCCTACACTGAGCATGGTCCGACATGCTCTTGCCCGGTTTTTTCATTTAGATTAAGAATAGTACATATTTGAGACGGTTAATCAATGTGTGCCTTTTGCTCCATCGTGTAGACTGGGGCTACAATGAGCAATCTTCTACAGATAAGGTTGAGGCTAAACTCATAAACTCCGAGGGAACCGTCAGTATATGATTAATAATACCAGCAGATGACATTTGTATAATAAAAACGTCAATATATACAAACACTAGCCATTGTCCACTAAGTAGTAGCTTATCGCTTCTCCCTTGGGAACTGTCAAATTCTTCGGGATGAAAAGTACGCGGGATTCAAACTATCTTCATGAAAAAATCATCTAAATCAGTCCAACAGTTATTCCGCGAAAGCATATTAAACAGGCAAACAGACGCAAGTTATTTTCCACATTTATAATTTATAAGCCCGTGTGGTTGCCTTGTTAGAATAGTGCCACTCCATGTCTTCCCGTGGATGTCGTAAGAGGCGACTAAGGGAATAAGAGCTTGTAGTACTGTTAGGCGATAGGCTTGCAACCTGTCACTAATACACTAGTAAACTTCTTGGCCTGAAAATGTGGTTTCAGAATTATCAACAAGTCTTTTTAAAGTTGTTGGTAATTCTGTAGCTCTGCCTACCCCACTCTGGGAATGGAGGCGCGATGTTATGTATGTATGTATGTAATTTATAAGTATGGGTATAATCGTTTACGTAGAAACTGTGGTGTGTGAAATATGTTGGTCAGTGAATGAATAATTATGTTAGTTGCATGTTGGTATGACTCGATTACCATAAAATAGCTTCCGTGGGGAACTCTAAAATTAGTCGGACTTATAAGTAGCTATACGTACTGTAGTACTACAAATGTAAATTACAACGATGTATTAGCGCAGAAAGCTTTTTTTTAGAAGGCGCGAAAACGTTTTGGCCAATTATAAGGCAGAACGTTTGCGCGGGTAAAACTTCGACGGCTATTGGTCAAATATTCGGCAGCCATTGCAGCGTCGCCGTCGACCGCCATTTAATTTAGCGCCGCGTCAGTTGTCATTCGTACACAAGCTGAGACGCACGAGTATAACTGTCATTTAATATTCTACCTTACGCATAACATGACAAGGTTTGTATTTAATGGATTTTTACGTTCGTTTATCTTCGGCATTAGTGAGCACCTTTCTGCATGGACGAAGGTGGCCGACGTAACTTATAATTGTGGTCTTACTGTATTTGGATGATACTTAGGGTTATGTTTATTTTGCGTATGTACCTATGTATGTGTGTCTAATGTTCATACGCATTTATTTTCAATTTTTGACTTTATCTCCTGTCTTTTAAATTGTATTTTTACCCATCGTACGTTTTATTACCCAATCGCTCAAAGGTCAACTAAAAGAGATCCATTAAAAGGATAAGTCCACGTTTATACATACTTTTTGTGTTCCAGCTTCGTTTATTTTTCTGCTTAAAAAAGGAAGTATAAAATCTTTTTGTGTTCCTTCCTACTGCAGTGAATTTTAAACCTAGATTTAATATCAAAAGCAAACTAAATCGCTTCCAAAGTCCAAGTTTGTATGAATCAGAACAATGCTTTTGAATCAAGTGACCGAGCTGTAATCGCAAGTTTTCAAGATACAACAGGGCTTCAGAGGTTTTCCTTAAGTTCACACTGTGAAATAAAAACGCAGCGGTTAAAAAGACATTTAATTAGCAGTAGTCATGAATACAGTAAATTATTTATTATACAGAGTGCGTATTCGATACAAACATAGATACTGATCAGATCAAATATAAAATTAAATCGAAGTAATCGAGCAGGTCCAGCTTAGATTTTTCATATATATCGTACCTTCGGTAGAACAAGGGCACAATTGCCCCTTTAGTCACATTGTACATTGTGCCTTTTTTGTAGTTTCTTAAATATAAAAGACTGGTCTATTGGGTTATAGGGACGGTTTCTTATTTATTTATTTACTTCATCATGTGTCAGATGTATACTATTTTCTCCGCGTGAGCCCCAGTGTTCCAAGAAGGTACATAATCAAGGCAATTTAGTTTTTACTTTATATTAATATTAATAAAGTCCATTTTAATTTGTTTCATAATATAAAATCGCTCACAAAAATCCATCTATTTGTGTAATGGTGGGCCTCACCAGATTAAACTCAAATAAGTGTATCCTGCAATAACAAGAGCTATCTTTAGCCAAGCCCAATACCAATTTGACTGAATTCAGTTAAATTATTTCATTTATAAATTTATATAAAATAATAAATTTTCTATTCAATTAACTGCAAATAAAGTGGAACCTACCGCCTAGCTTATTCCGCCATTACGCTGAAATTAAATTAAATAGAGCTGAAAGCTTAAATGGCTTTCACTCAATCGAACACACCTACCACTTTTCACTGGCGACGCCTTTCTGCGCTAATTATATGTGCTTTTTTATGAAATGGAAGGCAAACGAGCATACGGATCGCCTGATGGTAAGCGAATACCGTCACCCATAGACACCTGCAGCACCAGAGGAGTTACAGGTGCGTTGCCGGACTTTCAAATAAGAGTACGCTCTTTTCTTGAAGGTTTAAAGGTTGTATTGGTCCGGAAATACCGCAGGCGACAGACCATTCCACAGTTTAGTTGTACGTGACAGGAAATTCCGAGTAAAACTCGCAGTTGTGGACTGCCAACCATCTTGATGATGGTGGTGGATATTCTGCCGCGTAGGACGAAGGTGGAAGGATGTGGCAGGAATTAATCCGAACAGCTCCTCGGAGCTCTCCCCGTTATAGAAGTGATAGAGAATGCAAAGTGAGGCTACATCTCTACGCAGCGCCAAAGAGTCTAGCCGATCAGAAGTACGCTGGCAGCTGACAATTCGAGTCGCTCTCCGCTGGATGCGGTCCAGAGGGAGCAGCTGGTACTAGGGAGCCCCAGCCCATAGATGAGAGCAGTATTCCATATGTGGCTGAATCTGCACCTTGTACAGCTGCACACCCTATGTACACGTTCTATATATAGTAAACGTACTACTTTAGGTCAAATCAAATAGGAAATTGAAAAAAAAATATTGCATAAGGAACCCTGTGTTACAGGAAGCAACTTCGTTCGGATTAATATTTAATAAGTGACATTGACATTCTACCTATTTTATGTTATGTATGAGGCTGTAGTGTGTGTGTGTGCGTGTGTGCGTGTGCGTGTGCATGTGCATGTACTTGTGCGTGTGTGTGTGTATGTGGAGCTATATTCTAATTGGTATACATATTGCTTTTAACACCTTATCGTATTTTCGACGTTACTATAACTTATTTACTAGACGGTAACGGCGGCCGAGTTAAAAAAAACATTATGATAATGTGTCAAAGGTATAAAATTGACGGCACGCTAGCCTAGTTGGTAGTGACCCTGCCTTCGAAGCTTGGGTACTTATTTGTGTGATTAGCACGAGTATTAGTTCCCGAGTCTTGTATGTTTTCTATGTATTGAAGTATTGATTTCTCTATCTAAGTATGTTTATCGTTGTCTAGTACCCATAGTACAAGCCTAGAGCTTAGTTTAGGACTAAATCAATGTGTGTGACATTGTCCTGTGATATTTTTTTAATGTTTTACTGAGTAGAATGGAGTCCTAGGTTCAAATAAATAATCTACTTGAATAAATAGATTAAATCATGATAAAAATATTTAGTGGTTAAAATAACTTGCTATACAAAATCAATCTTTTAAGTAAACGAATCAACAAAATAAGGCCCTGGATGCATGGTTAACACTTGCAAGTTAACTAACGCATTCAGCGCTAGCAAACCCGCTAGTCGCGTTGTTTGTTCGTAGGCAATTTTCGCTACAAAAGATAGGTTAGCAGTATAGCGCTCCGTGGAAGCAAGTGTTAAAGCCAATAGGGTCCTTCCCGTTGATCTAGAACCATAACATTTGCCGAGAAGCAAGGTTTCGCAACAAAACTAGAAAAAAATAATTGATAATTTATTTAAAGCGAATTAGGAACCGCCGATTTTTTTTCTAATTGTACAATAGTAGATATTAATTTGACATCTTTGTAAATCTTAATTGTAATTTTTAAATGTTTCCATTGCAAAAGGTTTTAAATGAAATATTATTAATTAGTTACGATTTGTTTTTGTGAATAATGCGTTTATTTTACTGATTTTCGTACGTCATCTGGCAAAAATATAGTGATATCAGTATCTATATCTACCACTGTAACCAGTCTCAGCTATGTTTACGAATAAATCACTTTGACTTTGAGTTCGGTTCGTGAGTAAACTCGTACTCCCGATCCGTGTAATATGTGCCTCAACTTTCTTTTGAATATGTGTTGGATTTACTTTTTAGTGATCATACAAGCTGATTGCTTTATTATAATAACACGCCACATCCACCATTTTTGCAAAATCGCTGTTGCCGACAATTAAAATAATGTCTTACACGTGTACTGCGTTTATACGGGACATTACACGTGTTTACTCTTTTAAGAGACATTTTCATTTGTTTCAGATAGGCGTGCTAGATAATATGATATATGGTAATTATAATTTTATAACTGTTTTGTAATGCCCGTGCCCGTGTGGTTGCCGGGTTAGAATAGTGCCACTCCATGTCTTCCCGTGCATGTCGTAAGAGGCGACTAAGGGAATAAGGGCTTGTAGTACTGTAAGGCGATGGGATTGCAACCTATCACTTATACACTGGTAAACTAGATTAATTTGTGAGACATTGTCCTGTGATTTATTTATTTAAATAATAAAAAAAAACATCCAACACTTAAGTACAAGTATTCGCGCACTCAAAATACCTGCCTACCACCATCACTATTAAAACAACAAAAAATACAACTCCATTAAGTATTGTTTATATTAAAAAACACGTAACAAAAAGTACTACAATCGTAATAGCCGAAATTAAACGCAGCGTGTTTAATATAATTGCGTCGTTTACAAAAACATTCTTTAATCCCTGGCCGGACTGGCAAATGAGGATTGCTTCGAAATAAAAGCCTCCCTTACTCCCTTTTTCATTTCGTCGTAATTGTTACATTTCACACCGGCTTACTATTTGTTTCTTACGAATAGGCTGGGCGCTAGAAAATGTTTTCTTTTGCTAACAACGCTATTTGGTCGGTTTTTACTGATCGCGTGATTGAACGACGTACTATCGAGGATGGAAAGCTTACAAAAAATATTTTGTTATTTAAAGTCACCTACCATCAAAATCTAACTTTAATAAACATTTATTTAATATATAAAGGTAATATTTGAACTGTCGTTTGACTGAATTATTCTAATTAGGTTCGGCTAAATTTAATATTCCTGATATTAGTTTCGAACGTTGATTTTATTGATTGATTTTTGGTTTAAATTATAATTTGAAGTTTTATAACTTCTTAATTATTTTTTTGTGCTTGTAGGACCCTCTGCATGGTCCAGATCACTACCATCTTATTCATTAACCTACCGCCAAGCAACAGTGTTCGCATTATTGTGTTTAGGTGTGGGAATAAGACATCCGGTGAAATTACTAGCAAAGAGACATTCCATCTTAGTCCTCAGGGTTGGCAACTCATTTGAGGTCTTAGGATTGCAGTCTTAAGAATTAAAATATCTATGGGTCTCAGATTCCACTTACCATTAGGCCTGAGTGTGTTGCCTAGAAGTTTGTATGGTGGAAACAGGACCGCTGGACCTTGGGACTCAAAATTTGCAGGGAATTTTCCTTGGATATACTAGCGGTGCGATAGCGGCGGATAAACTGAGACCCTATTAGGGTCCATGTTTAGAACTATATTTTAATGTAAGACCTCTGTAAATACCATGGATGCAATAAATTGAATATGAATATGAATATGGATTTTTTTGAAATTCATCCCCTAAGGCGTAATTGGGACGACTAGCGGAAAATTAATTTTACACATACGAAGTCGCTGGTGACCAGTAGTAAATAAGATAAAGTAGTGCCTCTTTTACAGGAAACATTATATTCGATAATACCGGCCAACTAGACGCATGTTCAGCGCTTGCATAGTGCAAAAAATCCCTAAACATACATAGATAATATGTCGATCTGCGGGTCTAATTTGGTCGTGTTTATCGACGTGGCTAAAACATCTGTCACTTTCTGACCAGCATGTCAGTGCGAGAGTGACGGAAGCTTTATCCACCGCGATAAAAGCGCCGATAATACGGGACCTGCTTTGTTTGAATGAACTCTCGTTACAATACGTATAGATACGTCAATTTATATAACTTACGTGTTTGGTTGAAATTGAATATGTCTGTAACATGAACAGTACACTTGACCGACGTCCGCCCTTCGACAGCAGTATCACGTTGCAAATTATATACCGATGCTTCTGGAAGGGGATTAGGAACCATCATGTTATCTAAGACGTTAATCATTTACTGATTCATTTTCCTAGTTGGTTCTAATTCAAACTAATATTACTAATGGGAAAGTGTGTTTGTCTTAGGTTTTTACAGATAAATAACTGATTTTAATAGGAAGTTTGACTCCTTTTGAAAGGACGCAGGATAACTTTTAGATTTTAATGAATTTTTATTTTATACGGTAAGAATGTAAACGAGCACTTAGGCCATCTGATTCTAAGTGGAATCTGAGACCCTTAAACATTTAAATTCTCAAGACTGCAGTCCTAAGACCTCAAATGCGTTGCTAACCCTGAGGACTACTAAGATGGAATGCCTCTATGCTAGTAATTTCACTGGTTGTCTTATTCCCACGCTGGAAGTCAACAATGCGAACACTGCTGCTTGACGGTGGGTTAATGGTTAAAATGGTGATAGGGTTTAGAACCAGGTCAGGAGTCAGGTATCACGGTGGCGCTGCGCCATGCGTTTTAGCCGTTCCTTTGTCTAAATCAAGTGTCGTATATTATTATCCCGTGTTTTTACCGGGTTAGAATAGTGCCACTCCATGTCTTCCCGTGAATGTCGTAAGAGGCGACTAAGAGAATAAAGGCTTGTAGTACTGTTAGGTGATGGACTTGTTTGTCACTAATACACTGGTAAATATCTTAGCCTAATACTTTAAAAAGTGAAGTAAAAATAAGTAAGAAAATATTTAACAAAAATTACGGTACATAAACAAAACTCTAAGCGGCGCTTGTTTATCAGGTGACGTGCGTCTGGATTAACCGGTATTTTAAGATCAAAACCGGTTAGTTCGAAAAAACTTAAAAAAAAACCGGTTTAGGCGAACGGAACCGAAATTAAATGGATTTGCGTCATGTAGTAACGATTTGAAAATTTAACCGGTTTCCGAGCCCTGACTTAAACATCAGAGTACAATTTTGCTTGAGCAAATTGATTCAATTTGCCGTTGACATGTAAACATAATATCGTACCCTTGTGATATATTCCAACAACCATTATAATATTACTCATGGAAGCATCTTACAATATCAAGTCGTACTCATCAACAGTATGAAAAAAAATGTTTTCCATTTTCAGCGCGTATTTACATACACTGAAGAGCGAAACGGGTCATGTACCGACGAATTTATACGAAAAGTGACTCGATTATATTGCTGTTAGTTGTAATTGGGTTCTTACACTAATTGGGTACTCGGCATGCCAACTGAAATGGAATTAGAACGTAATGTAAAATAAGATACCGTAATTATACTATAAAAAGAAGAAAATAAGTGTTGTTATTATGAATTGTCGCTTGGTAACAAAAAAAAACTGGACAAGAGCATGTTGGACCATGCTCAGTGTAGGGTTCCGAAGGCGTTAAGTACTACAACACAACACTACAACTTCTTGCCGCCGTCTTAGATTATTTTAGTAGGTATAAACACTTTTGTCGCCTGTATCTCAAGCACCAATGTTGTCTACTTAGTCGTGATAGTTTTGCTTTTAAATTCGTTATATGCGCTTTCATTTAAGTTTTTTTTTATACTATAGTTTTGGCTGGCATATCTAGCGACACCCTACGTTATGGGGTAGACGAGAAAAAAATACATCTCTAAGTTACGAGTAGGGGAGGTACACTAAAAAACACTTTTATTAAGATTTTATTTCACCACTTTGTTGGCATGACTAATATGCATATTCATGCCAAATTACAGCTTTCTAGTACTAAGAGTCTCTGCGCTAGGCTGGATGGACGAACATGGCGAAACTATAAGGGTTCCTAGTTTGACTACGGAACCCTAAAAAGCGTACCTCAACAACCAAATATAATAGAGCAGGTACTACCAATTCCCGCGCCTCCGTCCGTTTCGAAGTAGTTTATCGTTTTTCGAGAACAGTCCAATTTTCCGGTACAAACATAGTTTTTACTTAGGTATCAATTTAAAGACCACAGCTGCGTGAAATTTGATAATTTAAGCCCTCCGAAGTCAACAAGCTCCTTATACTCCTCAGGCCCACCATACTACGAACAGGCAGATTTTTGCCATTGGAAATTTGAAACTATCGGCAACTAAATAAAGTTCAATATCCTTTGCTCTTAAATACAATTTTCAATGCTGAAATAAATTAAAATGAACTTTATGCTCATCACTATAGAGTTTTAACTAAATTGTCTTTATTTTATACCTCCTCTAGCATGTGTTAAAATTACACCGACAAAGATGTAAAATGAAACCTTAAAAAAACACTATGTGATCGAGTGAGGTTCATTGGATACTTAGCTCTTAATATTATGCATATGGTATATTTTTTTACATTTGGGGCACTGTGTAGGAATTTTTTAACTCGAAAAGTGTTATTGCGACTATATGTTTATTCATACCAAATTAAAGCTTTTTAGTACTAAGAGTCTCTGAGCTAGGCTACAGATAGACGGATGGACATGGCAAAACTTTTAGGGTTCCTAGTTTTACTACGGAACAAAAAAAAAAATATTCCTTCATAGTACCCTTTGTTTTTCAAGATAGTATAGTAACAACTTTGGACCGTACACTGAGCATGGCCCGATATTTTTTAAAGCTAAAAAAATACGGCTGGTCCTATTTCAAAACTCACTAACAATAACATCGACCACCATATTTGTGTGTTTACGTTATTCATCCACTATCCTTTCGCGCGAGGCGTTTTAAACTTTGTTTCCTGTTTCCAGGAGGATAATATTTAAGTTGAGTTTTATAAATTAAATTTTGAACCTTACTGGCTTCCCTTGCTACGATTCGGTACATAAAACATAATCTAATATATAAAATTCTCGTGTCACAGTGTTAGTTACTATACTCCTCCGAAACGGCTTGACCTTGGCAGTAGGTCTGAGAATCGGCTACAAAAAAAAAATGCAGCAGGCGAAGCCGCTGGCGGGTCGCTAGTTTACTATACATCTGTTGTTTTCAAGTTATCTTAAAATGGAGGTGAGCGTGCAGTAGGGCCCTCATTAATTTTATTGTGTTTTCTAATAAACTAAAGTAATATCTTTAAATCAAAGAGCGCTTTACTGTTGTACAAATGAATACACAATATATAGAGAATATGACATAACAACAATTGAACTATGAGTGAGCAACTTAATGAAAAAAGGTGGCCAACCTGGTTATTAAACTGTGTCATGTATGCTATATATTGCGTATTCATTTGTACAACAGTAAAGCACTCTTAGATTTAAAGATAATACTTTAGTTTATTAGAAAACATAATAAAAGGAATGAGGGCGCAACTGGACGCTCGGCGTCTTCTTAAACATGAATTACATAGGTTAGGTTGGGTTAGACTTGTGACAATCATAAAACCCAAACTCCTGCCCCTAGAAAAGCCTGTCTATGAAATGAAAATTCTGTGAAGTTATACGTTCTTTAAAATAAGTGTCGGTGAAACAAGGGTAAACCATACAAATTACCCAAATATCTATTAAGTGTAACTATAAAATTTTATGAAATTCCTCGAATCCCCTGTTTGAAGTCGGTTAATAAATATCGCAAATTCATCAAATAAATGCAGTAAAAACCGGACGTTCGAAATAAAAAGACCATAATATACTCTCACATAAAATTTGTTAAATTACATTCTTGTAATCCATGATTGCACAATATTTTAACGAAATAACAGTTTTAATTTTGTATACCCAAATTAATAGAACAAAAACCGCCGAAAACTCCAAACAATGGATGAGCACACCGACCACTGCAGCATTCGCTGTTATCCTCGCACTGTAAAAAAAACCATTGAATTATTCAACTATAGTCAAGAGTCATGAAAATTACTAAGTACTAACAGAATTTCCATAGAAAGTGATCCGTTTTTATTGCTCAATACATATCTAAATGTTTCTACTTTAGTTTCTGCCGTGCGGTTGCCGGGTTAGAATAGTGCCACTCCATGTCTAACCGTGGATGTCGTAAGAGGCGACTAAGGGAGTAAAGGCTTGTAGTACTGTTAGGCGATGGGCTTGCAACCTGTCACTAATTACACTAGGAAACTTCTTGGTCTGAGTGCAAAATGTGGTTACAGTATTTTGAACAAGTCTTTTCGGAGTTGTTGGTATTTCTGTAGCTCTGCCTACCCAAATCTGGGAATGAGGCGTGATGTTATGTACGAGTATTTAGTGTACATTAGTATTTGAAGGATGTTAAGGTACTTACACGTCCCATCAGGCCAATACAAGCATCTCCTTCAGCGTTGGCCATCGCAATGATCATAACAGCTAATAGTATAATAAGATTCCACATTTTTCTGGTTATAGATTCTGTAAAAGTTAATACAATACTTTAACAGCCAAAACCATACGCAATTCTTAGTTTCTCAATTTGTACAACTTTCCTTGGATAAATTCTTGGAAATTTTAAAGAATATTCTTATTTTTAACACAGTTACATCAGCTTTATTTGTGACTTACTAACAAACTATTTTAATTTTCCCTTTAATTTTCAGATTGACATGAAATTCGGCATACATAGTATTGGACATTTATGTAGACGACACTATCAAATTGTGAATTTATAGTTACATAGACGACAATCTCAAATTGTGAATTAATACTGTCATCTACACACAGGTACGATTACTGTAAGTTTACCACTGACAGAGAGTTTGCCTTCATTTAATTTTCGTCTTTAACTTCATACAAATTCATATCTAAATCTTATTTTTGCCGTTGGTAATTTTATTTTAATTCATTAATACTTAGAGGCAATGAGTTTACCAACAGCAAAAAAGACACTGCAGATACGAATTTGAGTAAGCACGACTACATTTATTTAAGTAACTTAAATAAAAAATTACTATAATAGTAGAGCAACTTACCCGATCAATGCTTCGTAAGGAAGAATAATTTTGTAACTGTTTGAAATGTCAAAACGGTCCTTTTTATACACGAACAAAACCAGTCATAGGGGGGAAAGATAGTGAATAATGCATACAAGGATTGCCCTAACGAGGATAAAGGGTATTTGTCATATTTATTGCTACTTGGGTCATTCTTCTTTTTTACCGACAATTGCCTGTCCTCATTTTACCATACGTTATCAGTTAGAGTATTGATTATTAATGTTTTAGTGTTAGAATATACGTCCAAAAATTTATTCATCTGTTAGTACTAAGTAATCTTTCACTTTCTCTATCCAGTGTTTTTTTTTTTATAAGTTTGTTTTCATAGAATCGCGTGACAGAGTGGTAATACAAAATTTAGTCTCCTCTGAAAACGGCCACTCTGTCACAGTATATTCTGAAAAACCACCATAAAGAAAAAAACATTATCGCCACCGAAATAATCATGAATTAGTCCAAATAAAAACCGTAATTATCAATAGTTGAAAAACGCAAAATATAGAAAAATGACGATGTATTGTCGGTAAAAAAGTAGAACGACCCACTTATAGTTAACTAGCGATCGCTCACGACTTTGTACGCTAGAATTTGTTTCCTGCTATTCCCTCTATGTTAATCTTTTAGGGGATGAATATGTAGCACCCCAAGGATATCCAAAGACTGTCAAGTTTCAAGCTCTTGGTCCAGCGGTTTCAGCTGTGTGTTGATCGATAAATCAGCCTTTGCTTCACAAATTTGCCATTTTTTATTTTTTTTTTATGTTAAGGAGAAGGCACACAAGCACTCAGGCCACCTGATGGTAAGTGGAATCTGAGACCCCAATCCCAAGACCTCAAATGCGTTGCCAACCCTAAGGACTAAGATGGAATGCCTCTATGCTAGTAATTTCACCGGTTGTCTTATCCCCACACCGGAACACAACAATGCGAACACTGTTGCTTGGCGGGTGGTATATGGAGAGAAAGTACCTTAAATACTGTAGATTGGGAATTTTACTAAAAGAAGATTTTTTTTTTTTAAATATGTAAACTTTATTCAAAGACTTTTAAATAATCACTTCTCGGAACCGGGAATCAAAACTATTAAATGTGAAATCTAAGAATTTTCTAATGTCTAGGAATCTTAATAATACATGTAATCGCTACCCACAAAATAAATCTTTTCCTATTAACATGAACCCTCCCTTAAATTTAAACTATTTCGTAGTAAATGCTTTAATATGTGGCGACAAATTTGGCACAAAGGACCTAATTTAGGTGGTTTACCCTCCAAGGGTACATTCCCGTGTCTACCTCAGGCCACAGGCTAGAATGAAAACTACATGTAATAAAAACTCATATTTTTGTACAAGTTTGTTTGCGACTGAACAAATAATTACGTTTTTTTTACACACATACACACTTTCATTCCCAAAGTGATGTAATGCCAACAATTTTAAAAATACTTGTTTATAATTCTGTAACCATATTTTGCACAATTAGGCAAAGATATTTCCATGTGTATTACAATACAATACAATACAAATATTCTTTATTGAACACCAAATACAAATACAGCATGAAAAGTAAAATACAAATGAAAAGTGACAGGATGTATTAGTGGCAGGTTGCAAGCCCATCGCCTAACAGTACTTCAAGCCTTTACTCCCTTAGTCGCCTCTAACGATATCCACAGAAAGATGTGAAGTCGCACTACTTTAACCCGTCAACAATACCGTGAATAAAATAAATATTTTTTAACGCAATTATAACAATCGTATATGGCATCGTGTTCTGTTTCATCGTGTTATTTTCATAGCCATTAAATAGGCGATTTCCTAAAATGACAAAAATAATATTTATATCCGGTTTTGTCACAACAAAAAACCGTAATTGTGCTGAATAGTTATGTAGGTTTTGAGTAAATTTCCTATCCAGCACTGTTATTTTTATTTTATTTTTTCCTTTTTCTTTTAATAAAATTGTAGTTCTGTCTTAAATTGTCAATGCTGTATACTAGCTAAGTAAGCACCTTCTATTTAAAATTATGTTTATGTAAGGTTTTTATTTTACTATCTCATTATAAGGTCTGATTATAAGTATTTGTTTAATAGTAAGTAATTAATTACAATTTCATTTATTTATTAGTTTGTGCAACGTTCCGTCCGTCTGTCGCATTCGGTGCTGGCTGAAAATCAGCGCTGCAGGCGCCTAGCACCTCAGCATCATGCTGAGCCAGTATCCGATTCACTTCCACGAAGGCACACCTAACTACCACTTTGTCTTTTACTTTACTGTTTTAACTTTTTGTGTGTCTTGTTGTGTTTAGTGAATAAATGTATTTTTCTTTTCTTTCTTTCTTTTCTTTTTAAATATTTTTTCCCATAAGCTACATTTTCCCTAACTGTATTTTTATTTAAATATCGATTTTCGATCCAGCAATATTTTATAAAGCCGATATGAAAATAATTGTAGAAATATTGGTCATAAATTGAGTAAGGTTATATTCAAAGTCATCCCCATACAATAAATATCAGGGTACAATCTCACACAAATGCCTCAATTCTAGTAATTTAACCGGTTGTCTTATCCTTATACCGGATAATAAAAATGCGAAGACTCCTGCAGGCAGTAGATTAAAGATAAGAATGTTGGTAACGATCGGGGCTGAGATTCTTCACGGTAAAAACGATATTGCCTTTGATGTGTTTCCATATTGTCAACGTTTTGATAACTCTTATTTACTTGACAAAAATGGAGTAGGTATGGTTAGGTAGGTAGGTAGATTAGAATCGAGACGCCGAGTCAAGGACGTCCCTATTGTTAACGGGTTCAATCGAGTTCAAGGTCAAGCCGTCGTTATTGTATATTAGGCCGCAGTGTGTAGAACCTTCCAGTAACGAACTATCTGGAGCGTCCCCGGCGGGTCAAGGGTCATCGGTTATTCGTGAAGGCATTCTGGAACATTAAGGGATCGGGTGTATAAAATATAAGGCACGTGCGCCGTGATTTATTCATTACTTGGAGAGCGAACAGTGCGAACAAGAGCGATTACCAAGCGATCATCTAAGTACATATTCGACGTTTACTGTGCGACAATTGTTTGTAACGGTTAAGTGAGTGCGTTGTTAAAGTCTGTTTTTAATCATCGGTGTATTCGTGCATTTCTATCAGTTACCACCACGTACGTAACATTACTAAAACACGTCAAACGCAATATCGTTTTAACCCAGTGAGGAAGAGGGCCTTGATCTACACAAAAAAGAATTAACATAGTTAGAAATCATATGATACGTCAATCGTTGTATTATGCGGTTTGCAAGTTAAAATCCAGTCTTGAGTCATGACGTGCGTTTTCCTGTTCGGTTTAGTTATGTATTAAATATAACGTTTTTTCCATTATTAATTGAATGAGTAATCTCTTGCATCAAAGAATCCGTATGCACTCGTAAAGGAGAATGCCCATATAATGCCTGGAATGTACAGAGATAACCTATATGCCGAAAAACATGTTATAATTAAATATAAATATACTCATTAAATTGAAGTCTGATAATGATGGGAGTATTATGTACATTTTTTATAGACTTTTACTTGAACATTCACTCATGTTTACTCGTATCTGTAATATTATAAATGGCGTGAGACGCCACTTCCATAAAAATAACACTATGAAATCGATTGTCATCGCCGCCGCCCGCTGTCGTCCAGTCCGTGGACTTACGCCTTCATCGCCCTCACCCTAAACCAGTCATGAAACCACTATTTTCATGTACCTTACCTATGTATACCTACTTTGTTTGTAAACATACTAAACGTCTTTATTCGTTTTGAACGAGTTTGAGATGAAAATTGTCTTTGTCTATTTGTATAAAAATAACAGCGTTTCACCGACTTTTTGAGTACTTAATCACTGAAAGTGTTTTCGGAACTTACAATTTCGTAGCATATTTTGGTGTATAATTGGTTCTTGTACATCTCAGGCATTTTTTTGTAGGAGAGATGGGCATTCCCCTTTAATATGATTAAACATGTTGGTGTTGGTTATTTTGACGTTGTTTTAATCAAGTCAACTTCGATCTACTTCTCACTATAAGAACAGGCTGAAATTTTAAAAACATTATGGAGCATCGGTGACAATATTATAGCTTGGTGTGACATGGCCCTTTAATCCAGTTTAGTGTGGGTACATATTATTCTATCGAAACACCTTTCAGCAAACGTATCACAGAATTTTCATTTCATCGGAAGGTTTTTCTCGACGCACGAGACAATTTTATTTGGTAGCTATTGTTGGAGTAAGAAATAGCGTTCCATGAAATAAAATTATGGATACATTATGGATACATTTTATCTATTCAACATTGTTCGAAATTTCGTTAAATAAGTTTTAACTGCACATCTTATCTTGGGAGTGACCCTGCCTTCGAAGCTAGGGGTCCTGGGTTCAAATCCCGGTAAGGGCAGATATTTGTGTGATGAGCACGAGTATTTTGTTCCTGAGTCTTGGATGTTTTCTATGTATTTAAGTATATATTTCTCTGTATAAGTAAGTTTATCGTTGTCTAGTACCCATAGCACAAGCCTAGAGCTTAGTTGGGACTAGGTCAATTTGTGTGACATTGTCCCGTGATATTATATTATATTATTATTATTATCTCATCTTACAGATGGACCCTTTCGGATACACTTCGACCCCTTTAGGACATACATAATGTCACGCCTTTATTCTCAGAGTGGGGTAGGCAGAGCAACAGAATACCAACAACTCTAAACTTGTTGATAATTCTGTAACCACATTTTGCATAGTCAGGCTAAGATGTTGGCCAGTGTATTAGTGACAGGTTGCAAGCCCATCGCCTAACAGTACTACAAGCCTTTATTCCCTTAGTCGTCTCTCACTACATCCACGAGAAGACATGGAGTGGCACTATTCTAACCCGGCAACCACACGGATAACCCTTTAGGATATTTTGTTAAATTACCCTCTTGCACACTCAGCTGTTCGAATGTGCAGTGTATCTCACGATGTTTTTCCTTCACCGTAAGAGCATCGGGTAATGTACCGCGGGGATTCGAACTCGGTACCTTACGATCACGAGTCGACCCCTTAAGTCACTAGGCCACCGATGCTATCCCTTACTGCCCATAGTTTGAAGTGTCGTATCTCAGTGTGTATTTAGATATATAGGTTTTTCGAGTGATATTTATTTATTTACTCATTGAAAAGATTCAAAAACCAAACTGTAGCTTATATAGTTTTTCTTTTTTTTTTGACTTACGACTTTGCAGTGAAACTTGAAGTTTTTTTTTTTATGTTAAGGAGAAGGCACACGAGCACTCAGGCCACCTGATGGTAAGTGGAATCTGAGACCCATAGACATTTGAAATCTCAAGAAAATCATCCTAAGACCTCAAATGCGTTGCCAACCCTGAGGACTAAGATGGAATGCCTCTGTGCTAGTGATTTCACCGGTTGTCTTATCCCCACACCGGAACACAACAATGCGAACACTGTTGCTTGGCGGGTGGTTAATGGATAAGATGGTGGTAGCGATCCGGAGTTTGCAATCTATTTAATGAAAACCAAAAAAATGAGCCAGAGTTAAAAACTAGGACTTTCAAGACTGTACTTCTACCTGTAGCCAAATGACGGATGCCCGACTTTTTGCAATCTAAGATATCCGCCAAGGCAGGCAAGGCAATTCATACAAATTTATCGGACTATTAGCTCACCTTGATTCTATACTATTGTTATCGCACCATTGACATTATGACAGGATCCTGGTAACCTTAGGAGAAGGAAGATGGCCGATTGAAAAATGCCAGGCGTTTCTTTTTGTTTTATTATTGTATTTTTATGGCATGGAGAAGGCGAAAGCGCATACATGCGCCAGCGCCACTTGGCCCCTTTTTCACCATACCGACAATGACAGGTTACAGGTGACATTTCATTGTACATGATACAGCTTATATATGAAACCCAGTGATGTATCAATGTGTTAACTTTGAATGAATACTGAATTGTCACCTGTCACGTGTCATTGTCACAATGGTGAAATAGTGGAATGATGATAAGTGGGATCTGTGGTATTTTACTCACGAGCTAGTGGTTACGAGCTCTCTTAACGTTAAGAATGTAATTACAATATCGAAGCAAGGTGAATCAATATAATGTAGAATAAAGATCCTTTACATTATCAGTGTCATGCACACGACTCACAAAGCGACTTTTTGCAATAAACGCCACTTTAACCCCCAGCGTTAAAAGAGGGGTGCTAAATTTAAGTTAGTGTGTATCTATGTATATATCTATGGCGTCATAGGTAGCTTATAGACTTATTTATAAATAATAAATATCAGGGGACAATCTCACACAAATTGACCTAGTCCCAAACTAAGCTCTAGGCCTGTACTATGGGTACTAGAGAAGGAAAAACATCTAGACACGCGGGAGCGTGTCAAGCCAAGTTCAAGAAACAGAACTGGCGAGCCGCACCGTGTGTAATATTACACGAACCATTTGGAGCCACTTTTGACCCCCTCATAAATCAAAAACTATTTTACATAAACGTATCAAATTTGCCTCATATATTGAGACTTGCGAGATACATATGTGTTCTAAATTTCATAAGCTTATCTCAAACGGTTATTTAGATATTAATGTCCAAAATTCCTCATTTTTATCACTGACTGACCTATAGACCAAAACTCTAACCCAGTTCCAGATGACCTAGAGAGTTAAAATTTGGTATTCAGATAGGTAATTAGATGAATACAAAGGAATAAATAAAAAACTGGCAATTTTTAAATAATTAGATTCTATTATGAACGCTTAACATAAATACCTAATATTACTTAGGGTACCTACGTTATTAACTGGGATTAATTATTATTTTTATATTTAGCGCACATCAATAGTGTATAATCATTACCTACTCATAAATAATGATAAAGTAATAGGCATTTAGATTTTCGGTATATACACGACGCGCGCGCGTCGAGTGACGCCGGAGCGGCGCTGCGCTGTGACAACCGAATCGAACCGTTGACGCGAACGTGGCCGAGTTGTCTCTCGATATCTGACCTATAAGGTTGCGATTCATGCTGCGAAATTGCTAAGTTTTCTTAAGGAAAACTTATAATTTGTAGTAATTAAGTTGGTGGAGGTGCGCTTTTGATTCCAATAAAATATTTTTCTTTCTTTCTTTCTTTCTAATATTATTATTACAATTTCTTTAATAAGTAGGTACGTACGTATAGTATTATAGTATAGGCAATAGTTTATATAAATAATCATTTTATAGTTATAAGTAGGTAGGTGTATATACTTATTATTATTACAATTCCTATAATAAGTAGGTACGTAGGTTTAGTATAGTATAGGCAATAGTTTAAATAAATAATAATTGTAAAAATTATTCTCTGCTGTGGGCTTGGCAATGCAATTGTTTTATATTTATAAAGTCTACTTTTAGTTTTGAATTTGTCCTTTTAAAAGGACCCACGGCGTTACGAGGATATGTACTTACCTACAAAAAGTAATGATATCCCACCAAAAACATAAATGTAAAAAAGGAGAGCCAAGTTCAATACAACAATTATTCTCTGCGCTGTGGGCTTCGCCGCAAAAAGAATGGAGATCTGAGATTGAGTGCCAAGTTCTATGCAAAATCCAAATATGTAGTCGAAGGGCTGACTTGGCTGGTTTTCCCATACGAATTATATAGCCTTCGCATGTTCTAAACCTGTTACCTTTCGGTTCTTATTTTATTATTTCGAAAATTTGGCTTGCTGGTAGAAACTACCCATCGAACATAAGGTTCTTCCATGACTGTGTTAAAGTAGGTACTTAATAATAATTCGTATGGGAAAACCAGCCAAGTCAGCCCTTAGACTACATATTTGGATTTAGCATAGAACTTGGCACTCAATCTCAGATCTCCATTCTTTTTGCGGCGAAGCCCACAGCGCAGAGAATAATTTTTGTATTGAACTTGGCTCTCCTTTTTTACATTTATGTTTTTGGTGGGATACTTATATAGAGAAATACATACTTAAATAATTATATAGAAAACATCCAAGACTCAGGAACAAATATTCGCGCTCATCACACAAATATCTGCCCTTACCGGGATTTGAACCCAGGACCGCTGGCTTCGGATTCAGGGTCACTGCCAACTAGGCCAACGTGTCGTCGTGTGTTTGGAAGCGCTTTTCTTAAAAGAGACCTTTTTTTGACAGGATTTTTCATAGGCTTCTTGAAACATGTTGAGCCATTTGAGAGATATCAGCTCTGAAAGAAGGGTTATGTAATCCATCTAAACCTAAAATACGCGTGTCTGATCGACAAATTTTAATTTTATACACTTTAAACTATTATGATATTGCAAATCAACGCAGATACATTAAAACGGGGCCCCAAACGTTCACAGTCCCGTGTAAACTAAAGCAGCCGTAGCTTATCTAGGCTGTGCAGGGGCCAATATTTGCACAGTCTGTTTGCTCACGAAATTCAAGATGGAAGTTTGCACTGTGATAAACAAATGCTTTCGTATACGAGTATCTGTCTTCCATTACTGCGATGAGACTCTAAAGTTAACAAATAGCATGTTTAGCACTGTCGTTTACGTGTTTAGTGTATTCAGCGAAATGTCTTCTGTTACTAGGTGTTGTCTTTCATATTATCGTCAACATTACAATAGTTCTTATATGCTTGACGGTAATGTGAATTTTACACAAATTCTTTTACCATCAAGGCGATAAGGTCATGGAAGGCTTTGCCTGTGGAGGTACGACGTGCTAAGTCTGTTGCCATTTTTAAAAGCAAGCTAAATGATCATTTTCTATCTCATGCTTCGTCTGTTCTCATTGTTTGGCTGTTTTGGAGGATTTATGTATGTATATATCATATGTATTAAGTATGTATTAATTAAATTATTTACTTTATTTATTTATATTTAGTCTATACATAAATAGTTTTAATTACAAAATTGAAATAATTTAATTGTTTCTTGTAGTTATTTAGTTTGAGTTCTAAACGAATTAGTTTACACCGCCTGCCATGAATTAGTGTCCTCAGTAATTTCTCTTACAACGTTGTCTGGAAGAGATCGCTATTTAGCGGTAAAACCGCCTGTTGTATAGCTATGATTTAAATGTACTGTTCCGTGTTCTGTTTTAATTTTTTAATCTTTCTTTTTCAATTAAGAGTATTTGTATTGTATTGTGTTGTAATGGCAACCGAGTTAAAAATAAAACGATAACATGTCAAAGGCAAAAACGGTTTTGTCTAGAAGAATGAAGGCCCTGTCATATTATAGTCACGACTATCGTGGTGGATACATCATTCGCTTTCGTACTTGCATACTTGTCAAAAAGTGAAAAGGGTTGTATTAACATTGTATCCAAAATCAAAGCAACCGTAGTCGCCTGAGCTTGCGAAATTCCAGATGGATGTTTGTTCTAGGATAAACAAATGTTTTCGTATACGAGGATCTGTTTTCCATTACTGGGATGACTCTAAAGCTGATAAATAGTGTGTCTAACACTGTCGTTTACGTGTTTAGTACGAGTATATTCAGCGAAATGTCTTATGATACAATACAATACCAATACTCTTTATTGAACACCAAAAAAAAAACAAAACACGGAACAGTAAATTTAAATCATAGGTATACAACAGACGGTCTTACCGCTAAATAGCGATCTCTTCCAGACAACCTTGTTAGAAAACGAATTCGTTTAGAACTCAAACTAAATATAAATACATAAAGTAAATAATTTTATAAATACATATAATATATACATACATACATCCTCCAAAACAGCCAAACAATGACAACACACGAAGCATTAGATAAAAGGATAAAAAAAATGTAGAAAAAGTAAAGAAAATCATAAGGAAGTCAAAGAAAATGATCCTTTAGCTTGCTTTTAAAAACACATCGTGTGACCTGTGATATGTTTATAGTATTACATTAAAAACAGTAAAAGTCAACATAACTTATTTGACAATTAAAATTATTATTAAGTTATAAATGTTTACATAAGTCAAATTGAATTTTTCAATAGTAAATATACATACATACATAATATCACGCCTTCATTCCCAGAGTGGGATAGGCAGAGCTACAGAAATACCAACAAATCTAAAAAGACTTGTATATAATTCTATATCCACATTTTGCACAATCAGGCTAAGAAGTTTACTAGTGTATTAGTGACAGGTTGCAAGCCCATCGCCTAACAGTACTACAAGCCCTTATTCCCTTAGTCGCCTCTTACAACATCCACGGGAGGGGTGCGGGGGGGGTGTACACGTCCTGGTGTGCGGCGCTGGGCTACAGGCACGCTCCTCTCTGTCCTACCATCACGTCCATGTCGTGCACCCTGGAAATACTAACAGTCGGAACGGGCGCCGCACTTTTACCATCCACCCCGGACTGTTTAGTAGCTAAGATGGAGGACACCAACCTGGAACGGCACTCCCACCTTCCAGGGGATCCCTTACCCGATTTCCCGTCTATGATCCTGATTCAACCCATTCCCTACTCTTCCTTTCTCTACCCAGTCCCAGTGATCCCTCATCTTCCTTCCCTTCCCTTTTTCCTTTAGTCAGTAGCCCCTACTTCAGATGGGAGTCTTTTCCTCTGGAGTGGAGGCTGCAGACTAATTTCATTCTAGGCAGCGGCTAGCAATCTCATGAATAAACTTCAGGTTATTGCTAGCCGCTGATGAGAGTGACAACAAAACCCAATCCAAGGTGTTAATCTACCGTGCCGATGGATGCGTGGCTGAGGGATGAGCTCAGTCTCGAACGGTGTCTCCACGAAACCGGGGCGAATCGTGGAGTAATCAGCCCTTCAGGCGGCAAGCGGGGCTCTGCCGTCTGTGACCTTTTAGTTCCCTAGCTAATCGTGGGATTAGAATGGCAGATGAAGATAAAGAAATAAATTTAAATTTATCGACAATTTCTTCCGCCCTGGATTCTATCCAGGACGGATTTAACAGTATCAAGGCGAGGAGTTCTGAAAAAGACTCTGCTACGCCTGTTTCATGCCTGGAGGTTATGGAGTTGGGAGTTGTGGTCGACAGAGACGTCTCGAATGTCTCTGGTACGCCCGATGTACCTCTTCATACCGAAGGGCAAAAACATAGAAGGATGTCGGGTGCTGCGCGCAAGCGTTTCCGCAAGCTCGTGGGCACTGCAGGGATAGCCGTTGAGCAGGCCCTTGAAATGTGCCGCAAGCCTTGGAAGGACATCCCCGTGAAGATGACGCCCTCGGAGAAAGCCCCTGTCAAAAGGGGAAGATCCGAGGAAGAGTCTCCACAGGGACACACCTCGAAAGCCCCGAGACTGTCCTCTGAAGCTGCAGGTGGCCCCAAACCCCACAGCTACAAGGAAGTGGTAGGGTCCTCGCGCGTAGGGATCCGTAACTCGGAACCTATGAGCGAGGACCAAATGAAGGTGATACACCGTCACCTAAACCTGGCCATTGCGAGGCAATGCTCGGATGGAGGTGGACCACAATTTCTGGGTTTCACGCACAAGACAGGGTGGATCCTGGTGACTTGCGTCAACCAGCGTAGCCAGGACTGGCTTGTGGGTGAAATCCCGAAGTTGAAGCCGTGGCCGGAGGCGAACCTCTCCGTCATTCCAGAGGGGGAGCTGCCCAAACCGGCCACGGTAACCACCTTCTTCCCGGAGTCGGAGGCGGCCTCTACCGAGGAGGCCCTTGCCCTACTCAGGGCGCAGAACAAGGGCCTCAACACCGGGCTCTGGAGGGTGCTGGGCGACAGGGCGGAACAGGGAGGAAGGGTAGTCACCCTATCCCTGGACGAACCCTCCTTTGAGACCCTGAAAGCCGGGGAGTATGAGGCGGCCCTGGGCTTTAAAAGGGTTTTCTTCAAACCCAAGGGGCAAGGGCCAAATCCCACCCTTACCACCACCACAACTATGTCTGCTGCTCCGACCCAGAGTGCTCCTAAAACCCAAGGCTGCAAAAGCCATGGGGGCAGGGCGCACTCTAGGGGAGGTGCCAGCAGAACAGTCGCCGATCGGGGTGGACCCTCGACCTCAGCAGCCAGAGGACGGCAAACGCCTCTAGCAGCAACGAGGGGCGGAGGGACCCGACCGGCTGCAAAAAGGGGGAAGTAATGGCTTCCTCCCCCACACCGGCGAGGATCCTGCAGGCGAACCTCCACCACGCAGCTGCGGCAACAGCGGTGGTTGAGTGCCGCCTTGCAGGCAACATCGACCTCGCTCTCATACAAGAACCGTGGGTTCGAAACTCGACCATCCTGGGACTGAACTCCGTTGGTAAGGTTCTATATAATACGAACGGAGCTAAGCCAAGGGCGTGTATTGTTTTCAGCAAAAACACTAACTTTTTACCTGTTCCAGAGTTATGCACTGATGACCTTGTAGCAGCGTATGTAGCTCCGAGGGGATGGAATGGGTCTAGAGTAATTCTGTGCTCGGCCTACCTTCCTGGAGACAAAGCGGACCCCTCTGCGGAACTCTTTCCTGTGGTCGACTACGCCCGGAAACACAACGCGGAACTACTGGTGGGATGCGATGCCAACGCCCACCACACCAACTGGGGGAGTACCGACATCAATGGTAGGGGTGAGTTGCTACATGAATTCCTACTAACCAATTTACTCCAAATCCTGAATCTAGGCTGTGTACCAACCTTTAACACCAGAGCTAGGAGTGAAGTTTTAGACATAACATTTGCCACTGCAAATCTCGCCAGGCACGTCCTAAACTGGAAGGTAAGCGATGTGGAATCTCTGTCGGATCATAGACACATTTGTTTCAATCTGACTAGTCAACTGAGCAATCAGACTGTTACTTTTAGGGATCCTAGACGAACTGACTGGGAGGGTTACCGCAACTCCCTAGATCGTAACCTGGGCTCCATGGCTAAAAGTATAAGAACGCGGGAAGGGTTGGAACTTGCGGTAGAGGTTATCTCCAAAGGCATAGTAAATGCCTATGAAGAGAACTGTCCTCCCAAGGTGAAATCATCCAAGCGTATGGTTCCGTGGTGGAACTCTAAGCTGAAAAGGCTCAGGGATAAAACGCGGAAACTATTCAATAGGGCAAAGAAGACAAATGAGTGGGAGGTCTATCGAAAAGCCCTAAATGAATATAGCAAACAGATTAGGAAAGCGAAAAGGGAGTCATGGAGGAAGTTCTGTGAGGACATAAACAATACGCCTCAGGGAGCAAGACTTCATAGAATACTCGCCAAAGCAAAACCTAACCAAGTTGGTCTACTAAAAAGACCTGATGGTTCCTTCACTAAGAATGAAACGGAAACGTTAGAATTACTGGCAAACACTCACTTTCCGGGAGCCGGGGACCTGAACGTAACAGGTGGAGGAGAAGTTACGTTTAGACCCCATCCTGAGGACTGGAGACAAGCAGCCTTAGTCGTAAGACCGGGAATGGTGAGATGGGCCATCAATTCATTTAAACCCTACAAAACTAGTGGATTAGACGATGTAAGCCCAGTTCTGATACAACGTGGTGCAGACGTCCTGATCCCCTATTTGGTTAAGATCTTCAGAGCAAGTTATGCCTGGGGACACATCCCGGAACAGTGGAACAAGGTTAGGGTCTTATTTATACCTAAGACTGGGAAAAAGGACTATGCTCTGGCAAAGTCCTTCAGACCCATCAGCCTATCCTCGTTTCTACTCAAAACCATGGAGAAGGTAATTGACAAATATATTCGTGAGAATTGTCTCAGGGACAAACCTATCCATGACAGTCAGCATGCCTATCGTAGTGGCAGATCCACAGAGACGGCCCTACTAAACCTAGTTGATAGGATCGAAAGAGCGCTGGAAGATAAGGAAATTGCTCTCACAGCTTTCCTGGATATAGAGGGTGCCTTTGACAATACTCCCATCAGGACACTGGTCAGTGGGCTGGCTGTAAAAGGCGTAGACACTACCACTGTCCGATGGGTGCAAGGGATGCTCTCAGGTAGAGTGGTCAGGCTAGAACTACTCAGCACTACACTAGAGGTGACCACGGTAAGAGGCTGCCCGCAGGGAGGTGTACTATCCCCTCTGCTCTGGACTCTTGCTGTGGATGGGCTCCTGCATAAGATGGCAGAGCTTCGCATTGACACACAGGGATACGCTGACGACCTTGTAGTTACGGTGCGTGGCAGCTGCCAAAGTACTTTATCGTACCTAATGCAAAGGGCTCTAAACACAATAAACTCATGGTGTAAAGATAATGAACTATCCATAAATGCGGATAAAACCATTATCGTCCCATTCACTAAAAAGCGGAAGCTAGTGGGACTTAAACCGCCAAGCATGAATGGGAAAACAATACCGTTCTCCTCAGAGGCCAAGTATCTGGGAGTCACACTAGACCAGAAACTTACATGGAATCTGCACGTGAACGGCACCCTACAAAAGGCTAAATCAGCCTTGGCAATCTGTTGTCGGCTAGCAGGAAGCAGATGGGGACTAAAACCCAGAATTGCACTCTGGCTCTACACATCCATAGTGAGGCCGATGGTGTCTTACGCCTCTGTGGTATGGTGTAGAAAAGCGGCACAAAAAACTGTAATATCAAAACTTGGCAGCCTCCAAAGAACTGCCTGTATCATCGCTACTGGAGCCATGTCAACCTCTCCGACACTAGCTCTGGAAGCATTACTGAACCTGCCGCCCCTTCACCTGTTCTTGGAAAAGGAGGCGAAGGCAAGTATGCACAGAATCTCGAGCTTGAAGAGAGGCCATTGGCTATCACAAAATATGAGATCTCTCGAGAACTCTGTAAGCGATATTCCTGTAATGGGGATGTTCTCAGACACCATGCCCCCTAAACACTGTCCACAGAAAAATTTCTCTGTGGAATTCCCGTCTAGGGATGACTGGTCACACAGTCGCTTAACATGGAAACCAGGCAGCCTAAAGTGGTACACTGATGGCTCCAAATCCGGTTCTGAAGTAGGCTGCGGAATATACGGGGAGGTGCCTAAAAAGGCGTTAAGCCTGAATTTAGGAAAGTACTCGTCTATATTCCAGGCGGAGGTGTACGCCATAATTGAATGTGCGGCAGCCAATCTGCAAAGCAACTACTTCAACAGTACCATCTATATCCACTCGGATAGTCAGGCGGCTCTCTTGGCCCTAACCTCTGACGTCATGAACTCAAGGCTGGTCGAGAACTGCAGGACACTCTTAAATACTCTGGGTGCAAAAAACAGGGTAATTTTACGTTGGGTCCCAGGGCACGCGGGCATCGTGGGCAATGAGAAAGCTGACGAACTCGCACGGATAGGAGCTAGGGGCACACAGTTTGGTCCGGAACCATTCTGCGGCATCCCTAGAAGCCTAACAAAACTCACCTTGTGGACATATTGCTATGATGCAGCCACTCAACTCTGGAAGACAACTCCAGGATTGAACCATTCCAAGGCTATCATAAGAGCATTTAGCAAAAAGGCGTCGAAGGAGGCCTTAGCGCTGAGTAGGAACAAAATTCGCACTCTTGCCAGGGCGCTCACAGGGCACTGTTGCCTGAACAAGCACATGCAGACGATTGGGAAATGTAACACAAGGCTGTGCAGACTCTGCCATCTGGAGGAGGAAACGCCTATGCACTTTCTCACCGTCTGCCCGGCTTTAATGCGACACCGTAACTCCTCACTGGGAAAGCACTTAATGTGCCCAGAGGAGATCAAGTATCTCGGCGCCAATAAAGTCCTGAAATTCTTCGCAATAACAGGACTCAGCGGAGAACTGTAGGCTGTGGCGATCACAATAGATCAATCCTGGTCGCAGTGATACTAGGCTTTGGAGCCTTGAATAGCCACTCCCTGAATAATAATAATAATAATAATAACATCCACGGGAAGACATGGAGTGGCCAATAGTAAATATGGCGATGAATAATTCTAAACTTGCCACTTATACGCTTTTATTTAGATTAAAACCTCTGTAACTATTAATTTTGAGTGTAATATTTGAGTTAAACATGATAAATATGTATTAAGAATAAGCCCTACTGACTTATGTTGCTATGCCTATGCAGAACATCATATGCATACCTTTTGTAATTCCATATTTTAATACTTGTAATATGACACGCAATAAACTATTTAAATTTGAATACTAATTATCTTTATATCTTTTTGCGGGTGGTAGGACCTTGTGCAGAGTCCGTCCGGATCGCTACCACCATCTTATCCATTCTACCGCCAAACAGCAGTGTTCACATTGCTGTGTTCCGCTTTGGGGAAAAGACAGCCGGTGAAATAACTAGCATAGAGGCATTCCATCTTAGTCCTCAGGGTAGGCAACGCATTTGCAGTCTTGTGAATGCGAATGTCTATGGGTCACAGTTTCCACTTACCATCAGGTGGCCTGTGTGCTAGTTTGCCTTTTCAATGCATAAAAAAAAAAAAAATAGAAAGTAACGCAACCATTAGCCGTCTGTGTGTGCGAAATTCATGATGGAACTTTTACAAGTAATTGTTTTACATTAAAATGTTAAACACAGACTATCGTTTACGTGTATAGAATATTCTTCGAAATGTCTTTACATTACTATGTTATTGTATAATCAAAGATTACGATGCAAATGTGAATTTATTTAGCGTCACATCGCCATCTTTTTTAAGGTTCCGTAGTTAAGCTAGAAACCCTTATAGTTTCCCCATGTCCGTCCGCAGCCTAGCGCAGAGACTCTTAGTACTAGAAAGCTGTAATTTGGCATGAATATACATATTAGTCACGACAACAAAGTGGTATAGTATAATGCAAAAAAATGTTTTGGGGTACCTCCCGTGACGATATTTTTTTTCTTTTCTTCCCCATAGTGTGGGGTGTTGTTGGAAAGATCTTTCAAAAATATTGTGGGATTGTAAAATCACTTTTTCGATCAAGGGATCCATTTATTAAATATTAAGCTTTAAAGCGCTAATTTTTGGTAGAGTTAAGTGTCCCCCCCTACCACAGCCAAAATTACAAATACTAAAAATCTGAAAAAAACTTGAATGAAAGCGCATAATAATATAACGAATTTAAAAGGAAAACTAGCACGACTAAGTAGACGTCATTTGTTCTTGAGATACAGGCGATTGAAGTGTTTATACCTACTAAAATCATTTAAGACGGCCGCGGCACCAAATGACTTTAAATAGAAAATTATTTACTAGATGTTGATTTTTATGTTTGTAGTACTAAACGGATTTGGAACCCTACACTGAGCATGGTCCGACATGCTCTTGCCCGATTTTTATGGAAAGGAGAAAGCACACAAGCACACAGGCCACCTGTTGGTACGAGTCCTAAGACCCTAAATGCGTGGATAATGTGTTGTTTGTCGGAAGGTTAAAGGATAAGATGATGTTAGCGATCTGGATGGACCTGCACAAGGTCCTACTACCACAAATCTTAATTGCCTATTTTCTTATTTACTTATATATTTTTACGTATTATTGTATTAATATGGGTGTGAGTATACGCTTATACATAAGATGTCTATACGTAATGTTTTTTACCTCTTTATTTAAACATTTCTTTGCATAATTCTTAGGAATTTCTGTTTTGCATTTGGTTGGGTATTAAGTCTGCCATTTGTACTTCATTGTGTTCAGTGCAATCAAGTTAAATAAATAAATAATTGTGGGTAATGCATCCGCCACTCATGCACTTCCTTGTCAGAAAGTGACAGCTGTTTTATGTAAATTTATCCAAACCCATATACTCGTACGAAACCATAATAGGCTCTGAGGCGCATACAAATTTTCCATCAGTACGACTAAGTTTAGTTCACGGTAACAACATTGTAACTTGTAAGAAGAAATGAATAAAGTTACCTTCAAAAAGTTGATCACCATTGTATGCCATGTTACGGATAAATGAAATGAAAACAAGTAGATATAATTGGATATAAAAAAATACCGGACAAAAACACTTACGAAGCAAGTTCAATAACACCTTATAATAATAACAACGTAATATTATTAACGTAAACGCCACCCAGAATAAGGTCCATTTTATGGCAAACGCCACAAAAGTCAATACAAGCAAAATGCTTATTTCAGGACAAAATTCACCCGGTGACAATTAAAATAATGACGAAATGACATTTAATTCCCGCATTCAGCCTGTTTCAATCAACAAACAAAAGCGAAAATCGAGTGTACATTTTGGTTTATTATTTTTCCGTCCTATCGCGGGGACACGATAAACATTTGCCGACGCGAAATCTGGCGTTTACACAATTACCCAATGGACTTTATGGTTACATGATTGATTTTGTCAAGCGATTATGCGTTTGTTTATTTGGTAGTACTTTAGCCCGCGGCTCCGTCTGCGGAGAAGTTTGGCGCTGTTCCTTAAAAATCTTATCTATTTTCCGAGTTTTTTTATCTATTAAATAGTTTTGTCTCAAATCATTGATGTGTTAATTTTACCACTTTGTTTTTTATTTATTTGCCATAAATTGTATGTCTGTATATGTACATGAGGTGGTATAGTTTTTGCATTTTGGCATTTTAACGTTATACATAAAAAGAAAAACATTTTTTTAAGTACTTACATTTGACATTCAATTGCAACCATAACTAAACTGTTATTTTTCAGCAAGAAGGCACACAGGCCACCTGATGGTAGGATCTAAGACGCATAGAAATTTAAAATCTCAAGACTGCAATCCTAAGACTCTGAGAACGAAGATGGAAGCTCTATGCTAGTAAGTTTACCAATTGTCTTATCACCACACCAGAACCGGCGGCACCAGCGGTAGGTTAAAGAATAAGATTGCAGAGGGATCCTGCACAACCACCACTATATCTACCACGAACTCCAAGTGGTAAACCTTTAGTTTATGTAACGGCTATATTACAGTATATCTAAACATGGTATCGTAATAATAAGGGCCTGCGCAAACTGGCGGTCGGTAAAGCAAAGGATTATTTTTAATTGTATACTTTACCAGCGTAAATTTTGATTATCATTGTTTTAAGTTTCCGAAATGAAAAAAATAGCTTATTTGTTAATTCAAGGTATAAGCTGTCTCCATACCAAATTTCATCGACGCGTTTCCCTGCTTAACTACTCAAGATATTTTTATTTAATATTCATTGTTTTATATAATGCTAGGTTAAGTTTTATCATTGTCATACATAAGCAATATTTAAAAACTGACTGTTTGTGTAGTATCTTGCGGCGTATCTCTTGGAAAGCGCTAGTAGAATTTTAACGTGTAAAAGTGCCCGTGCGGACGGACTGTTTTTTTTAAACAGTTATATTTTTGTGAATGGGAATTTGAATCAAGAAATAAGGTTATAAAGTTGAATTGCCTTTGTTCTTAAATGCCAGTTTTTTTTTTTTATATACTTAAATACTCCTTGTTAGCGACGAGATCTTAGGGTTAATTTTAATGTATTTGTTTTATTATAACTGCGTGTACTTTATTATTAGGTACCATTTGGGTGCGGTACATTTGTAAATTTATATCCATGGCGGGTAGGTTTCGTGTGTGCCGGCGATGTATTTTTTGAGTCGGCAGTCCTCGGCTAACCGCGCGCGACACACACGGAGTTACGCCCTTTCTTTTGATTCTAACACGTGTTATTGGAAATTTCCATAATTAAACGTTTTCTGTGAGCTTAACTTCTTGTTTTTAATTCCGAGACATCGGCACCGTCTACAAAGTGGTCACTTCGACCGGATTTATGTTTCGGACGCCTGGGAAAATGTCGAAAACTCGCAGCAACACCCGCAAGGAACGCGAGAACAAAGAAATCGAGGACCGAAGGGTACTCCAGCAGCCAACAACACCTCAGCCAACCGATGGAACTACGCAGAACGATGAGCAGCCCGCTGAATTTAAAATACCGAGTAGCAGCGTAAAGTCCGAGCACCGGGTGCCGCGGCCCCCCACCGCGCCCGCTAGTCGAAAGTCTACGTCGAAATCTACTTCATCGTCTGTGCTGGCAAGGAGGAAACAGCTGGAACTAGAAGCGGCTCAAGAAAAAGCGCGTATTCAAATGGAACTCATCGATAAAAAATTGGAGATGGATTTAGCCAACTTAATGGATGAGGATGACGATCAAACATACAGTCCAAGTGATGAGCTGCACGCTGACAGCAATATGGACGTGGAAAAGTGGCTGGAACAAAACCAGCGCGAACGTGAATCTGCACCACGAGCCCCCGATCATGGTCTCCCGACGGGCTCGCGGCGACCGCCGGCGGCGGCGGCAGTTGACCCCGTTACTTCTAATGGAACGGTTCAAATGCTCGCGAGTGCATTACAAAATCTTACCGCTAATTCCACGAACAACAGGACCGACAAAAACCTGCTTAGCCGAATGTCTACCCCGAGAGACCTACCTACCTACTCCGGGGACCCACTGGACTGGCTCCAGTTTAAGCAGGCCTACGAAGAGTCCTCGGAAGTGTGCGGGTTCAGCCCGAAGGAAAATTTATGGCGATTAAGGAAGTGTCTTCAAGGACCCGCGAAGGAAGCAGTCTCAGCTCTCATGATAAGTGCCACAACGCCGGACGTTGTGATGAAGACGTTAGAGCTACTTTTTGGCAACGCAGACAGCATCTTAAATAAAATTACGCAGGGACTAAAAAAACTTCCACCTATGTCAACTGAGTACAATAAAGACATTGTGTCATACTCTGTTAAAGTTAAAAATTTTATTGCATCAGTGCAAGCTATCGGCCAAAACGAGTACCTACAAGGCGTAAATATAGTGAATATTATTTTATCTAAGCTGCCGACTGTTGTGTTATCGAAATGGTCCGATTATAGTTTTCCTATAATAAAAGAAGGTAAGAAATCACGACTGGAAATACTTGGCGATTTCTTAAACGAAGAGGCAGTGAAGATATCTACTACATCAAATATACAGTTCACGGATCCACACAGCGTCAGCTATCAGCATCATGCAAGAAGCAAAGGTGACCACTACAACGCTCGCCAGCCACGAACAGTGTTAGTGCAATCAACGCAAAGTGACAGTACGAGTAAGTGTTTATTTTGCCATCGCGCAAATCATAAACTAACTGAGTGTAAGCCGTTTAAAAAAGCGTTACGAAAGGACAGGTGGCGGCATGTGAAACGTTACGGGGTGTGTTTCAAGTGTTTGGTGTCGCGCCACGAACGCGAAACCTGCCCCGCGCCCGCCTGCGATAAGGACGAATGTGGCGAGGCGCATCACCGGCTGCTACACTATGTCATCAGTCGGAATCGCAACGACGAGGCTACACAGGTAACTCGCAACACGTCGGAAACAGCTGATGCCGGCCCGGCTACCGAGACAGTTTCGCATATAAACTCAAGTGAGCATAAAGTTTTACTAAAAGTGATACCTATTAATATACATGGACCGAACGGCATTATAACTGCAAATGCACTGTTAGATGATGGTTCTACGATAACACTTATAAGCGGCTCGCTGGCCGCACGCGCCGGCCTAGGCGGCGGGCGCACAGAGACCATGCGCGTTAGCGGAGCGTGGAACGACAGCGATTTTGTGTGTACGACTACTGTTTTATCTGTAAATGTATCTGGTCTAAGTAATGAGCGTATATTTAACATAAATGTTCGAAGTGTCGATAGCTTAAAATTGCCAGAGCAGGAGCTATGTGTAATTGATTGTAATCAATATGCCCACTTACAAAAGTTAAATGATAAATTATTGTCTAATAATACTCGATGTGTACCTGAAATGTTGATTGGGCAGGACAACTACCATTTATTGCTACCTCTAGAAGTTAGTGTAGGCAAACCTAATGAGCCGTCCGCTACACGCACCCCCCTAGGTTGGTGTGTCCACGGAGTAGTGCGCGCGCCGCCGCCGGTCCCTCGCGCCCGTGACGCGCCCGGGCCTGCTGGCCTGCTGTTGGTTGCGACGGGGGACGCGGCCGACGACGCTCGCGCGCGCGCGCTTTGTGATCTTCACGATGAGGTAAGACGCGCCTTTTTAATTGATTCCTTAGGTGTTTGTAGTAAGCCGCGCCAAAACAAGGAAGACGTCCAGGCGGTCGCCCAGCTGGAGCGCACGACGACCTTTGTTAACGGCCGGTGGCAGGTCGGTTTGCCCTGGCGGGATGAAAACAGCAAAATGCCTGACAGCTACAGTAACGCGCTAAGTAGGTTAAAAGGGGTTGAACGAAAAATGGCGGCGAATACGGATTACGCAACCAGGTACGCGGATCGAGTTAATCACTTATTTCAAAATGATTTTGCCAGGGAAGTGATTGGCACCCACTTCACGCCACGCACCTGGTACTTACCCCATTTTGGAGTCGATAACCCCAACAAAAAGAAACTGCGTCTAGTCTTCGACGCGGCCTCGAAGAGTGGTGGATCGTCCCTGAACGACTACCTACTTAAAGGTCCCGACCTACTCGCGTCCTTATTCGGCATTATGGTCCGTTTCAGAGAGAATAGGTACGCTGTGGCCGGGGACATAAAGGACATGTTTTTGAGGGTAAAAATAAGGCCCGAAGATCAGGACGCACTAAGGTTTTTATGGAGGTCCGATTGTAAACAACAAGTCAAAACATACGCCATGACGTCATTGATTTTCGGTGCTAATTGCTCCCCCTTTATTGCCCAGTACGTCAAGAATAGGAACGCGCAGCGCTTCGAGTCCACAATGCCCGGTGCCGCCGGTTCCATCTGTGGGCAGCATTACATGGACGACTACTTGGACAGCTCGCCGGACGAAGCCGCGGCGATACAAATGGTGAGAGATATTATTTTTATCCATAAGGAAGGCGGGTTCGAGATGTGCAACTGGACTAGTAACAGCAAGGCAGTGCCAAAAGAAGCCTTAGGCCCGTCAGCCTTAAGGTTTAAATTGGATCGGCAGTATGATGGTGAACGAACACTTGGCCTTATCTGGTACCCGGCCTCAGACGAATTCGGTTTTGACTTGTCTATGAAACGCATACCTGAGGCAATTATCAGCGGTTCACAAGTGCCAACTAAAAGGATTATGCTTCGAGTAATAATGTCGATTTTCGACGTATTCGGCTTTCTGTCCCCGTTCACAATACAGGGTAAAATAATGATACAAGCACTTTGGCAATTAAGTGTTGGTTGGGATGATAGCATTCCAAACAACATTTTTTCTAAGTGGATTGAATGGATAAATCTATTAGTAGAAATGCGGAACGTTCGAGTGCCAAGGTGTTACTTAAGTTCTGTAGATGCGAGCGGGTCAGATAAACATAAAAATAATGTGCTGGCGACCGGCAGTGCTACGAGCGTAGCAGACACACTTCACCCCGCGCGACCCGCGCCGACGTCTTCATCGCCATCGCAGTGTGCTACGCGGTGCTACGAGAACACTACTGCTACGACGATGCCGACATGTGCTACGAGATCAATTATTTATTATGATAATTTAGAATTGCATGTTTTTTGCGACGCCTCGACTTTGGCTATTTGCTCAGTGGCTTATTTTCGTTGGACGTGCAATAATGAGATATTTGTTGCCTTCGTAGCTAGTAAGTGCAGAGTTGCGCCAGTTAAATCATTAACCGTGCCGCGTTTAGAACTGCAGGCTGCACTGTTAGCTGTCAGACTCGCGGATAGTTTGCTAAAAGAGCACCGGCTGATTGTACACCGACGTTTCTTTTGGAGCGACTCAACCACCGTACTGCACTGGATACGAAATGATGCGCGCAACTATAAAACGTTCGTTGCAAACCGGTTAGGGGAGATAGACGAACTCAGCCGCAGTGACGAGTGGCGATATGTGCCTACCAAATTAAAATGGTTAAAGGGTCCGACGTTTTTACGAAGCGATAAATCATCGTGGCCGCGTAATGTTATTGACCCTACTAATGCGATACCGGTTGAAAATACAGAACGTGTTAACCTTGTAAAAAACTTACATGTATGTTTACCAATTCCAGAACCCGAACGTTTCTCCTCCTGGTTGCGTCTGTTGCGAAGTACCAGTGCCGTGCTAAAGTTTATATGCAAGTGTCGAAAACTCACCAAGGATAACGAATTGGAGTCATTGGAGAAGGCTGAGCTGCTGCTGATCCGACAGGCTCAGTTCGAGTCTTTCGGCGCCGACGTAGATGCTATAAATAAAGGTAAAAGTTTAGAAAAAAGCAGCCGTCTATTTACCTGGTCACCTTACCTGGACGAGCACGGTGTACTCCGTTGCCGCGGTCGCATCGACGCTGCACGCGGCGTCGCAGCTGAAACAAAAAACCCAATTTTATTAGATGGGCGGCACCACGTGACCCGGCTACTCGTGGGACATTACCACATAAAAGCCGCGCACGGCAACCAGGAGACCGTGGTAAACAACCTGAAAATAAAATATGCTATACTTAGAATAAGACCTACTGTAAAATATGTAGCTACGAGATGCATGTTTTGCAAAATTAGAAAAGCTAAACCAGAAGTTCCTGTGATGGGTGACTTACCTTCGGGACGAGTGGCGCATCATCAACGACCATTCACGCACTGCGGGCTCGACCTGTTTGGGCCTATGGAGGTGGCGGTAGGAAGGAGACGTGAGAAAAGGTACGGAGTAATTTTTACCTGCCTTACTGTGAGGGCGATTCATATAGAGATCGTCCACTCTCTTACTACTGATTCGCTTATTATGGCTCTCCGCCGTATGTCAGCGCGCCGTGGATGGCCGGGCTACCTCTACTCTGATAATGGCACAAACCTGCGGGGCGCTGACAACGAGCTAAGGAGATCCATACAGGAGCTTGACGAAGACACACTTAGAGATGAAGCATCAAACAATGGAGCCAAGTGGACGTTTATACCGCCCGCGAGTCCCCACTGGGGTGGGGCGTGGGAACGTTTGATACGCAGCGTCAAGACCTCTCTCAGCATCATTCTTAAGGAACGTGTGCCAAGAGACGAGGCACTCAACACCCTCATGATGGAAGTCGAGAACATCGTCAACAGCCGTCCGCTAACCCACGTGTCAGTGGAACCGGGCAGCAACGAAGCGCTGACGCCGAACCACTTTCTTTTAGGAACCGCTTCAAACTTACCCGTTTTAGGCACCTTTGACGATTCCGATTTATACTTGCGGAAGCAATGGCGGAAAAGTCAAAGGTTAGCTGACATGTATTGGCAAAGATGGGTCAAGGAGTACTTGCCGGAGCTGCTTCCTAGAAGAAAGTGGAACAAGGAGCAAAGACCCTTACAGGTTGGAGACTTGGTGCTCGTCGTGGACCCCGCAGCGCCGCGCAACGTGTGGCCGAGAGCAATCGTGCGGCGAGTGTTCCCAGGTAAGGATGGGCGCGTCCGGCTGGTCGAGGTCCAGACCCAGTCCGGCACGTTCCGGCGGTCGGCGGCGCGCGTCGCTAGAATCCCTCTAGTTGATGAGTGCTGAGCCAGCACTAGGGTGGGGCGTGTTAGCGACGAGATCTTAGGGTTAATTTTAATGTATTTGTTTTATTATAACTGCGTGTACTTTATTATTAGGTACCATTTGGGTGCGGTACATTTGTAAATTTATATCCATGGCGGGTAGGTTTCGTGTGTGCCGGCGATGTATTTTTTGAGTCGGCAGTCCTCGGCTAACCGCGCGCGACACACACGGAGTTACGCCCTTTCTTTTGATTCTAACACGTGTTATTGGAAATTTCCATAATTAAACGTTTTCTGTGAGCTTAACTTCTTGTTTTTAATTCCGAGACATCGGCACCGTCTACACTCCTTAAAATAAAGTTGTAACTAAATTGCCGTGATTGTGTACCGTCTATGAAACACCAGACCTTACGAGGCTAAAAACCATATAATATACATTTATCAATTTGAAATCTTCTTCGTTGTCATCCGCCAGTTTGCGCAGGCCCTTATTCGGTACCGTCTCTATCCGCCGATTCCAGAATCTTCGGCTCCGCGAAGCATACAGGATGTTTGCTTACGCACACCTCAAATATACAGCGCGTTTGTCTATTTCTGCCCTCCTAAGCCAATAAGCAGTATCTCAAATTCAATGGCCAAAGCAAATTCAATCCTATATTGTTAGAAATAAGGTTGCATTTGGCTACAGGAGTTTTGTCTGAGATACTGTATTTTGTGTTAGCAGGGCAGATTTGTTCGTGGCTTGAGTTTGTATACTTGTACAAATCTTTGGTCATGTTCCCATTTTACGAAAGGGTTAGTTTGTTAAATTTTCTTGGCATATTCTGCTTCTTTAAAGTTTTAGGCTGATTAAAAAAATATGTGATTGAAGCAAGATTATTTTTATGTAGTGTAAAAGTGTACAAAAAATAGTAAATAATAACAAAAGATTTCCATGTTTCAATGTCTGTAACAAATTAACTCAAAAACTACTGGTCCGATTTCAATTAATATTTCACTGTCAAAATGCTATATTATCGCGTCGCGTTTTATTTTTCTACGCGGACTATAATAATGATTATATTATAATATTATTTAATATTATTATTCCGTTAAAATTAAGACGCGTGAAATCGCTTCCTATTTTTTAAAATCTCTTGTAAGCGAACCTGTTATCTCACCCTTTGCGAGCTTCCTTCCTTTTCGCAGTATCATTATATTTATTTATGTATATTTTGTATTTATCTATAGTTTTGCATGTATCTGTAGTTTATATATGAATATATTTAAATGTTATACGTGTATGTCGTTTGGATGTTCGATTTTTTATTTTTACTTACTTTTTTTTTGAATATTCTATTTGTTAGTTTAGTTTGCACCGCCTACCAATTTATTTCTCTTTCTTTGACACTTCTCTTCTTTGTAAGGTTGTCTGGAAGAGATCGCTACTCTCTAAGACCGCCTAGCCTACTGACTCACTTAGTAAGTTTTTTATTTGTATTTTACTTTTCATGCTGTATTTGTATGTGGTGTTCAATAAATAATATTTGTATTGTATTGTATTATTCGATCTATAATTTTATAGTTTCCGAAGTGTAATTAGTGACTAACTGCCATCAGTTAGGCTCTTTTTTCCCAATCGGGTTCCTACAAATATATAAATTAAATGAATCGTTGTTGTACCAGTTTTATTCTTTGCTTGTATATCGTAAAAAAAACCCCATGAATTTGGCCAATCACCCTTATCTTAAACACGGTAAAATGAAATAAACTAGTCAGTCAATCGAAGATTTTAACGATAAATTTTATGTACATTTTAAATTGTTTTAAACTTTTTTGAGGTGTTTTTAAACAAAATAAACACCACAACAATAGTAAAGAGACCAATGTTTATTTTTATGTACAAAATGTTTCTAACCACACTACTACGCATTTCAGCAAATATAATCCGGCACCCTGTATAACGCTTATTAAAAAAGCCGAGATATTTTCCACACAATCTTTTCCTGGTCCGTGTACCGTGCAAACACTTCACAAACTTGGCAAATAATCCTGCGCAAAACAAAAACTCATTTAGTACTACTTAGTTGCTCTGTTATTTGTATTTGTTTTGTGACAAAAAGCTCGTATATTTCACGATTTTCTTGTCTAGGACAAGCGGATGGACAGGAGTTAGTGTTTAAGGTTTTGTCATCAAAGTACAGGGTGTTATTAAATCAGATGAAGATGTTAAGCTAGTTTGTTAATCACATACATACATACATAACATCACGCCTTCATTCCCAGAGTGGGGTAGGCAGAGCTTCAGAAATACCAACAACTCTAAAGACTTACTGATATTTCTGTAACCACATTTTGCACTAACAGGCTAGGTTTACTAGTGTATTAGTGACAGGTTGCAAGCCCATCGCCTAACAGTACTACAAGCCCTTATTCCCTTAGTCGCCTCTTACGACATCCACGGGAAGATATGGAGTGGCACCATTCTAACCCGGCAACCACACGGGGGGGGGGGGGGGTTTGTTAATCACATCTTGCTTTAAATATATAACGAGGGTAGACGAGAAAAAAAATGCACACTTAACAACTCGACCTTATAGACCATAGAGAACAAGCAAACAAACATGCTTCCGCAATAATAATAATTTAGGATCAGGGTTGTTTATCTTTTCATCAATTCCTAGAGGATGCCCGCGACTTTGTACGTGGAGAATTAGTTTCCGCTACTCCCCCTATATTAACCCTTAGGGGATGAATTTCACAAAAGTCCCTTCTTAGTGCAACCCTAGAAAGTCAAATCCCTAGGTCTAGTGGCATCAGCTGTGCGTTCTCTGTTCATCACTCAACCTGTCACGGTTGTGTTTTATAAACAGTTAAGTTGTGAACCTATATGTGGGAATGTTGTGGGTTTATGACTACTTACACTGTTAGTAAGTAATATCCAAGTGAGACCCCCAGTGCCATAGAAAGTACATAACCAAGGCAATTTATTTTGTACTTTATTTGAATAGGCATCAACTTCATTTTTTTTTTTTCAAACTTGAAAATGACAATGAGAAAAAGGTAACTGAACTTTATATTCTTGTGTTAAGATTCAAATTCCCACTCGCAAAAATCTTATAAAACTTAGAAGCCAGCTGTGAATTAGTTCCCGTTATGGGCTGAAACTTGGACCACGTAATCTAAACCCGAAAACAATGCAATATTATGGTATCTAAGATCTGCTCTGATGATGTAGTCGGAAGCTTGTAGGGACTCATTAGTCTGGTCTTGCAGATAATGACTCTGCAACAAAACCCAAACAAAATCTGGTCCCAAGAATGATTTCCTTCATTAGAAAACCGAGCATAGATTTTTACTGATTTTGGATGCAGCGCGTATTTTTTTTACAGAAACGTTTCCTACTTACCATTGTTATTAGAATTCCGTAGTCAAACTAGGAACCCTTATAGTTTCGCCACGTCCGTCCGTCCGCAGCCTAGCGCAGAGACTCTTAGTACTAGAAAGCTGTAATTTGGCATGAATATGCATAATTAGTCATGCCAACAAAGTGGCACAATAAAATGTGTTAAAAAATTTTTTAAGGGTACCTCCCCCCACACGTAATGTGGGTATGTATTTTTTTTTCTTGCGTGGGGTGTTCAGCGATTAAGTTATCCGTTTATGAAATATTAAGCTTTAAAGCACTAATTTTTGTGACTGCCCCCCCCCCCCCCCCTACAGCCAAAAGTACAAATACTAAAAATCTGAAAAAAAAATTTAATGACAGAACATACAATCAATTTTAAAGGAAAACTATCACGACTAAGTAGACATCATTGGTTCTTGAGATACAGGCGATTAAAGTGTTTATACCTACTAAAATCATCTAAGACGGCACCAATTGACTTTAAATGGAAAATTAGTTATACTTGTTGATTTTTATGTTTGTAGTACTTAACGGCTTCGGAACCCCACACTGAGCATGGTCCGACATGCTCTTGCCCGGTTTTTGCAATTATTAATATGAATATTTATCTATGCAGTGAACAAAAAGTACAGCCTTGTTAAAAGTTTCCACGTTCCTGTCACTGAAAGAGATAGAGCTACAGAACTTATATATGTCTGTCCTTTTTCTCCCAGGAATTTGTGAGGCTGTAACACCTATTATTACAACCTTCTCAATTTTTTGTGGTTTCACCAATCAAAGTGCTAATTATTTCTACTGCCCCGGCTAAGTCTTCCTTCAAAGAATTTAAGTCGAAATCAACTTCAAAGTATATTGAGCGACGTTGCCCTTTTCAGAGCCCCTTTAAAGGGTTGTAAGGGTATTATGAATAATTAAATTAATGTTATTTTCTCTTTGGGATATCTGTAAGGTCATAGAGGCTGTAAGGGTACGATTGTGTTTATTTTATCCGTGATACTGTTAATTATGAAAAATATCATGTGGACGTTAGTAATGTTTTTAATGGTTTATTAGAACTTGCATTATACATTAATAATTAAACTACACTCCTTTTTAATGCTATTGAAACAAAAACGCGTGTGGGTCATACACAGATTTAAGTTACTGTATTTCCTGTGGACACACCTAAAGTTAACGTTTTTAATGCCTAATTTTCTGGCTCAGTCCATTCCCGCAAAAATACCGTTGTATGCACACAGCTCTTAACTATTGACCACAGGAGAGACAAATTTGTTTTTAAGAGTGTGTATGAACCATGTATACAAAGGTTGTGTGTGTGTTTATTCAAATAACAAATACAAACAGTAGAACATAGAACTTCCTCCTTTTTCTAACTCGGTTAAAAAAAGTAAGTAAAAGTAAAAAATAAGTAAAGTACTTGCCTTCATTTATAAAATCCTCCAGTAACAAAGAGTAAAAGTGGAACTGTCATACCTGCGAAATAGAAAAAAAAGTCATTAGAATTAAAATCCAAATGAAGAAATTTACAAAATTATTTTGTATTTTATTATAAGGTACTTTAAAAGTTGTCTCGACGAATAAAAGAACAAGTTGGTAGTGACTGCCTACAAAGCTAAAGGTCTTGGGTTCGTTCCCCGATAGGGGCAAACATTTGTAAGATAACCGCGAGCATTTTTTATTTATTCGTAAGTAGTTCGTTTTTTTAAGTATTTTTGTACATATTTAATTATGTTCATCACACGCAATTCGGTCAATAAGAGATGAGTGTTTATCTCTCTTCTAACAGATAGTTGCGTTGGCTAATGAAATCGGTCGTCTGGATCCTACATAAACCTTCGAGTAGGACTGGATTATTTTCTGCAAGTCTTCTGATATTTTATTTATTAGGAATAATCCCAGCTGTCTCCATACTTACCCAGCGTAACAAAAACAGTAGGAGCACTTTTCACCCTTTCAGCAATTCAAACCATTAATAGATTTCTCGGTTTAATGAGGTATCCAAAAACATCAGCGTTAGAGACACTCAATTTGTTTTTCCATTAAGACCCACTTGAGTTAAACCGGGAGATTTTTCCTCGACCACAACCTTTTATTCGTAAATTAGGGCAATTCCAGAAAACCAAGTCCTTTTAACGTGTCCTTTATTAAAGGGCCGGCTCGGGGGGTCTGAGAGATAAGCGAAAGCGATTTGAAACGTGTTGTTGTCAATTTATTTCGTTGTTTATCACTATCTTTTTTTGGATATCCGTATTTTTTGGAATGTATGATGACCAGGACTCGGATTTTTCATCGCACGCTAAAATAATAGAAAGCTATGGAGTCGATATTCAAATTAAAACTTTAATCATACTCATATTAATGGACCCGTCTTTTACTATATGTTTATAATACATTTAATTACATACCTATTTTACAGACTATATTGTTGCGATAGACTAATCAAACAGGCCGCTTTATCAAGATTTATTTATTTACCTTGTCAAGATTTTGAAACAGTTATTCTTGTAGCTACATGCTCTATGGATATTACAAACTAGGAGCTTCCTTAATGTTTATATTATTTTTATTATTTGCCCCAAAATGTGAATAAACATGGCCCGCAATTTAACATTTTGATTTATAATGTAATCTGTTGGTGTTATTTAAATGAATAAGTATGAATATTAATAAAGTTTTCATTTTAATATCGACTCCATTTGTCTTTCATCTTACCGTGTGATGCAAAATCCGAGCCCCGATGAAGACATAATTTTTATTTTATGTAAGAGTTGTTTATTTAGAGAGAAATTGAATGGCTCGTATTATTTTTCTTTATTCAAAAATGCTGTCCGTTAAGTTGCCGGGTTAGAATAGAGCCACTCCACGTCTTCCCATGGATGACGTAAGAGGCGACTAAGGGAATAAAGGCTTGTTGTACTGTTAAGCGGTTGGATAATCATGTCACTAATACAGTACGTTGGTATTTCTACACCTCTGCCTACCCACTCTGGGAATGACGGAGTGATGCTATGTTTGTTATGTGTGTCGTTTATTTCGAAACTTGTTTGGCTTGGGTTACTTCTCTTTATTTAAAAATCCTTGTTTTCTGAAACGTTAAAAAACTTACTGAGAGTAGTTTGAATTTAGTATATTAACAGCAGCGACTAAACCTCCTAAGGCCTCCCGTACAAAAAATGTACATAATACGTTCATAAAATATACCTATTGCAGAGGAAATGAAATAGGTTTTCCTTTGTTTTTATGAGGGACAATCAAACTAGAAAATTGACTCTATTGCATTTGCAATAGGTTCATATTCCATTGGCAAATTTCGTTGTATGGTGGGTTGTAGGAGGTTAAATATTCAGCTTAAATATATTAGTCGACCATAGTACTGCCCTGCTGACACAAATAGCATTATCAGTCAAAAATCCTGCAGAAAATGTAATCTTAATACTTTGAGGCCCACCATACTACAAACCGGTAGATTTTTGTGAGTAAGAATTTGAATCCACCAGCAAGGAAATAAAGTTCAAATTACCTTTGCACTTAAATTACATTTTCAATTTTGAATCAAATAAAAATGAACTTTATGACACTTGAAATAAAGTTTAAATTGAATTGCCTGGATTATGTACTTTCTATAGCACACCGCTTACGAGGATATATCCCTACGTTACGTGTAGGGATTTTTCGTGATTTTATTTTACCACATTGTTGGCGTGACAGTATATTCATGCCAAATAACAGCTTCTAGTACTAAGAGTCTCTGAGCTAGGGTGCAAACGGACGGACATGACGAAACTATAAGGGTTTCTAATTTGACTACGGAACCCTAAAAAATACGATTGTAACTATACATACATACATAACATCACGCCTTCATTCCCAGAGTGGGGTAGGCAGAGCTACAGAAATACCAACAACTCTAAAAAGACTTGTTGATAATTCTGTAACCACATTTTACACAATCAGGCCAAGAAGTTTACTAGTGATAGGTTGCAAGCCCATCGCCTAACAATATTACAAGCTCTTATTCCCTTAGTCGCCTCTTACGACATCCACGGGAAGACATGGAGTGGCACTTACTGGTTTGTAACTATCTTTGTCCTTTATTTACCACACATCGATAAAGCGTTTAACGAAGACGAAACCGCCAAACAAACACTTTACATTAATACCACTAGTTAAGGATTCTAGAATCCTGAACTTAATCAATTAGTACATGCCATGTTCCCTTTGTTTTAAGATAGATCCTCGGTTCGGACAGCGCCTAACTCAACATCAATTGAAACTGGTGCGAGTCAACTTGCCTCTAAACTAAATACTCTGACTCACTGCTTCAGGGGAGTTGACAAGGACTATCGCTTTATTCTCGCTTAGTGCTTATTTTACTGCAAAATGATCTTTGGTAGGGAAACCTGCGCGAATTGCTTGATTCAGCGATATATTGCTTGGTGATTCTATCATTTAAGAATCCATAAAACAAAATAATCTTTAAAAATCAAGAAAGTCGTGTTTTGTGTCCCTCGATATAAACTGGAATGTTTTACATCGTAAGTTGTATAGTTAAAAAATGGTAAGTCATCACTTTATCAAATGTATCGTTTCATCGAACGCTATTTTCTGCTGAAACCATAATGTTTCAGGGTACTTTAACATTAATTTGGTTTTGGCAGAAAATTGCGTTCGAAGAAATGAAATTTGATGAAATGTTACATTCGAATAAATGATAGACATGTCATGTTCAACAATCAATTAAGCAGGTAACATAATTAAAAATTTTGTAAGTAACTTTGAATTTTAAAGGAACTTCTTCAGAATTACAAACTAATTCACGCAGAACTAATTTAAAAAACCGATTATTATATTTCAAACCTTAATTACAAGAATACCAACATGTTGTTACTTAAAATTGAAAATTCCGGTAAATTAGACCATAATCATTATCAAAGTCAAACAACGGCGATAAAAAAATCACGGAATCAAGAAACACCTAAAAATAAATTACATTCCATTTTTTGTAACACTTTAAATGGTGGCCATTTAACTATTTATCACAAACTTTCCGAAAATGTATGAACCAAATCGGCAGCTACAGCAATTATCGAAATTTATGTCAATTTAAATGATTGGAGTTTAAACCTACAAAAACTTTAAAATTATTTAAAAAAAAAATGTATAGTTTAAGTTTTAGTTATACACATATTTTCATTCGCCTCACTGTTTTCATAATGTAACTAGTACATTTTCTAATTTTATGAAATAGGCTAAGGGAGTACGATCAAGGACTTTAATTGTTATGCCACTATGGAACCCTGTCATAATGACAGCGTTAATTATGAATGTTAGCTTTCTTCATGTGTTTTGACGCTGTCTTTATGACTGGATTCCATAGTGGCTTAGGGCGTTTTCCAAAAAAAGTACATGTTTATAGTTAAGGACAAAAATTAACAACGATAATTTTTCCATTACGTCACGAAAATTAGTCATATTTTTATATACTGCCATCATAAGCCAATAGGCGATTTCAAATTAAATAAACATAGCAAATTCACACCTCACCCGTTAGTAATATGGTTGAACTTGCCACAAAACATTGAAAATACGAAAACATGCCCAAGGCAATCATGATTTTACCTTGAGTAGTATAGAGGCCATGTAATCTTGTCAAATCTTAAATTTAACGTAAATTATTTATTGCACATAACAACAGATTATATACCAATCCGTCTTAACTATGTCTGAAGTCTCAAAACTGAACTAAAAACAAGAATAATTGATCAATTAGTAAAGAAAAACTAATTGTCTTCTTTGTAATCTCTTAGCTTTTCACATTTTTATCTGAAATGTTCTGTTAAGGAAATAACATTTTACCAGAATCTAGTTGTCTAGTAAGACGAGTGATGCTCTCCCTAAATTCCTATATATCCCTAAAATTCCATGATTCACTACCATACATCAATCTTGTCAATACTCTAGCCATTTCCCCGTTGTTTTATCTCCGCACTACCATACATCAATCTTGTCAATACTCTAGCCATTTCACCGTTGTTTTATGTCCGCACTACCATACATCAATCTTGTCAATACTCTAGCCATTTCACCGTTGTTTTATCTCCGCACTACCATACATCAATCTTGTCAATACTCTAGTCATTTCACCGTTGTTTTATGTCCGCACTACCATACATCAATCTTGTCAATGCTCTAGTCATTTCACCGTTGTTTTATCTCCGCACTACCATACATCAATCTTGTCAATACTCTAGCCATTTTCCCGTTGTTTTATCTCCGCACTACCATACATCAATCTTGTCAATACTCTAGCCATTTCACCGTTGTTTTATCTCCGCACTACCATACATCAATCTAGTCAATACTCTAGCCATTTCCCCGTTGTTTTATCTCCGCACTACCATACATCAATCTAGTCAATACTCTAGCCATTTCCCCGTTGTTTTATCTCCGCACTACCATACATCAATCTAGTCAATACTCTAGCCATTTCACCGTTGTTTTATCTCCGCACTGCCATACATCAATCTTGTCAATACTCTAGTAATTTCCCCGTTGTTTTATCTCCGCACTACCATACATCAATCTTGTCAATACTCTAGCCATTTCACCGTTGTTTTATCTCCGCACCGGATCACGTCGATTCGAACACTGCAGTTTAGCGACTCTGCACCCATTAGGTCTACGGTCGATCTCTCCACCACTAAACTAACCACAACCTTAGTCTATATCTTATGCCTTGCGCCATAAAACCCAGTTTCCATTCCCGCAAATGGCACGATGGTAAATTCAGCGTGTAATGCCACCTTGTTAGTGGCGTGTCTGGACTTTATTCAACTTTATACCATTTCCTATTCGCTAACAATTCAGAGGTGTGACGTCACCTGGAACGGCCATGTTGAATTTCGTTCTGAACGCATTTGGTTTAGTTAGGAGAAATTTTTTGTTGGATTTTTTCGGAAATTGCGAGATTTTTTTAATATTTGTTGCTTTTATGATGCCACAAACATAAAAGTGCATTGAAGAAAAAACGTATCTTGTACGTAGAGTCAATGACTTTAATTGTTATGCCACTATGTGATTATGAAAGCGTCATACCACATGAAAGAAAGCTAACACTAATGATTAACGCTGTCATTATGACAGGGTTCCATAGTGGCATAACAATTGAAGTCCTTGACCGTACTTGTGTTTCTATGTTAGTAAATCTGCCGTAATAACATATATTATGGAAAAAAATGCTGTCTGTTACGGTTAAAGATAAAAAAAATAAAAGTTGTTGACTAAGTAAGTAGGCCGCACGGGCACTTTTACACTGCAAAATTCTACTAGCGCTTCAAAGAGACCACTGCTGAGAAGAAGCGGCAGAAGAAACTCAACAGTCAGTCGTTTTTTAAAAATAATGTTAGAACTTAACCTAGCTTTATATAAAACAATTAATATATTTTTAAATAGTTAAACAGGAAAAAATGACGAAACTTCTAATAAACACAAGAACAAATAAATAAAATAATAATAATATTTATACCTACCCATGACGATGCTAAACTAAATATATTAGTGGTGTGGTTAGTGGTGGTGGATATTTTAGTGGTGGTAGGAGCCTGTGCAGGGTCCGTCCGGATCGCTACCACCATCTTATCCATTAACCACCCGCAAAGCAACAGTGTTCGCATTGTTGTGTTCCTAGTGAAATTACTAGCATAGAGGCATTCCATCGTAGTCCTCAGAGTTGGCATCGCATTTGAGGTCTTGGGATTGTAGTCTTGAGAATTCAAATGTATATGGGTCTCATATTCCACTTACCATCAGGTGGCCTGAGTGCTCGTGTGCCTTCTCCTTAACATAAAAAAAAAAAAAGTTTCGATACGTTCTCCTACAGAAACCGAGTCCCCTAGATTAAATAGGTACTAAGCTGTGACGTTAGGTATCTTAGGCCAAGCATTTTGTCTGTTAGATAATCCTCGACCCTATAGTAAGCATATAGACATTAACGACTTTTACAAGTATTTTTTAACTGCTGAAAATGGTAACTTTAAAACTGCGTCGGGTTATTTATTATAGAAAAGAATGCATTAACCTACAAATGATTTATATTCTTTGCGGACACAAAATTTTCTAACGATATTTTTTTTAAAGCTAGGAAGGACATATAGACACCGTAGGCTTAGTAATTTGACACCCTTCGAAAACAAAATTCTAAGAAGAACCGCATCAAAATTGATTCATCCGTTTGGAAACGACGATGGTATGGATAGATACGCAAACAAACGTCCAGAACTTCTAACTGCTCGTACGGAATTGAATGCAGACGAGTTTGTGTGAACACATGCGGATGAAACATTATTTCGACAGCATTACTTGCTGGAGGCGTAAAATGCTTTTGCCGTAAACAGTTACCTAATATTTAAGGGGAAACTAAGATCCAAAATTGATCAGTACAATAACTTGTTATCATATATTCCTTTAAGTAACTATTTTTATTTTTATATAATTTATTTTTGCTTTTAATTTATCTCTGTTCAAATTTAAACCTACTTGAATGGTTAAAACTTAATTAAGGTAGTAAATTTGTTATAAACGACTGTTCGGCCTAATTTCATTGTGAACGCTGTTACACGCCTATTATTGAGGTACAGGTTAGATGTGATTCCTATTAATTAAGTTACATAATGTATAGCCTTGTACTTTGTTGGTGTGCCAAATAAATAAATAAACATCTGTCTCTTTCTGACAGGTATAGTAAGTGCGAGAGTGACGGATGCTTTATCCACAATCGACAACAATGGGCCCGCAGGGGCACTATTTACGAGTAATCTATCTACGAGTACTTTTTAACATTCCAAGCAAACATAGGGCGCGTGCATACCTGCCTACCAAATAAAAAGTTAAAGAAGTTGACGAACGGCGATCCAAGAATTTGTCTACACGTTTAGATATTGAAGAAATTCTGAAAAGTTGACGTTTTCAGCTATAGAATAAATAAATAAATATCACGGGACAATGTCACACAAATTGACCTAGTCCCAAACTAAGCTCTAGGCTTGTACTATGGGTACTAGACAACGATAAACATACTTATATAGAGAAATATATACTTAAATACATAGAAAACATCCAAGACTCAGGAACAAATACTCGTGCTCATCACACAAATATCTGCCCTTACCGGGATTTGAACCCGGGACCGTCGGCTTCGGAGGCAGGGTCACTCTCAACTAGGCCAACGTGTCGTCAAATTATGACCATCAATAAAATTATTATGTCAACAATGGTATTATGACCACAAACAATATGGGAAATTGGGAAGCAACAAGCTCTCCTACTAACCCTCAATTTTTATAGCAAAAAAACGTCTTTAAAAAGCAAGAAATAACTTCTTTAAAACGGTAGGTCTGTCCAACTAAATTCGGCTTTTGGTTAAAAATATTGTGGGACACTGATTTCAGCTGGACTGACGTATTAACTACTATTTTCAAAGAAGTTAATTCTAGTCATTTAAAGACGATTTAAAAAAAAAAAACATCCTTTGAATGTGCTTCGTCATAGTCGCTCAACTATCTTAATCGAGATATTTTATCGTCACCCTTGAAATAGGGACCGTTGAGCAGTTCCCGTGGCCATCATCCATCGGTGGTCCTCATCATCAGTTCGACTTCACCGAATTATACTTTTTGAATGCAAATCGCTATATGAATTTCTATAATGTTTAAAGAGCTCCCTCAATTTCACCAAGACCCCATCATTAGATTTGACGTGATGAAAATGGGACCAACTAGAAAGTTAAAAAAAAAACCAATCGGTCTAGCAGCCTTTAAGTAATCTCCTCCTTTTTTTAGGGTTCCGGAACCAACTAGTAACCCTTATAATTTCACCATGTCCGTCCGTCCGTCCATCCGCAACCTAGCTCAGAGACTTTAGTACTAGAAAGCTGTAATTTGGCATGAACATACATAGAAGTCACGCCAACAAAGTGATAAAATAAAATCCGGCTTATTTTTTTCTGTACCTCCCTCACTCGTAACTTAAGGGATCCGGTTATGAAATATTAAGCTTTAATGCGCTAATTTTTGTTAGAGTCAAGTGTCACCCCCTACAGCCAAAACTACAGATACTAATAATCAGAAAAAAACTTACATTAAAGCGCATATAACGAATTTAAAAGGAAAACTATCACGACTAAGTAGACATCATTGGTTCTTAACATACCTACAGCCATACAGAGCTATGCTGGGTGTCTCCTTGCGAGATCGAATCAGGAATGAGGAGATTCGCAGGAGAACTAAAGTAACTGATATAGCTCACCGGATTGCAAACCTTAAGTGGCAGTGGGCGGGGCACATTGCTCGTAGAGCTGATGGCCGTTGGAGTGGAAAGGTTCTAGAGTGGCGACCGCGAACCGGGAGACGAAGTGCTGGCAGACCTTCCACAAGGTGGACTGACGATCTGATAAAGGTCGCGGGAAACCGCTGGATGACAGCGGCAGAGGACCGGTCGTTCTGGAAAACCCTGGGGAAGACCTTTGTCCAGCAGTGGACGTCTTGCGGCTGATGATGATACCTACTAAAATGATATAAGACTTAAAATAGAAAATTAGTTATTACTTGTTGATTTTCATGATTGTACTTAACGGCTTCGGAACCCTACACTGAGCATGTTCCGACATGCTCTTGCCCGGTTTTTCGAGTAGGTTAAAAAGCAGCTAGACTGTACGGTTCCGAAACCCCTGCTTTGTCTTACTTGACAAGGGATCAACTTAGGTTTGCCGGATAATACTCGTGGCCGAGAAATTGGAGTTGAAAGGGAATAACACCCAAGCTATTATCGCATTAAGCAAGGTACGCATGGGCTTGTTCCGCGACTTAATTACACCTATTCCGTGTATCTTAATTACCTCTAAGACAAATTGGTGATGCCTTGTATAATTTACACTTAGAAGAGAATCTTAATAAACTCCTCCAAAGCGGTTCCTTTTTTTTGCATACAAGTGTAACTACAATTGTAAACACTTTATTGTACAAAATAAAACGGAAAAAATACAACAAATGATACAAGAAAAGAGTGTACAAAAAGGTAAACTTATCCCTTTAAGGGATCTCTTCCAGCTGACCCTTGAGAGGTTGAGAAAAGTGAGAGGTTGTGGATCGAGTAGGCAATTTTACAAAATTCTTTATGATAAGAGCACACAAATAAAATAAATACATTCAAATAAGTACATAATGTACTAGACACAAAAATATATATTTGTACATCAATATAGGTACATACTGAAAGTTACATAAACTACATTTATGTAAAGGACAGGGCGGTGATTCTCTCAACACAGCGCTGCGTCGATCTCAAAGGTGAAAAATCCGGCAAGCTTAAGAAGTCCCGTCCGAGCGTACAAAACACATTTTAGCGCGTGCCTACTTAATTAGGCAGCAGGCAGGTAAGTCGAGTTCAGTGTCGTATAAAGCAGCCTAATTAAGAAGGCACGCGCTAAAATGTGTTTTGTACGCTCGGACGGGACTTCTTAAGCTTGCCGGATTTTTCACCTTTGAGATCGACGCAGCGTTGTGTTGAGAGAATACCCCCTCAGTTGATACAATATTTATAGCTAGGGTCGAGCCAAAACTTTGTCAATTTGCCTTTTACGAAGGGTGATCCATAAATTTTAGATAATTGGTATAAAAAATATGAGATTAGTAAATCGTTGTAATTTTATTGGAATATGCACACTTTCTGTGTTTGCAAAAAACTTAATAACGTCATCCAGTTGTTTTATTTTACCCCTTAAAAAATATTTTTGCATTTGGAGGTCAAATTTTGTACGTTCACTAAGTCATTATCAGCTCTTGATTTTTAGGGTTACGTAGTCAAACTAGGAACCCTTATAGTTTCGCCATGTCCGTCCGTCCGTCCGCAGCCTACTACTAGAAAGCTGTAATTTGGCATGAATATACCTACATATTAGTCACGCCAACAAAGTGGTACAATAAAATGTAAATAAAAAATATGGTTCCTCCCCTATACGTAACGTGGGGATGTAGTTTTAGTATAATACACTGGGGGTGTGGGGTGTCGTTGGATAGGTCTTTCAAAAGTATATTGTGAGTTTGTAAAAACAGTATTTCGACTAAGGGATCCGTTTATGAAATATTAAACTTTAAAGATTGGATGATTTGGAGGATGGTATAAACACTTTAATCGCCTGTATCTCAAGAACCAATGATGTCTACTTAGTCGTCATAGTTTTCCTTTAAAATTCGTTATATGTTCTTTCATTTAAGATTTTTCCCAGATTTTTAGTATTTGTAGTTTTGGCTGTAGTGGGCGGGACACTTCTTGAGTCCAACAAAAATTACCGCTTTAAAGCTTAATATTTCATAAACGAATTACTTAATCGAAAAAGTGTTTTCACAAACCCATAATATTTTTGAATAGCCTATCCAACGACACAACATACTATACGGTTGACGAGTAAAAAAAATACATCCCCAAGTTACGTGTAGGGGAGATACCCTAAACATTTTTTTTTACATATTATTGTAGCACTTTGTTGGCGTGACTAATATGCATATTCATGCCAAATTACAGCATTCTAGTACTAAGAGTCTCTGCGCTGGGCTGCGGACGGACGGACGGACGGACATGGCGAAACTATAAGGGTTCCTAGTTTGACTACGGAACCCTAAAAAAAAAAGAGAAACAAGTTTTTTTTAAGAATAATTTTAGATTTATTTTCTCGCAATCGGAGTGAAAGTTAACTCTACCATAATGACACTCAAACTATAACAATAAACTTTTAAATCTTTAAACAGCTGAACAGGTTTCAATGATATTTGGCACACAGTCGTCTTTGAATAAAGCACAGATTACTTTTCTCCCGAATAATTTTTGTCATGCTGTCTACAGAAGAGGGCTATTCGTGCTGTCTACAAGATGGGCCAGAGAGACTCGCTTAGAGATAAGTTTAAAGAAATTAATATATTGACCATGCACAGTCAATACATTTATGAAAACATTATGTATGTTCATAAAAACATCGCTAAATTTAGAAAGAACTGTGACATACATAATGTTAATACCAGAAATAAACATAAGCTCGCAGTGCCCTTCACGCGGCTCCATAAAATAAAAAACTCTTTTATGGGTATTAGGTTCTATAATAAGCTCCCAAGTAATGTTACTGAACTATCAGTAAATAAATTTAAGAGTTACGATAAGCGTAAACTAATTTCTAAAGCATATTATAGTATTAAAGACTATATTAATGATAATAATAACAATGCTTGAGACTGAATTGCTTGTAATAAAATGTTTAGTCCTTACGACAAAAGGTCGCAAACGTCGAAAAAATAAGACATCCGACAGAGTTTCTTACAGGTTCTTCTCTGATCGGTCGCGATTTGAACCTGCAGTCAATTTAGGCTAAGTCGCTACTATGACGTTTCAAAAGAGTTTATTATTTGTAAACCTACTTGAATAAAGATTATTCTGATTCTGATTCTGATACTGATTCATGCCAGTTTAATGTCACTTTAATTATCCTGTGTGCAAAGAAAACCCTAATTAATTTGTAATTTTACTATTGTATGAAAATGAGTGTCAATGTAACAAGAATAAACCCGTTGGGTCATATAAAATTAATTTCCCTTTTAGACACGTTCTCATTTGAGAACTAATATTCAGAAAAGCTTAGGGAAAGTACAGGTTAAGTCCCCGGAGAACTTTTGAACAAGTTCGCCGCATCTTAGTGTTCCATGCATTAATTACTAGATTTGAATCTATGTTCTCAAAGGATTCTGCGAGATTAAAATTAACATATTGTTAAGAGATTTAGGTTGCATGTGCTTTTCACATATATATAGTTAGTTGCAAAACTGAGTTAATATTAGCACCTTAGTAGAATATAAATAAGTTGATGATAGTTAAAGGTATTTTTAAATGTTTAATACGACAAGTACTCCTTGAAATTTGCTACAAATACTCCTACCAAATGATTTACCTGTCATTTACAGTTTTTAAGTAATTTTATCGTAAAAACTGTTGAAGTTAACTTTTTTTATTTGTCTAATATTTTAACTCTCTCTGTGGCAACCCAAAATAAGCCTTTTTAAAATAAGTAGAAAATTATTAAAATCGGACATACTTTTGGTGGCAGTTATTAGCAACATTAGTTTGGTGCACGGTTCACTTTTGCACCGAGACAAATTAGCCATACAAACTAGTTGTTAGTTCACTATGGTAGGGGATTAAAATTCAGCAATGACTAGAAAAGTACGTCCCTGATTCAAGCAGTTGATACATCATTTTAAAAAGAATGGAATTCTCTATTTTAATTAGTTTTCTTATTTGGGGTTGCCATAGAGAAAACTAAATTACTAGTATAAAACAGAAATTGAATTTTTACAGTATTTGGATCAAAATCTTTAAAAAAATATAAATGATAAATAAATTATTTATGCAGCAGTTTGGTAGCCTACTTCAAGGATAACTATTCTGTACTAAGCATTTGAAAATAGCTTTGATGGTCATCGACTTATTAACATTCAACTAAGGTGCTAATATTGACTCAGTTTTGCAACTAACTGTACCTAAAGGAGACGTTAAACGTCATCCGATTGAGCAAAGTAAAACTAGTAATTTGTTTCGGAATGTCTAAACACGATAAATCGATTTCAGTAAAGCCGTATCAGTAATAATGTTTTAATAAGATAAATTGAATTATGTTTCACCAAACGACAGCCGGTGTATATTACCGAGGTAGCTGATTTATAATGTAGTAAAATTCTTGCGTATTTTAATGGAATTACTTGGACCGTACACGGCGGGCAGTAATCCATTTTATACAAGAATAATCATGTACGGTCCATACGGACGAATACGCCACATTGCACAGATTGGGAACGGTATTGTAAAACCGGTTTTATTCAATACCGGTTTTTAAATTGAAAACTTGTAACCGCTAAAAAAATAATACCTATATTCGAATTAGAGGTATTATTGTCATACCGCTTTTGTTTTTATCGCTATGTACACACTATTTACAGTATTTAATACCTGTATTCAATACCGCTATTCATTGCACCCGATAAGTAAGATGTCAATTTGACTGTAATTAATTGTAATGTCAGACTTGTCTAAGGCGTGTTTGAGTTTTTTTGTAATAACACCGAAAACATCTACAGAAACAATTAAACAGGTATATTGACACTGACAGGTTTACTGGTTATGGTTTTTAGGGGTAAAGTATCAAAAAGAGGTATTGTTCTCAATTGACTAAACCGATAATATACTTGAATACCGGTATTCATTATACCGCTAATCAGAGCTTTAGCCGTATAAATAGCGAAATGCAATTATAACCGGTTATACCTCATTTAAAACCGGCACTCAGAATATCGGTAACGATCCCTGACGGCAGTTCATTTGCTGTGGTAATCTTAAGGGTGCCTTTCCACTAGAGGATGGTATGCTTCGTTGCTATGGATGCGTTTGATATCCACCATTTATATTCATCCCGTTTGCCTCGTGTGTGTGCCGGCTTATTATGATTACAAATAAATAAATAAATAATAACATCACGCCTTCATTCCCAGAGTGGGGTAGGCAGAGCTACACAAACACCAACAACTTTAAAATTGTTCATTATTCTGTAACCGCATTTTGCACAATCAGGCCAAGATATTTATCAGTGAATTAGTGACAGGTTGCAAGCGCATCGCCTAACAGTACTACAAGCTCTTATTCCATTAGTCGCCTCTTACGACATCCACGGGAAGACATGGAGTGGCACTATTCTAACCCGGCAACCACACGGGTCAAACAAAATGACCCGTATGATTGCAAATCGGTAGTGAAACTAAAAATAGGAATAAGAATTTTATGTGAGCCAGTATGGACCCTGCAGACAGATCCATTTTCCGTTATCTGCTTTTTAAATGTTAATTGAATTCTTACAAAAGTTGTCATACTGTTTTTAACCGACGCGCTGCGCCCGCGCTGGCCGCACGGAAATGCTCACAGCTGCGTGAACTGAAAGCATCGGTCAAGTGCGACTCAAATGCCAGGATTAATTGAGTTCGTTATCATACTTAAAACCGCTCTCAAAACACGCCGAACATGTTTAACGAATGCTCAGAGTTTAATTGCCTGTTTCAGTTATAATTGACTATTTGACTGATAACGAACATACAAATCTAGTGTTCAACTAGGGTATTATGGAAGTGCTTGCTTTTAGGATTCCGTAGTCAACAAAGAATGCGTTCTTTGTTGACTAAACTTTTGTTTTTTTTTTATATTTCTAGGGGGGCTCCCCTAGAAATATACATTTTTGATAAGTCACAGGCTACATATCAAAAATGGGCTCTACTTGTAACTGAAATGGGTTTTTTTCTAGCAAACATCTATTTAAGGTTTCTAAACATTATTTTTTTTTGACTAAAATGTCCTTTACAAATTTCATAATTGTGTCCCCTCTTTGTGGGGATGGTGGGGTGCTTTTCAATTAAACTTTGTATTTATGTATATATGTATTTGATTAACATGGTTGCTTATTTAGGTATCTAAAAACACTGTTATACCCGTCTTGAGGTTCTGTCTAAGTCTTCATGACCTTCTTCCATTCCTAATTTGAATAAAAGGCTTTGGTCTTCAACCTTTACACAACCCTCATTTTAAAAACTGCAGGAGTCTATGATAGTCTAATTTCCCCGAAAATTTAATTAGGATTAAGGATAATTTATGTCAAATTTAATTTCCGTACATTTTTTTTGTTTTTCACAAAAGTACTCAAAACTCTCTGGTAAAGTACAGGTTAAGTGAATATATTCTGAAATAATCGCTTTGAAAATAGCATCAAATATGCGGGCGCCGGCGCTCAAAAGACGCTCTTGTAAGGTCAGCCTAAATACTTAGCAAAGAAAATGATTGTAAATGACAAACATGATAAATTAATTAATTAATCTCAGACGATAATGTCTCATATCAAGTCAAATTGTTTTTACAATCCCGCAATATTTTTAAAAGATCTATCCAACGACACCCCACACTATGGGGTAGACGAGAAAAAAAATACATCCCCGCGTGTAGGGGAGGTACACTAAAAAAAAAAATATCAAGATTTTATTTTATCACTTTTTTTGCGTGACTAATATTATATGTGTATTCATGCCAAGTTACAGCTTTCTAGTACTAAAAGTCTCTGCGTTAGGCTGCGGACGGACGGACGGACATGGGGAAACTATAAGGGTCCCTTAGTTTGACTATGGTACCCTAAAAAACGATGATTGTCAATTGTATTAAAAACTCCCAATGTCAAGAAATATGTACCACAATTTTTCCATTCGTAAATTAACAATATAATACCTTTTTAATTCCTTTCAGGGTTTAAGGAAAACTCAAGTTTTAGCAAACGACCGCTCAAGTGTCGGAAATATTACACTTGAGATAAGATTCCTCTTGAAACGTCTGGACTTTATTGAATGTCTCAAGTTGAATGAAATATTATTTTTACTTTTCAAGAGCTTAAAGTTAAGGTTTATGCTTGTTATAAGCGGACCAAAACGGCATGCACTTGTGCATTCTTATAAAATCGAATGGAGCGTCCTTACTGAGAGCATTCGCGTGTAATGAGCAGTGATCGTAGATTTTGTAGCATTTTTGGTGCAGTGCGAGGGTTACTTAAGTAAAAAGTATAGTATTTCATTTTATTATAATATGCAATCCATACGACGACACGTTGGCCTAGTTGGGAGTGACCATGCCTCTGAAGCCGGCTGTTCGGGGTTCAAATCCCGGTAAGGGTAGATATTTATGTGATGAGCACGAGTATTTGTCCCTGAGTCTTGGATGTTTTCTATGTATTTAAGTATTTATTTCTCTATCTAAGTATGTTTATCGTTGTCTAGTATCCATAGTACAAGCCTAGAGCTTAGTTCGGGACTAGGTCAATTTGTGTGACATTGTCTTCTGATATTTATTTCAATAGCCAATTATATTAGTCGATCGGTCGGTCGGTCGTCGATACACCTCGACAACCGTAGGTCACTCTCATATGTCATTGTAACGTCATTGCATTGGTTTTGCTACAAAATCTACGATCACTGGTAATGAGCATTCGGCGTGTAATATTCAAGTGGTGTGGACCACAGGAACGCTTAGCTCTACCTCCACCACTCGAATATTACACACGAATGCTGAGGACACATCATAAGACTATAACTAAAGCCAGACACGTAAGAAAAGTGTAAAGAAAATTGATTATTCCCATAAATTTACTTTGATCACTATTCCTTCCTTTAAAAAATCAAGTCAACGAAAAATAAAACAAAATCCACTTGTTACTATATCTCTGACTTAAGTTTAATCGAATTGTTTGGTTACTGGACACATATGAAAAGGCTAGTCCTTTAAAAGCAATAATGAATTAAGAAATACTTAGTACAAAACTCTGTTATAAAACCAGTTTAAAACCTCCACTTTTTTGTGAGTGTGGATTCTATCTCATGGTTATGAATTTGGGATCCCCTTGGATCGCATAATGTGTTTTGGACTAATATTTTTTCGCATAATTGTTTTCGTATAATTTATACTGTCGCATAATAATACTTTAGCATACTCCTTTTTTAGCATATTAGGCTATTAGAATAATTTTATTTGGACTAATTTGTATTTGACTAATACTTATTATGCATATTATTGTTTGGGCTAATAATTATTAGATACTTAAGGTTAAATTAGGTCACGTTAGGTACATTAGGTTAGGTTAGGTTAGTATGATATCCATTTTGTAATGATGCCAATTAATTATTATGACTTTTTGCAATTATGCTATTTGACGTTAGTCTTGATGACAATTATGCTTACTGTATTTATGCTTTTTAATGTTATGCGTAAAGATGATTATGCACATCATTATTTCGGCTAAAAGCAATTATGCGTAACACTATTATTACAAATAATTTTATGCCATCCAATAGACAACCTATGAATTTAATTACATAATACTATAAACAAACGCCATGTTTTAAACCTATAAAATGCTGAATGTGTTGCTAAGCGCAAATCTCGAGAGCAGCTAACCGATTTAGCTAATTATTTTTTTGTTGTGTTCAAGGTCAAGGCAAGGTTCTTATGAAACCACCGAGCAAGTCAAAATTTGCAGCGGGCGCGCTGCCGGGTAGCTAGTATGTTATATAAATAACTAGCGCTCTGGTGAAAATGTTTAATGTGTCTCTATTCAACTCACAAATAAAATTCAATGTTTGTAGGTGGAATTATTCTGGTCTTTATATACCGGGTGTTGCCTGTAATAGGAGGAATAAATTGAAGGATCGTTTCTACAATATAAACGTAGCAACATTTGTTCTACAACTTTTACAAAATGTGTAATTTATTATTTGGGATTTTTTCGAACAAACTAAATAGCATTTTCAATGTACTCCATCCAATAGTCTAGTTGACATCTACTGTCAGCCTACAAACTTCGTAGTTTTCGCAATAAATTGATGGTTTGGAAAATCTAAATTCATTCATATTCAAAACAACAAGTTTTTTTCAAAAGTTGTAGAATAAATGTTGTTACGTTTGTGGTGTGGAAACGATTCCTAAATTTATTGCTCCTATTACAGGCAACACCCGATATACATTTCAGAACTATCTCTCTTTTATCTCGGTCCCTCACTGCTGAGGATCGCGACCACAGGTAATTTGACGCCAGCCTGTGCAATTGTAACAACAACAACACCATCACAATCACAACCACAGCAACATTTCAGAAACGTGTGTATTTACGTCTTGGTAAACAATATTCACTAGCTGTTCCCGCAACTCTATCTGCTAGCATTTATGTTATAATCAGAGGCTTCGACATCGCTATTATCTCTGGAAATTTTAGATTTTCGGGGATTAATGTATTACCCTGTTTCTGTCTATTTCTGTGTATTCCTATTTTTGTCTATGGATTAAGCAAAAAACATGGATTATGGAATATAAAATACTAGCTACTCCTCGCGACTCCGTCCGCGTAGAAGTCATTTATCGCTATTCCATCCTGTAGACGTATTTAATCATACGTATTTAAATATTTTTTTGAATAAAATCGGAGTAATACTAGAAAAAGGCCGAGTGTTATCAATCAATCAATCAAACAATCATTTATTTTACATAAAACATGGTATATACATGTAGGTCTTAGGTTAATAATTAAGCATCACATATTTTGCCGCCGGGCAGCACGTAAAATTTTACAAAAGAGTTGAAAATTTATGTCATATTTTTTTAACAAATATTTGTTATTAAATTTACGAAATTAAAAACATGAAATATTTAAACAGCATGTCAATCTAAGTTCAAATATAAATTGAGGGTAGCTTCGAAGCTGTCCACTACATTTTTAAAAATAAATCGTATTTTTGTGTTCGACGTTGTCACATGGTGTCCTGCCCGGAGGGGTACAACAGGTGACAAAACAAAATAAACGAATTAAGTGACAGAAAGTTTGCAGAGTAAGATACTGGAGTACCAATGGAGTTTACTGGGACCATACAATCAGGAGCTTAATGAAACAGGTTAGTAATTATCACAGTCTTTATTCCTTTGCAGCTCTATACATGATGTTATGAAATTGTGAACATAACTTTGCACATAATTCCTACTCTACAAGAATAGATTTAGCTCAGCGGAAGGCTGGTCGTGTTACACAAAGTAAAGGTTCTTATGTTATGAATTCACAATTCTTAGGTGGTAAGTTGTTAGTCCCTAGTTATAGAGTTGCCATCAATTCCAATCTACGAGTTCAAATAATTATTATTGATATCCTAATTCCCTAATATATAAATATTGTCTACAGACCTTGATCTGAAGAAAACCTTCCTTCCTGGACGTTCAACTTAATGTGGTCCGCGGTTGACAGACTGGCGGAGCGGTCCCAAGACACTGCGTCGCAAGCCACAGGATCCTCGGTCAGCTCACAGCAGCTTGTCAAGGTCTAACAGAATCTTCGTGCCTATGGCACGCCTACCCCAAAGGTGGGTTTAACCAGTTAAATCCTACTTCCCTACTTGTATGACTTTACTGAATGATCTTAATCAAAGATTTATTACTTACAGATTTAAAGAGAGTACCTGCCAAACACTAATCACTTAAGAAACTACTTCATAGCTTCCAGTACCTAAATATGGTTGGACCCAGAATCGGAATAAACAAAATGTATTTCAAAATAAATTTGTCCAACTATATTGGCGAATCGCAAGCTAACTTCTACTGAAAATATCTAAAGTTCGGAACCTACAAAATTTGGAAATAGCTACTTAAAGAATACTGAAATTAAACAACGACTAGAAGAACAAGTACTAGAAGACAAAAACAAAGAACAAGAAGAACCCAGTCCAGCTGTAAAGACAGAGAGAAATTGCTCTGATTAGCACTAAGGTTGGAAAATATTTGAGACATGTGGACAGACATTTTGGTTATAAAAATATGCATCTTACCGGAGAACTTCCAGAAAAAGCCCTGGTATTCTCGACGCTGTGACATTCCCTCCTCTCCACGTGTGAGAACAAACACTGAAAATTCACCAATAGGTCAGAGAATGGCACATTAATTGCAACAAATGCCTCCATCAGAAAGGATGTTATTTATTCCTACTTACAAGTTTCTTTCTCCGAAATATGACTGAAAATATGTGCTATATCTCCACAGCAGGTGCTTGGTTATTATTATTGAGGCTGACTCTCTCAATGTTATCTGGTTTAAATCTGATTTCGTAATGAGCCATGATCCTGATCATTGCCAGACAAAACAGAATGCAGCTAAAAATGCATAGAACCAAAATGCTAGACAAAATTAGTAGGTATAGATAATTATCTAATTAACAGATTACTTATATTAAATTTACTTTTGGCTCAAATGTGTTTGTTTAATGTTGGTTTGTGTATTTATTATTAAAAGAAATCTTTAAATTGTTTTGTTTATTTATTAACTTGCTATCTACTATTTCCTAATTTTGTTGAATAATTTCTGTTATCTAGTATCGCCCTAATTCAAAGGTAACGCGGCAATACCAACATAATAAAACAAAGGTGTGTCATTTATAGTATAAATCAAAACAAACAACGGTAATGCCAATATCACCAAAAAATATTTCCCCAGTCTTTAGGTTCTGTTTCACGCAAGAAATGCTGTGTTACAACGTTACGAAACTCATCCACCGAATAAAAACATTTTTGTATTAGCCAGTTTTTGAGATCACGATTCAACTTATTTAAAGGCAGTTTTTTTAGTATCTCAGGCAGTTTATTGTATACAGTTATGGCCATACAGTATGTACTCTTACCATATAACCTAGTATGTTTAGCGGGTATTACTAGTCGGTCCGGATACCTAGTGCGATGACTACAAGAAGTGTCTCTACAAGTTTTGAAGTAGTCCCGATGACATTTCACGAACAGTAATAATTCATACAAATACATGGATGGAGCAGTTAGTAACCGCAATTCCTTAAATAACGGACGACATGAACTCATTACATTTACGTTGCATATGGTTCTGATGCACTGCTTTTGCGATATTAAAACTCGTTTCACATAGTGCGAATTTCCCCATAGAAGAATATCATATCTGAGCAAGGAGGACACATAGCCGTGATACGCCTGTATAGCAGCATCTTTAGAGCAAGTTCTTGCAAGCCGCCATAACGCGTAAGCAAAGGAATTTACCTCACTGCACACATCGTTTACGTGACCCTCCCAGGAGCATCTATCGTCTAAGGTTATACCAAGAAATTTAGTTTAAGTTGATTCTTTAATCTCCCTGTTTGATAACTTTACTTCTAATGTTTGTTTTTTTGCATTTTTGTTAATAAACTGTACAAATGTCGTTTTACCTATATTGACCCTTAAATGATTTTTACCTAACCATGCAAAATACCCGAAACCGGCGTGCACGCATGACTCGATGTATGAATGTGAAAGAAGCAAAAGGGCTATGTCAGGATCGTAGCAGGTGGAAAGATGTGGTCTCTGCCTACCCCTCTGGGCAACAGACAAATAATCAAGACTCAGCAACAAAAATTACTCACACAAATCGACCTAGTCGCAAACTAAGCTCTATGCTTGTACTATGGGTACTAGACAACGATAAACATACTTAAATAGAGAAATATATACTTAAATACATAGAAAGCATCCAAGACTCAGTATCAAATATTCGCGCTCATCACACAAATATCTTATTTTACCGAGAATTGAACCCGGGACAGCTGGCTTCGGAGGCAGGGTCACTCCCAACTAGGCCAACGTGACGTCGTATTGATTGCATATTATAATAAAATGAAACACTACACTTTTTACTTAAGTAACCCTCGCACTGCACCAAAAATGCTACAAAATCTACGATCACTGTTCATTACAAGGCTACCAACTAGTAGTCTTTGCCTCATTGCTAGTAATTTTAGTTTACACTTTAGTAGCATATCTCTTTAATCACTGTGACAAATTCATATAAGACAGTTTAATAGACGTTAAGTAGACTAAAGTGTAAACATATTTATGACTTCGACTGTCCAAAACCAACATCAATATAATGCCGGTAAAGCGTTCGGCAATCGATTTAACCCTCATGAGTGATAAGGACGTCAAAACTATTCCCATTTCAAACATAACGCCTCGCTGGGCTTCGGTCTAAAGCTGGTGACACACGTCAAACTCTCACAGCCTTTTAAGAGGCCGTATAAGAAATTTTGGCAATTTTGCTGATTTACGTGATTTTACAGTTGAAATACTTTACGCAATACGAAAGATAATTCCGATTTTCAACGAAAGTATCAGCTACTTTTTTGGTTTTATTATTTCATTTTGATGAATCGACCTGAAATCGGTGACTGTCTTGTGAATTTTGCTGTAAGAGGTTTAGAATATCGCATATTCACGAAACGTTTTGACGTGTAAAAGGTATGAAAAAAATATTATTTATTGCTGTAAAATTCGTTTAAAAAATGTGTAAATAACTTTTTTCAACACTCTATATTTATAGATTTTTAGTATTTGTAGTTTTGGCTGTATGGGACACTTGAGTCTAACAAAAATTAGCGCTTTAAAGCTTAATATTTCATAAACGGATTACTTAATCGAAAAACTGTTTTTATTTTTGAAAGACCTATCCAACGATACCACACACTATAAGGTAGACGAGAAAAAAAAATGCATCTCCACGTTACGTGTAGGGGAGGTACCCTCAAAAGAAATATTTTTTTACGTTTTATTGTACCACTTTGTTAACGTAACTAATATGCATATTCATGCCAAATTGCAGCTTTCTAGTACTAATAGTCTTTGCGCTAGGCTGCGGACGGACGGACGGACGGACATGGTGAAACTATAAGGGTTCCTAGTTTGACTACGGGACCCTAAAAAGAGGATATAATATACTGTCTAATGTTGTATGGAACCCTTCGTGCACGAGTCCGACTTGCACTTGGCCGGTTTTTTTTAGATCCATTGTATTTATCTGGTCTAAAATGGCGACCGCTATTATGTAGCCATATGGATAGTTGATAAAAATAACCTTATTGAATTCGTCAATTATATTTTAGTTTTTTGTGATTATACCAGGGCCTCTATTCAACTGCGTTATAATGATATCGTGTTTGACGTGTTTTAGAATCGTTTATGTCACAGTCGCCATTATTGTAAATGACATAAGAGTTATGAAAACGTTGACAATACGGAAACACGTCAAATACTATATCATTTTTACCGTGTAGAATATCGGCCCTGTCAAGTTGCATTCGACAATCGATTATGTTTCGATTGAAAAATACCTATATGGAATTGACGTAAGTGTCACGGTACTATCTCGGTGGTTTACGTCAATTCCATACATTTATCAATCGAAACATAATCGCTAACGATTGTCGAATGCAACTTGTCTAGCACCACTGGTGCCTTACACCAGGTGGATACTACATTATCTATACCGCTATTGTTGAATGCCTTTTTTTTAAATGCACTGTTTCCCTCGGAAACTTTAAAAATTTTCGGGATGAAAGTAGCCTATGTATTAATCACACGTTGGCCTAGTTGGGAGTGACTCTGCCCCCGAAGCCAGCTGTCCAGGGCAGATATTACAATTAATTACAGTCCAATTGACATCTTACTTATCAGGTACAATGAATAGCGGTATTGAATACATGTATTTAATACTGTAAATAATGTATACATAGCGATAAAAACAAAAGCGGAATGACAATAATACCTCTAATTCTAATATAGGTATTACTTTTTTAGCGGTAACAATTTGTCATTTTAAATACAGGTATTGAATAAAACCGGTTTTACAATCCCTGATTACAACAGTCGTAAAACCAATGTAGAAAAAGACCCGTGATCCTATAACGAAAGCTAACCCTAGTGACATAAAAACATATTACACTCGTACTATGTGTATCCAGCCGTTTCAGGCCAGGAGACCCTTCTAAACCAATTTAGCCATTAATAATAGATCGAGAACTAGAAGGTATTTGTCGAGCGAAAAGTTGGTGATGACCCTAAATTGTTGGAAGACTGGAAGTTGGATTTGAAACTTTAAATAAATTTGACGACACGCTAGCCTAGTTGGGAGTTACCCTGCCTTCGAAGCTAGTCCTGGGTTCAAATCCCGGTAAGGGCAGATATTTGTGTGATGAGCACGAGTATTTGTTCCTGAGTCTTGGATGTTTTCTATGTATTTAAGTATATATTTCCATATATAAGTAAGTTTATCGTTGTCTAGTACCCATAGTACAAGCCTAGAGCTTAGTTTGGGACTAGGTCAATTTGTGTGACAATGTCCTGTGATTTATTTAATATTATTATTTATTTAACGTAACTTAAATAACCATTTTACAAAGACAGCGACCTATTCTGGCTTCGCTTCGGTATTTGTGAGCTTTATGTTAATAAACCTGAATTTATCTAAATATTTAAAAGAAAACCCGTGACCCGTGTGGTTGGTGGGTTAGAATAGTGCCACTCCATGTCTTCCGGTAGATGTCGTAAGAGGCGACTAAGGGAATAAAGACTTGCAGTAGTGTTAGGCGATAGGCTTGCAACCTGTCACTAATACATTGGTAAACATCTTGCCTGATTGTGCAAAATGTGGTTACAGAATTATCAACAAGTCTTTTTAGATTTGTTGGTATTTGGCAGAGCTCTGCCTACCGCACTCTGGGAATTAAGGCGTGATGTTATGTATGTATGTAACTAAATAGGGGGCTAGCGGGCAACTAATTTCACGCTTATGAAGTCGCGAGCGCTCTCAAATTATACATAAAAACCTTGCGTGAAAGAATATGTAACTTATGGTTAACCGTATCAATATCCGTTGCGTCGTTAAGGAGTTAGCGAATATACGAAATCGACTTACTAAATAAAAAATATTAAGGTATGGTGGCTAAGTAACGTCGGTGAAATGACTAGCATGTTGGAAGACGATCATAGTCCTCAACGTTGGCTACTTAATAGTATGATTGTTAATTAACTTGTGCTCTTTTGATTCCAATAAAAAGTATTCTTTCTTCCTTTCATTTTATTTCATGATGTTAAACAAAATAAAGTATTCAGATCCTATCGCCAAGCAGCAATGTATATAATAAGGGGACAACCTAACACAAATTAACCTAGTCCCAAACTAAGCTCTAGGCTTGTGCTATGGGTACTACACTACGTACAACGATACACATACTTATATTATAGAGAAATCGTACTTAAACACATACAAAACATCCAAGACTCAGGAACAAAATATTCACGCTCATCACACAAATATCTGCCCTTACCGGAATTTGAACCCAAGACCGCTGGCTTTGGAGGCAGGGTCGCTTTCAACTAGGCAATGTGTCGTCGAATGTTCGCATTATTGTGTTCCGGTGTGGGGATAAATCAACCGGTGAAATTACTAGCATACAGCCATTCCATCTTAGTCCTCAGGGTTGTCAATGCATTTGAAGTCTTAGGATTGCAGTCTTGAGAATGTAGTCTTCAGAATTCAAATTTCTATTATTCTCAGCTTCCACATACCATCAGGTGGCCTGAGTGCTCGTGTGCTAGTAATGTTCCTTGCTACAAACAAAGAGTTTTACTACAGGATTTCACATTAGTGGTGACCCTGAGTCTGTCTTGCGTAACGTGCGTAATACTAATAAATGTTTAATGTACACACAAGAATCCTTTAATCCTGAAACAAAATTACTTCAGCGGGAAACACCTTCGCAAAGCTACATATATATTTGTTTTGTGAATATCATAAAAGGTCTTAAATCAGGTTTAGACTGTTAGCTTAACGTAACATAACCGACTATCAGACATTTATTGTTGAATTTATAATAATATCAGATATACAAGGTTGCTTGGATATGTGATATACTAGGAGATCATAAGATTACACGCAGAGATTGGATGATCTCGGAAACTAGCTACGTCTACCAGTTTTGGTAGTTTAACACTTAATCGGCCCAAAAATTTACAACGCTTTCCCTGACAGCATCAAAATATTGTCAAATAACCATTCTTTTAAAAACGATAACAACATTTTAATAACGCATTTTATGTATGACATATTAAAATTCTCTGTCATTTTTTTGATAGAACTATTATTAATTAACTGTTAATATTATTGTACCTTAATTTATTATTAAACTATTTTCGTAAATACGACAATGCGACATGCGTATAGGAGGAAAAGAAAAATTTGGATGAAATTTGGAATGGAGATAGTTTATATTCCTGGAAATAAATGTTTTCAAAAATGGTGTTTTTGTATTATTATTATAGCAATCGACGGACAAACAGGCAGACGGCCCACCTGATGCGAAGCGATCACCGCCGCGTATGGACATTAGCAACTAAAAAAAAATTACGCCTATTTTAAAAAGCCTCAAATTACAGCTCAGTCCTGTCCCCCGTATCCCGTAGGACAGAGTCAAGCCTCCTTGAAGGAAACCAATTAGCCAAGCTGGTCATATTTGGCAATCATTCCGATGAGAGTGTTTTATCACTCTATAACTAGGAGTTCAGGGCCTGCGAGGGTATGTGCTTCACTAGAAGGAATGTCCTTTTAGCTAAAATGGATTTAATTCATACGATGGCGAAATTCTACGCAAATAAAGTCACGGGAATACGCTAGTATAACATACTAGCTTTTACACACGACAATTCTACGCAAATAAAGTCACGGGAATACGCTAGTATAACATACTAGCTTTTACACACGACAATTCTACGCAAATAAAGTCACGGGAATACGCTAGTATAACATACTAGCTTTTACACATGACAATTCTACGCAAATAAAGTCACGGGAATACGCTAGTATAACATACTAGCTTTTACACACGACAATTCTACGCAAATAAAGTCACGGGAATACGCTAGTATAACATACTAGCTTTTACACACGACAATTCTACGCAAATAAAGTCACGGGAATACGCTAGTATAACATACTAGCTTTTGCACACGACTCAGACCGCGTAGGTAAGTGTTTTGGTCAGGTTCTTTAAAATAAATTATGAGGGTCATTTCATTAAATAATAATCCTACTAATATTATAAATGCGAAAGTTTATGTGTGTGTTTGTTAGTTTGTTACTCTTTCTTGCTACAACGGCTAGACGGATTTGGAATAGAGGTAGCTCACACCTTGGATTATCACAAAGGCTACTTTTTAGGGTTCCGTACCGTTTCAAGGGTAAAAACGGGACCCTATTACTAAAACTTTAGTGTCCGCCCGTCCGTCTGTCTGTCACCAGGCCGTATCTCAAGAACCGCGATAGCTAGACAATTTTCATAAATTATGTATTTCTATTGCCGCTATTATAAAAAATACTAAACACAAAAGGGGGCTCCCATACAACAAACGAGTTTTTTTGTAGTTTTTTGTTCGATAATAATAACGGCAAGAACACTTGAAATATTCACAGATTATTAAGTTGTATATTCACTTTAATTATAAATAATTAAATTAAAATTTAATTAATGTTCAAGGGGGGCTCCCATACAACAAACGTGATTTTTTGCCTTTTTTGCTCGATCTTATTACGGACACCGTGGTTGTATAAATAATAGTACGGAACCCTTCGTGCGCGAGTCTAACTAACACTTCGCATCTTTAGAATTATAGTGACCTAATCCAAATATTTTGACTTTTGATTTAGGTCTCTATAGTACTAAATTTATGACTCGAAATCTAAAGGTGAAAATGTTTGAATTAGGTCACTATAATTCTAAAAGTGCGACTTGGCCGGTTTTAAATTGTTTACAAGTTCCCGAGGGAACGATAATCGAAGTCTACGTGGACAGAAGCTAGTAATAATTATTAAGGAACAATGTATTTACACATACCTAAGACAAAGAGCTTCAACAAATCTCAGCTTAACAACATTCAAAGTCTTGAAATTCAAAACCACTAGCAGTTCTTGGAACTTGTTTCATAGTTGAGCCACCGCGGGGAGCTGCCAGGTAACTACCTCGCATACTCTTGAAGTATAACGTACATTAGCCAGAGGTAGGAATTATTATGCAGTACTTTCGCGTACTTAACACGTGAGAGCTACAGGACGTTGCAAAAATATGGAGCCATTTTTCATCAGCTAGAGAGTCTTTGTTTTAAAAAAAACGAATGAAAGTTGGTCACATTAACGCAATGTTACGTCAAGTAACTAGTAACTATTTAAAAAGATCCGTTTAAAAATAAAATAAATTAAAATAAATAAATATCACGGGACAATGTCACACAAATTGACCTAGTCCCAAACTAAGCTCTAGGCTTGTAATATGGGTACTAGACAACGATAAACTTACTTAGATAGAGAAATAAATACTTAAATACATATAAAACATCCAAGACTCAGGAACAAATACTCGTGCTCATCACACAAATATCTGAACTTACCGGGATTTTAAACTGGGATCGCTGGCTTCGGAGGCAGGGTCACTTCCAACTAGGCCAACGTGTCGTCGTTTAATCACTATTATCCTAGTGTAAGGGCAATCGTGATATGTTGATAGAAATACTTGTGAATAGTCAACTTGCACTGGTGAACTAAAGAGTTCAGAGAAAACCTTTAAGTGGTCGCGTTAAAAGTATCACGGTAACCCACCGTTTATAAACTGTTTTTAACTTTTTACTATATAACTAATAACCTAGAAAAAAGTTACCTATTATTTTATCGAAACCCCTTTCAACAAATGTATAATTTCGCAGAATTTTCATTTCATCGAAAGGTATTTTTTTCGCCAAAGTTCCGCCCGCGACTTTGTATCCGTATAAATCAGTTCCCGAGGTATTAGCGATATAGAAGGTAGCCTATGTGTTAATCCAAGGTATAAGCTGTTTTCATTCCTAATTTCACCTAAATCCGTCTAGTAGTTTTTGCGTGAAAGAGTAACAAACATCCATCTATACTCACAAACTTTCACGTTTATAATATTAGTAGGGTTTTAAAAAAATCATGGAAATACACATTGCTTAATTAAGGACATTTTGCTACACAGAGCTCTCTGTACCTCCGAACTTGAAATGTTTGATTCGACGAAGTACATTTTAATTTTTAGTTTTATTTGAATCATTTTATTTTTTTATGGAGAAGGCACACGAGCACTCAGGCCACCTGATGCTAAGTGGAATCTGAGACCCATAGATATTTGAATTCTCAAGACTATAATCCTAAGACCTCAAATGCGTTGGCAACCCTGAGGACTAAGATGGAATGCCTCTATGTTCTCATATCCCCACACCGGAACACAACAATGCGAACACTGCTGCTTGGCGGGTGGTTAATGGATCAGATGGGGGTAGCGATCCGGACGGACCCTGCAAGGGGTCCTACCACCACTAAAAACTAATTCTACGACTGACTTTTAGGTTGTATAAGTTTGGGTATTTTTTAACACATATAACCAACGTATTTTGTATGTATTCATGTCAGGAAACTATAATAATCATTTATCTACATTCCCTAACTTCAGAGTATGATTTTCGACCCCTTAGGTAGTAATTTAGGTAATTTTTACAAATAAAATCTGTAATGAGTCGTGTTTACCGTATAATAAGGTGTTTGAATTTTAAAAATCAACTTGACTAATTAAATTTAAGTAAGGATCACTGTAAAATCCCAAACATTTACATTGGGAAACGTTGATCGTACACTGTTTTATAGATAACTAGCGACCCGCCCTCGCTTCGCTCCGGATTAAAATATTGTACATATAAACCTTCCTCTTCAATCACTCTATCTATTAAAAAAAACCGCATCAAAATCCGTTGCGTAGTTTTAAAGATTTAAGCATACATAGGGATATAGGGACAGAAAAAGCGACTTTGTTTTATACTATGTAGTGATGAAATTGATTTATAGAATTTTGGTTCATAGAAATTTGTTGTCATCTTAGTAGTTAGAATAATCAATACCTACGCAGAATACTTACATTGAAGATATTTAAGTCATAGATTTTATCAAATAATTTGTCTGCAAAAAAAGGAAACACCGGAATAGTTATGAACGAAATACAGTGTGTGACATCCATACGAACATATATTTTCACAGTTAATAATATGCATCCTAATTAACATAAAAACTTGTGTATTGTTAACATAGTGTGTACTTTTTTTGTCATACCAACTAATTCGCCACGCAATGTATCGGTAACAAAGCTAACAACTGACACAAACATTTGATTGCTTGCACCTAACTCGTTTGCCTCTTCGCATTACATTGCTGCTCAAGAAAATTTAAAACATTAATAACGCTACATTAGAAAAGGTACTTAATTTTTATATTTTTTCGATAAAACCGTTCACAGCATCTAAAGCTATCGCTACTTACAATTTATGTTCTTATGGATGTCACACACTGTATAATGTTAGGGATGATCGTTTCATAATCACCCTCTATTTATAATAAAATACAAATTGAAACTAACTATGTGAAATATGCCTCAACTTTGCAACAATTCGTATAACAACTAACATAAAACGCCTATGACGCCGTCAATTTGTGAATGCATGATGTATCGACTGGTGACAGTGATTGATGATGTATATCGATATTGGCGGATATTCGGGCATCACGATAATTAGCAGCGATACTCAATTCGAGCGAGTTTAAACGCTATGTCATCAATTTGATTTTTGACCGTTGAGTGTTTTTTAGAATATGGATGGTTTGAAAAAAGAACGTTGTTATTGAAATTACATAACATACATCACGCCTTCATTCCCAGAATGGGGTAGGCAGAGCTACAGAATTACCAACAACTCCAAAAAGACTCTTGATAATTTTGTAACCACATTGCTAAGATGTTTACCAGTGTATTAATTTAGTAACAGGTTGCAAGCCCATCGCCTAACAGTACTATAAGCTGTTATTCCCTTAGTCGCCTCTTACGACATCCGCGGGAAGACATGGAGTGGCGCTATTATAACCCGGTGACCACACAGGGTTGTTAACATTTGCATGTAAAATTATATGACCAAAAAATCTTGTCTCTTTGTTTGCCTGTCTGTGTGTCTCACGTATTTACTTTTCAGAACCACAACGTTCAAATGTTGGCCTTTTATTGCAAAAGTCCTAGTAGTAGTCAGCCTTATAAGTAACTTCACACTTGCATCGATACCTAGTAGCTTCATGAAATGGTGAAGCGATATTTAAATCGTCAAAAAGAATCCATACAAATTTTGCTCCGGGCTATAACGTTTCTCACCCCCTAAATAATATCACAGAACAATGTCACACAAATTGATCCAGCCGCAAACTAAGCTCTAGGCTAGTACTATGTGTACTAGATAACGATAAACTTACTTATATAGAGAAATATATACATATGACGGATGAACGAGCGGGGAAGGAGGACGGGTGTCCTTATCATAACTCTCCATGACGTGGGCGGCACAAAATAAACAATTAGATATCACCTCACACGTTTTATTTCGATAACTCGCTATTTAATCAACAATATTAATAGAGGATTACACAGATCAACGTAGATGGACACGTAAGTGATCCCACAGTTGGCGTGACCTATCAACTCCACCGCGCATAGATGTCTGCCCCTCCGACCATCTGTCAAAACCAACTACGTCACCCGTTTAGTATTGCCAGGTGGTGGATTATTAACTACCACCATGCCGCCGTCACGCCATCTGTGATTAAACTCAGACCAGCAGTCTGACAGACGTTTCGATTCGTTTATTTTCTAAATCAGCGATGATGACCTCAAAACAGTGATGATTCGACACATAAATGTAAAGAAAACATCCAAGACTCAGGAATAAATACTCGTGCTTATCATACAAATATCTGCCCTTACCGAGATTTGAACCCAGGAGCTTCGAAGGCAGGATCACTAACAACTAGGCTAGCGTGTCATCAAATCGTGGAAATCATATCCGATTTCCACGACTTTTAAATACTTTGTAGTTTTTTTTTTCTTTTTATGTTAAGGAGAAGGCACACGAGCACTCAGGCCACCTGATGGTAAGTGGAATCTGAGACCCATAGACATTTGAATTCTCAAGACTATAATCCTAAGATCTCAAATGCGTTGCCAACCCTGAGGACTAAGATGGAATGCCTCTATGCTAGTAATTTCACCGGTTGTTTTCTTATCCCAATAAATATTTTCTTAAAAAAGGAAACGTACAGACTTAGTTTTTCATAATATCTACAACATATTCAAAAACCGTCAAAGTCGGACAAAGTTTTAGGGGAGAAAAAACGTTATCGCATTTTGTATGGATTTTTTTGCTTCACAGTCCTCTTAAACGCCTTGGATAGATAAGTGCAGCATTTAAAACATACCGTTAAATTGACCAAAACTGAAGCGTGCAGGGCCTCTATTCTACTGCGTTATTACGAGATCGCGTTTGACGTGTTTTAAAATCGTTTATGTCACAGTCGCCATTATTGACAATGACATAAGAGTTATCAAAACGTTGACAATACGGAAATCATTTAAGTGGTTGTAATTATGACACAAAGGAATGTTAAGTAATTCAGTTAACGGTGAGGGAAAGAGACAAAGCCGTGTTACTGCAATAGCTCTGTCCCTTATACTCATTCTGAACTGAATTGCTTAGGCATGTCTTGGTACCCCACAGGAAGCCTATTTATGGGTCATACACAGATTTAGGTTACCGTTGACAACTTTTGTTTTTAAGAGTGTGTATGACCCCTATCTCAATATATTTTTTTAAAAATCGTCATAGTTGCGTCTGGACAAAAATTGGCCTTCATTAAAAATAGTTATTTATTTTGTAACTTTTTGTGCTTGATAAACCGTAAGCCAGTGTGTCTCACAGCACAAAGTATAAATGTCGGCCCGCATTGCACCAAGGCCTACGCGGCTACCTTTTGGACTAACACGTACACGAGTCTTTACATATCACCCCGCAAACCTCAGACCATTGCAAAAAGGAACCTTTGTTCATAAAAATAAGGACGTGGTGTTGTTTTGTGAACGGTAGCTGTAAGTTGGTGTTGGCTGTAATTGTTTCTTTACAAAAGGCTTTGTTAATAAATAGGTAAATTACTAGAAAGTTGCGGTTTTAGCGTTTAGTTAGGAGTCGCTGTATTTTACTGTACTTTGTCGCAGTTATTGATATGCTTAATCCAAAGCACTCGCACTTTAATACGTTATTGCGATAAAGTTGTAAAATATCAAGTTACTTCTGAGTTTGAAAATATTTAAAACTAAGCCAGTTGCTCTTTATAATTTAGTCGAGTTATACATACTGGATACACGAGTAGTGACCGAATCAACCTAATTTGCATTACACGGCCAAAATACGAACAATGGCAAGTGGCTCAATCAATCCGTGTAGTGATTTACACGTTTATTTTTCATAAGTGGTCCAATTAGGGACAGAAGCAAACAGCCGTGGAAAATTAGCCATTGTTAAAATGCCTTTAGTCAGTTTTTTATTGTATAACCATCTAATTGCCCGTGTGGTTGCCGGTTAAGAATAGTGCCACTCCATGTCTTCCCGTGGATGTCGTAAGAGGCGACTCAGGGAATAAGGGCTTGTAGTATTGTTAGGCGATGGGCTTGCAACCTGTCACTAATACATTAGTAAACTTCTTGGCCTGATTGTGCAAAATGTGGTTACAGAATTATTAACAAGTCTTTTTAGAGTTGTTGGTATTTCTGTAGCTCTGCCTACCCCACTCTGGGAATGAAGGCGTGATGTTATGTATGTATGTATCTAATTAGAATTAAGGTAAATGTCAGAGTGCTCGTCGCTGTACTAGTTATCACCATACTTTGAATTGCGATAAAGAAAATCAGATCAACATTACTTTACACCCTTATAATTGTAAATTATATTATAATTGTAAAAAGCAAAGAGAAGCATTGATAATTATTTACTTGGAGAGCAAACAGTGCGACCGACTCGGCTGGGCAGCGTTCGGGAAGCTCCGCAGCATCTTTTCATCCATATTACCGCAGTGTTTGAAGTCAAAAGTCTTTGACCAGTGTGTGTTGCCAGTGATGACTTACGGATCTGAGACGTGGGCGCTAACAATGGGCCTTATAAGCAAGCTCAAAGTTGCTCAGAGGGCTATGGAGAGAGCTATTCTCGGGGTTTCTCTGCGTGATAGAATCAGAAATGATGATATCCGCAGTAGAACTAAGGTTACCGACATAGCCCGAAGAATAGCTAAACTTAAGTGGCAGTGGGCGGGGCACATTGCTCGCAGGACTGATGACCGATGGGGTCAGAAGGTTCTTGAGTGGCGTCCACGGACCGGGAGACGAGCTGTAGGTAGGCCTCCAACAAGATGGAGCGACGACCTTGTAAAAATCGCGGGAACGCGGTGGATGCGAAAAGCACAGGACCGGTCTGAATGGAGAGCCTTGGGGGAGGCCAATGTCCAGCAGTGGACGTCTTTCGGCTGATATGATGATGATGATGATGAAACAGTGCGAACAAGAGTAAACCGAGCGATCATCTTGACTAAGTATTCTAAGTACAGTCGCCATCAAATATATTGTAGCGGGCAAGGTACTGAAATATTTCGGAGCAGCATTACTTTTCAATAAATTCGTTACGCTAGTCATGGTCAATAACATTAGAACATGCAATTTGTCATAAATATAAGAGCAGCGACTTTTCAATAAATTTGGAACATTAAACGAGGTAAAAATATCAGAAAGCACATATCGTCAAAGGGTAATCATAAAGATCGGAACATTTTGTCTATCAGATACCTACCCCCACGTACATTCGTAACTGTATATTCTTTAACACACACACACATGTGATATATAGGTTTAGGAATCTTTCATTTGTTGTTTGGTTTGAAATTAAAAACAAAACAGCCCGCAGCGTTCAGTTTCAAAGGCGATATTGACAGTGTGCGCTTTACGTTATAGTAAGAAATATCCATTTAATTGATTTGCTTTGTTCTAGACCCGTGTTTAAGCTTAAAGTGTGTGTCCATGTATATGCATATATGTATGGCACAGAAAAGTGACTGATCGAACCTGAAACATACTTATTTTGGTTCAATAGACATACTAAACATACTAAACTATCCAAAATAAATGTTCTTATTGACAAAATAAAAGCTGTTTATTCAGTAAGTAGGCCGCACGGGCACTTTTACACGTCAAAACTCTAATGGCGCTTCAAAGAGACCACTGCTGAGAAGAAGCGCCATAAGTGAAGAGGTAACGCTTATTGGGGCACTATTTAAACGTACTCGTAGATATCAAAGTCTGGGTATTTGTAAAATTCTTAGATATTACATACATATCATCACGCCTTCATTCCCAAAGTGTGGTAGGCAGAGCTACAATACCAACAACTCTAAAAGACTAGCTCATAAATTCTATAAGGAACCACATATTGCATAATCAGGCCAAGAAGTTTACTAGAAAAAATACAAAACTTCGTCTAACACACTATGGCTAAAAATGTTCTAAAATACCTCGACTATCGCCTTCTTAAAACTTTGCACTTAGTGACAGACACCTTGTATGTTTTTAAACAATAAAAAAATCTTAACAAACACGACCCAGGGGGGTTGTCACCGAAAATTTGCTCCAAGCAACAGTGTTCGCATTTTTGTGTTCCGGTGTGGGGATAAGAGAACCGGTGACATTACTAGCATAGAGGCTTTCCATCTTAGTACTCAGGGTTGGCAACGCATTTGAGGTCTTAGGATTATAGTCTTGAGAATTCAAATGTCTATGGGTCTCAGGTTCCACTTACCAGATGGCCTGAGTGTTCGTGTGCCTTCACGTTGAAATAAAAAAAGAAGCTATTTTTAATTTAAAAGAACTATTTTTCTTAAATAAAATTATCTACCTATTTTGATACTAAATTGGTTGCGGAAAACGATACGAGCAATTAACTACTTCAATTTACTGGTTTATATCGGGATTTGAATTCGAAAATGGCTGCTAACCATATGATGTCACTTTTACAGGAAAAGAGTTCTTGTACATGAAAAACATGTTTTTTTATTAAAAATAGTGTGGCGCATTTATTTTGTAAGGCCCCCTGGGTCGTGTTTGTTAATACGTTTGTACATACATACATAACATTACACCTTCATTCCCAGAGTGGGGTAGACAGAGCTACTTAAATACCAACAACTCTGAAAAGACTTGTTGATAATTCTGTAACCACATTTTGCACAAGCAGGCTAAGATGTTTAACAGTGTATTAGTGACAGATTGCAAGCACATCGCCTAACAGTACTACAAGCCCTTATTCCCTTAGTCGCCTCTTCCGACATCCACGGGAAGACATGGAGTGGCGCTATTTTGACCCGGCAACGACACGGGTCATATGTTAGTTTAATTATTGTTAAAAATATATTTCGCCTGGAAAAAGAGTGAGGGGAATTGGACGTCGACGTAGAATTTCCTACTAATTATTTCGCAGAAAACTTACGCTTATTTTGTATTCTTTAATTAGTAGTATTTATGTTGACGATGTCACACATAAATAATCTGAACTAAACCAAATAAAAAAACATTATTTTCGAGAGGCATTACGAATATTTTTTTAAGTTTTCTCACTAATGTACATTCACAGTATTCAAACGGGGAATAGATTTAGTTACATACTACGAGATTAAATTTCATATTACCCCATACAATATGTGTCAAAATTGATCCTGAAGTCTACATTTGTTCGCGGAATATTGGAAACTATTATAATTAAGTCAACTTTTACCCGATTTTCGAACGAGCATATTGTTAAGTAAATATGAGTTATCAGAGTTGACGATATGATTATAAATCAAAGGCAATATTGTTCAACCGCGTAGAATAAAGGTTCTAAGGTACCTGAACCCATCGAGCTTGAGTTTTGTGTTCTGTCTGTAGCTAAAAATAAATAAAAAAAACACTATCGCATTCCACATATTCCACATTCTACTTTAAAAAAACCTCGTATCTCACATTTCGTGATGCACGATTTTAAACTTATTCCCTTCATTTTAAGGTTTAAAATCGTACATCACGAAATACGAGTTACGTTTTTTTTTTTCAAGTATTGTAGATATTCTACATGTCCGCTTGTCTGTCACAGCTATTTTATTGTCCACTTGTCGCAACAGGATAGAACTCTAGGTAGTAAAGCAAATATTTCGTTGGAGGAGTAGGCTTAAATATCCTTTTCCTACTCCTGTACTTTTATCTGTCATTTATATAGTCACGAACACTAATATAAGAATATAGATAATATGTCCGCAGAACATTCCGTAGAAAACTCTATCTAGTCTATTCCCCTTCACAGCACTTGTGCTTTTTTGAGCCAAAACGACATGCCTAGCTGCCAAAGCTTACACCTAGGTTAATTTGACCAATCAAAATACTTCACCAAATTATTCCACTAATCACAATACACATTGACTGTTAATCGAAACGTTGGGTTCTTTTTGGTATGTAAACTCTTTAAGATTTAAAATAAAACATGGTTTCAACCAACCAGAATGCAGCTATATTAAAACCGACCAATCAGGTAAAAGAATTCATTTCTCAAATCATTTGGGGTTTTTTAGTCACTATTTCACAAGTTAAATCGATTGTGCAACTTTTTATTTAAATATAAAACCTGGCAAGTGCACATCAATTTAAAAACAAAGTTAACCATAGACACATATTTTGTCGTTTTCGAATGTTTCCCGCTCGTTTGTTGTTCTGTGCTTCGTTCGTTCGTATTCTAACCTAGGTATATTAATAGAATTTTGGTTAATTTAATTTTGCATTTTATTTGAAACCTAGTCGTAGAAAAAGTATTGTATGCAACGGTGTATAACTAAGTCAAAAAATACTCGTGGCGTTTTGCTTTACGATGTTCGCCTGCGGCTCACATCGTAACCACACCACTCATCTTTTTTGACCTCTCTTATACAACTGTTGCATAAACTACTAATATCATTCCTTCCTACTGTTTAATTTATTAGTTATAACCATACAAAGTCACCATTAAAACTGCAAAATTTCATACAAAATTAACTCAATAATATTCTTGTCATTTATAAATAATTATATTATAATATTGATAAATAAATCTTTATTCTTTAAACATTTTACAATGTATAATTATGTACTAAAAAAACTGCTTATTCTTATGTTATAAAATTGTAAAAATTGATGAAAGTATTTTCGTTTGTTACTAGCTTTCTTCTGTGTCTCTGTGGTCTCTCTCGTTTATTGCTATTCCTTCGGAAACTGATCGATTTTCCGCGATAAAAAGGACCCTATGTACATCTCCAGGCTACGTCAATCAGTGACCTGTGAAGGCGGAACAAACCAACAAACAACTTTTATAATAAGTAAAGATAGGAAAGCATATGAATGCCATTTCTGAACAAATTGTAAATATCAAGAGATTGCACCCATTATGAAACAATAAGCCATCTTCACCAACGATTTCAATTTCCGACCAAAATCAAACCGAATCAAAATCCAACTTCCAATCTTATCGAAATCCTGAATTTCTACCAACAATTCTCCAAGATACAAACTCGATGTATATCATACAACGTATAACATAACGGGGAATCGAACCAATCGGAATTGCATTTAAGTTCGGACCAAGAACGGAATTTTATTTCCACAAACTGCAAGTTTTGAAATGCCGCTGTCGGGGTGCTTATTGTGTACAGAATAAAAGTTATTTCTAAAGTATCAGGTGTAGGGGAAGTTGGAATATATTTTTACATGCCTTTTCGATCAGAAAATGTATTGGTGGGCAGGTAGGAGCCAGTTGTATACGTTTACGGCTGTAATTTTACTTGGAGTGAACAGAAACATGCATCATTCTTAAACTACATACAATTTTGTACGGAAGTTTTCCTTTGTGGCTTATCAGTTCATCTCCAAGGTTGATGGCAAACTCTTCTTTCAGAATAAAAATTCTGGAACTTCTCAACCGATTTTCATAACTGCTATATACATTTATTGAATTAATTATATGCATTTTTAGGATCCTGGAACGTTAAAAACTCGTTTATAATTCTGTAACCACATTTTGTACAATCAGGCTAAGATGTTCACCAGTGTACTAGTGACAGGTTGCAAGCCCATCGCCTAACAGTACTACAAACCCTTAGTCGCCTCTTACGACATCCACGGGAAGATAGTGAGTGGCACTATTCTAACCCGGCAACCACGCCGTCAATTTAATTATATAAGGTTCATAAATCTTGTTACAGTCTGTTACATAGTATTAAATGGCAGTTCTAAATTCTGGACTTTAAGTGCACAATGCAACATACATTCATGTTAGTGAACTAAATGTTTATTGTTAGTAATTTTTACATAATTGTAGTATTATTACATTCATACATTAAATTACGCCTGTTTCCCAGATGGCAGAGACCACTTCTTTCCACCTGCTACGATCCTGACAAATCTCTTTCGCTTTTTCACATCCACAATATCATACATCTAGTGCTTGCACGTTGGTTTCGGGTACTTCTATAGTACCATTATTCTGAAATATTTGCTTTGTTATGTTTTCCGTGTTTCTTTTTCTGTGCACCAACAGTGTCAAATTCTGCTTAGTTTTTTATTGGTCATTTGTGCCTCTCTACCTGGGTAAACCCCCACAATGTATCTACGATATCATAGCTCTTATTTATATGACGGTGATGGCGGCCGATTTAAAAACAATACGATAATATGTCTAAGGCAATAATGGAATTAAAGCTAAACAAGTTACTCGACCTAACTCTTTTATCTCTCTCAACCCTCTTTACGTACCTGGTCTTCCGAGCCTTCGGAAGGTCAGGTGCCTCTACAAATTTCCTCCGTCTGTTATCTGGTCTTCCGAACCTTCGAAAGACCACGACACGACAGGTTCTACCAAGTATGAAGACTCAAGTGAAACAACTTATTAAATCTGACATATAGTTTTGACCTGGCTTTCTGCATTACCCTCATCAACGTCGAGTAAAAGATAAAACTCTAGAATACACGAGGATGTAATAGACAGGGAATTTCTAGAGCATTTTTACCTGAAACCGTGATTTGTCTGTAGTAAGTCAGTCTGAGAGTTTCGTTTTAGGTTTATTAAGTTGAATCAGCTGTGCCATACAAAGCATCTAGCGTTAAATATGTTCTTAGAAAACTGCGAAGTGATTATCGGCTTATTAAGACCAAAATTTTGAGTCCCAACATGGTGGTTCCCAGCGGAGATCCTGTCACCACCTCCCGACTCCATCATCAGATCAGCTCTTATACCATAATATTTAATCGTCATTAAAATAAATAAATTATCACAGGACAATCTCACACAAATTGACCTAGTCCCAAACTAAGCCCTAAGCTTGTACTATGGGTACTAGACAACGATAAACTTACTTATATAGAGAAATATATACTTAAATACATAGAAAACATCACTCAGGAACAAATACTCGTGCTCATCACACAAATATCTGCCCTTACCGGGATTTAAACCCAGGAACCCTAGCTTCGAAGGCCACTCCCAACTAGTCTAGCGTGTCGTCATTGTTTACATTATGTAGTTCTTTCAACCCCATTCCATGAACTGTGACAGCTAGATATTTAAATTTTTACAGATGATGTATATCTTTTGCCGCTATAACAAAATATTAAAAACAGTACAATAAAATATTTATTAAGTGGGGCTCCCGTACAGCAAACTTGATTTGTTTTGGCCGTTTTTTGCTCCATATTAAAAACGGCCACAGGTAGACGCTTGAAATATGCACAGAATATTTAGTTGTATATTCAAAATAAATATTTAAGGGGGCTCCCTTACAACAAACGCGATTTTTTGGCGTTTTTTGCTTGATCTTCCTACAGACACCGTGGTTACAGACAGACATCGGGACATGTGAAACTAAAACAAAGTTTAAGGTCTTATGGGTAAGAACCAAAAAGTTGGCCACGCTAACTCACTCAATTAAATTTTCTTTTAAACTTTTCCGTTGTGACACGAAAATTACCCATACATTTGTAGGGAAAATTTTCGTGTCACAACTGAACTTTTTCACTTTTGTTTTTTGTATGGTTAACTACGCTTAACTATGGTCCAACTATTTGGTCCTAACCCTTATCACTACATAGTGTAAAACAAAGTTGCTTTCCGCCGTCTGTCCCTATTTATGCTTAGATCATTAAAACTACGCAATGGATTTTGATGCAATTTTTTAAAAGAGAAAGTCTTTCATCAGGAAGATTTATGTGTGTATAATACTTTAACCCGGAGCAAAGCGATAGCGGGTCGCTAGTGTTGTAACAATGATGTGATACCCTTCGTGTGCGAGTCCAACGAGGCGGTTTTTATACAATTTTAGGTACGGAACCCTAAAAAGACTTGAGCAAGTATGTATGCAACTCATAATAATTGTCTGGCAGCCGGAGTCACCATCGCTCTTAAGCCAAACTAGTCGAAATTGTGACGGACAGGCGAGCGTTAATCCTCGCAAAAACGGGTCAAATAAGCTCTCCCGAAATTGGAAGGGATAAAACGGAACGCGCTCGTCGAGTGTTCCTCTTAGGCTTTTATTTACTCAAAAAATTAGGAATTAATTTGTATTTTTTAGGTTTTTAGGGTTCCGTAGTCTAACTAAAAACTTTAGAATCGCCATGTCCGTCCGTCCGCAGCTTAGATCAGAGGCTCTTAGTACTAGTAATCTGTTATTTGGCATTTATATACATATTAGTCACGCCGACAAAGTGTAACATGTTTAGTGGTATAAACCACTCTATATAGATCCGAACATGAATTTATCTAACAGTTTGTGTCATACGCGATCCATAATAACGTTTATCCTAAAGTCAAATCCCATTACACGTTTAATCATTATTTAGGGCAGACGTTGTTTGACATAACTAAAGACTGTTTTATCATAATGTTATATTGCCCTTTGCTACAATGTTATTCTAAATCATCATCATCATCATCATATTTGCACTTATCATAATGCATTGTAAGGCATAAAATATTATAATGTTTAGATAGATTTTTTAAAATTCATTATTTACAGCCCATAGGTACAGCGAGCAGAAAATAGAAACCCCGCATTGCGGGGCTTCGTCGACTTCCTTACGAAACTATAACGGGATCGCTAGGGTTCCATTCCCCGGTATGGACAAATATTTCTATGACGAGCGCGATTGTATCCGAGTTTTCGACGTTTTCTATGTATAGGTAACTTGTTTATCTATATTTTGACGACACGTTAAAACTGAAACTGTTACAATATCCAACATGATTCTAGAATATTACGAAAAATTGTTGTAAGAATTAGGTAATTTATCATAGTACAAAAAGGTTTCATAGCAACGAAACCCTAAAACGAGCCCCAACACGAAACGAATTTTTGTTTTCCCGCAGCGATTGTCGTTCCGGTAATGAAATGAGGTCGGGCGATCGGGGAGGCCATGGACGCACACTCGGGTCCAAATTAAAACAGCATCGTAGATATTATTTTATACACACTAAAGCCTTTCTCGGCTAAACCTCTGTACCGATTTTGGTAAAATTGGATATGGAGATAGTTTAAGCTGTTTTGAAAAGCATACGTCAGCAATATAAAATTAACTTTAGGCCTTCAAAAACGGCCCTTGCAAAGAGAATCTATATTATATTACTAGCGACCCGCCCTCGCTTCGCTCCGGATTAAAGTATTTTACATATAAACCTTCCTCTTTAATCACTCTATTAATTAAAAAAAACCGCATCAAAATCCGTTACATAGTTTTAAAGATTTAAGCATACATAGGGATATAGGGACAGAAAAAACGACTTTGTTTTATACTATGTAGTGATTAAAAAATCTGACATGCCAGAATTCAAAAAATGATTACTGGTTCTTGGCCTGATTGTGCAAAATGTGGTTACAGAATTATCAACAAGTCTTTTTAGAGTTGTTGGTATTTCTATAGCTCTGCCTACCCCACTCTGGGAATAAAGGCGTGATGTTATGTATGTATGTATGTAATAGACTAGCTGTTGCCGCGGCTCCGTCCGTGTAGAATTGTATATCACAATTTGCTCAGACACTATTCGAAATCAGTGTAGTAGTTAAGCTATGGAAGCGTAACAAAGAGTTACTATTGCATTTACTAGTATGGATGGATTTACATGGTTAATGGTGTTAAACTGTAAGTATGCGATATGAATCTGTGGAAAATTATTATCTTTATACTTAAGTATGTTTATCGTTGTCTAAGTATCCATAGTACATTAGTCTCCTGGCTTTTTTTATAAATAAATATCAGGGGACAATCTCACACAGATTGACCTAGTCCCAAACTAAGCTCTAGGCTTGTACTATGGGTACTAGACAACGATAAACATACTTATATACTGAAACACATACCTTAATAAATAGAAAACATCCAAGACTCAGGAACAAATATTCGCACTCATCACACAAATATCTGCCCTGATCGTGATTTGAACCCAGGACCAGTGGCTTCGGAGGCAGGGTCACTCCCAACTAGGCCACCGTGTCGTCAAAGACAGCACTGTCGTAAATAAGGGTTGATAATTTTTCAATACCTAACTTACTTCGTGGTCATGCATTAATAAAGCTATAAGAATTTAAGAAACGTTCTTAATTAAGAACTGATTTAAGCCGTAGATGGCTTGGTTCGGCGCCTTCCCAAACTAAAACCGCCTCTGTCACGCTTTTAGATCGCGTTTTACTACGGGCCGCCTCCGCTCCCAGTGTGTGCGGCTTTAATAATAATGTGGGTAGAGCTAAACTTGTTTTATTTCTTAATTAAATAGCTACCCACGTAGTCAACAAAATTAATTCGCGTATTAAGAAGTCGGTTGCATTGAGCTGAGGTGTTAAATGAGGTGTGGTGTGTTGTTAATGTGACAGGGATTCATGATATTTATTTATTTAAAATTTATATAAAATTTGACCCGATATTAAATAAATATCACGGGACAATGTCACACAAATTGACCTAGTCCCAAACTAAGCTCTAGGCTTGTACTATGGGTACTAGACAACGATAAACATACTTAGATAGAGAAATACTTAAATACATAGAAAACATCCAAGACTCAGGAACAAATACTCGTGCTCATCCCACAAATATCTGCCCTTACCGGGATTTGAATCCGGGACCGCTGGCTTCGGAGGCAGGGCTACTCCCAACTAGGCCACCGTGTCGTATATTAAATTACTATGGCACTGAACGCGCTCCGAAATCAGTAAAACAACGCTACAGCCCAAGGCCACCATAATTTATAAGCAGTTCTTTAACAAGCTGACACGGAACTGGTTTTGTTATATTTATAAACCTCCACGAAAAACCTTTATCGATTATTACGTCATAAGGTTGCGATTGGGGTAGCATCAAGTGTGGAAATAAGACAACCAGAGGGCGGAATTCTCGTGGCAAAACTAAAATGTCATTGAGATAAAACATTTGGTTTTATCGACTTTTTCAGTTATCGATATTGTGTAATCCACATTTTTTTTTAAATTTTGCTTTTACACTTAAAATGTACATGCCATTTTTTATACGCATTTGATTACTGTTTTCAAAAATACGTGAAGCTTTAAGATTTAATTTGTAAATATTGTATTATTTTTTTCTAAACTATGTCTTTACTAACGGTAATTTTCAAATAAAAATTAAACTAGAAATTCTGCCCTCTGGTAATTACTATAATACCATTTCATCTAGTCCCTCAGCGTCAGCAATGCATGTGTGGTGTTAGGTTTCAAATAATCACATACGCACTTATTCGCGCGCAACATTTCGCGCGTCAATAAAGCGTCCGCGAATATCCGGTTTTTCCCAAACAACTAGTTTTTTTTTTCGATTTTTTATAGAAAAAAATAATGTCATTTTCTACTCTTATTTTTAATTTATATTCGGTCTCATTGGCTCCTAAAAAGGGATGACATCGACGACATGGAAATAGGTGGCGAGAGTGACAGTGATTACGAATTAATTGTCATTATTAATTTGTTATTTTTCCTGAAAAACCCGAATAACTGGAAAATACTAAAAAAAAAAAAAAAAATCTCAACGAAAAAGATTCAATTTTTCCTTAATTTTCAACGCTAGTACGGGCTCATTCCAGCTCGCGCTTCGAAAGTCTTACAATGCTCGTACGGGACACGCGTTTACGAGCGTACAAATGCGCAGAAAAAACTCTAGTCTGAAACCGCTCTTATTAGGATTGTAGTCTTAAGAATGCACATGTCTATGGGTCACAGATCCCACTTACCATCAGTTGACATGTGTGTTAGTTGGTCTTCTAGATGCCATAAAAAAGTAGTTAATCCTTTGGCCGAAATTATTTCTAACTTCTAAAAGTGGTGTTATAATTGGTTGAAGGGGGTGACGATACGTTGGCCTAGTTGGGAGTAACCCTGCCTCCGAAGCCAGCTGTTCTGGGTTCCCGGAAAGGGCAGATATTTGGGTGATAAGCGCGAAAATTTGTTCCTGACTTGTGTTGTGATGTTATCTTTGTATTTAATTATGTATTTCTCTATATAAGTATGTTAATCGTTGTCTAGTACAAGCCTAGAGCTTACTTTGGGACTAGTTCATTTTGTGTGAGATTGGCCTCCCCTATTTATTTATTTACCTGTTTCACGCTTCCCTCTCTATGCTCATGGACAGACAGACCGACATACATGTCTATAGCAAAGTTCTTAAAAAGATGGAGCAAAGTTTCAAACAGTAAAAAAATATATGAAGCTACTTTATCAATTACTGTTAGCAAAATATAGTCCCTTTAATTTTTCAACCTCCACCATAGAAAAGTCTTTATAGTACTTGGAATATGAGTGCTTTTCCTACTAATCAATTAGATACGATACGAGGTTGAGATAGTAAAGGGACAGTATTTTACTTAAACATAATTTACGAACCATAATTATGTTTCCCTCTTAGATATACTTATTAAAGCGTTATTTTATCAAAGGAAAAATAAAACATTTTTATTTTCATGTGTACTTTCGGCAAATTGGACCTAAATAAGACTAAGGGCGTTAACACACTAGCGATTTGCGAGCGTGTTTCAAGCGAGGCGATTGTTCAACGATATTCGCGTTTGCGTAGTGTTCGCCGCGTGAGAGCAGCTTATGCGTCGCTTGTCAAAATCAAAATCAAAATATTTATTCAGTAAATAGGCCCCCATGGGGCTCTTTTACACGTCGGTAATATGAAGTGAATTTACTAGCGCTTCAGATAAGATCATCATTGCGGAGAAGAAGCGCCAAGAAACTCCAGCAGAAGGTCATTTTTTTCAACCATAAAGTACAGAAATACTTAAAAGTAAGTTACATTACAAGTACTTAATAAAGTAATAAATAATAATGATTAAAGCTTGAACAAATAAAATCAATACAAATGTAAGGCTAATAACATTAAACTAAAAATAATAAGTCTAGGAGAACAACACGACGAGATCTCTACGTCAGAAGCCATAACTAGAATAATAAACTGAAGAACCAGTCCTTGCAAACGTGAACAGACCGGACCCCACAAACAGCACCCGTTCACGAGTATGACGCGTATCTCAGGCATCACCTCTCTCAACCATGTGTTCGGGAAAGTTTGTGAATAACTTAAACGCAGCGACTGTCCAAAGAGCTTGCAGTGATAAATTCATACATACATGAGTGTAGAACATGGCGTCCGTGATGCTCATCATGTGAAGATCATCATTCACTGAAGAGCAGTTCTCTTGTCGGTGGATTATTTTCCATTCTTCCCTATTCCGAACCTTCTCTAAAACACACTGATACGGCACGACTGACTTCATGGTTCAATTTTTCTTTTCCTTCAATAATCATCTAAACGTACGGTAAGGACCAAATAGTTGGACCAATAGTTAAGCGTAGTTAACCATACAAACAACAAGAGTGGAAAATGTTCCGTTGTGACACGAAAATTATCCCTACAAATGTATGGCAAATTGTCGTGTCACAACGGAAAAGTTTCATAGAAAATTTAATTGAGTTAGCGTGGCCAACTTTTTGGTCCTTACCCCGTCATCCTGTAACAGGTGACCAAACATCCTCCCTCGTCTATTTTCTATTGTCTGCAATAGACTTCTCTCTTCCTTCACTATACTAAGTACTTCCTCATTCGTCTTCTTTTCTATGCAATACTACCATTTCATCCGTCTCCAGCACACTTTGAAGGCTTCCAGTCTTCCTCGATCCCGCTCAGTCATTATCCATATTTTACTGCCATATAGAGCTATATTCCAGGTGTACACCTTAATAAGCCTTTTGCATAATTTACTTGAAATTCTAGCTTTAAATAGATTCGAATTGAAAGCTGACTTCGCCATGGCTATTCGAGCAATGATATGCTGCGTGCATCTCGACATTGGTGATAAGACTACCCAAATATTTATATTGGGTCATCTGTTCATTTTCTTTCTGCGTTTAGAAATAGAAAAAATAGTAATAGAAAATCTTTATTTCGCTTAAATTTAAAAAAAAGTTTACACATTGTTGCAAGATGTTCTTTAAATCTATCAGTTTAGAAGTAAATTATAAACAAACACCGGATTGACGGGGGCAAAAAGGTACTAGTGCTAGTGATTGATTAAATATCGGCTAAGTTTATCGTGACATGGATTTTACACTTCTTGCAAAAGTAAGTAGTACTTTATCTCTTATATCTGAATGGTCAGCTTTCCATGAAGATAAACGATTTGTTTTCTTGCTAAGCATTTTTAATCGACTTTAATACAAAAGATTCTCAATTCGTCAGAATGCTAAAAAATATCGTTGTACTGGATAAATTGTTATTCAATCTAATTTCAACGGTTGTCAAAAGTGACTGGAGTCCAGAGTCCATGTGAGATACCGGCTGTTTAAAAACATATTCAAAGAGGTTTGCACATAATGCAATCAGTTAAGATAATGATCATTAAAAATAGCTTTTTATCGATGTCGATAAACTTAGTCGATGTTAAATGAATCACTAGAACTGGTACATTTTTGCCCCCGTCAATCCGGTGTTTGATTATAAAGAGTGCTGCGAAAATGGTATCCACTCGTCTATCTATCGTACTCCCTATTGGAAGTAATGTAAATAATTTTAAAGTTACTCGCCAAACTGCCTACGCGCTCATTCTCATTTTTTCTTAAACTATGCACCTGGTTTACATTCATTTGGCATAACTTTTTTTGGCATAATCATCACTTGGCATAATCATCATTTGGCATGCAGTATACTTTTCAGGATTGTTATAAAATAAACTTAACCTAACCTAATGGGCTCTATGCAATGCTATTTTAAATAATCCTAAAAAGTATACGGTTTCTGAAAATAAAGACTATGCCAAATGATGATTATGCCAAATGATGATTATGCCAAAAAAAGTTATGCCAGATGAAGGGTAACGTATGCACCTATATGAGTAAAAGTAGGTACCCATACCACAGAACATAACAGAGTAACAACAAATATACTAACTAACTAACTAACTGACTAACTGTTTTTATATTTGAAATTTTCACTATTTAATACAAACTGCCATATGTCATTTTTTGTAAATGTGTGTCCAAATAAATCATTCTTATTCTTATTCTTATTCTTAAATCTAATAATAATACACAGTAGTTGACATCAAGGTAAGTTATCTAAAAACGTTTTCTTTAATTTATTCTTGACTTCCAATAAGCCATATTTCTTATCCTCTCTTAACATTTTGTTATTATGTTTGTGCAATATAGAGTTTACTTACATACATACATACAATTTGAATGTTCGGTAGCGATCCAGACAAACCTACACATTAATTGTTGGGTTATTAACCGGCGAGTTAAAGTTGTTCCGTCAGAGCATTAACGAGTTACTGCATTTTTAATTTAGTCGCAGGTCGAGACGACAAAGCAGCTCGGCTAACACAAAAGGTAGTATTTGAGACAAAACTCCTGTAGCAAATGCGTATTATTACCAACAGGATAGGATTGAATTTGCTTTGGCTACTGAATTTGAGATACTGCTTATTGGCATCGGAGGGCAGTAAAGCATTAGGTACGTTACTCTGCATTTGCTGCCAACGCGCACGCGCAACTTGCCGGTTTTAGGGTTCCGTAGTCAAACCCTTATAGTTTTGCCAGACGTCCGTCTGTCCACAGCCTAGCGCAGAGACTCATAGTTCTACATACATACATACATATTATCACGCCTTCATTCCCAGAGTGGGGTAGGCAGAGCTGCAGAAATACCAAAAACTACAACAAGAGTTGTTGGCAATTCTGCAACCACATTTTGCACAAAAAGGCTAAGATGTTTACCAGTGTATTAGTGACAGGTTGCAAGCCCATCGCCTAACAGTACTAGAAGCCCTCATTCCCTTAGTCGCCTCTTACGACATCCACGGGAAGACATGGAGTGGCACTATTCTAACCCGGCAACCACACGGGCGGGGGATGTTTGGCATGAATATACATATTAGTGAAGCCAACAAAGAAGTAAAATAAAAAGGTGAAACAATTTTATTTTTTTTAGTGTACATAATACACATAACTTGAGGATAACATTATTTTTCTCGTCGGCCCCATAGTGTAGTTCGTTTGATAGGTCTTTCAAAAATATTGTGGGTTTGCGAAAACAATTTTTCGATTAAGGGATCCGGAACGGATCCGGTTTCGGTTAAGCGCAACTTTTTGTTAAATTCAAAATTCTTCCTTCTCGTTGATCGTTGTCTAGTACCCATATTACAAGCCTGGAGCTTAGTTTAGGACTAGGTCAATTTTACGGGTGAATTGCAAAAATAATTATTGTACATAGTTAAGGCCCTAATTTGATGTCAATGTTTAATTGAAACAAAATATTTTTCCTTTGTGTAACGAAGATTAACCATACAATTGTATGACTAATTTAATATTAACTTTGACATCAATTAGGTCCTTAACTATGTACAATATTTTTGCAATTCACCCATATGTGAGATTGTCCTCTGATATTTATTTTTTATTTATTTATTTTCCTCGCTCTTGACACGTTCACAAATCTCAAGTGTGACAACGCCCTAATTGTAATTATAATGGTTGTAGTACACCGACGCGAACATATTGCTACTTTGGTATACACTAATGAGATACAAAGACAAATAGGAGAAAGCAGAGTTTTATAAATAAATATAAATGTGTCAAGCCAGAACTTCCTTAGTCTAGTTTCGAAAGAAACTGCCTAATGTCAGTAGGTAACAGAGTCCACAATCGCACAGCGTGCTCCGAAAACGATTTAAAATAAGTTCTAGATTTGCTAGATGGGTCATACACACTTAAAACAAAAGTTGTCTTTCCTGTGGTCAATAGTTAAGAGCTTGTGTGCATATAAGTTATGTTTTTATATGATAGGTCTAAAGCAGTCCTGACGGTGTTTTTGCGGGAATGACTAAGCCAGAAAAATAGGTCTTGTAAAATTTGACTTTTGGTGTGTCCACAGGAAAGACGGTAACTTTAATCTGTGAATGACCCAGATGGAAAGCGAGGGAAAAATTGTCTTTCATTTAATATCCCTGAAAGTTGGTAAATTTCTGAGAAATAGCCGTTAATAATCTCTACGCAAACGTATTTGCGGACTACAGCATTTTTTACATTATTACATACATACATAACATCACGCCCTCATTCCCAGAGTGGGGTAGGCAGAGCTACAGAAATACCAACAACTCTAAAAAGGCATGTTAATAATTCTGTAACCACATTTTGCACAAGTAGGCTGAGATGTTTACTAGTATTAGTGACAGGTTGCAAGCCCATCGCCTAACAATACTAGAAGCCTTTATTCCCTTAATCGCCTCTTACGACATCCACGGAAAGACATGGAGTGGCACTATTCTAACCCGGCAACCACACGGTGCATTATTATTACAGTCATAAATATATACACAGAAAATTTCAATTTAAAAGTACATTTCATTTCTAGAAAAACTAAAAGGTTTCCCGTTGCGCGCCCGCGGGGAGAAACGACTCACATTAAAGCAAATGTGAACCATAGATTCAGCGCGGGGCAAGGGGGTCGAATGGTATGTGTTTATTTAGAAAACGTTTAGAGGACCTTTTCATTTGCTTTCTATAACAGTTGGAAAACTATTAAAAATAAAAGAAAGAAATTGATCGGCATTTTCAAAATAAAGTGTAGCCTAGTTAAGGAAAATTAAGACACAGTCAGTTAGTCAGTTTTGTGCCGAACATTTAATTTTGCTATATATTTATATGACTAATTTTGTAAAAAAACTGTCAAAGTTAACGTTTCTTAAGTTTCCCTAACTATAACTTTACTTAACTTTATTTTGAAAATGCGCCAATACTCATTTTCCTTCTGTTAAATGTTAACCTTACATACATACATAAATAACATCACGCCTTTATTCCCAGAGTGGGGTAGGCAGAGCTACAGAAATAACAACTCTAAAAAGACTAGTTTAGTTTAGTGGTGGTAGGACCCTGTGCAGGGTCCGTCCGGATCGCTACCAACATCTTATCCATTAACCATCCGCCAAGCAACAGTGTTCGCATTGTTGTGTTCCGGTGTGGGGATAAGACAGCCGGTGAAATTACTAGCATAGAGGCATTCCATCTTGGTCCTCAGGGTTGGCAGCGCATTTGAGGTCTTAGGATTATAATCTTGATAATTCAAATGTCTATGGGTCTCAGATTCCACTTACCATCAGGTGGCCTGAGTGCTCGTGTGCCTTCTCCTTAACATAAAAAAAAAAAAAAAAGCTTCGTGATAATTCAGTAACCAAATTTTGCACAATCAGGCCAAGAAGTTAACTAGTGTATTAGTGACAGGTTGCAAGCCCATCGCCTAACAGCCCTACAAGCCCTTATTCCCTTAGTCACCTCTCACGACATCCACGGGAAGACATGGAGTGGCACTATTCTAACCCGGCAACCACATGTTAACCTTACAGTTGTTAAGAAAGTTTGGCTCGCTATCTCAAGCAATTAAATTGTCTGTGATTTTTTTCCGTTGTGCTAAGAAAATTAGCCAAACAATTGTAAGGATACTTTTCGTTACACAATGCAACTTTTTTCGCGTTCGTTATTTGTATGGTTAACTTACGAATAACTATGGTCCTCACTCAAAACACTCCTCAAAGTTCTGCGTTGTAGAAAGAGAAGATCTGAAAATATATATGCCTCCGAAGCCAGCGGTCCTGGGCTCTAATCCCGGTAAGGGCAGATATTTGTGCGAATATTTTTTCCCGAGTCTTGGATGTCTTCTGTGTATTTAAGTGGGTATTTCTCTATATAAGTAAGTTTAGTAGTTTAGTCCAAAAGTAAGCCTAAAGCTTACTTTTGGACTAGGTCAATTTGTGTGAGATTGCCCCCTGTTTTTAGGATTCCGTAGTCCGTCCGTCCGTGCGTCCACAGCCTAGCGCAGAGAGTCTTAGTACTAGAAAGCTGTAATTTGGCATGAATATGCATATTAGTCACGCAAATCACGTCAAAAAAAAATGATCTCCCCTACACGTAACTTGAGGATGTATTTTTTTTCTCGCCTACCCAAACCAAAGTGTTGTGGAGTGTCGTTGGAAAGGTCTTTCAAAAACATTACGGGTTTGTGAAAACAGTTTTTCGATAAGCGCTAATTTTTGTTAGACAAAAGGGTCCCCCCCCCTCCCCTCCCTACAGCCAAAACTATAAATACCTACTAAAATCATCGAAGACGGCACCAATTGACTTTAAATAGAAAATTAGTTATTACTTGATGATTTACATGTTTGTCGTACTTAACGGCTTCGGAACCCTACACTGAGCATGCTCCGACATGTTCTTGCACGGTTTTTTTTATATATCATTAAATCCTACTTCCTACTACTATAATTAATGCAAAAGTTTGTGTGTGTGTGTGTGTTGTTTTAGTTTGTTACTATTTCACGCTGCAACGGATAGACGGATTTGGGAATAATGATATGATTCCCGGCATAGATAATTATATCTTGAACAATAGAATAAAGGCCCTGAAGAACTACACACCTCTTGGCAGACTAAATATTCTTCTGAAGTCCATGGAGACCTTTACGACCTCATTGGAGGGGTCCTATTCCGCTCCCTGACAACGATCTTTGCCATTGATAGTGCAGTATATTTTTCAGGAAGGGTTTTCGTTGCTTATTTTTTCAGGACGGTAATGGTATTGGGACAGGTATGTACTTACCAGTTCCTAAGAGCGTTTATTTGAAACAAATTTGGTTGGTACTGCTTTGTAAGGAACTATCTTATCTGTAGTTTGAAAGCCGTTTTTTTTTTAATTTTACAAAAAAACGTCCCTCGATGAAAGAAATCTTTCTTAAATCACTCAATGTTTAGAAGTCTCTTATCAAGTCATCAAAGCTAAAATGGCAACGTAACTTTCTTTATTTTTTAAGTTTAGTAAATAAAAATTCAGTGAAATAATGAAAAAATAATTTTTAAATGAGTTTATGGCATATTTAAACATAACCCGTCAGCGGCTTCGCCCGCTGTAATTTTTTTACTTTCCCGGTAGATTTTTCATTTTTTTACGTTCATGAGAACCGTCTCCTGACGATAACGAACACAAAAAAAAAGAATTAAAGAATTAAAATTAATTATTATTTTTATTATTCAAAATGCAAGACAAAATATTGCATGCATTACACACATTTTAAAACACGAAAAGCACGGACTTAATAGGTTACATTAAAAAAAACAATTTAAATATCATTTTTTAAAAACCTCATGATATTACCAGCGCAGCTATATCCAGCCATCTTGAAAACATATTTTTTAAAACTTCCTTACAACACCATTTCAAACAACTTAAAACTTTCTTGAACGATCTCCTTCGTGAGCGCATCCCATTTCTCTACGGCGTAGCACGTGCTACATTTCCCGTAGCTCTCGCGTCGTAGCCCGTGTTACGCGTGAGTTACTGCCTTAAGCTATGTTCAATCAATATAGAGGAAGAAATGCAGGCATTCTTCCAATGTTTTTGAATGCAGTTCTATTGCAGTTACAATGCAGTTATTTTATATATTTTAACTGCGTTGCAGTGGACCATCGAGTGCTGTATTTTTAACGTTACGGCAGTTCTAATTTGTAATGACAGTAATGGCGGTCGAGTTGAAATCAAAAGGGCCTCTATTCAACTGCGTTATAACGATATCGTTTTTAACCAGGGCCTCTATTTAGGTGCGTTAAAACGATATCGTGTTTGACACTTTTAAGAATCGTTTATGTCACAGTCGCCATTATTGTAAATGACATAAGAGTTATCAAAACGTTGACAATACGGAAACAGGTCAAAAACGATATCGTTATAACGCAGTTGAATAGAGGCCCTGTTTCCGTATTGTCAACGTTTTGATAACTCTTATGTCATTTACAATAATGGCGACTGTGACATAAACGATTCTTAAACGTGTCAAACACGATATCGTTTTAACGCACCTGAATAGAGGCCCAGGACAACATAATAAAGCAATATCATTTTACCATACAGAGCCTGACGTCATTTAGACCGAACGTTGAATCGGCCCATTTAACAGATAAGGACTTTGTATCGATTTGTTTTTAGCTTATTTTTGAGTGACTGAGTTTTTTTTTATGCTGTTAATGATATGTAATAAGTAAATAAATATCACGGGACAGCATTATTTCTTTATTTTTTTTAATACTACTATTTAAAGTAATGTAATGTAAGGTTTTAATGACTTCTCTTAATATATCTCATAATAAAGTCTCATTATTAGTATTTATTGAGTAGTGAGTAATTAAGTGTATTTTTATATCTTTGTCTAATTTTCAATCTCACACAAATTGACCTTGTCCTAAACTAAGCTCAAATATGACATATATAACATTTGTTATACATTAGACATACCGACGTATCAGGGCCTCTATTCTACTGCGTTAAAACGATATTGGGTCATTCTTCTTTTTTACCGACAATTGCCTGTCCTCATTTTACCATACGTTATCAGTTAGAGTATTGATTATTAATGTTTTAGTGTTAGAATATACGTCCAAACATTTATTCATCTATTAATACTAAATAATCTTTCACTTTCTCTATCAAGTGCTTTTTTTTTATAAGTTTGTTTTTTATAGAATCGCATGACAGTAATACAAAATTTAGTCTCCTCTGACAACGGCCACTCTGTCACAGTATATTTTGAAAAACCACCATAAAGAATAAAACTTTATCGCCACTAAAATAATCATTAATTAGTCCAAATAAAAATTCACGCAACGTATTTTAAAATCAAAAATTAAAACCTTAATTATCAATAGTTGAAAAACGCAAAATATAGAAAAATGACGATGTATTGTCGGTAAAAAAGTAGAACGAACCTATTGCGTTTGACGTGTTTAAGTATCGTTTTTAACTTGACTTAACGTTGACAATACAGAAACACGTCTAACACAATATCGTGTTTACCGTGTAGAATCTCAGCCCTATGTTTATGACTTTACAGTTAACATTTTAGATATACGTACATTTATAAAGCTAAGCCCCTGAGTAATTTACGTAAAGGATTGTGCTTTTATGTGGCGATAACAATTAGGATCAAAGCACCCGAACACCTTATCTCTTTATTAAGGGAAGTGCGAAAACCTTTCAAACACGAACTACATGAATTTGAATGGAGTTAAGTGTACTTGAAATGTTTTGATTAAATTAATGTTTAAGATGTTTCAATTTATGAATAACAAGTAATGTTTAGAAAATAATATGCATTAGTAGTATAAAAGCTTTATTGTTTACTTATACTATGAATATTATATATTAACATAAGACCCCGTGTGGTTGCCGGGTTAGAATAGTGCCACTCCATGTCTTCCCGTGGATGTCGTAAGAGGCGACTAAGGGAATAACGGCTTGTAGTACTGTTAGGCGATGGGCTTGCAACCTGTCACTAATACACTAGTAAACTTCTTGGCTTGATTGTGCAAAATGTGGAAACAGAGTTATAACCAAGTCTCATTAGAGTTGTTGGTATTTCTGTAGCTCTGCCTACCCCACTCTGGGAATGAAGGCGTGTGTGAAACAAATTTCGCATTAACAGTGCTTCTACTTTCTTAATGTCTTTCGGCTAGCGGCCGTAAGAAAAAAGGAAAAACTGTACAGTCTGGAGATTGTCAACGTAAGATTGCAATCTTGACATTGCAAATGTCTGTCAGATGGCCCGCGTGTTATATGTATGCCTTTAATATTTGAGGAGTCAAATTGATAACTTCCTTCTTGAAGTCGGTTAATTAAGCTTCTTTCTTGCTTGCAATTGTCCTACATTTTCCAAAGTCAATCTCAACTTAAAAAAGCCGGAGTCAGGAAATTGGCCGTAAAAAGAAAATGGCCGAACTTTATTATGAACTTAGGGAAATATAATAATTCTTGCGATAGCGGCTAACCTTCGGCTAAATAGGTGTTTTTAATCGATGGCGATATTACGTGGCGGCGTGCAAAGAACAAGGTTAAACTAGTTACTACCTTAATACCAAAGAAGGCTGCTAACTGCAATTTATTAGTTGAAGCATTCTATACTCTATTTGTAACTTCATTAAATTCAAAATGCTTTATCTATTACTATGCAGTTAGCTAGTTTCTTCATTATCACGCTAGTTTCCCATTGCGTCATAAAACCTATTATTATTTCAGGTTATATTAAAAACCTCGTGATAAATTGTATTGGGTTTTGGAAATTTCTAGACATATATTAAAGTCTATACGTCGGAAGGGGATGCGTTTGAACAGGAAAATAAACACTAAAAGCCGGTAAAAGCCGGTCAAGTGCGAGCCGGACTCGCGCACCGAGGGTTCCGTACAAATTTATAAGAATGTTAAATTGTATTGAGGGGCAATCTTGACTTTGGCGTTGAAAAACTGTTGTCTCGATACATTGACATAGCTCGCGATTAGTTTACCAACTGCAAGGTTTGCAAACGCAAAGATTTTTTTTTGTAATGGAGCGACAGATTAATGATTTTCGGATATATTCCTTTACTTGTGCTATAAGGTTTCCTTCTTAACAAATATCAGGATTCTAGGTTTTTTTTTTATTTCATTGATAAGGCAACCGAGCACACAGGCAAATGCAAATGCGTTGCCAACCCTGAGGACTAAGGTGGAATGCCTCTATGCTAGTTATTTCACCGGCTTTCTTCTCCTTAAACCGGAACACAACAATGAGAACACTGCTATTTGGCGGTAGGTTAATGGATAAGATGGTGGTAGCGATCCGGACGGACCCCGAACAAGGTCCTACCACCCGCAAGATGTATGGGATCTAAATTTTGATTTCGTTGAGAGTGTCGAAACATACGTTTTTTGCGGCATAAACGGCCGTATCCTTTTATTACCCTTTTTTTATATATTAAGGAGAAGGCACCCGAGCACTCAGGCCACCTGATGGTAAGTGGATCTGAGACCCATAGACATTTGAATTCTCAAGACTATAATCCTAAGACCTCAAATGCGTTGCCAACCCTGAGGACTAAGATGGAATGCCTCTATGCTAGTAATTTCACCGGTTGTCTTATCCCCACACCGGAACACAACAATGCGAACACTGTTGCTTGGCAGGTGGTTAATGGATAAGATGGTGGTAGCGATCCGGACGGACCCTGCGCAGGGTCCTACCACCACTAAACCCTACCCCCTACCCTAACTTAGCAGTTTGGATTTCACAGCTTCATAGGACTGTAGACTTGAGATTATGGTTTTAATTTCAACTCAATATCTCTACGGGTTTCTGAGATAAAGGGTCTTGATAGACAGACAGACGAACGGACAAGAAAGTGAGCGTTAGTATAAGGGTTCCGTGTTTTCCTTTTGAGGTAACCCAAAAAAACTTATTGTAATACACCCCGGGATGGGTATAACGCACAATAATTAAAACAATTATTAGCAAATTAAACAGTGATATAGTTTTATTCACTCACCAAGCAATCGCTCTCGTAAAAAAGTAAACCCGATCCCTATGCTGCTAGCCCTTTTATACAGTTACATATCAACCCCCTCCTCGAGTTCGTTAGCTCATAACTCTTATTTAACACTATCACATAAATCAAAGTAATTCCCTAATTGCAGTAAACAAGAAAATTAAATAAGTAATAATTACTTATGTATATTTACGCTAAATCAATGAATTATAATAAACAATTTAACAATCAAGATTTGATTAAAATAGTTTGAGCAATCTGTGGTTTGAGTCTAACGCCGGCAGAGGGCGCTCCCGCCTATTGACTAAAGGTGTGTATTACGATGGCTTCCCTGGCACGCCGGAAGAGGACGCTAACATTATACAAGTTGACCTAATCCCAAACTAACCTCTGCGCTTGCGCTCTGAATTAAATAGTTAGACGACACGCTAGCCTAGTTGGTAGTGACCGCCTATAAAGCCTGCGGTCTTGGGTTTAAATCCCTTTAAAAGCATTTTTTGTGAGAGGGGAGAGAGGGTGCTCATTACACAAATATTTGCCTATACCGTGAATCGAACCCGGGACCGCTAGCTTCGTTAGCAGCTACTAACTAAACGAACGCGTCGTAAAGTCCGTGTCAATTAAATTTGGCAAAGACGGAAACAAACTACTAGTGTTTTCTTAAAAATAACGATTTAATAGTTATTTCACGTTAAACCTATTATGAAAATAATGATTTAGTGTGTAAATCATTTGCAAAGACCTCACTTTATCTTTGTAAGTATGTAGATTAACGAGTAATAATAAACAGACTTTGTGTGTTAATGATTAAATGTTTTGCCTAGCTAAACTATGTGTCGTCATAGAATGTTCCATTTCCCGCAACACATTTTGAATCTAAAACATTTTATTTCTTTTACTGCCTCCGCTGACACTTACTTTACTAAAGCAAAAGGACGTATGTCGTTGGAATTTTTGGTTACTTACGACGTTTCAGGAATCTTTGTGTGTTTGGCGAACGGCCAATACGCGTTTTGCTAGCCGTTATATTTTTTAAACGAGCAAAGCGTTTTTCACATTTTTAAATCTGGCCAAGATTGTGTCCGTATATTCTATTTACTTATAGTGTATTATATTTGTGGTAGACTCATTATACTATCGTTGAGATGTAGGTTTTTTTTTTGAGTTACCTAGTCCTGCTTTTAGGCTTCTGTAGTCAAACTAGGAAGCCTTATAGTTTCGCCATGTCCGTCCGTCCGTCCGTCCGCAGCCTAGCGCAGAGACTAATAGTACTAGAAAGCTGTAATTTGGCATGAACATGCATATAAGTCACGCCAACAAAGTGGTACAGTATAATGTTTTTTTATGGTACCTTGGGGATGTATTTTTTTCTCATTTGCCCTATAGTGTGGGATGTCGTTGGATAGGTCTTTCAAAATTATTACCGGCTTTTGAAAACTGTTTTTCGATTAAGTAATTCGTTTATGAAATATTAAGCTTTAAAAAGCTAATTTTTGTCAGACTCAAGTGCCCTAAATATTCTGAAAAAAAAACTTAAATGAAAGAGCATCATTAATTCTTGAGATACAGGCGATTAAAGTGTTTATACCTACTAAAGTCATCCAAGACGGCACCAATTGACTTCAAATAGAAAATTAGTGATTACTTGTTGATTTTTATGTTTTTAGTACGTAACGGCTTTGGAACCCTACACTGAACATGGTTCGACATCATGCTCTTGCCCTGTTTTTAAAATTACAATATTATGAATATAACATTACTTTTAGAATAAATTTAATATTTTCATCCATGAATCCGTCCAGCCGTTGCGGCGTAAAAGAGAAACAAACATCCACACATCCATCCATACAAATTTTCGCGTTTATAATATTAGGGTGAATTGCAAAAATATTGTAAATAGTTAAGGACCTAGTTGATATCAAAGTTTTATTGAAATAAAATAATTTTCCTATTTATTTTTTTTGTAACGAAAATTAGTCATACAATCGTATGGTTAATATTCGTTAGACAAAGGAAAAATATTTTGTTTCAATTAATCATTGACATCAAATATGTACAATATTTTCGCAATTTAACCATTAATAGGAAGTGGGATAGTAAAGTAGCATACACAAAAAATATCCTAGTTTTTTACATTTATTACTTTAATATTTACAACTAGTAGGCATGTTCATTATGCAGCATCAAATCTTTTTCCTTAACCTTATTTTGAATCTTCGATTAAAAAAAATATATGTTAAGGAGAAGGCACACGAGCACTCAGGCCACCTGATGGTAAGTGGAATCTGAGACCCATAGACATTTGAATTCTCAAGACTAATCCTAAGACCTCAAATGCGTTGCCAACCCTGAGGACTAGGATGGAATGCCGCTATGCTAGTAATTTCACCAGTTGTCTTATCCCCACTCCGGAACACAACAATGCGAACACTTTTGCTTGGGTGGTTAATGGATAAGATGGTGGTAGTGATCCGGACGGACCCTGCACAGGGTCCTACCACCACTATGCTGGTGTATTATTAAAATTCATAAGCCAAAAACCAAATTATCTAAAACGCCGCCAAGTACCAACAAATAAGGTATTACCATATTGTCATTTCGCCACGAAAAATCGTTTGCCTTCTGATAAATAAACCAACAAGGCACCCAAAAAGGTAGTTTTATAACATGGACCCTCAATTCCTTAGCTATAAACGGACCCGATCCTGGACCATTCGATAGGCTTCATTATATTATGTTATACGACCTAATATACTTCAAAACTTGACAAATATAAACAAATACGTCAATCACGAATCATAAACGTCAATAATAACATTCGTAGGTAATAAAAAAACAAAACTCGATTGGGCAATTTTTCACCCTCCGAAATGGCCAACACATATGGATTGCCATCACGTAATATAGATGGCGTTACGTGAGACGTTTTTTAATCCGCCATTTTGATTCCGAGTTAAGGTGGCCATGCGTCCGCCGATTTAGAAAAGTTTCGATATTTGGCTATTTGTCCGGGAGAATTTTAGAGTGCATGAAGAGATTGATGAATTTAGAGGAAGCGAAAGTTGTATGTTTAGACCGGTGTAGCTGGCTTCACAGTCTCTGCCTCTGTTTGTATGTAATTTTAGGGTGTCGATAATTTTCATAGTCGAAGCAAACGAATATTTTATAAAAATATTCAATATTATACATTGTAGAAAGGTTCCTGTGTGGTTGCCGAGTAAGGATAGCGCCACTCCATGTCTTCCCGTCGATGTCGTAAGAGGCGACTAAGGGGATAAGAGCTTGTAGTACTGTTAGGCGATAGGCTTGCCACCTGTCACTAATAATACACTGGTAAACACCTTAGCCTGATTGTGCACAATGTGGTTACAGAATGACCAACGAGTCTTTTTTAGAGTTGTTAATAATAATAATAATAACTCAATTAATAATTCATTTAGATATGATTGTCACACTTCATACGGGTGTTTGGATGTTTTTGTTGCAATCAGGCCTAAACGGATATACGGCAGGAGGGATATAATTAATATTTGGCACACATACTCTTTATTCTTGATTGACATGACAAAGGTAAAATTGATAGTTTTTGAACGAAAAAATGTAATCAACGACTGTGCAATTAATATTTGACATCGTTTATCTGATTGTAGACTGCCATAAATTTAATATGGAACGTGCGGAATGAATGGTGGCCGAGTTTAAAACAATACCAAACCACGTCAAAATCAATATTGTTTTACCTGGACGGGCCTGTCCGAATTCTTTAGCAAATATACTAATGGTTTTCTTCCGTTATTTTTTTGACATGGCAACCCTACTCCAGGGTCACAGGTAAAATATTATAGGTGAGAAATATTGACGTAGAATATTGAAATGTTGCCAGGCAAGGCTTTACGTCCTCGGAAGAGGATTACGTAAGAGGGTTGGAAAAGGTACGAAACATGTAATGATACAAGTAATCCAGTAATTTGTCTCTGTCGCGAGCTCTCAAATAATTATACTGTGAAATATTAGCATTACTTAATGTTATTTGTCAAATGTTAATAATGTTTAAACGGTATTTAAAAATGTAGGAGATCCAAAACATTGCGGACGGGTCTATATTCTGTCCTAATAATTATTAGTCATAACGTTTTTTAGGTCATAATTATCTCTAGTAAGAAAGTTTTTTTTTATGTTAAAGAGAAGGCACACGAGCACTCAGGCCACCTGACGGTAAGTGGAATCTGTGACCCATAGATATTTGAGTAAGCTGTGACATTATGAATAAGCAATAAATTTAATTTTAATTTATTTATTTAAACTTTCATAGTGTTTTTAAATCAAACCTACCTAATTCTAGTCTTATCTAAACGTGAAATTATTTAAAAAACGTATGTTACTATAAATAATTAAGGTAAATAACATTATGACCAAATAAAAATATTAATAGCTTTTAGCGACTCCATCCTAGCTATTCCCTCGGAAAACTTAAGCTAACTTAAAAGTACTAGAGTACATACTAATAAACGGACTCCACAAATATCTGTACCAATTTTCACAGCAATAGAAAGATGGAACAAATAAATAAATAAACACTTTCGCGTTTACAATATATTATTTGGATTGTCGTAAGAGGCGGCTAAGGGAATAAGGGCTTGTAGTACTATTAGGCGATGCGCTTGCAACCTGTCACTAATACACTAGTAATTATCTTAGCCTGATTGTGCAAAATGTGGTTACAGATTTATCAACGTCTTTTTAGATTTGTTGGTATTTCTGCACCTCTGCCTACCCCAATCTGGGAATGAAGGCGTGATTTTATGTATGTATGTATTTGGAATAGGGATATCTTGGTGGCATTGGTTCTTTATCAATGTTAATCTTCGGCTTGATTTTAATATAATTACGATGAGGAAAAATTTACTAATTTTTTTATTAGGTATTTTTATGTTATGGAAAAGACACACGAGCACTCAGGCCACCTGATGGTTAGTGGAATCTGAGACCCATAGACATTTGAATTCTCATGACTATAGTCCTAAGACATCAAATACGTTGCCAACCCTGAGGACTAAGGTTGTCTTATCCCCACACCGGAACACAACAATGCGAATACTGTTGCTTGGCGGGTTGTTAATGTATAAGATGGTGGTAGCCATCCGAACGGAGCCTGCACAGAGTCCTACCACCACTTAATATCGGTAATACTAATATTTAATCGAGTCATTAAACATACATAAAGTCACGCCTTCATTCTCATAGCGGGGTAGGCAGAGCCACAGAAATACCAACAACTCTAAAAAACCACATTATGCACAATCAGGCTAAGATGTTGGCCAGTGTATTAGTGACAGGTTGCAAGCCCATCGCCTAACAGTACTTACAAGCCCTCATTCCCTTAGTCGCCTCGTACGACATCCACGGGAAGACATGGAGTGGCACTATTCTTACCCGGCAACCACACGGAAAAGTCATTAAAGTTATTCATAATTCATTTATTTATTGTTGTTATGGGGTTTACAAGATCTTAATAATAGGTAACTAAGTAGGTATAAGTTCCAGCATAATCCTGTTATAAATTAGTAATTTTTGTTGTTATCGGTAATTCATTTTTAAAACAAGTTAGACTGTGATTTTTTTACGGTTCCTTCTTGTTAATAGTGATCTCTTTTGAGGAAGCACTAAAAAACAGACATATAATAGCGCATGGATAACCTAATTACAAAAGAAATATTATAATATTAATTAAGACCAACGAGTAAATAAATAATTATGATAAAGCATTTCTCAAGAAAATTGCCACTTTGAGTGACATCTCCAGATAAAAAAGGCAGTTAGGTAGAGAACATCAAACTATGCAAAAATTAAATAATATTCTAATGTGTCCCAAGATATTTGTATGAGAAAATCCTTTTGCGTTACCGAAAACCTATAAATATCGGTAACTCAAAAGGAACTTCCCATATAAATATTTTGGGGTACATTAGACTATTACTTAATTATTGCATAGTTTGATGTTCTCTACCTAACTGCCTTTTTTTATCTGAAGTGGCTCTTCACTCAAAGTGGCATTTTTCTTGAGAAATGCTCAGCTAAAAGATACGCGCCAAAAATATACCTTACCCTCTATAACATACTGATAAAAAACTACTAGATTAAATGCAAAAACGACGGCAAAAAGTGGTAATTTTTTCAGTAAAAATGTAAAAAGCTGTATTATTCTTAGTTGTATCTTACTCCAAACAATGAACACGATACTCCATCAAAAATAAGCATAAAAGACAAAGATCTTATAGCTAAACTTTCGGGCAATATATCCCAAATTGAAAATGTCTAAGTTATTTGCAGATATCCCCTGAACGATGGGCAAAGTCAAACCATTGATGGATGATTACGTATTCATGATGCCAATATTTGCACGAATCCTAATTCGTAACCCCAATCGATCACTAACACATCCAATTTATATTAAAAGCGAACCAAAGTGGCTCGATCTTCGTCCATGAAAGCGTGTACATTGACAAAGCCAATACAAATGCAAATCTATCTCCCCGCTTGACCTTACCTATATTATGAAGGTAATTTCACTAGGCCTACCAGCGTTTGATATAATTTTCTTTGGCCTTAATACAGCGTGTAAATTTCATACGGGCATATATTTTATCCAGATGTAGTTTCGATCATACAAATCATCTGAAACATATTTTTTTTGGTAACTTTTATTTTTGAAGAGCAGTTAAATTTTTAATGTTTGTCTTAGGAGCAATGTATGAAGTATGCGAGCGTCCAGGTTTACATTCATCTGGCATAACTTTTTTTGGCATAATCGTCACTTGGCATAATCATCATTTGGCATACAGTCTTTTTTTTCAGAAACCGTATACTTTTCAGGATTATTATAAAATAAACCTAACCTAACCTAATGGGCTCTATGCAATGCTATTTTAAATAATCCTGAAAAGTATACGGTTTCTGAAAAAAGACTGTATGCCAAATGATGATTATGCCAAGTGATGATTATGCCAACAAAAGTTTGCCAGATGAAGGGTAACGGAGCGACCATCGGTCGTCAATTTATTGCCTGTATCCAAGTGCAAGGATGAAATGTGGAAAATAAACACCAATCTCAGGCGAGTGAACCGCCTGCATTAATGATCTTTATTTATGACTGTTATTGACGAAGTGAACTAATTGCGAACCATAATAATGCATAAGTCATGACTTGACCATTAGATGCTTTAATTTAATTGGCGCAATGTGTGATACATTGCTTGCTGAATTAATTAGTAACAAAAAATAAAACACAACTAATGTTGCTGTTACATAAGTTTTTACGTTAATTAGTGTATATATTAACTATGAAATTTACACTCTGTATAATAGCAGCTAAGCTTATGTTCTAATTATTCATTGGCGACTCGTAATTCTAGTTGGGAGTGACTGCCTCCGAAGCCAGTAGTCCTGGGTTCAAATCGGGTAAGGACAGATATTTGTGTGATGAGCGCGATATTTGTTCCTGAGTCTTGGATGTTTTCTATGTATTTATCTATACCGGGTGTGGCCTGTAATAGGAGCAATAAATTGAGGGATCATTTCCACACCAAAAACGTAACAACATTTATTCTACAACTTTTGAAAATAACTTATTGTTAACCAAATATTAATTAATTTAGATTTTCCAAGCAAGCAATGTATTGCGAAAAGTAAGAAGTTTGTTTTGTCAACTAGACTATTGGATGGAGTACATTGCTGTTTAGTTTGTTCGAAAAAATCCCAAATAATAAATTACATAATGTTTTAAAAGTTGTAGAACAAATGTTGCTACGTTTATAGAGTAGAAAAGATCCCTCAATTTATTGCTCCTATTACAGGCCACACCTGGTATAAGTATGTATATCGTTGTCTAGTAGTACCCATAGTACGAGTCTAGAGCTTAGTTAGGGATTAGGTCAATTTGTATGACATTGTCCCGTGATATTTATTTATTTGAGGTCTTAGTACTGCAGTCCGTGAGTCATTGATTGCAAATATGTATGGTTCTCAGGCCTCCCTTACCATCAGGTGGCACGTGTGCTCATATGGCTTCTCCATAACATCAAAACTGACTGGTTTTCACTCACATTGACCTCGTCCCAAACTAAGCTCTAGGCTTGTACTATGGGTACTAGAAAACGATAAACATACTTATATAGAGAAATACATAAAAAAAACATCCAAAACTCGGGAACAAATATGGCGCTCATCACACAAATATCTGTCCTTACCGGGATTTTAACGCAGGACCGCTGGCTTCGGAGGCAGCTACTCCCAACTAGGCTAACGTGTCGTCGAACACTCGTATGCAAAGGCCAAAGCAATTTAGATTTAGGTAACTGATTTATAGACACTCAATTCTCGCGCCCATTATCCCTTAAACGAACACCTTAACTCTCTCATCAATTCTACTGTCTTCGACTTAATTCCACTAGAATTAGCGTTAGCGAGACTAGTGATGTGCCGATCCCGGGAATATTGCTGGATTTTTTTATGTTTTTATGGCATATAGAAAAGGCTTATATTTTTTTGAACTACCAAAACATTCGTTGTTTTGCAACTATTGATATATTTGTGTCTGTTAATGTCTATCTCTGCCTGTATATTTGTCTGTACCCAAAAGTGTAAACCTATAAAAATGTTAAGTTTTTAGTTTTATCTGTGTTCTTTTTCTGTGCACCCACTGAATAATGTAAATTTCTCATTGGTTATTTGGTCGACTGGTAGAGAATGCCATTAGGCATTAGGTCCGCCATTTGTACTTGTTTTTGTGCAATAAAGATTAAATAAATAAATATATATATCACAGGACAATGTCACACAAATTGTCCTAGTCCCAAACTAAGCTTTAGGCTTGTACTATGGGTACTAGACAATGATAAACATACGTATATAGAGAAATACATACTTAAATACATAGAAAACATCCAAGACTCAGGAACAAATATTCGCGCTCATCACACAAATATCTGCCCTTACCGGGATTTGAACCCGGGACCACTGGCTTCGGAGGCAGGGTCACTCCCAACTAGGCCATCGTGTCGTCAAATAAATGCAGTTTACTTTATTTCTTATTTTATAATCGTTAGAAAACTAATAGTCATATCTACAACAAGCGCTTGATTTTATACAGTCGAAAATCCATAGTAGGAAAATAATGCAGAAGAAGAAAAAATAATTAACAAAACTGGCCAAGTGCGAGCGGACTATTACACGAAGGGTTCCGTACCACTCTTGTTGACCTTTGGCCTCCCCGGTATTAGCACAATATGTGTGTGATGAGCGCGAGTATTTTTTTCTGAGTCTTTGTTGTTTTCTATGTATTTAAGTATGTATTTCTCTATATAAGTATGTTTATCATTGTCTAGTACCCATAGTACAAGCCTAGAGCTTAGTTTGGGACTAGAACAATTTGTGTGACATTGTCCTGTGATATATATATGTATTTATTTAAATTTCTCTTTATAAGTATTTATCTCGTTGTCTAGTACCCGTAGTACAGTCAAGGTTATAAATATGTATACACTTTAGTACCTTGTCTATTTAACGTCATGTTTCAACTGCCATATGAAATTGTCACAGCGATTAAAGTGACAAGGTACTAAAGTGTATACATATTTATGACCTTGACTCTACAAGCTTACAACTTAAAATGAGAGGGTCAATTTGTGTGAGTTTGTCACCTAATTTATTTATTTGTTTTTTTAGTACGGAACCGTTCGTGTATGAAGGTAATCGAGTATATACCCCTTTAATATTTTATTTTATTTATTACTATATTGGCATTAGAAATACAAACTGTATTTATTACAACTGTCTACCTATTAGGTTTTTAATTTACAGCCAAGCTGACAGACCGACGGACGGTTGAACAGCTGCTCAGTAATAAGATCACGTTGGAACCTTTTGGGTGCGGAACCCTTAAAAGTAGGCCTCGGCAATATTGCTACTAATTGGAATACAACGGGACATCACTAAGCGAGACCGCGTCTAATTGTTTTTAAGCGTTTAAATTGAAGACAAATATCTTCGAATCAGCTTCCTCAAAATGAACGGGATTGCAAAATTCTTAATTAGTAAACCTACCCTAATTGGAATTAAGGATAATATACTTCGGTAGGTATTGAAGTCATGTTTTGTTTTCGATCTATAAAGACTAGCTAGAAGAGATTTGAATAACTATGGGCCTAACACGCTGCCTCGGGACAAGATGTTGACATATGCTCGGGACTTTAACTCGTCTATTCCATACTGACACGTAATAATAAAGTGTTAAGGTTCAAAATAAAAGTTCGTTTTTGTGTGACTTGAGTCCTTTCTATGGAAATTGTGTACTAAGTGACGCGTTCTCATTGCTCTTGATTATATATATATATATTGGCAACCCCTTTTTCCTCTTGAAAGGCTTAACCAATTTTCATAAAACCTACCTAACCTACATAGGATTGATTAGAATAGCTTTAGCTTTCTTTAAAAAAACTGTGTTCATTTGGAAGCTAAGATGTAACAGACAGACAGACAGACACACACTTTTAACATTTTGAGTTTTTTTTTATGATAAGGAGAAGGCACACGAGCACTCAGGCCACCTGATGATATGTGGTATCTGAGACCCGTAGACATTTGAATTCTCAAGACTGCAATCGTAAGACCTCAAATGCGTTGCCAACCCTGAAGACTAAGATGGAATCTATGCCACTAATTTCACCGGTTGTCTTATCCCCACACCGGAACACAACAATACGAACAAGGTGCTTGGCGGTTGGTTAACGGACGGGTCCTACCACCACTAAATATTAAAAGTTATCCTCTTGTCGGTGGAGTAAATACATACATAACATCACGCCTTCATTCCTAGTGGATATGCAGAAGTACAGAACTAACTAAAAAGATGATAATTCTGTAACCACATTTTGCACAATCAGGCTAAGATGTTTACCAGTGTATTAGTGACAGGTTGCAAGCCCGTCGCCTATCAGTACTACAAGCCCTTATTCCCTTAGTCGCCTCTTACGACATCCACGGGAAGACATGGAGTGGCACTATTATAACACGGCAACCACATGGCAACCTTTCTATATGTATAATATTGAATATTTATATAAAATATTTGTTTCTTTAACTGTGAAATTTATCGACACCCGTAAATTACATACAAACAGAGGCAGAGACTGTGGAAAGCCAGCTACACCAGTCTAAACATACAACTTGCGCTTCCTCTAAATTCATCAATCTCTTCATGAACCCAAAATTCTCCCGGACAAATAGCCAATTATCGAAACTTTTCTAAATCGGCGGACATATAGAAAGAAAGAAAGATAGACATTTATTCACTACACAGAAGACACAAAATAGATCTAAATAAAAGAAAACAATGACAGTACGAAGTGTGTGTCCTCGTGGTAGTGAATCGGACACTGACTCAGCATTATGCTGAGGTGGCAAACACCTGCAGCGCTGATTTTCAGCCAGGATCGTCGGTGCCTCACGGAGCGCTGAACAAACATACTGTGATACATATAATGCTACTGCTATATACGCCTGAACATACTAATACACTCGTACGTATAAACTACTTATATAATTTAGTGACAGAGATGAAATATACTTATTAAAACGCATACATATTTACTGATATACCGCCTTGATAAAAAGAAAATAACAAAAGGTAATTTTAAAACCAACAGGTTGGCATATTAACAAGTTTGAAGTGCTGGAAAGTGATTTCTGGAGCGTTAAGAAATAATCCTTAAGCTTGCGCTTAAAGGTGTACCTGCATATGGCCACCTTAACCCGGAACCAGGGATCGTTACCGGTATTCTGAGTACCGGTTTCAAATGAGGTATAACCGGTTATAATTGCGTTTCGCTATTTATACCGCTAAATCTAAGCGGTATAATGAATACCGGTATTCAAGTAAATTATCGGTTTAGCCAATTGAGAACAATACCTCTTTTTGATACTTTACCCCTAAAACCATGACCAGTAAACCTGTCAGTGTCAGTATTCTCGTTTATTTGTTTCTGTAAATGTTTTCGGTGTTATTACAAAAAAACTCAGACACGCCTTAGACAAGTCTGACATTACAATTAATTACAGTCAAATTTACATCTTACTTATCGAGTGCAATGAATAGCGGTATTTAATACAGGTATTAAATACTGTAAATAGTGTATACATAGCGATAAAAACAAAAGCGGAATGACAATAATACCTCTAATTCGAATATAAGTATTATTTTTTTAGCGGTTACAATTTGTCAATTTAAAAACAGGTATTGAATTAAACCGGTTTTACAATCCCTGCCCGGAATTAAAATGGCAGATTGAAAAATGTCTCACGTAACTCCTTTTTTTTTAAGATATCGGTCTTTTCATCACCCTTCCTCTTCTCTATTTTATTTAAAAAAAAAATGTAATAAATATCAGGGGATAATATAACAACATCAACTACAACCTGTCACTAATACACTGATAAACATCTTAGCCTACTTCTGCAAGATGTGGTTACAGAATTATCAACAAGTCTTTTTAGAGTTGTTGGTATTTCTGTAGCTCTGCCTACCCCGCTTTGGGATTTAAGGTGTGATCTTATGTATGTATCATGGGACAATATCACACAAATTGACCTAGCCCTAAGCTCTAGGCTTGTACTATGGGTGTTAGAACACGATAAACTTACTTATATAGAGAAATACATACTTAAATACATAGAAAACACCCAAGACTCAGGAACAAATATTCGCGCTCATCACACAAATATCTGCCCTTACCGGGATTTTAACCCAGGACCGATGGCTTCGAAGGCAGGGTCACTCCAAACAAAAGACGTGTCGTCTCAAAATAATACATATACTATAATAACTATTCAGTAAAACCCAATATCCTCATGAATTATAGAAATCATTCCAAATGGGTTACCATTATCGAAAATCGACGGGAAGATGTATTTACTTAAGAGAAAGTGCACAGTATTTCCTCTATACAAACGCATTCGTTTTCTCTTTTGTACTTAATATTAAAACAGTGATTTTTGCTGTAAATATGGAATAAACCTAGTTGTCCTAAAACTTATTAAAATTTTCAACTGGCTGTTCCCCGCGACTCCGTCTGCGTAGAAGTCATTTAAAGCTATTTCGTCAGAAACAAACTATCTCCATAACAAATTTTATCGAAATCGGTCCAGTGGTTTATCCGTGAAAGCGTAACAAACAGACAGAGAGAATTACTTTCACATTTATAATGTTAGTATATATTCTGACGATTATGTATTTTGAATTTTACATACGAGTATCTGCGATAGCTCTGTAAGTTAAGGTAGCCATTAAAGCTGTTAAAAATTATCTTTTCAATAGTTATTCAAAAGTCTCTTCGTCCCTATTTCCTCTTAAACGGCCTAAACCGCCAGGTCACTGAGAAATTAGTTTAACTTTGTTGGTACGGGAGACTATTACTCGTCACGACCGCAGTGACGAGGGACTTCTTATTGCCTCGGAATCCAAGATGGCGGAGGTATTGTTGGTGGCCTAAATTGTAAAGTTGGGTATCCTTGCACTGTCTTTTATAGGAACGTAGTCATGTGGTTTTTGAGTAACTTAAATGTATACGACATTTTTGTTTTATGTTTTTTTTTGGGAAATTCAGTACAGGGTACAGAAGCTATATTAAATACGAAAGTTTGTGTAATAGTATGTTTGTTAATTCTTTTCACTGAAACGGATGATCAGGTTCGGATAAAATGCGGAATAAATAGAGGATCCTATCATTTCGTAACGAACATTTCACAAATGATTCATTTCACAAACATATCATCTGATAAACCGCGTTTTTTTCCGAAACTGTAAATAATTCTGGATTTATTTCAGGACCATCGTGTAGAACCCTATAGGTTAGGTTAGGTTAGTGTTAAAAAAATCCTGAAATATTTGTAGTTGAAGAAAAGAGGAGGTTGGCAAATTAATTTTTTTTTTTAATAAACCTTCTACAGGAAGATATAGGGAAACGGGGAACTAGTTCTACGCGTACAAAGTCGCGGGACTCCTCTAGTGAAATAAATGTTCCAATTAAAACGCCAAAGCTTTACTTACTTTTCCGTGTTCTGAATTCAAAATCATCCACAGATAAATAACCATTACACGAAAAGACAGGCTCAAGCAAACCCAAAACACAAACTTGTTAAGAAACTTTTAATTTGTAAACTCATCGCCTGTAACAAGACTCGATTTTAATTTAGCCAATACTGCTAATCTTGGTTGAATGGGTCGTATCTGCAACTGATTTGCCATAGCATATTCAATCTTCTTCCCGTATGAATAAGGTTAACTTAACAGGAGGATAACATAGGATCATAAATCACTAATCACGCGCAGGCCTATTCTGTGAGTGATTGACTAATGAAAAATGAGTGCACGTCAAGTTTTAATACAGTTTTGTGTACAATGCTAATATTTGGTAGTAAAAGAAGTCAATTACAGTGTTCTGGAAAGAACACGCTGCTAAGCATATCACTTTTTAGTGATTTCAATACACGTGTTGGTAATAAACAACAAAACGTACTTTTAATGTGTATGTTCGTATAGTACAGACAATTTCACATTTTAACTTCTGTACTGTACACAAGAAAGACTTAAGCAATATAATGATGATTAAGAGATTAATTTACAGAGACGTACTTATCCCTTTAAGGGATGTCTTCCAGATAAAACTTGAGAGATTAAGGAAAGTGAATGTTTGAGCATCGAGTGGGCCAGTGTACCAATTTATTTAGGTAAAGCACATAATAGAATAAGTAACCAATAAAATCTAATTATTGAAAAATAAATACATTTAAATAAGGTAAATGTACACTATCCCGGGATAGTACATTATGCTGGGACATTTTGAATTTTGTCGTAAAATAAGAAAACAGTCAGTAAAATTATGTTTATATGCAATACCAAATCAACTTTAGTTTATTTACAACCAAAATCCGATTTCTGAATAGAAATAATATAATTATTAAAGCCGTGTCGCGTTTCCGAACGCGTCAGTCGCAGCCATACTGCAGTTCCGTACGGTTGTCTTGTCGTTGAGCTTAAGGTGTCAGTGCAATTTTCGTAAGGATCCCATGGGATACCGGTGAGTTTATTTCATTACAACTTATGAAAATATTGGTAAGTAGTTATCAACTGAAGGTTTTACAGCTAATTCTAGTTGTTATAAAGCGTATTTTTAGAGAAATCGACAGTTTTATGACTCCCGGCATTATGTTCACAGACCTGAGCCGGTGAACATAATTACGGGAGTATCACGCAATAGGGGAATATCGGTCCGAAATGTTTTAGTCTTTTATTTATAGCTGGAGTTAAATTATCTGATAAATTTGATATAAATAAATTAAGTATTGACCGCAGATTATTGTGACATAATTACGGTATATGTTTTCTTTTCATTTTAACTCTTTTAATCAAGTCTGAAGTAAATACTTTTTGTGTCATATTTATGAATTGATGCAGTCGACCATCAAAATTAAATTATTTATATTTTATTAAATAAAAATAAAATACCTATTTATTTTGATGGTACGCATATATTTGTTATATTTCCTACGAATCTTTTTAAAAATATATTAAAAATATTTAATTAAAACCATTTTTTTGACTGCCGTAATAAGGTACATCTAATTTTTATTCATGTCTTTTATTCCGGTATACCCGGAGTAAGGGGAGCAGAAAAAAAAAACTATATTTTCTTTGGCAAATAAATAAAAATAAGTAGGGGGAGGGGTCCATTGCATTTTAGCGTGACAAGGCTGTACGTTGATAATAATTTATAATTCATTATTTATTGGTAATATTCACTATATAGCTAGCTATATATGTATCAGCCATATTTTATTTAGCGTTTTAATGGTGAAATAATTATTCAAAGTAAAATACTTATGTCAGTAAATATTTATTTAAGTACGAATTTCATTACCATCTTTTTTTTATTTTCAGAAAAAGAAATGGGTCCCATAAAGTATACACCAGAAACCCTTCAAAAGGCGTTAAAAGAAGTAAGCGACGGCAGTATATCTGTTTATAAAGCATCAAAAACATATAAAATTCCCACCCAAACGTTATACGACAAAATAAACAAAAAACAAAATCGTACGGGAGCTCCAACAGTTCTGACTCCGACAGAGGAAGCTCATATCGTGGAATGGGTTATAATGATGGCTCAAATGGGTTTCCCAGTTACGAAAGAAATTTTGCTTCACTCGGTACATAAACTAGTGACTGAACTTGATCGGGCTAACAAATTTAAAGAAGGACATCCAGGCCGCCATTGGTACGAGGGTTTCCTTAAAAGAAATCCTTCGATTACCAAACGAGTGTGTCAGGCATTGACTACAGCTCGCATTAGTGCTACTGAGGAGAAAATTAGAGGATGGTTTAAACGAGTACAGCAGTATTTCGAAGAAAATGATCTTGGTGACGTTTTAAAAGATCCATCCAGGATCTTTAATTGTGATGAATCTGCATTTTTTTTGTGTCCAAAAGGTCAGGCTGTTCTAGCTAGAAAGGGCTCAAAAGCAGTATACTGCAGATCAGGAAACGATGATAAGGAATGTCTTACATTATTACTCGGTGCCTCTGCTGATGGAAAATTGATGCCAACTTTAGCATTATTTCCATATAAGAGAATACCTGCTAATATATTGAAAAAATACCCCAAGAGCTGGTCCATTGGCAGAAGCGACAATGGGTGGATGACGAGCGAAAACTTTTACGAATATATTGCGAATGTTTTCAATCCATTCCTTATAAAAGAAAATATACATAAACCAGTGGTCTTGTTTTTGGACGGACATGTTTCTCATTTATCTTTTCACCTGTGCAAATTGTGCAAAGAAAATGAGATTATTTTGGTTGCCTTGTTGCCCAGTGCGACTCACGCTTTGCAACCAATGGACGTTGCAATATTTCATAGTTTAAAAAATGCTTGGGGTAAAAATGTATATTCCTGGCGAATGGAAAATAACGCTCGTCGTCTGAAGAGAGAGGACTTTGGACCTGTTGTTGAAAAATCTATTGATGACACACTGAAACAAGATACAATCAAAAATGGATTTCGCAAGTGCGGGCTTTATCCTTTTAATGAAAACGCAGTCGATTACAGCCGGTTAGTAACAACTTCTGCACTTTCCTCCAACACCAATTCGCGAGCAAGCTCTGTCAGTTCATTGCCACAAACACCAGGTCCATCGACAACACAAAACTGTAGTGATTTTGTTACACAGTTCGACGAGCTTTTGGGAATCGAGAAACTACATGCGTTTGAACAATGCACTGGAGAGTGGAGTGGAGACATAAGGGATGAAAATTTGTATTATCTTTGGAAAAAAGCTAGAGGAGTTGACCCAAATCATTGTCCTCGTATTGTTGCTACTCCAGACTCAATGCATTTGGGTGATTCTACAATAGATGCAAATGATTGCACACTTACAAGCATAAATATAGATTGGCCAAATGACAACTTGTCAGTACTAGATTTGATCGTAGATAAAGATAGCACTTTAATACCGTGTTCAACTCCTAAAGCAACGAATAAAATGACTAAAACTGACCAAGGTGGTGCAGTCGATCACGAATTCAATGATGAAACAAGTATTGATGCAGTACTAGAGAATAACCAAAGAATACAGAACACGGCACAATCTGAAATCTATGATAATACAAAAGCCATCGAACAAGTCCAAATAATAAGCGAAGACTCAAATAACAACCAAAACACTATACAAGATAAAGATTCAAATACTGAAACTGATATAACAGGCACAGATTTAGATATCAGCAGTGTTACTGTTATCAATTGTTTTGATGAAGACTTATCGGAGAAGGACAACATAACTGGGAACAAAGAAACAGATCAGCAAACAATTGTAAATAACGCAATTGAGACTAAAACACCTCCATCACAAACTGTTTCTACAGAAACACAAAACAAGTCGCCATCTGAGATTCCAAAAACGCAGTCGTTACATGATTCGCTACAATCACGATTTCCAACTCCGTTTAAAAACGCTTTGCTTTGGCCAGAAACTCCAAGCTGTAAGGACAAAAAAACTATAAAAAAGAAATTAATTCCAACCGTAGCAACATCCCAAGAATTTATAGAACATCAGAGGCGTTTAAATCAGGAAAAAAAGGATAAGATAGAAAAAGCTGAACAAAGAAAGAGGGATAGAGAAAACAAAAAAACAAACCAACAACCAAAAGAAAAAAAGAAAGAGAAAAGAAGAGCAACGAACTCAAAAAAATCCGAAGAAGAAATTGTAAATCAAGAACTGAATGAAGAAAGAGAAGAAAATACAGAGAACAGAGAAAAGGAATGCAAAAGTCTAATCATGGGCGATTTTGTAGTAGTGAACTATGAAAGCGAAAAGTTTCCTGGACAAATTCTTAAAATACTTAATAATAAAACTGAGCAAGAGAAGTACGTCGTCAAAACCATGACCATGAGCGGTTTTGTAAATGGACGGGTCAATTGGCGATGGCCTGATAAGGACGACGTTTTAGATTATGATGCCAAAGACATAGTGAAAAAAATAAAGTCTCCTGTTCCAGTAAACAAAAGAGGCGTCTTTTCTGTACCTGATTTAAACTAGTATCGGGTAGATTCTAAAACACTTAGAGATTTCTTATATATAACTATTACAATATATATTAAAGTTTATATTAACTGGATCACGGTATCCAGGCACCAGCTCATTTTTTGTGGTTTGATTCCAAGGCCAGATCTCAATTTACATATAAGTTCTCTTTAATACTGATTACTTTATTTTGATTATAAAATAATGTTAAAAATTATAATGTTGAATATTTAAATAACCTTGTTTATTATTTTAAAAATTTCGCCGATTTATGTTCTTGTTTTTCTTTAAATCTTTATTTTGATTAAGTATAGTTATCAGCAGCAGCTGTCATTTTGTTTTTATTGTAGAAGTTTTTTTTTGTTTCAAATTATATCAAACTGTATTAAATTTGAATTTTTATTTTACCAATCTCAATAATTATGTGTGTATCCATTTAAGTTATTCTTAAGGGCACTTATTTTTTTTACTTTAAATAAAAAACGTGTGCTTCGAATATATCACGGAATTACGTACAACGCCTCCCGGAATTAAGTCAGGAGCCAAATTTTATCCCGGAATTAGGGACAAACTAGAGGTTCCGTAAAATAACGATTATGTCTACAAATTAGAGGCTACGACGCAAAATAAGGTTCTACGTGCATTTTATAATAACAGTCTACAGAATAAAACATTTTCCAGACCTTTAACCTTCCAACTTTTTCTAAGAATCATCCCTAAAGTAGAAAATGCCTTAATATGCCGTAATATGGTACATTTACTAGATACAGAAAATTACATACTTAGGCTTGGGATCATATCACAATATATAAAGTTCAAAATATATAATGGGTTATAATCCATAATGCTCGTAATATATAATGGTTTTATTGCTGAAACCATAAACTTTCAGGATTTTTTAAAAGGGCAATGATTAAAGCCCATTAGGTTAGGTAAGGTTTGTTTTATAACAACCCTGAGAAGTTTACGGTTTCAGAAATAAAACCATTATTTATAATAACCCATTATGTATATTGAACATTATACATTAGGATACTTACCCCTTAAGCTTACGTTACCTTCATATATATAGATGACAGTTTATACAATATTACCAACTAGAGCCAGAACTTCTTCAATTAGCCTTTTAAGGAATCTACTGATATTAACACTATAATATTTTCGACTTATCCTAATATTTTGACGTAAATTTAACACCTGCACAAATACAACAAAAACAGATTGTATTTTTATTTTATTTAGTTGTGGTTATAACAATCGTATTGTAACTACATGCTTAAATATACTTACTTATATTATATAGCGGTTAAATTTCATACGGACATTTATTTTATCCAGACGTAGTTAACGATCATACAAATCATGTGAGAAAGATATTTTGTTTGAAACTTTTATTATTGAAGCGTAGTTAATTTTTTAAACTGTGTCTTAGGAGCAATGTAACGCGTGCAACTTCCTATTACAAAACGAATTTACGAATTGTAAAGAGCGTCCATCAGTCGTCAATGTATTGATTGTATCCAAGTGCAAGGAGACACGTGGAAAATATGTATCATTCTCAGGCGAGTGAACCGCCACGTAATATAAGTAATTTAATTTAAAACGGGTTAAATTAATGATCTTAGTTTTTTGACACATGGCGAACCGTAATTTATGGCATGACGTTTAGGTAGATGCTATAATTTAATTGGCGCAATGTGTGATACATTGCTTGCTGAACTAATTAGTAATCAAAAATAAAATACAAGTAACGTTGCTGTTACACAAGTTTTTACGTTACACTGTTGTTAAAATATATTGCCGCTGAAATTTAAAAGTGAAAGTTTATTTAGTTTAACTGTAGGTGTGTACAGCACAATAAGGTTGGGATCTCCTGTTAAGTATTAGGAGAAGCCGACTATTATATTGACCTTTAGTCTGGGAATAAACTTACAAGAAGTGCCACTTACTGAGCAGCGAGGGTTCTGTATAAACTTGTATAATAGTTTATCTATTAATAGAAATCAAGTCTTCATGTAACGTTATTCGCGCGGAATCACAAAACGCTATCCCTTTTGATTTTTATGTACGTGTTTTTTATGGCAAAGAGACGGCACTTTAGCACTCACGCCCCCAGATGCTAAGTGGAATGTGAGACCCAAAGACATTTGAATTCTCAAAACTGCTGTCCTAACACCTCAAATGCGTTGCCAACCCTGAGAACTAAAATGGATTGCCTCTAGTCATTTCACCAGTTGTATTATCCCCACTGCTGCTTGACGGTAGGGTAATGGATAAGATGGTGGTAGCGATCCGGACGCACCCTGCACAGGATCCCACCACCACTAAACCAAGGCAGCCTATGAGACCTCAAAGGGTATATAACTAAAAAAAAGTCACTACCCTACTTTTATCGTCACGTAGTCGAGTATAAAGGTTCCACAATACGTTCTCCAGTTGAGGAATAAACAATAGGCCGGTCGATCCCACTATCGCCTACGCAACACGTTTTGTTTACCCGATGAGCCCCTCTATTTCCTAAATATACATACGCTATTACTTCTGCCTATTTTCTGAGTCACCATGTCACACTGTTTGACATGGCATTTTAAAAATAAGATGGCGTTTTAACGTGGGCGGTTCCATGATAGTTTCAGGAATAGTATACATTTATTAGAAACTTCTGCACGCGACATCGTCTACGCGGAATGACTCCTCCCATTTTGATTATCGCTATTCCCTCGGGAACTTGTAATTTTTCCGGAATAGGTGTGTTAAATTGAATTGAATCCATTTCCGTCCAGCCCGTTGCAACGTGAAGGTGTAATACACTAACACCATAACACACACACACACACACACACACACACACACACACACACAAACTTAATATTGTGGTCACGCGTAAGTCTTAAAAACAAATAAAAATGTGGAATTAGTCTATAATTATCCTAGTGCAGTTTCTGCAATCGTGGTAGGAAGACTGGAAGATATCCATATTTACTTGTGTTTTCTCTGTAATTGGGAACATTTCTGTAACCACAGCAGCAACGGCAAATGTTTGTACTTACGTTTATATTTTTGTGCGTTTAACATGAACTTTTCTTCTCGGGTACTATAAAATACCAATTTAGATATGATTTACGGTATTACTATAGGTACCATTCGTAGTATAACAGAAGTGATTTCATGGTGATAACAATCATACATATAATGACCGCTAGCATTGTGGCAACGGTGCTGTAATGATCATTATAGCATCGTTTTTTTTTTTAAGTACAGACAATATTAATAATAATATTAAAATATAACAATAATAATTTGAAAATGATTATATGAATAACGATTTAGACCAGTCAATAAATTCCACGGTTCTGTTATCGTTTTAAAACCGTTCAACACCCAAAATAAGCTAGCTGTCAAAATTATAACTCCGCCAACTTTGTTTGGTGTCCGATATTTCCTAATTAAGAGTAAACAGTTACCCACCAACTTTAGAACTCGGTAACTTAGAAGCCTATTTGTTTCCCAATACTTGAGTTACAGAAAATCATGGCAGTTGACTGCGTGCACCTAATGATTTATTATTATTATTTGTATGTCTTTACCAAACACGAGACCATGGGAGTCCCGGACCTTTGGAAGGCGTACATGGAGCTGAAGCGAACACGCAGAGGCCCTTTAGAGAACTTTAATTTAGTAAAGTGATGGGACACCAACCGGCGATTGTCCCTGAGCTCACACAATAGAAGTATACTCCCACGGACAACCACCGGTTAGTGTAAGACTATTTAAGAAGGATGGGAACATTAAAAAACAGTTTATATTAATGAAATGATATGGATTGGTGAACTAGGCTATTGATGAAACTATGGCGTCTGCCTGGCCAATGCTAATTACTTTGGTTGAAATGGCAGACGGTGACTCGCCAACTCAATGGAATGGGCCTCCCAAAATAGCCGCAAATACATAGCAGCAGAGAGGCAACAGTTCCAGAGAGGCTAAGGGTGGAGAGGTGCTTCTGGACTATAAGCAATCATAATAATAATAATAATCATTTATTGTAAACACAGGGTCCATATTTATATATAGGTAAGGTGCCCACTCGCCAATTTTTCAACACATCCGGCAAACGCATTTTTTTCCGAAACTGTAAATATTTCAGGATTTGACGACACGTTGGCCTAGTACGGAGTGGACCCTGCCTCCGAAGCCAGCGGTCCTGGGTCCAAATCCCGGTAAGGGCAGATATTTGTGTGATGAGCGCAAATATTTGTTCCTGAGTCTTGGATGTTTTCTATATATATTTAAGTAAGTATTTCTCTATTTAAGTATGTTTATCGTAGTCTAGTGCCCATGGTACAACCCTAGAGCTTAGTTTGGGACTAGCTCAATTTGTGTGAGATTGTCCCCTGATATTTATTTATTTATTTATTTCAGGACCATCGTTTAAATATAGGTTAGGTTAGTTTTATAATAATCCTGAAATATATAAAGTTTTGAAAAAAAAGCGTTTGCCCACATGAAACATTTGATTAAAAATAATTTGGCCAAACGGCAGAGATCCTTTCCTTAAACATTAATAATGTAGGTTAGGTTAGGTTACATGTCTAAGATATCCTGAAAACATTATGGTTTCAGCGGAAAATAGCGTTCGATGAAGTGAAATTCGATGAAAGGTGTTTCGATGAAATGATAGACACCCGAAATACATACATAAATACAGAGAAGACACCCAAAACTGAGGAACAAATTCTCGTGCTCATCACACAAATATCTGCCCTTACCAGCATTTGAAACCGTGACCGCTAGCTTAGAAGGCAAATTAGAGTCACTACCAACTAGGCTAACGTGTCGTAAGCCTCTATGCTAGTAATTTCAAGGGTAGTTATATTCCGTCTAGACGGCTTTAAGGCTAAATTTTAACCAATTTTAGATCAAACAATTACAGATGAAATCTGAGTTTTAATTATTGCTTGTAGTTATTAAGCGGTTCCCTACATAATATAGACGCTAGACGTTCTTGTTAATTGGCAGGATACCTGACAATTAGTATCAAGTTCTACCACAAAACGGGTCTTTGTAATTCGGACAAGAGATTTTTGGTCTAATATCTCATTCCAAAATATACATTTTATTTAATATAAACAGACGTACATAATTGCCGAGATGGTGTAGTGCCGTAGGTATGTTTGCTGACGCCCGCATAGACAGTTTTCAGGACATAATGAGGAAAAAAATCACCTCACACCTGGGGCGCGTTAGAAACAGTTCCAACTACATTCTGAACCTGATTGCTGGTAGATATGACCGCCCTATCCTTACATACTGGGTTGCACAAGTCATAACTGGTGTCAGGTACGACAAATAATCCTGTGGAGTGTACTGAGCACAGGGCAAGACACATATTCGTTAATTTTGTATTTTTGTATTATGTTGTATTATGTTATGTTATAATCATTAACCTAGGCTAAGTATTCTGTATCTAACAAATTATTATGGGCAATAGCCTGAAATAAATGATTCTATTCTATTCTATTCTATAATTGCGATAAAGAAGTAATTTTAAGTAACAATAAAAGGAAGGAAAACCCGACTGCTTTTTTTATATCGTCGTCTATACATGGTGAAAAAAATTAACTAGGCTAATTAGGCTATCTTAATTAATCCCCTACCCTGATACCCTAACATTCATTTGGCATTAGTTTTTTCCACCTTGTGCAGCGTGTAAACTTCATACTGGCATATATTTTAACAACAGTTAATATATACACTAATTTTGACGACACGTTGCCCTAGTTGGGAGTGACCCTGTCTCCGTAGCCAGCGGTCCTGGGTTCAAATCCCGGTTAGGGCAAATATTTGTGTGATGAGCGCGAATATTTGTTCCCGAGTCTTGGATGTTTTCTATGTATTTCTCTATATAAGTATGTTTATCGTTGTCTAGTGCCCATAGTACAAGCCTGAGCTTAGTTTGGGACTAGGTTAATTTGCGTGAGATTGTCCACTAATATATGTTTTTTTTTTAAGTAACTCAAAAATTTTGGCAACAACCACATTAGTTGTGTTTTATTTTTTCAGCAAGCAATGTATCACACATTGCGCCAATTAAATTAAAGCATCTAGGTACATAATGGTCTTGTCATGACTCTTGAATTATTATGGTTCACCCTTTGTTCACTTCACCAATAGTCAAAAATAAAGATCATTAATGCAAGCGGTTCACTGATTTGTTCCTTCGTCTGATTCGTCATATTCCAAATTGATCATCTTCCAAACTCGTCATATTCCAGATTCGTCATCTTCCAAACTCGTCATACCATGTACAGCCTGCACAAATTTAGTATAGAAATCCTGTGTGGTAAATGTGGTATTATTCCATTATTTACCAATACTTTTGGACTCCGCCTTAAGTAAATTATTGTCTACTAGCCGTAGTACAAAGTACTAGGTACCTAAGTAATATTTATTATTCCTGTAAGCACGTGTTCGCGTTTTAATTTGTACTGTAAAATGAAGAGTTTAGAAGATGACGAATCTGGAATATGACGAGTTAGGAATATGATCAGTTAGGAAATTGACGAGTTTGGAAGATGACCAATTTGGAATATGACGAATCACGAACAAATCGGTTCACTCGCTTGAGATAGGTACTTACTTTCTACATGTCATCCTTGCACTTGAATACAGGATACATTGACGACCGATGGACGCTCGCACGCTTCGTACATTGCTCCTAAGATAAAGTTAAATTAAAAATATTTCTCATATAATTTGTATGATCGTTAACTACGTGGTTAAAATATATGCCCGTATGAAATTTACACGCTGTGTATGTTTCAAAAAATCCCATAACGTTTTCTTTCCCTTAACCTCGTGTGTCGAAAGTACATAATCCAGGCAATTCAATTTAAACTTTATTTCAAGTGTCATAAAGTTCATTTTTATTTGTTTCAAAATTGAAAATGTCATTTAAGTGCAAAGGTAATTGAACTTTATTTCCTTGCTGGTGGATTCAAATTCCTACTAACAAAAATCTACCGGATTGTAGTATGGTGGGCCTCAAGAGGTTAACATCCGATTATTACGGTATTTGAATATGTTGTAGATATTAAGAAATATTTATTGGAAGGAATAAAAAAGAAAAACAGAAACGTACAGACCTATTTTTTCATGAGTATTACAAAATATTGAATAATATTGGAAATCGGATTAGATTTTGGGAGTGATAAACGTTATCGCCCGTATAGGTGAAAAACTTGAGTAAAGGACCTGTTGTATGCAGTTGTAACACATATGTATAGACCGTTTGACATTCTATATTTGAAAGTTGACATAAGTTCCAGTTTAATTTTGTTCACAACCACAAACAACAGATCCTTTGACCATTTAAACATCGCTTTACAATCCTTTGAAGGACCACCGTTGGTCCTCTGGACGCTACCGGCCAAAAATCGTTAGTCCAGCCCACCGGCGGTCTTCAAGACGCGTGACGTGTTAAATATTAATACAACGCCATACAAACTCGGAACTACCTTTTTTTCTCTTTCTTCTTTTAATTTAAGAGCCCTGCTCTTGTCGGTGGAGTAATTTCCAATCCTCTATTTTCTCTTCCAGTTCCTTCACCTCTCTATACGACACGACATGCACCTTCTAGTTGATTTGGTCCATGTAGCTTTTCCTCGGTCTTCCCTGCCTCTCTTTCCTTCAATCTTTCAATTCAATCAATTATCCCTCCTCTTCTGTTCTTCACACTCTCTAATATCCTTCTCTTCTCCTTTACCCTCGCCAATACTTCTTGATTTGATACCATTTCATTTATGGAGTAATAGCAATGAGTCTTTTTTTCTATTTGCGCAAAATTATTTACAAAACCTGATCGTAGTTTAAAGTTCACACTGCTATCAACAGACAGACAGACACCTCCAGTGTAACTGTAGGTAACACTGTCACCCCCATTTTTTCAACAGATCCCTAAAAATCTTGCGAACTTCCTGTTAAAAGACACAATGGGGGCAGTCTCATCGATCGGCTCCTTATGATTGCCCCTCACGTTCTGCCTCGATCCTAATATAATTAGGGCTACCTTATAGCTACTTGAGTGCCCTCGACTCCTGCGGGAGACAGGATTTGAAACAAACTAGGAGGTACGGTTTCACAAGTAGTTAATTTGCCGTTCTGTTGGTATATTACTTTAGTAAAGTTTTTACTAACTAGATAGGATAGTACTAGGCATGTGACGTTATCTGATTCGGGTTGAAAAGTTTGTTTAAATGTAAATTATGGACTTACATACATACATAACATCACGCCTTTATTCTCAGAGGGGGGTAGGCAGGGCTACAGAAATACCTACAACTGTAAAAAGGACTTGTTCGTAATTCTGTAACCACGTAATTGCACAATCTTGACCAGTACATTAGTGACTGGTTGCAAACCCATCGCCTAACATCGCACTATGGACACTGTACCGTAAAACGAAGTTAGTGTGTATCTATGGCAGCGGTTGCACCTTGCACCCGCGCGCCCTCTGTTTCTTTATTGGAATAAACCAGAGTGTGCAATTAGCTATTTACGATGCGTTACACTCGTGTCCCACTCGACGTACTATGGACTAAAGGGTTAATAGGGCCACAACCTATAACATAAGGTATAACTTGTTACAAATAAGAACAAGTATTAAATGAAAATAACGTTACATTCTACTGGAAATAATTTCAGTATTATTATTAGTAAACTATGCTTCATTTTAAGTACGCAAGTCTGATTCGCACTTGGCCGTATTTTCAATCCCAAGTTTTCTGTAAAGTTCTTTTACCGAAAATATATTGTCAATAATAATTTCTGAACAAATCCATCATTTGTAACCTTGTACTTGTTAGTTGCGTACCCAACCAGGCAATCACAAATTTCTAAAGCTTCAAAATTATTACAAATAGCAAATCCCCGTCCATTTCAGCAAGACCCCCAAACTTTCTTATTTCCTTGTCCATTTCTTTGGGACTCCTCGAGGGCCATCGGAAAAGTATTTATTTGCAGCAATTCATTAATTTGTAATCCCTTTAGAGGAAATATTGGGATGTCCTTTTTTGGGTTCCGTGCCCAGAGGGTGCCAACGGGACCCTAGTACTAAGCCTCCACTGTCAGCGGGCAGTATTTAACGGACCGTAATATACCAATACAGTTGAAGTTTTCACAGACTGAGTATTTCTGGGTTCCCTTCGTCTGGCATAATATCGATTGTCCGAAATACACTTCGCATAACAGTTATCGCAGAAACATTTTTAGCCGATACTTTAGCATAATAGTATACTTAGTATAACTGTCATAACGCATAACATTCATTTGGCAGTTTTACGTAGCAGTGCCTACCGCCGAAGTTAGGTTAGGTTAGACGTTCTACAATAACAGCGCAGCGAGCGTGCCGCGGTAGCGACCGGCGAAGCCCCAGGACTGAATTGCAATTGGAGTAGTGGGATAAGTAAGTAAGTGGGTAATTTTGTATGCCAACTACATAGTATTCCATACAAAATTCGGCGAAACAATTATTCTACCATAGGACTATTATTGTAATCAACGTTATGCCAATGTACTATTCTGCCAAAGACAATTGTGCCAATGAGAGTATGCGAAGAAATTTATGCCAAAAGTAATTGTGCGAAATGATGATTATGCCAAGGGTTGCTATGCTGAACAAAATCATGAGAATAAAAATTCTTTCGCTGCTCTAAAAATAAAACATTAGCAATTAAACATTGTCGGGAGTTAAGAAAATAAATTCACATGCCGCATAAAGATTGTCTAGTATAGTTGTAATAGGATCCTGTGCAGGGTCCGTCCAGATCGCTACCACCATCTTATCCATTAATCTACCACAAAGCAGCAGTGATCACATTTTTGTGTTCCGGTGTGGGAATAAGACAACCGGTGAAACTAGCATATAGGCATTCCAACTTAGTCCTCAGGGTTGATAACGCATTTGAGGTCTAAGGATTGCAGCCTTGAGATTATTAGTCTTGAGAATTCAAATGTCTATGGTCTCAGATTCCACGTACCATCAGGTGGCCTGAATGCTTGTGTGTCATAAAATGAAACAATATATTTATTTCAGGTAACAATGATCCATATTTGGTGAACACACCAGTAAATTAATCACAAAACAATAATAATAATACCAATTAAAATAATAATAATACTAAAGCATTTATCCACGCAATACACAAAAACAAAATAAAATAAGACAGTCACATTTTTTTTTACTGTTAATTGATCTCATTCAGATCATTCTACATTTAACACCGTGTTTGGTAAAGACATAAAAATCATAAAAATGAAATTAAATACAGACACAATATTTTTAACGACACACAGACCAGGGCCTCTATTCAGGTGCGTTAAAACGATATCGTGTTTGACACGTTTAAGTCACAGTCGCCATTATTGTAAATGACATAAGAGTTATCAAAACGTTGACAATACGGAAACAGGTCAAAAACGATATCGTTATTACCGTGTAGAATTCCAGCCCAGCACAATATTTCACCATCTTGTCAATGACACATGACATGTGACAATTCGTTATACATTGCAAAGTTAACACACACTAAAAACAAACTATCTAAAGTTATCTTATATTACAGAAGGCCCTTTCGGATACACTTCGACCCCTTTAGGATCTTTTGTGCCATTACCATCTTACACACTCAGCTGTTCGAATGTGCAGGTTTCCTCACGATGTTTTCCCTTCACCGTAAGAACATCGGGTAGTGTACTTAAGTTAGAAAAACTCATTGGTACATGGTGACCGCGGGGATTCAAACTCGGTACCTTACGATCACGAGTCGACCACCTAAGCTAGTAAGCCACCTTTATTGAAGAAGTCACTCAGGTTATTCAACAGGAAATTTGTTCCCCGGATAAATTTACATTTGTTCGATCCGTCATTGTGAGACTTATCGAAGGCGAAGGTTCGTGTACAAATGAACGTTTGAAGTTGTAAAAGAATTTGTTTTTCGATTATTTAGACAAACAGAGCAATTATTAATCAAAATGGCGGAGTTTGTTGATAAAAAACTCTCCAGGTGTATTTTCCTAATTGATGTTTTCTTTTCGGGAAAGTATACCTTTTTAATTGTTTGTTTTTATTACAGGTGAAGTTCGTTGTTTATTATTCTGCTTATGCTTCTGTCTGTTTACCCGCTAATTCCTCCTTAAACACGCAACGAAATTTGTTGCCAAGAAAAGGTCAAAAACAATTTGTCTTCAAATACATTTTACAACGAAACTCTTCGAACACTTGTATCTACGTAATATATTTTAAATATATTGTAAATACAAAATTTAATGCAAATTCAACAAAAGTATTATTTGCGAAGAAAATTCGTCAGATTATTCGTATACAAACAAAATAACACTAAAAATGAATAATGTTTTTTTGCCGTGTTAAGTAACATAATGACCAACTTGGTTGCCTTTCTGCCGACAACATACATACATACATACATAACATCACGCCTTCATTCCCAGAGTGGGGTAGGCAGAGCTACAGAAATACCAACAACTCTAAAGACTTACTGATATTTCTATAATCACATTTTGCACTAACAGGCTAAGAGGTTTACTAGTGAATTAGTGACAGGTTGCAAGCCCATCGCCTAACAACCTTATAAGGCCTTTTGTTCTGCCGACAAATCTTTGACAAATGCATCGTTTCAACCTATTCAATTGCCAACTCGCTTTTTTTTCTGTAACTACAAATATTTCAGGTTTTTTTTATAAAACTAACGTAACCTACCCTATAGGGTTCTACTCGATAGTCTTGAAATAAATCCAGAATTAATAACAGTTTCGGAAAAAAACGCGGGTTGTCAAATGATATGTTTGTGAAATGAATCATTTGTGAAACTATGCTTATGAAATGATAGGATCCCGACCAACTTATACACACATCCGTAAATAGATAAATATTTATTTGATTTGATATTTTAGTATTTAAACTCGAAATAATTGCCTGCTTTCTTAGCAAAAGGGGTTTATATACATGTCGGTAAATTCCAAAAGTGTGCAAAAGTAAAAAGCTCATACGACTTTTTACGTCAGATATACACAGCCGTAAAAATCGCCTAACTGTGCGTATGAATACAAAATAAATAAGAACAGAAGGTTTATTTCGAATAACGGGCATTTTGGCACTAACATCTCTGGGGGATTTTAGTTTAGTTTTTGAGAGTACATAAAATCTGGTATTATTTTTAAATCAGTAAATACTGTATTAATAGTAATATTTAATTTTTATTTAAACCAAATACAATTTTTTTTTATTTAAAACCGCTAATTCATGTTTTTTTTTCCATACATACACAAAATATAAATAGATATTTAAAAAATATGTGATGTTTGGCAGGCGGCCATTGTTCCAATACTTTCAACACTAATTAAGGATCCCTGAAGCATGCTGTTCTATAACACTGTTAGCAACATAATTCATAAGCAGTTTTAATTTTACAGATCTTGAGTTCTGGGACAACTTTAGTTTGTTGGTTATTTCTTCGTCAGCGAATTGAAAAGTCACTTACATACATACATAACGTCACGCCTTCATTCCCAGACTGGGGCAGGCAGAGCTACAGAATACCAACAACTATAAACTTGTTGATATTTCTGTAACCACATTTTGCACAATCTGGCTAAGATGTTTAATAGTGTAATTAGTGACAGGTTGCAAGCCCATCGCCTAACAGTACTACAAGCCCTTATTCCCTTGGTCGCCTCTTACGACATCCAGGGGAAGACATGGAGTGGCACTACTCTAACCCGGCAACCACACGGGAAAAGTCACTTGTTTAAGTAAATATCACCCCTTACGGTTTAATACTGACGTTGAGCGCCGCTTAGTGTTTGATGGAAGCTAACCTTCTGTATTTATTTACTCTGTGGTACGGATTGAAACTATGACTATCCAATCTCTGTTTATTGCTCTGCCGGTTTTACTTTCATAGCAAACGAGTAAACTTTAACAGCGTTGGAAAAGACACGGCTTCATGGCTTAGCAATTTGTACTTACAATAAACTGTAATAAAGGTTCAATGTCGATTGCACAGTTAGTTTAAATTGTGATCAATACTAATATTATAAGTGTGAAACGGTTTCACGGGTAAACTGCAGAACCGATTTAGGTGAAATTTGGCATGGAGATAGTTTAAGTCCCGGGGAAGGAGATAAGGTATTGTTTTATCAAAAAAAATGGATGGTTCCTCGGAGAATAGCGATAAACGACTTCTATGCGGACGCAGTCGCGGCGGGTTAGAATTAAGTGGTCAAAAACGCAAGAAGTCAACAGCATCAACTCGCAACGATTTAATAAGCATTGGAGCCTAAAAATGTTTAGATGTTATGTACTTCTAATATTATTCAAGTATCCTCCCATAAGTGGCCTGTCAATTCCAGATAACAAACCTATTCTGAGAGTTAAGTGAGTTGCTTTATTGAACAAATGCTTTTTAACCTATTTGCGAATTCGTCTAGATGATCTTAAGACAAGTAGGTAAAGAGACCGGTTGCTTTTTTTTTTAGAGGTGCCTACTTAGTTAGCCTCTGATGGTTTTGACTACTTCGCCAGAGAGAGGGCGGACTCCTGATAGGTGCTCACGCAGTAAAGGGTTTTAACACTAGCATGCCTATGCCTGGGCCGACCTCGGACTTAGGACGCTAGGGGAGAATTTCAATCGAACTTGGTTTTGTGCTACCGACGCTTCGGAAAAATTACGTTACACCAGACTGAGAAGAAGCATCTGGGTGTCGATTTTGTAGAGACCGGTTACATCTCGGACAAACTATTTATTTGTCCGGTTGATTTCTGGCTTCATAGACCGATTACGTATTCGACTATCTGCAAATTTACCCAAATGATTGATACTTTTGACAACTTGCGTTTTTGACCACTTGATACTTACCCGTCGCGGTCTAGTGCTAGTATAATTATAAACGCGTAACATAACATCAATAGTATGAGTGGTGTGAAACTGTGATAGAGTAAGGAATGAAAACATCAGAGAGAAGTGTGGTCTGAAAGAAGATGTAGTGACTAAAATTGAAAAGGGCATGCTTCGATGGTTCGGACATTTGGAAAGGATGGATGAAAAAAGATTGACGAAAGAAATTTACAGTGCTATAGTGAGTGGAAGGGTCGGAAGGGGGCGCCCTAGGCGTACTTTTTTTAATCAAATCGGGGAAATACTGGAATAGGGCCGAATCTTAAGTACCCGAAACCGACGTGCATGCATGACTCGATGTATGAATGTGGAAGAAGCGAAAGAGCTTTGTCAGGATCGTAGCAGGTGGAAAGAAGTGGTCTCTGCCTACCCCTCTGGGAAACAGGCGTGATTTATGTATGTATGTATGTATAACATCAATTTCTTTTTACCTGACTACCCAAAAAGAAGGAGAATTTTCTCTCATGAATAATAAGAAAAGAAAGAAATAAATAAATTTATTCGTGACAAACATCAACAAATAACAGAGAAATACCCACTAGAAAAATGTAGTCACGAAATGGTTCCAACTCAGCATAATGCTGGCATTCGACGACACGTTGGCCTAGTTGGGAGTGACCCTGCCTCCGAAGCCAGCGGTCATGGGTTCAAATCCCGGTAAGGGCAGATATTTGTGTGATGAGCACGAGTATTTGTTCCTGAATCTTGGATGTTTTCTATGTATTTAAGTATATATTTCTCTATATATCGTATATCGTTGTCTAGTACCCATAGTACAAGCCTAGAGCTTAGTTTGGGAGTAGGTCAATTTGTGTGAGATTGTCCCCTGATATTTATTATTAGTCAGCGCTGATCTTCCGTTGGAGCCACCAGGTGAGACCACGGAAGGTTACACACACATGATTATTTAAACAGAAAAAAAACCAACAAATTATGCCCAGCTAAGAAAATGAAATGAAATAAATTAAATCACGTAAAATATAAATTCGCAAGCAACTTTTATCGCCCTACTTTTTGGCTGAAGAGGCAAAGTTCACTTAGCCTTACCCAAAAACTTTGTATGTATGTTTGTTTTCTCTCCCTTAGCGATCTTCCTTTTCTTTTCGCTTTATAAGCATTCGTTTATCGCTCTTCCCTCAGGAAACGTAAAATTTTTTGGGGTGCTGCAGAGCTTCCTTTTTAGTTACCCAATTACCTAAGGTAATGTTTATATTGATCTGTATATAGGGGAGACCGAGGAGAGTTGTACCAAGGCTAATCTCTGTTTATCGACCTGTCAACTTCGAAAATTTGTTGCTCTTTCGACACTCCACAGTTTGCGTGAAGTTGTCAGCTTGTCATAGGTGTAGAGAAATCGGCTTTGTCATAACTCTCCTCAGTGTCCCCTATTTATTTTGTTTCTTTGTTCTCTTGTAAAAGCTGAACATATGGCCTGATATAGTCGTTAGATTCGTCTTAGCGTCACGGGTACTTTTTAAGGTTCCGTACCCAAAGGGTAAAATCCGCTGTCCGTCTGTCTGTGTGTCCGTCTGTCTGTCACCAGGCTGTATATCATGAATAGTGATAGCTAGACAGATTTTTTTTACAAATGATGTATTTCTGTTGCTGATATAACAAAAAAATCGAATAAACAGAATAAAAGTAATATTTAATAAAATAAATAAATAAATCACAGGACAATCTCACACAAATTGACCTAGTCCCAAACTAAGCTCTAGGGCTTGTACTATGGGCACTAGACAACGATAAACTTACTTATATAGAGAAATATATACTTAAATACATAGAAAACATCCAAGACTCAGGAACAAATACTCGTGCTCATCACACAAATATCCGCCCTTACCGGGATTTGAACCCAGGACCGCTAGCCTCGAAGGCAGGGTCACTCCCAACTAGGCTAGCGTGTCGTCAATGGGGGAATCCCATACAATAAACGTGATATTTTTAAATAATGGTACGGAACCCTGCGCAACTCCGACTCGAACTTGGCCTTTTTTTTATGTGAAATTAGCGAGATATAATGCATATGTATAAACATGATAACTAACCCTATATTGACGACATTATCCTTACAGCAGTTGGATTTTTGTAAGAATTGCTGCATTCCGGTTTAAAAATACATTTGTTGAGTTTAATGGAGTCAATAAATGAATTGTATTAATTAAAACCGGGCAAGAGCATGTCGGACCATGCTCCGTGTAAGGTTCCGAAGCCGTTAAGTACTTACTACAAACATTAAAATCAACAAGTAGGTAATAACTAATTTTCAATTTAAAGTCATTTAGTGCAGTCTTAAGATGATTTTAGTAGGTATAAACACTTTCATCGCCTGTATCTCAAGAACCAATGATGTCTACGTAGTCGTGATAATTTTCCTTATAAATTTATTATATTTGCTTCTATATAAAAAAATAATCAAACTGTAATAAAATTTAGCGCTTTAAAGCTTAATATTTCATGAACGGAGATCGAAAAATTGTTCTAAAAAATACCTATCCAACGACACCCCACACTACGTTACGTGTAGGGGGGGGACCCTAAAAAAAATATTTTATACATTTTATTGTACCATTTTGTTGGCGTGACTAATATGTATATTCATGCCAAATTGCAGCTTTCTAGTACTAAGAGTCTCTGCGCTAGGCTGCGGACGGACGGACGGACGGACATGGCGAAACTATAATGGATCCTAGTTTGACTACGGAACCCCAAAAACTGAGTAAGTACCATCATCGATAACGAAATACACAAAATGTAAATTGAACTCAATTAAATTACTATGTCTGTGCAAGAAATAAACGTCACATTTCAAATAAACATTATTTCAATTGCTATTCACTGAGGAGGGCTGGGATCTACAAGGTAATAACGATATCGTCTTTGACGTGTTTCCGTATTGTCAACCTTGTGATAACTCTTACGTCATTTACAATTACGGGGACGGGGAGTCATAAAAGATTCTAAAACACGTCAAACGCGATATCGTTATAACGCAGTAGAATAGAGGCCAATAGGTACCTATTAATTGAATATTTGTGACAGAAGGCAAACTTCAATCAATTCCTTAATAAAAATGGTGCATCTGTAATAAAAAATATTGCAGATTCAACCCTTTATATAAAAATAGAGTTTAAAAATATCCTTTCATTAGATATCCTTTTATTTTAATAAATAAAGACCCCTTTTTGGATGTCAAAACTCCGTTGGTGTCAAGGTTAAAGTTTAATTAACTTTGAGCTATGAATGGAATCCACATGTCCGCCATTAAGTGTATCGGTTATAACCACACTAGTAAACATGAGTAAATAAATAAATAAATATATAAATCTAGGCTTGTACTATGGGTACTAGGCAACAATACAGAAAAACATGGAAAACATCCAAGACTCAGGAACAAATATTCGCACTCATCACACAAATATCTGCCCTTACTGGGATTTGAACCCAGGACCGCTGGCTTTGGAGGCAGGGTCACTCCCAACTAAGCCAACGTGTCGTCACATCATATTGATGGTATTTATTAATAAGGAAGACTTAAATAAAATAAAAACTTGTCTTTTAGTTAGGTTTAGTTTTACTTACTCTATTACTCCTTAACTCAGAAGTTATTAATTCGGGTCACCCTGTGTATTTGGTACTAACAAACATGTTATTGAAATAAACTAATTGCACGAAATCCTAGAAAAACAAACAACGTATATACTATAGACAATTAAATATACTTAAAGTTAATATAAATACGTCTTGCTTATCAAAAATATATTTTCTCGCAAAATAACCTTCAATAACAAGTTGATGAAAAATATACTTTAGTTCAAAACGAAGGGTCGTAGAACTTTCCAAAAGTACGTAAACACAAAAAAAAACTTGGGCAATTTTAGTAAAACCGATTTTGCCCGCAACCGATTGTGTCTAATGGCCCGATCGCGTGACTGAAATTTTGGATTTCAATTCCAACTTATTTCGTCGGCATCCAAGTTTTCATGTGTTTTGTTATTGATTTTTCACTTGCTTATAATACAGGAAATTCTACGATTTACAATCGAAATCGTAAAAACATTTGCTGCGCACTTTAGTACCTTGTCATTTTAAGGTGAATCAACCTTCAAGGTACTTCTTTTCTTTTGTGGTATTACAACTTTTCAGGTGACCTGGTTAATAATAATGTATGAATATTAAAATCAGACAACCAAATTTACAGTCCTTAGGTACTCCTTAAACACCTAAAAAAAAAAAACTTTGAAAAAATCTGGTAACTCATAGGAATATGCACATTTTCAAAACTTTAGTGGTGGTAGGACCTTGTGCAGGGTCCGTCCGGATCGCTACCAGCATCTTATCCATTAACCACCCGCCAAGCAACAGTGTTCGCATTGTGTTACGGTGTGGGGATAAGACAACCGGTGAAATTACTAGCATAGAGGCATTTCATCTTAGTCCTCAGGGTTGGCAACGCATTTGAGGTTTTAGGATTAGAACATCGTTCCGCGTTACCAACCATATTAATATTTAAAACTGCACTATTTTAAATCAAATCATTTCAAATGTTAGCCTATTTGTCTGATTTAATAAACATATAAGCCACTTCGTTAGCAAACATGTAGTTTTTCTAAAAACATATCATTTGTGAAATATGTCGAAAAATGGGGACTACCTACTTAAAAGTTGATTCACTCTTTAACGGCTTTCGAAGAGAGTGCAGTAGTTCTGTAGGTAGCACGTTTATAATTTAAACAAAACATAGATATGATTATTGATAAATTATATGAATAATTAATTATATTATTTATTTTTTTCGACAATCATGCTAAGGATACTTTTAATTTGGACAAGTAATGCAAACTTATACTGTAATTTTTTCATGAAATAAATAAACTAAATTAAACTAAACTATTGCAGTAAAAGCTAAATTTAAAATAAAAAAGCCGGTCTATCACCAGCCTGTATCTCATGAACCTTGATAGCTAGACAGTTGAAATTTTAACAGATGATGTTGCCGCTATAACAACAAATGCTAAAAACAGAATAAAATAAGTATTTAAGGGGGCTCCCATACAACAATCGTATTTCTTAACGTTTTTTGCTCGATATTAATAACGGCAAAAGGTAATGTGAAATATTCACAGGATATTTTATTGTTTTCTTACTATATAAGTAAATAATCAAATTGAAATAAAATAAATATTTATGGAAGGCTGACAAACTGTTGTACAAACTATTTTTATTCCGTTTTTGCAAGATTTGGTTACAACACCGAGGTGAATCTAAAAAAAAGGTTGTAATAATAGTGTCTTATTTTGTATGGATATTAATAAATAAATAATAAATCATGGGACAATCTCACACATTTTGAACTAGTCCCAAACTAAGCTCTAGGCTTGTACTATGGGTACTAGATAACGATAAACATACTTAAATAGAGAAATACATACTTAATTATATATAGAAAACATCCAAGACTCGAAACAAATATTTGCGCTCATCACACGAATATCTGCCCTTACCGGGATTTGAACCCAGGACCGCTGGCTTCGGAGGCAGGGTCACTCCCAACCAGGCCCACGTGTCGTCAAATAATGGTACGGAACCCTTCTTTTTTTTACTTTTACTCTATAATATTGTCATGTTCTGTTTTTATCAACTTTTACAGAAACATTTGGAACGCCACTAATCACTTAAAAACCTCTTAGACTTAAACGAAAATGGCTTCCCAAAGAGAGATTTACTGGTAGGTCCGACATAATTTGTAACCCGAGTCTAAGTCAGGCAACGCTATAAATTCATCTTTATTTCTTCATTAAACTTCTTCTAGGACTGCAAAACTTTATAGAAATACTAGCTGTTGACGCTACTTCATCCGCGACGAACAATTCCCTTAGCAAACGTCCAATTTTTTGGGATAAAGAGTACCCATATCTTTCCCGGGGACTCTAAGTATCGTCATACCAAATTCCATCTAAATCAGTTCATTTTATCCGTGAAAACATGAGATCTTGGAGAAAATGGAGGGAACCCCTCAAATATTATACATGTTATAAATAAATAAATGTTTTAAGAGCTAAAAACCCATCTTGAAAATGCAAGAAATAACTTCTTTTAAAATGACAGATAAGATAGGTCAGTCCAACTGAAGTCGGCGTCCCACTTTATTTAAAAGATACAGATAAAACTTGTTTATTCAGTAAGTAGGCCGCACGGGCACTTTTACACGTCAAAACTCTACTGGCGCTTCAAAGAGACCACTGCTGAGAAGAAGCACCACAAGAATTAATTTAAAAGCCGAATTCAGTTGGACTAACCCGATATAAATAAAACACACAAATTGACCTAGTCCCAAACTAAGCTCTAGGCTTATACTATAAGTACTAGACAACGATAAACATACTTATATAGAGAAATAAATACTTAAATACATAGAAAACATCCAAGACTCAGGAACAAATACTCGCGCTCATCACACAAATATCTGCCCTTACCGGGATTTGAACCCAGGACCGCTGACTTCGGAGGCAGGGTCACTCCCAACTAGGCCACCGTGTCGTCAAAAAAAAGAAAGAAAAAAGAAAAAAGAAAGAGAGTCAAAGAAGTTATGTCTTGCATTAAGAAGACAGTTTTTAGTTTTATAAAACATTATATTAATAGTTTCAGAGTGAAAACTGAACAACTATTATTTACTGCACAAACTATTATTAAAAAATTGGTTATTTCAGTTTGAATGATCTCACAGCCTGATAGGTGGAAAGTTTTAATTGGTTTAGTTCCGGCGTAATTGGTTGAGTTTACATATTTGCTCTTAGCTTCGGGTTTAATAAGTCATGACGGAATTATATTTAGGCCTATTCAATTACTCGAAACTGACTACTGAATTATTCCTTAGATGATAGCTGATGTCACTTTATAACGACATGTAAATTTCTAATGCGGTAAACAAAATGTGTTTATATATAACAAATTTATAACTTAAATATATAAAAACTACCGCCCGTGTGGTAACCGGGTTGGAATGGTGCCACTCAATGTCTTCCCGTGGATGTCGAAAGATGTGACTAAGAGAATAAGGGTGGTACTGTTATGCGATGGGCTTGCAAGCTGTCACTAATACACTGCTAAACATCTCAACCTACTTGTGCAAAATATGGTTACAGAATAATCAAATAAAGTCTTTTTTGGTGTTGTTAGTATTTCTGGTAGGTCTGCCTACCCCAATCTGGGAATGAAGGCATGATGTTATGTATGTATGTATACATATCAGCGCACAGCCCAAACCGCTGGGTTTAGAGATTCCAAATTTGGCACGGAGGTTCCTTATGAGGTCTAAGGTAGTAAATTCAACCCCTAAGGGGGTGAAACGGGTATCCAAAGTTTGTAATGGGAAAAGACTGCTAGGGACTCAAAATTTTCACGGAATATTCATTAGATATCTTAGGGGTACACTAAGAATGGATTATGAAAAATCACCCCCTAAGACATTATTAGGAGGGCTAGCGGAAAACATATTCTATGTATACGATGTCACGGGCGTGCTCTAGTAAATAATAAAATAAAAAATAAATAAATAAATATCAGGGGACAATCTCACACAAATTGACCAAGTCCCAAACTAAGCTCTAGGCTTGTGCTATGGGTACTAGACAACGATAAACTTACTTACATAGAGAAATAAATACTTAAATACATAGAAAACATCCAAGACTTAGGAACAAATATTCGCGCTCATCACACAAATATCTGCCCTTACCGGGATTTGAACCCAGGACCGCTGGCTTCGGAGGCAGGGTCACTCCCAAGTAGGCCACCGTGTCGTCAAAAACCAAAAAAAAAACAGTTAAATAAATAAATACCAGGGCACAATCTCACAAATATTGACCTAGTCCCAAACTTAGCTCTAGGCTTGTACTATGAGTAGGTACTAGATAACGATATAAATACTTGTTTATTCATGGAAAACCAACGGCTATAAAACAAAACAATAACTATATATACGAAAAGCTAATAACAGGTTCTCACCGAAAATTACAAGGTAAGTAAGGTTACTGTTACGGTTAATTACTAGTTACACTGGTTTTGGTGCTTGACACCACATAGTCACACTTACACAAAATACAAAGTTTATCTCGATCGTTGTTTATAACTTATAAAGATTAAATACATACATACATACATAAAAGCACGCCTTCATTCCCAGAGTGGGGTAGGCAGAGCTACAGAAATATCAACAACCCCAATAAGACTTATATGAATTCTGTAACCACATTTTGCACAATCAGGCCAAGAAGTTTACTAGTGTATTAGTGACAGGTTGCAAGCCCATCGCCTAACACTACAAGCCTTTATTCCCTTAGTCGCCTCTTACAACATCCACGGGAAGACATGGAGTGGCACTATTCTAACCCGACAACAACACGGACGGTTTGATTTGATTAAGTATATAAATCAAAAAATATAATAATACTCAATCCAGCTGATTCAGGTAACTTCATAATGCATAATTACTCAAAGCATTTTTTTGGTCAATTTGTGCCTTGTGGATAAGATGTTTGTATTAAATTTATCAATGTCTACATCCTTTGCCATTATATTATTTTTTCTGAATAGCTTTTTTATATACATATAATTATTTTATTGCGTGCTGGCAACGTGCTCCATCATGTTATTGCCAGCATACATGTATCTGTTCGTGTGACTGCTTATAGGTGTATAGGTGTATGCGTTTATATGTGCTCATGTGTGTATACGTGTGTGCGTATGTGTATATATGTATATATACATGTGTGCATATTGTGTATACATATATATATACCTAATATGTATGTAACTAAGTCAGAAGTAGAGTGTTTTCTTTCTGCCAACAAACTGTACTGCAGTTTGGCGGATAAATTAAAAAAAAAAACTAAAAACACCAAAGACAGAAACAAACACTCGCACTCATCACTCACATATTAGACAACACCGGGAATCGAACTCGGAACCGTAGGTTTGTAGGCAGGGTTACTACCAACTCAGCTAACACGTCGTAAACGACCCCAAACGAATTTAAACGAACCCATTCAATCGCTATTTCCCATCTTCACTTTTTCCCCAGTGCAGCTGGGATTTTGATCGTACACAATTAACACTTTAACTTTATTACCTTAAGCGCAGTAAATCAAGGTTCTATAATGATCCTATAAAAAGTTATTAATTGTTAAAAACGTGTCGCTGCCGGGTTAGAATAGTGCCACTCCATGTCTTCCCGTGGATGTCGTAAGAGGCGACTAAGGGAATAAGGGCTTGTAGTACTGTTAGGCGATGGTCTTGCAACCTGTCACTAATACACTGGTAAACATCTTAGCCTGATTGTGAAAAATGTGTTTACAGAAATAGGTAAATAAGGACGCGTACAGTCTCGGGTATAGTATTTATTAGGAAGTCTTAACCGGTGAGTTTAAGTGGTCCTGTGCATTATTAACATTTTAGTGCGTGAATCTTTAACTTGATCGCAGGACCAATTGTCATCGTAAGATTAATCTTAAGATTGGGTAAGGGTATTGCAAAGACTTAAGACGAAAAAAATCGATGGGTTGTGAAAATAATGTAACGTAACGCCCACTTTTTATTCATGTATTGAGCAGAATATGATAAATTAGGCTTCTTTTGTTGTATAAACTTTTTCTTTCAAAACAATAAATACAGAGATAGACGGGTCCAAAAGTTAGTTCATTTCAAAGGGCAGTGACTCAGAAATTTCTAAAACACCTATTTTTAATAAAAGTCAACTTGTCATTTATTAATTTAATACTGTAGGTGACAATTATTCCGCAGTATCCACCTGGTTATCCAAAGACATTATTCTAATATTATTACCATTTATTACGTTAGCATTCACATTCTTTCCTCGCATGTTAATTACGTATAGTTTCATGTCGACACGCGACGTAACAGTGTATTGTTTAAATAATGAATTCTCACGATACCACAGGCTGTATTTTGGTTAGCTGAATTTTAGTAAGTATTACGAGTATCCCGTGTGGTTGCCGGGTTAGAATAGTGCCACTCCATGTCTTCCCGTGGATGTCGTAAGAGGCGACTAAGGGAATAAGGGTGGTACTGTTAGGCGATGGGCTTGCAACCTGTCACTAATACCAGTAAACTTCTAGGCCTGATTGTGCAATGTGGTTACAGAATTATAAACGAGTTTTTTTGAAGTTGTTGGTATTTCTGTAGCTCTGCCTAACCCACTCTGGGAATGAAGGCGTGATGTTATGTATGTTTTAGGAGTAAGTTATTAAAGAGCCAAAAGGAGTTTTTAGAGACGATTGCTTCACTCAGAGTCTATTCGTCGATTAAGTCGTTTTAGTAACGATTATTTACACAACTTTAAAAAGGAAGGAGCCTTTAAAATGTTTCTGAATACAGCGTTATAAAACAATATCTCTGTTTTTATAGTGGTTTTAAACTCGACCTGAAAACAAACCTAGAACGGCTGCGCCATTAATACTTTTTTAATTTGCGCTACATTGAAATAGCAAAGATAGTGCATATTTACAACAAACATGGCGTGTTTTTTTTTCGTGTTTATCTAAAGTTAAATATTGGCACTTGAATGAAATTGTATTTGTAATGGCGATTAATTAGAGATGGCTTAAAACAAGAAATGTATTTAACCGAGTGCCTGTAAGCTATAATTCATTTTAAGCAGGAAAATAAATAAGGTTAAGAATAAATTTATGCAAACAAAACTCATGGTTACAAACACAGTGGATTCCAAACCTTTTTGGAAAGGCTTTTGCATTGGAGTGGCATTCTACAGGAGGTTTTAATTACACGTTGGTCATTATGCGTGTATTTTCGCATTACTGATTTTTTCAGAAACTGGAATACTTTTTTTCACTGGGTTTCAGCGAATTAAATATCGCAATAAATAAATTATAATGGATAATAATGTGAAGAACTTGGCTTCCTTTATAAATATTCGAGAAATGCATCGTTTCGCAACCTGTTCATTTGCCAACCCGTTTTTTTTCTGTAACTACATTTTTTTGGGATTTTTATAAAACAGACCTAACCTAACATATAGTTCTACACGATGGTCCTCTAATAAATACAGAATGATTTACAGTTTCGGAAAAAAACGCGGGTTGTCAAATGATATGTTTGTGAAACGAATCATTTGTGAAACGTTGATTATGAAATGATAGGATTCGTATTACATAACTGGACCATATTTAAGAAAACGTTCCGCTTTCGTAAGAAGACTTTTCAAACTTGCGTTACCGGACTTATAATTTTAAGGGAAACCTTTTTTAATGTTTCAGGCAGTCGTTGTTTTAGAAATTCATGATAAGCATACTATTTCGTTTCTTTTATAGTTGTAATAAAATTTACTTCTTAGCATTATAATTGCCTACAAATCTAGAAATAACGTCCAAGCTGTAAATAATAATCAATTTAGTTTATACATGTCGTGTAAAATTATTGTACAGTTTTAGACATATATTAATATTATCTAAGGAATATTATGCCCATAAAAAACGTACTATAAGTATCAGTCTTTATTAAAAATATCTGCATTTATTATTAAACCTACCTTTTACATATTTAAACACACAGTTTCCCACTACACAGTAACACTTAAAAACTTCACTTAGCACTCCACTACATAAAACACCCAATTTAAAAAGTATCGAACGCGCGTTCCGAATTTGAATTTTCAAAACTGCCTGTCACTTTATTAAAAATGGCCGGCGAATTTAGTTTTAAAGAATTCGAAATTATTCTACAATTCGCGTGGTGTAAGGGAGGAGCCGACGCGCGACCGCCCTCCCTGAAAGAGTGCTCCGTACTAACCCGGTGTAACGTGAACGCGCAACGCGAATGAACGCGATTTCAGATGCATTCCTCGTTTTCAGGAATTTTGTGATTGCTTTTACTACATTATTAATGCATAAAGAAGTACTTGGTCAACATTTATTGATAAATCATAATATTTCAACTCTCTCGACAAACCTATTGATTACTAAACTGAATAAAATGTCATACTTAAACAAAAAACAAAAAAAAAAAACAACTGACTTACCCTACCAACAAAAAAAATAAGTAATAAAATACATACTTATTTGTTTTTGGGGTTTCGTATCAAATACTGAAAAATGAAACCCTTACAAGATTACATCTGTCTGTCCATGTATCCATCTGCCCCTACGGGGCAGGGTCCGTCCGACCGTCCGTCCGTCTGTCTGTCTAGAACCTCGTTCCCAAGCAGCTAAAGTTATAGGGCTGAAATTTTTAGTTGTTAGTGTACCAAATAAAGCCTAATTTCTATTTATTTAGCTTCCATTGCTTATAGGTTTGTAGAATTAATCTTGCAACTGAACTTTGTTAACCAGTTACCGTCATCAATATAAGATTTAGTGCTTATGTTAGCTCAATGATAAATCAATATTAAGGTACATTACAACCAAACCTTATGACGCTGCAAATAACATAAATTCAAGGTATTTTTTATTATTTTTCCTAGATTACAGTTTCATTTTAGTACATACATACATACTATCACGCCTTCATTCCCAGAGTGGGGTAGGTAAAGCTACAGAAATACCAACAACTACAAAAAGATTTGTTGGTAATTCTGTAACCACATTTTGCACAAACAGGCTAAAATCTTTAGCAGTGTATTAGTGACAGGTAAAACTGGTCCTTTTAGTAAAACATATTTGGGTCATACACACACTTGTCTCATCAAAAGTTGTCTCTCCTGTGTTCAATAGTTAAAAGCTTGTGTGCATAATTATAAGTTATGTTTTTATATGATAGCTCTAAAGCAGTCCTGACGGCATTTTTGCGGGAATGGGCTTAGCCAGAAAATTAGGCCTTAAAAACGTTAACTTTCGGCGTGTCCACAGGACAGACGGCAACCTAAATCCTTGTATGACCCATTTAATAACAGTTCAATCTAAAACACCAAAAAGTTTCAGTGATACGTGGGTTCATGAACTGACGTAATTGTTTTCTGTAAAATCAATAATAGACCAAGTATTTGAGCTCATTAGATGGTTCCCAGAAAAGCATTTTATTCCCATGAAAAAAACATAATTACAAAAATACACTGTCATGTTCAATACGGCAGTTGAGTAAAGTATTCCAATACAAAATGTACAGCAAGACACGTTTTTGCCAGCCAGTGTATTATTTACAAAATTGGTCCCCTTATCAACATACACTTACGGCCGTATAATTTGCGGTTTCGTTCCTGAAGCACTCGTAAAACACCCGGTTTGGCTTTGTCTTGCATGTATTATTAATTTTAACCCTTGTATTCTGTCAATAGGTTATCGTCTGTGTATTTATGGAACAAATATAAAAAGGCACTTAATTTAAATCAAGACGTTCATTTGATATTTATAAAAAGTCATATTTAACTAATACTACCTAATAGTAAAATAAAGAAAATAGCATTAAGCTTTTCTACATTTTAGTCAGCATAAAAAATCTTTACTGATTTACAAAAAAATTACTAACGTTTTTAAAAACCTGTGATCTTATCAGCATTAAATAATAAGATAAATTAAAAACTTCAAAAGGCATAAAAAACCGGGCAACAGCATGTCGGACCATGCTCAGTGTAGGGTTCCGAAGCCGTTAAGTACTACAAACGTAAAAATCAACAAGTAATAACTAATTTTCTACTTAGTCATTTGGTGCAGTCTTAGATAATTTTAGTAGGTATAAACACTTCAATCGCCTATATCTCAAGAACCAATGATGTCTACTTAGTCGTGATAGTTTTCCTTTTAAATTAATTATATGAACTTTCATTCAATATTTTTTTTAGATTTTTAGAATTTGTAGTTTTGTCTGTAGGGGAGGGGGACACTTGAGTCTAACAAAATTTTTAGCTTAAAAGCTTAATATTTCCTAAACGAATTCTTTAATCGAAAAATTGTTTTAACAAACCCATAATATTATTGAAAGATCTATCCAAAGATACCCCATATTTTTTTTATTTTTTTTTCAAAATTTCATTTTACCACTTTGTTGGCGTGACTAATATGTATATTCATTTCAAATTACAGCTTTCTAGTACTAACAGTCCATGGCGAAGCTAAAAGGGTTCCTATTTTTACTACGGAACCCTAAAAAAACTAAACTTAAACTTTTGCTATACCTATACAGGGTGGGAACGAGTAACCCGCCAAATTTTAACCATCGATTCTAGAGCCTATTTGGAGTATATAATGTGGTATAACATGAAGTCCAATAAAGCATAATTTCCGAGATTTTTATTATTTAAAAAACAATTCCATAGTTAATCTAATTTGAACTCGGTCACCTTAACCTAAAGCATTATTTACTAAGAAATTGATTAAATTAATTTATGTTGTACGTTGATGATATTGCTATTTACAACATGAATCTTTCTAGTAAATAATGCTTTAGGTTAGGGTGACAATTATTATTCAAAAAGATTACAATAACAGTGGAAATTATTGAAATTAGCATCAAAAAGTAACCTATATACTAACAAAAATCTAAGTGGGCAAATCAATTTAAAACTCAGCGACTCTTCCCCGGGCGATCAGTCGCTGAGTAAGTATTTTAGTCGCCGATTTAGTATTCTTGTCGCCGAGTTAACATTTTCGGTTTTTACTACCCATTAACAATTAAACAATTTGCATTTGGGATAGCGTATTGAACTTTTAAATTAACTCTTGATAAGAGGCTAAATTTCAAACTAGTATAAACCTTTAGTTTTAAACATTTTGAAGCCAAAAAGTTATCTTCCTAGGTTTTATTTAATTTTACGCCTTACTAAAGTAAGTTAAAGGAACTGTTGTGTTTAACGACACGTTGGCCTAGTTGGGAATGACTCTGCCTCCGAAACCAGCGGTCCTGGGTTCAAATCCCGGTAATTGGATGTTTTCTATATATATTTAAGTATGTATTTCTCTATTTAAGTAGGTTTATCGTTGTCTAGTACCCATAGTACAAGCCTAGAGCTTAGTTTGAGACTAGGTCAATTTGTGTGAGATTGTCCCGTGATATTTATTTATTTATTTATACCAAATGTAATGAGTTTAGGTTCCATAAATTCTCTCGCATTCAATTCTGCCCCGTGACTACGCGTTCAAAGAATCAATTATTCGACCATCCCATGTTGCGGGAAATTTCGACTAAATTTTCCGGGATGAAATGTTTTATTCCAGGATATAAGGTATCTCCATTACAAATTTAATCCAAATTCGTCCTCTAGTATATAAATCATACTGGCTTCTGTCCGCGATTTCGTCCGCGTACATTTAGATTTTCTTTAAGATAGTACTTTTTATTGTGAATTCATTATAACTATGCGATATTCTCTTGAGGCCCGCCATCCTACAATCCGGTAGATTTTTGTGAGTAGGAATTTGAATCTACCAGCAAGGAAATAAAGTTCAATTACCTTTGCACATAAATGACATTTTAAATTTGAAACAAATAAAAATGAACTTAATGTTCCTTGAAATACGGTTTAAATTGAATTGCCTGGATTATGTACTTTCTATAGGACACCGGGTCTGACGAGGATATATGTATAATAATGTAATTTCCAATGTTAAATAAATGACTACATATCTACTAATGCTATGTCCATTCCTAATTTTATCCAAATCCATCCAGGAGTTGCAGCATGGAGTCACAAACTAACACACAAAAACTTGTCAAGGATATAAAAAGTATCCTGTGGGAGAACATGTGAAACTTTTTGTCGCGGAAAATTAGACAGGCCTGAAGGAATAGTGACGGAGTCACGGGCGCCAGCTAATTTAAAAGAAAAGTTTGTCAATTTTTTTTGGGGTATGCTCTTGCTGCTGGCTGTTTTTTGCAGTCATATTCTGCTTATCCAGACCAACCTAATGAGTCCAAACACGGTGGGTCTGCATTAAGTATAGCGGAGATCCTGTCATCACCTTCCGACTCCATGATCAGACCAGCTGAATGATGCCATTAGTATTGTATTGACGTCAAAGCTACGAAGGTATACCAAATTACAGCTCAATCGTCCTTGAAAGATTTGACCCGAACATACATAAACATTGCAAGTTAGTAAATAGTATTTTTCACATATTATTTAAATACGAAGATCTACTTTCAATTTTTTTTCGGTTGTCTAGAGCGTATCGAATAGTTATTTTGGTTGTTTCGGAAGTAACATAGACTATTCAACGATGAAAAGAGTGACGTTACAGTATTCTCTATGAAATCTTAATACACAGATTTTAATCGACGAGTACAAAAAAGCTTTTTCACATCACCTACGAGTATTCGGAATGGGGGCTTTTATTCTCTGCTAGTAGGGATGAAAGTGGCACTTTTCTGTTCAAGGACATTTTGTTGCCAGTATAAAATATTTAACTATTCAACACTAATAATTTCACCCAACCATTTGGTTTAATAGATTCATAATAATAATTTAATTTATAGCAGGTATTTTTAAATAATACGATTGATCTTAATTCTGTTCAGTAAATTTGGAGTTTGAAAGTTATTAATCGTATGTGATTGACATCTCTAACCGTCGCAGAGTAGGTACAGTTTGAAAATACTTAGGTACATGTTAAATTTGATTATTTCAGCACGTTTAGAGAGTGTAAATAATTAAATTAGTTTCATTTTCCTCACAGGTTATGCGAAAATCATTATGAGGCACACAGGAGCAAAATTATTTCCACCTTGGGCGTTAACAATTTAATCCCTCACTACGCTCAGGGTTCTATTTTGGAATCCCTCGCGAGGGATTCAATTACTTATAAAATCCTTTGCTTCATTCAGGATTCAAAGTACAGTCAACGCAATTAATACAGCCATCGCGTCAAATATATAATTAAATAAATAAATATCACGGGACAATCTCACACAAATTGATCTAGTCCCAAACTAAGCTCTAAGGTTGTACTATGGGAACTAGACAACGATAAACATACTTATATAGAGAAATACATACTTAAATACATAGAAAACATCCAAGACTCAGGAACAAATATTCGCGCTCATCACCAGTGCTCGGAATAGGTAGTGCCTATTTACCTAAACTTCAGATGAGGACCTAACTAAGAGTGGTTACAACCACCAAAAAATATTATTTATTAATATTGTTCGCGGGATTTCCCGGGATTCATAAGAGTACCTAATCGACATATAATCAGACTCGGCGTCAAATTATTAGTAAAATTCAATAGTTTAATTCAGAAAAATGCGTGTCGTGACATATAACGTACTGTGTTGAAAATCGATCAAAAATGTAATGTGTATGTGTATAACGAGGTAATTGAAATAAAAACTGGTTATCATATGTTTCAAACATTTAATGTATACAAATTTGTACTAAATAAACATCTTTCAATCGGTATCATCATCATCAACATCAAAAATATCATCAGTATCAGTACTATTATCATTAAAGTTATTGCTTAAAGAATTATAATAAATAACCATAAGTTTTTCCATGTTTTCGACTTTCAGACAATTTCTTTTTACAATTAAAATCCACTTATACATAGAAAAAGACCTTTCAACATCAACAGAGGTAAGAGGTACAAAGTTGTAATTCGATAATGAAGGATTCTCTTCCTGCTTATCCAGTACAATATCGTCACGGATGCCTCTAATTACATCGACAAACAAACAACAAAGGTTGAAGAGCGAGTAAACTTAAGTAGGTTCAAATTGAAAACAAATGGATTAGCAATAATAGCATCGTGTTATCTCGTTCGCACTCGCACCATCTTATAGAGCGTCCTGTTATCAGCAGGGTCGCATAATGCAGGTAGAAAATTTCGGGCTCATTTTGATGTTCGACGACGGCCACTTACGAGGTCGACTTTTAAGTTTTCAACGTAACCATTCAAACTATCGGCATTAACCAATTGCATTTAGTTAATAATTTGACCCCGAGTCTGAGTATATGTCGATTAGGTACTCTTATGAATCCCGGGAAATCCCGCGAACAATAATAATAAATAATATTTTTTGGTGGTTGTAACCACTCTTAGTTAGGTCCTCCTCTGAAGTTTAGGTAAATAGGCACTACCTATTCCGAGCACTGCTCATCACACAAATATCTGCCCTTACCAAGATTTGAACCCAGGACCGCTAGCTTCAGAGGCAGGGTCACTCCCAACTAGGCCAACGTGTCGTCAAATAATATGTATACATAGACCTTATTGCCAGTGGCATAAAAGTGTCTAGATATTTTTGACTTCTTGGAACGTAATATATTTATGCCCTTGACTGTACGCCCTCGCCGTGAATATGTGATTTTACTCTATTGTGACACATTCTACTGTTAAATAAAATACTCCAGCGTAAAACAGCTTTCAGAACAATGAAACTCCTTGCCCTTTACTTCTGAATACATTAACCAATTTGTCTAAGTGTGTACCATTTTACCTTAATCGTAAACAGATCAAAAAGATTCGGATTTAAAAGACCAACCAGCAGTCCTTCTGCAAAAATCCAAGACATTAATAAAGAAATACTTCCCCAACAAACATTTATAACTCATTCATATTGACCTTCCGTGAAAGCGAGCAGAAAAAAACATAACGGAAAATACGAGGCAAATTTTCCTTTCAGGTTCATTTTAAATTGGTTTCTTTATCACCATTTATATAAAACCAAGACACATTGACCTGTGTTTTTATGAAAAAGATTGTGTAACTTAACGCCGTGGTTTCCTTGTATATTTCGTCAATATCTCTATCATGATATAGCAATGAAATGATTTAGAGTGTATTAAAGAAAATGATTATCCATGCGCCGGGTTCTGGCGTTGAGAGCGAACATGTTGGCTCGTAGGTTTGCACGGTTTTGGTAGCCACAAGTCTAACCTACGTAATGAATGTTTAAGAAGACAGAGGCAAAAAAATCCATACTAAATGCGATGACGTTTTCCTCCCCGCAAACGTTGTCCGAAAATTACTATTTTTTATATGTTGTAGATATCAAAAACTAGGTCTGTTCGTTTTTTCTTTCAAGAATTATACAATACAATACAATACAATACAAATACTCTTTATTGAACACCAAAAAAACGGAACACCGAACAGTAAATACATTTAAATCATAGATATACAACAGGCGGTCATACCGCTAAATAGCGATCTCTGCCAGACAACCTTGGATAGAGAAAGGATTGGAAAAAAAAAGAAAACAACATAAACGAAAACGCACGGACCTAGTTTTTCATGAGAAGTTCCAAATATTTAAACATCGTGGAAATCGGATTAGATTTAGGGAGTCTGAAACGTTATCGCCTGGAGCGAAATTTCTGTACACTATTTTTGACAGCTATGCGATTTAACCCTTTGAACGCCAACGACCACTAAAGTGGTCATTAGCTGTCGAGCCTACTACGCCACCGACCATTATATAGGTCACAGGTACAGTTTAAAAGAGACTTTATTTCGTATGGATTAAGTTAAATTTCGCATAACTTTTAATACATGTGTGGCCTGTGAGTGACCCATTTTTATTTGACGTAAGGCGTTCAAAAGGTTAAGCATCGCATCACAATCCTCTTAATTGAGAGGAGTATCTTGCATGAGATACTATTTTAGGGTTCCGTAGTCAAACTAGAAACCCTTATAGTTTCGCCATGTCCGTCCGTCCGTCCGCAGCCGAGCGCAGAGACTCTTAGTACTAAAAAGCTGTAATTTGTGGTACGAAAAAATGATTATTTTTTTTTGTCTTATTCGTAACCTGGGGATGTATTATCTAACTAAAAATCTACCCTCGTCTACCCTATAGTGGGGGGTGTCGTTGGATGGGTCTTTCAAAAGGTCGATGAAGTAATCCGTTTATGAAATATAAGCTTTGAAGCGCTAATTTTTTTGTTATACTCAAGTGTCCCCCACCCCACAGCCAAATTTACAAATACTAAAAATCTGAAAAAAACTTAAATGAAAGAGAATATAAATTTAAAAGGAAAACTATACTATTACGACTAAGTACATTATTGGTTCTTGAGATACAGGCGATTAAAAGGTATATACCTACTAAAATAATCTAAGGCGGCACCAAAACACTGTAAATATAAAGTTTTATACTACTTTATGTTTGTAGTACTTAAAGGCTTCGGAACCCTACACTGAGCATGGTCCGACATGCTTTTGCCCGGTTTTTATATAGTCACAGTCTAATCTCCATAATGAATGTTTACGACATCCAGTAAACAGCATGGTTTCAGCAGAAAATAGCGTTCGATGAAATAAAATTCGATAAATTCTGGGTTACAGTTAACGTTATTCGACGGTAAAGGCTTGAGCTTAGACAGACTAAAGGCTGATCCATGTACCGCTACATCTAAGTCTAGATTTAACGCTTTGAAACCGAGATACACAAAGCTACGTCGGCGCCATGTCTCGGTCCCGCATTTCGCTGCTAACTAAACTTAGTCCTAGTCGTACGACTTTGTCTTAAATGTGGTACACAGTGTTAAATATAAGTGGTGTGGTACAGGGTGCAGGCAGTACCATCATCTTATCCATTAACTAGCAGCAGTAATCCCATTGTTGTGTTCCGGTGTGGGGATAAGACAACCGGTGAAATTACTAGCATAGAGGCATTCCATCTTAGTTCTCAGGGTTGGCAACACATTAGATTTCTTAAGAGGATTGTGAAGTGATGCTTTTATCGCGTAGCTGTCAAAAATAGTCCATAGGTCATACACAGATTTAGGATATCGATTTTCCTGTGGACACACCAGGGGCCCTAGCCAAGATGCAAACGCTCCTAACGTTTTTCTTTTCTATCGCTTAAAATGTATGGGATGGCAGTCGACCACATGCTTTATCGCACGAGAATGTCATCCCATACATTTGGAGCAATAGAAAAGAAAAACGTTTGGAGCGTTTGCATCTTGGCTAGGGCCCCAGAAGTTAACCGTTTTAATGCCAAATTTTCTGGCTAAGCTCATTCCCGCATAAACGGCGTCAGCGCTGCTTTAGGCCTATCATATAAAACAAAACATATAAGCACACGCGCTTTTAACTATTGACCAAAGAAAGGAAAACTTTTGATTTTAGGAGTATGTATGACCCCCATACAAATTTAGCTCCGGGCGATAACGTTTCTCATCCCCTAAATCAAGTCCGATTTCCATGATTTTTGAATATGTTGTACCTAGATGTTATGAAAAACTAGGTCTGCACGTGACCGCTTTTGTTTTTCTTCCCAATAAATATTTTCTTGGAAAGGGAGACGTAGAGACCTAGTTTTTCATAATATCTACCTACAACATATTCAAAAATCGTAAAAATCAGACCACGTTTAAGGGGAGAAAAACGTTATCGCATTTTGTATGGATTGTTTTTGCTTCATAGTCCTCTAAAGGTGTATTAATAATCTGATCTCGGCTGTAACACTCATCTCAAGATGCGTCAAAAATTTCTGATTTCTATGGCGTGACGTGCGATCATCTACGTTTATTGTGCGATAATTGTTTGTGACGATTAAGTGAGTGTGTTAATAGAGTCTAGCTCTTAATTATCGGTGTGCTCGTGCATTTCTATCAGTTACCTACCCCCACGTACGTAACAGTAGATTCACGTTCTTGTAGTCGACTATACAAGGTGGACTTACTCTACAAACGAGGCTATTTCAGAGCCTTGGTTCCTGGAGGGGTTATTTTAAGTGAGGTTTAATGGTGTATACTCCGAGGTTCAATAGAGGAGGTCAAAAGTTCTTAAGATACCTAACTGATCGCACAATCAGCGCGACCACCACAGCGAGAGAGTTTGGGTCAGTATTTTATTGCAATTTTAGATGTTTTTCTGAACATGCACAATTCCAAATCCTAGGCACTCAGGGAGTCCTGTATCGATGCTCGGGGTATCCATCATCAGATGTCACTAAAAGCATCCCCTGGCGAGGAACCACGGCTTCGAAATAGCCTCCTTAGAATGAAAAACGCACTCTGACCCGTATTATTAGACTGCGAGAGTATGTAGATTCAACTTAATTCACACTATATACACACATAAAGCTGCAGCCACACTGACGTGGCACCTAGTCGTGGCTTTCGGCGCATTACCACGCTATCGCTCTGGAGTACGCTCTTTATGTCTTCCGTTTCCGGTTTCGGGGCGGTGGTGGTGCCAACATAGTAATATGTGTATACGTCGGTTTTTAAAAGGTTTTAAAATGTTGAGTTATCTTTGGGTATTTTTAGTTTTGGCAGACGTTGAGGTTAATTAACTTGGAGTTGGAAATAATGTGAAGTGATCTTAATTAGCATAATTACTTAATTAGTTGTTTGATTCCTGGCTTTGAAACCAAATCGATATTATTCTGATTTACATATGCTTTATGAAAGTTTGTTGTTTCATGTTTCATGTATTTTTGATACTTATTATAGTAACAAAATAAATATCAGGGGACAATCTCACACAAATTGACCTAGTCCCAAACTAAGCTCTAGGCTTGTACTATGGGTACTAGACAACGATAAACATACTTATATAGAGAAATACATACTTAAATACATAGAAAACATCCAAGACTCAGGAACAAATATTTGCGCTCATCACACTAATATCTGCCCTTACCGGGATTTGAACCCAGGACCGCTGGCTTCGGAGGCAGGGTCACTCCCAACTAGGCCACCGTGTCGTCAATAAACGTGTCGTCGTGTCTATAGTAATTCGAAACGCTTGCGTTGTTTCCATGTAATTGCTAAAAAATACTTATCAATTTAAACATCAACCAATCAAAGAGTTCTTGACCAATTTTATTGTTATTAACGCTAATAATCTGTAACTAATAAATTAAGGTTTTTTTTTTAATTAACTTCTGTTGAAAATATAGCTTTAACCCCTCGTATGCGGGAGGTCAAAAAAGTACCATAATAGTCCATAAAATTGAGCTTCAAAAAAAATACAAAAAGATATCCAAATTTTGAGCACGGATCCGTGCCTAAAGCATACGAGGGGTTAATTTTACTGATTCTAAAAAACGCCAGCGTTCGTAAAAAGTGGTTTTTGTTTGTATAAACGCGTCAGCACTTTGTTTTTAAATCGCTATAAAATCGAAGATAAGTTTACTGTCCATCAATTTAAACCTGAGATCAAGTTCCAAATAAGATTGGTTTAGTACTTAGACATATGGTAAGTCATATCGTCACTACTTTAAAAAAACATCGTATCTCAAATTTCTTAATGTACGATTTTAAACTTATTTCTCTTCATGTTTAAGTTTAAAATCGTATATCACGAAATATGAGGTACGAGGTTTTTTCAAAGTAGTGACGATATTTCGTATTTATAGAGAAAAAGCTCACTTTAGTAACGTTATAAATGCACTTGTTTAGGGTGAGGGTTTGTTTGGTGTGTTCGAATAACGCTTTGTGCTTCTCAAACATGTCACAGTTGCTGGCTACTTACTCGCTAATTCTCACTTTGCTTTCAATTCTTTGCTTAATTTTAAATCATTCTATAATTTTATAATTCGTGTATAGGCACCTGATTTTAATGCTTCTTTTTTTTAGGATATGATTACTTATTACTTTTTTATGACTTATTCGTTTCTACACAACATAATGGCTTTGTCGTATCCCGGGGTTGTGGCTGAATACCAGTGTTTTGCTCACTAGAGTAAGGCTATACGCTGAGCCATGACCTTTTTGTACTGCTGCGACGCACACATGCGATTGAGTTTGTAACTAGTTTGTAAGTTTGATTGTTCTTTTCCTCTTAATATGACAATTGTATGTGTGTGATTGAAGCATCAAATAAACGTTTTATCTATCTATCTATCTATCACTTAGTGCGTTTTTGCCCATGTAGACGATATGTATCCACAACCACCACTGTTCGCACCTTCGGTAGAACAAGGGCACAATTGCCCCTTTAGTCACATTTTACCACGTTCGAGTTCAGGTGTGACGCACCTTCGGTAGAACAAGTGCAAAATATACCTACAATGTGACTAAAGGGGCAATTATGCCCTTGTCCACTAGAACAAAGGGCACAATGTACAATGTGACTAAAGGGGCAATTGTGCCCTTGTTCTACCGAAGGTGCGGTATGTTACACGAGTGCAGAAGGGTCCACGGAAAGAACATGTCTAGTCACTTTAGTGACATTTTGAGTTATCGCATTTTTAAAGTTTGCAACGATGTAATAAATCAACAAATATATTTATGCACTTGTCTATAAATCAATTGTATGTTCAAATTACTTATCGATAGATAAATCAATAGAATATTTGTTAAAAGTGACGGAAATAACGAGCGTTGTGTATTAGGTACATGGAAAAAACATATTATGTCACACAAAACCAAAAATTAAATTAGAGAATATTTCCGTGAACCCTTCATTTAATGTGAAATATAAGTATTATTTTAATCTTTGAAATTTTATCCGGAGAAATCCCCATGGACCTAGATTCCTGAAATTTTGCACAAAGGAAGAAACTACAGATCAAATTAAAAAAAATGCGTTTTAGAATCTGTCAGTTACATATTCGGCAATGTACTTCTTAATCATTATTTAATTTATTTACTCTTTATTCGTTAACTAAAACTTTTGGTTTATCAGATTCACTGTTAATGAGAAACATAATACAAACACACCGACGTTAATCCGTGAACTCCAGTCGGCTAGTCGGTAATTCTACATTGCGACGCCCAAATAAGTTCACAGAACTTACAAATCACTTATTACGTGTTGAGAGAATAGCGATCAGAATTCACTTCAGTAAACCTATTTTTCCAATGTTTTACTACATCAGACTCTTCCTAGTTTAAGCGCCACCTAAATCTTGTAACTTTATTAGACAAATGAACTTTCTTAGGGATTATAGGATCACTTTGTTGTCCGTCGTGGTGTGGCAACGCGTGGAGGTATCGAGTTGAAATTAAAACCATATAATCAAGTCTACAGTCACTTGAAGCTCTGAAATAATCAAACTTGTAAGTTAACGTCAAAAAAAAATACGACCGTTTATGCTGCAAAAAACGTATATTTCGACACTCAAGGGAATAAAAATGTATAGGGTTCTTCCCATAAACCTAGATTCCTGAAATTTGCCGAGAAGGAAGCTCTTACGACACAAGTAAAGGCACAAATCCGAAAATCGTTTGAAAAATATTAATCTGCTCTGCATACGCATGCGCCTCTCCAATTTCAGCTGCTTTTCGAGGCAGCTTTCGTTATGCAGCCACGAAGTGTTGGAATAATCTTCCGCCACCAATCAGAAACTCTAAGTCTCTTTCTTCTTTTAAAAACAACCTCAAAGAGTATCTGATTGGCCTACAATTGTCCAACACCTAGCGGCTGTACGGAATCTAAATTACACTCTTGCTTTCACCCTATTTTATTTAAGTACCTCTACATATGTTTATTTATCCTCTATTTCCATATAAATATGCATATAATTTCGTTTACAGTTCCCATTACTTCACATATTATACGCTCTTACTGTACATTTGAAAGTACTAGCAGCGCTTTCCTCCCGTATGGTTGCCCTGAAAATCAGCGTCACGACACCGAGTGTCTGACACTATGTTAAGTGGCACCCAATTTGGTGTATTATAAAATAGTTTTAAGTTTAGTACTCCTGATTAATCTCCAAATGTATTTCATTTATTAGTAGTTTAGTAGTTTGCGTTTTGCACCAATAAACGATTTTCTTCTTCTTCTTCTTCTTCTTCTTCAATTTTCCTCCATCCAGAACGGTTATCCGTTTCCCTTGTGTGCTGTCTCCTTAATGTCATCGGACCAACGGGCAGGTCAGCCCACACATCTGCCCTGCTAAAAAAAATCCGTAACTCAGACAAAACTCCTGTAGTAAATGCAAACATATTACTAACGCGATAGGATTGAATATGCTTTGGCCATTGAATTTGAGATACTGCCTTTTGACTTATGAGGGCAGACTTCTGCCTAGGCGGGGTCTCTACTCCAGAACTCCATTGCTCATCGTGTCGTTGGCACACGTGTCCATTCGACAATACTACAGAATAGAAGAAACACAATACAAGTACAGAAGGCACACTTCTTTGATCTTTACAAAAGCCGCTTTTTTTTGGCCAAAACATTATGATCTATGGCCCTCTCGACTCCAGCGCAAGCCAAACGGAACGTTAAGGCTGTAAACGAACGGTGAAAATGAATTGGATCACTCGCCGCGTCGCCGATAGTGAGGGCTGTCAACGATTAACACGATCTTTTAGGTGACTTTATATTCATTTCCACAGGGCCTCTACTGCGTTATAACGATATCGCATTTGACGTGTTTTAAAATCGTTTACGTCACAGTCGCCATTATTGTAAATTTCAAAACGTTGACAATACGGAAACACGTCAAAAACAATATCGTTATTACCGTGTAACTAGAATCCCAGCCCTGAAATAATGCGACACACAAACAAATGAATGCGGCGCGTTCAGTTGCGATACATTACGATTTACGTAAGCATGTGCGCGCGAAGTAGCGTGCGCCTGCGATCCGATGCGCAGCGTGGCAGCCACTGAATAATACCCGGGATCCGGGTAACCGGCATGTACTTGTAGCGATGAAAGTAAATCGCGGAGTGGGCCACGCCTAACAATACTAATATGAGTTACGTAATAGGATCCGCGCCGGCTGGTCGGAATCACTCTTGAACGAACTCCCAAGTTTGTTCATTAAGCGCTGACCCGCCGGAATGTACGGACTTTAATTCGTCCGAGTAGGCGTGTGGTTAAAAATACACTAGGCCGGTCACCACACTGCCCACAACTAAAATCGTATGCAATTTACACACACCAAGCGTGTCATTGGCGCTGGATGTGATAAACAACGTCAATTAGTTATGAAACTTCTCTCCAATAAGGATCTAAGGGGATTTGTTTTGGCACAAGAGTGACGTGGAGGCATCATATACGTATAGATAGATAGACAATAGTTTACATTGAGTTGTCTGCGTGCCAACCCTGAAGACGTTGCTAGTGGTTTCACCATGTCCACGTTTTCAAAGTTGCCATTTTCAGCACTTAAAAATTACTTGGTAAAGTCGTTACTTTAAGGTCGAGGATTATCTAACAGACAAAAATGCTTGGCCTAAGATACCTAACGTAATATCTTAGTACCTATCTAGTCTAGTGAACACGGTTTCTGTAGGAGAACGTAGAAACTTTGCTTATTTTATAATTTCATTTAGTCTTGCACCGTTATGGGTACGAATAGGTATAAATATTATTATTTTTATTTATTTGATTTTGTGTTTATTAGAAGTTTTGACGTTTTCCTGCTTAACTACGCATGATAATTTATTTTTATGCATCGTTTTATATAATGCTAGGTTAAGTTCTATCATTGTCATAAGCAATATTTAAAAACAATTACTGACTGAATAGTGCCACTCCATGTCTTCCCGGGGATGTCGTAAGAAGCGACTAAGGGAATGAGGGCTTCTGGTACTGTTAGGCGATGGGCTTGCAACCTGTCACTAATACACTGGTAAACATCTTAGCCTGTTTGTGCAAAATGTGGTTACAGAATTGCCAACAACTCTTGTTGTAGTTGTTGGTATTTCTGTAACTCTGCCTACCCCACTCTGGGAATGAAGGCGTGATAGTATGTATGTATGTAATTACTGACTGTTGAGTTTCTTGCGGCGTTTCTTCTCAGCAATGGTCTCCTCTTGGGAAGCGCTGGTAGATTTTTGACGTGCTAAAGTGCCCGTGCGGCCTACTTACTGACTAAACAACTTTTATTTGTTTTTATTACACCGAAAAAATAAATCAAAATAATTTACTGTTTAACTGTAGGTAAAGCGAGATGATACATTATTATTTGAGTCGATTCCGCTACAGCCAACCATAAAATGGAGCACACCAACGTGAATACTGCTGGAGGTAGGTTTAGGGATAAGACTGCGGTAGCGATCTAGATCCTTCTAGAAGAAGTAAGAAGTAGAAGTAAGTAAGAAGTAATTTATTTCAATTTAATGAGGTTGTTTAATGATTCGTATAGCAATTTTCTGTACTTAAGCTTTATACTAATTAAACAAAATGAAACAATAGGTAAACTTTTAGGTTCTCTCCGTCATAATACTGAAGAAGGCAGCCGAGTTTGGAATGCTTTGATATGTACATTGCAGTTAGCCGCCTTCTTTGGTATTACGGCAGCCTATCGTATGACCGAATTTCATATGCAATCATTTCATTTGCCCGAATTTCACATGACATAGTTTTGTATGCCATAACGATAATTTGCCATAAAGGCACTTTTTCTTTTCCTGAAGAAGAAGGTCCATGGTGCATGGTCCATTGTGCAAGGTGGTAAATGACGTATATTATCGTAGGGTAGTCGAGTTCTTAAATATGTGCACACTTCTTCGCCTTATTTTAATGGGTTAAGGTCCAAAAGTATACACATAATCTGAGAACTTGACTTTACTATTTTATCGAAACACCCTTCAACGAACTATAAATATATAAATATCACTACATACGTTTTTTTGGTAGTTACAAGTCTCACCTTACCTAACTTACATAACGAATGTTTAAGATATCCTGAAAATATCATGGTTTTAGCGAAAAATAGCGTTCGATGAAATGAAACAATCAATGAAGTGAAATTCTATAAAATGATGGATAAGAAACCAATTATCTGTTTTTATACATATGCAAGTATATACCTTATGTATTACTATATCACGAACCTGACCTTTGATTGCCAGCAACTATAATTTCGAGGTTTTCAAAGACAAAATTAATAAAAGCAATTTTTTATTTTTATGATACGGAGAAACCACGCGAGCACTCAGATCACCTGACAGACATTTAAATTCTTCGAACTAATGTTAAGACTGAACTCCTAAGACCTCAAATATGTTGCCAACTATAAGGACTAAGATGGAATGCCTCTAAACTAGTAATTTCACCGGTTGTTTTAACCCACACCGGAACACAACAATGCGACCACTATTGCTTGGCGTTTGATTAATGGATAAGATGGTGGTAGCGATCTGGACGGACCCTGCAGAGGGTCCCCTCACTGCACTGGTTTCTAGCTAGTTTTCATGGAAATCGGTACAGCCGTTTAAGAGATATCAGCTGTTTAAACAGATTACTAATACATAGAAGGTTTAATCATTTAAATAAACATTAGTTTGACGACGCTGTTAGTAAATAAATAAATCCAATTAGACTAAGTATAATAAATGCAAAAGTTTGGATAGATGGGTGTTTGTTACTCAATCACGCCAGAAAGGCTGAACTATGTAGATAGAATTTGGCACAGAGATAGATAATAGTGTGGAATAGGGTGGGCTACTTTTCACCGCGAAATAATTAGATGGGTCTTGAGGGAATAGCGATACTTTTACGCGGCAAAAACTAGTCAATAATAAAATAAAGAATAGATACCTCGAGCTCGTGATCGCTTAACATCAGGGGAGACTGAGGTCAACGCACACCCATTTTTGATTTAAAAATCGTTCAAGAGCATGACCAGCCGCCGGACCAGGCTCAGTGTAGGGTTCCGAAGCCGACCCTCAACTTGGTAGTGTGCCTTGTTGGTCACAAACCATAATGTTCACTTTTGTTTTTTTTGGATTGGTAATTTTGTTATGCTGGTTCGAAATCAAATAGGGTTTGAATTCACGACTTTTTTTAATTTTTGCCAATTTAAGGGTTAAGTACCTACTACAAACATAAAAATCAACAAGTAATAACTAATTTTCTATTTAAAGTCAATTGGTGCCGTCTTTAGTAGGTATAAACACCTGTATCTCAAGAACCAATGATGTCTACACAGTCGTGACAGTTTTTCTTTAAAATTTAAGTTTTTTTTCTGATTTTTCGTATTTGTAGTTTTGGCTGTAGGGGAGGGACACTTGACTCAAACAAAAATTAGCCCTTTAAAGCTTAATACTTCATAAACGGATCACTTAATCGAAAATATTTTCTCACAAACCCGTAGTATTTAGAAAGACCTATTCAACGAAACCCCACACTATGGGTTAGGGAGAGAAAAAAAAATACAACCCCACGTTACGTGTAGGGGAGGTACCTACCTTGAAAAAATACTTTTTTCAAGATTTTATTTTACCACTTTGTTGGCGTGACTAATATGTATATTCATGCCAAATTACAGCTTTTTCGTTCTAAGAGTCTCTGAGCTCGGCTGCGGACGGACGGACGGATGGACGGACATAGCCAAAATATAAGGGTAGTTTGACTAAAGAACCCTAAAAAAAGATATGTGGCCGTAGTAGTTACTCTTACTTGTGACCCTGCCTTAAGAAGCTAAAGGTAGGGTTTGATATAAGGTAAGAGCAAATATTTGTGTACACGAAGTATTAATTTCTCTATTGGGGTAAGTTTATCGTTGTCTAGTTCCCATAGTACAAGCCTAGAGCTTAGTTTGGGACTAGGTCAACTTGTGTAAAAATGTCGTCGGAAAAAATGCATGTTTTTAAAAAAAAATGCAAAACAATCGTATTTATGTCAACATCCATACAATACAATATACCTACGTACTGTCCAAAAGGAAAAACGATGTGGGATCTCTAACCTTTTGTTTGAAGAGTTCACAAACAAATTACCATATATATTATGTACGTTTTTAACCCTTCGATACAATTTAGAAATGAGCCCTGATATTTTATTTAAAAACCCCTTTTATTTCCTAAACGCTGTAATGTAAATTTAACCTGTAACAATTATCAGGTGGGCAAATAAAAACCTTGTGGACACGGCCTTCGCGGTATTCGCAAGCAAAGAACTAAGTGTACAGAAAACAGCCGCAAATTTGGTCAGGCGTTTATTTCTTTTTGGATTGCGGATTGCGATTAGGGGTGGTTGGATCCTTGTTTGGATTGAAATTAACTGAATATTTAAAAGATTACTGTGAATGTGAAATTGCTGGACTTACGGTCTTGAAATTGAGAGGGAATGTTCGTTGGGTAAATACAATGATGTTATATACATACATACATACATAACATCACGCCTTCATTCCCAGAGTGGGGTAGGCAGAGCTACAGAAATACCAACAACTCTAAAAAGACATGTTAATAATTCTTAAACCACATTTTGTACAAGTAGGCTAGGAGATGTGTATTAGTGACAGGTTGCAAGCCCATCGCCTAACAAGCCCTTATTCCCTTAGTCGCCTCTTACGACATCCACGGGAAGACATGGAGTAGCACTATTCTAACCTGGCAACCACACGGTAAATAAGGTAACTTAATATGTAAAATAACATACTAATAATACGTCTCGAGCACTAACTAACACGGCCCTGAAGAATCGTATTTCAAATGTCGATCCGGCTGCGGTATTGTGGCGGTCACTAGTTGCAAAGGTGACATAATACTAGATAGTTAACAGTAAGTCAGTTGAGAGGGTTGTTTTGTACTTATGTCTACTCATTGAAAGAAAAATCATGTATTTATGACAAACATAAAAGAACAAAAATCTGATATACCTAAACAAAAGACCTGTTATCACAAAATGGTTCCGAATCCGCTTTATGCGGGCATCAAAACCAGCGCAACCACGGCAGATCACACAACACAGCACACGTAGTACATAAACAAAACAGGAGAAAAAAGGCGCTACAATTAAACAGGCAAACCAAAAGCCATAAACAATATAGGGCCTTCCTTTGGCCAATGAAAGAGACGGAGGATCCGACGTTACGAAATTCTCATTCCAAGGCACCCAACTGCATTTTTCTTTGTTATGCACCATGTCTTTGCCATTCAAATCAAATCAAATCAAATCATTTATTTCAGATATCAATCCATGTAACAAAATCCATAATAATCCATATTCAGTACAAATTGAAATCAAAATCAAAATTAAAACAAAATCGAAATTACTATAAAATTTAAAACTAAAATCTAAATTAAAATTAAAGGGACTACTTGTCACACTGCTGGTGCAAAAACATGCAGCTGCGGTCCCTGAATACGCTCAGGACAGGATCCTGTTGGGGCTAGCTCGGAGCTTCGCCAGGAGAGAGGCGGACCGTTTGCGCATTATTGCGGCGAAGCCGTGCGTGTGCGCCTCCGCGAACATTCCCGACGCACTGCATGCAACGCCACGGCAGCCCCAACAGCACTCTGAAGGCGTTGTTGATTTTTTGCTTTCTTATTTTCCTCAATCACCCTAAGGTTCGGTGGAAGAGATCCCTTAAAGAAAAGTTCACCTTTGTACGTTCCTATTCTGTAAATATTGGTAATGAATTTCTGTTTTTAGCACAATAGACCCGTGTGGTTGCCGGGTTAGAATAGCGCTACTCCATGTCTTCCCGTAGATGTCGTAAGAGGCGACTAAGGGAATAAGAGTTTGCAGTACTGTTAGGCGATGGGATTGCAACCTGTCACTAATAACTTCTCGGCCTGTTTGTGCAAAATGCGGTTATAGAATTATAAACAAGTCTTTTTAGAGTTGTTGGTATTTCTGTGGCTCTGCCTACCCCACTCTGGGAATGAAGGCGTGATGTTATGTATATTATGTAGTACAATAAAGTTTTTACATACATACTAGAGTATCGTTTATTATTTTCTCGCTTAGTCTGTGACATGACGCACTGAGCGATCAGTGCGTCTCTATCGTTACAGACTAGATAGACAGGGAGACTCTGCCCTCCGGACCCTCCCCGTCCAGCTTTCACATCAAACCGCTATATTATTAGTCATAGTAAATAAGTCTTATGCCATGAAAATAATGCTTATAGCTGATGATTATTAGAATAGATAAATAAGTGTTTTAGAACTTGAAAGTAAAGGAAATAAGATACATTCATCCATACATAACATCACGCCTTCATTCCCAGAGTGGAGTAAGCAGAGCTACCAGAAATACCAACAAGTCTAAAAATACTTGTTTATATTTCTGTAAAACCACAATGATAAGATAAGACAGCTTCCTACACAATATTTTTTGAAATCGGATCAAACATAAAAAATACAGATCTTAAATCTTTATAATATTAGTAGACCCAGTGCCCACGTTGGGCAGAAACTGTTGATTACCTACTGTTATAAATCAGTGTGTTACGACGGCACACAACTCATTAGTGTGGGTCATTGTCGTCTAACGACTCGGGAAGGAGGGCGGCTCGTGTTGCTGCTAATTATGCCAGCGCTAGAGCCCTTTGATTCGGTGAAGAATGTTACAGTTCGTTGTAAGGGTTTACTAATGAATCGGCGAAAATTGTACCGCAAAGTATTATTTCCCAATCAGTTTATTCCATACTGTTTACCGCGAACTGTTTATTTGTGCAAAATGTGGTTACAGAATTATTAACATGTCTTTTTAGAGTTGTTGGTATTTCTGTAGCTCTGCCTACCCCACTCTGGGAATGAAGGCGTGATGTTATGTATGTATGTTTACCGCGACTCCGTCCGCGAAGTCGTTTCAGGAACCTTCCGAGTTGTTCTTTCTCGGGACTCTAAACTCGGTTCAGCGGTCTATCGGTACGAAATTGGCATAACATTATTTTTTCAATATATATGATTTCAATTTTAATTAGGGGATACTTATAGGAATAAGATACAAATTTAAGACCAATTGAAAACAATTTATTTAAGACAAGGTAGACGGAGCTCCGCTTTGCGGTGCTCCTATTCTGTGAAGTTAAGGCGCTACGCCACTTGACACAACTCTAACCTGACCTGAAATTTGTAAAGTATGAAATAAATTAGAATACAAAATGGTCATAAATAAATGGCCTTAGAATGATGGTTAAACAACCATTTTCCAAAAAAAAAAAAATGTTGTTGCCAAATCAAAATGTTATAAAGATTTGTTTGCCAAATGAAAGTACTGCGATAAGTTAGTTCGGAAATAATATTAGACGAAACATATTATTATAATGGTTAACGATTTTGCATCCTTACAGCAGAACTACTACTTACCCCCTGTTTCATCATCTTGACAATGTCACGGGACAGGTGACAATTCGGTATACATTGCAAAGTTAACACGCTGATACATCACTGCGTTTCATACAAGCTGCGCCATGTACACTAAAATGTCAAGGGGCAGTGGAAAATGTAACATTTAAACCCTTTTTAGCGACACAAAGATAAAAATTTACGAGCAAATAAGTAAACATTTAAATTAATTCTCCCTAACCTGACCTCTCTGTAGTAACTCATGATTTTCCTTGTTAGTGTAAGCCTGCAATTTGTAACACATCCAGTTTAAGAAGCCTCAATTTCCATTCACAGTCGACCTTAATAATCATAAGGATAAATATTTGTGTAAAGACCGTGAGTACTTGATCCTGAGTCTTGGTTGTTTTCTGTGTACCTACTCATGACTGTATTTCTCTATATAAATATGTTTATCGTAGTCTAGTACCCAAAGTACTAGCCTAGAGAATAACTTGAGACTGGATCAATTCATCTAATATTTATTTAAGTATTCAAGTTTCAAGTCACCGTAAATAAATTTCCGCTAATACACGACTTAACGCAACTTACATGTTAGCCAAACGTTTATTCATATAAAAAGCTAATGATTCGCCACGTGATTTATCGTCTTGGCGCCAAAAAATGGAGGGAAAATTAAAATGGCCGCCCCATGGCCGGCGAGTTGTCAACACGAACCAACTTTGGCGCGTGATTAATAACACCTCGAACTTGTCAAGGGTACCATAGACACAAAGTAAAGAGAAACAGTGGAAGTAAACAGGGCACGAGAGATCTCTCGTAGGAGTTGCGTTTTTTTTTGCATGATTTTCCCCTATGCCTGGTGCTGTACTTCAGAAGATTTGCCTTGTTAGACTCGATTTAAACGCAGATGGATTTGATCTTTAGTCCTTTAAAGGTCTTTCCCGAATTGCCGGCAAATGTTGCCAACCTAACGATCTGTTAACCCATTCATTACCCCAACACAGTGCCTGGAAGCCGATCGGCGCCATATTTAGCTTTAGCTGGGTGCCACTGACGTCGATTGTCGTCACAAAAGGCTTCAGTTAGGTGCTGCTGACGCCAATCGGGGTCACGCTTGAGGCAGCGTCGGTTCGTGGCATAATACAGTTAAGGAGGCTTGGCAATGAATGAAGTGTGAGCCGAACTACGTCGCAAACGCTAGTAACTTTAAACTATTGTACATACATTCATACATACATAATTCCATCCCAGAGTGGGGTAGCCAGAGCTACATAATTACCAACAACTCTAAAAAATTCGTGTTTAATTCTGTAACCACATTTTGCACAATCAGGCTAAGATGTTTAATAGTGTATTAGTGACAGGTTGCAAGCGCATCGCCTAACAATACTACAAGCCTTTATTCCCCTGGTCGCCTCTTACGACATCCACGGGAAGACTTGAAGTGGCACTATTTTAACCCGGTGTAGTTACACGGGCCAAACTTTAAACTATGTACAGATGTAGTAAACACCCATGTCCAATCTGTGCACTGCAAGATGGTGCCTATGACAGACGAATTTCGTCATTTCAATTACTTATGTAGTCTCAAGCGAGGTATATAAAACCAGGCGATTATTTATTTAAATTCCTGATCGACGTCGCTAGGTTTGTACCAATGTCGTATTTTATGAAAAGTTGAAGAAAGAAGTGTGATACGTGTTTAAATGAGCTGTCACAGGTGCCATCCTAAAGTGCACAGATTAAAGTAAATAATCATTCGATGACATCTTGCTTTCTTAAATAGTTTATTAATTGATACTGAATCTGACTGATAATAAAGTAGAGGATGTATACATCGTTAAAGACAAAATTAAGAAAATGTAACTTTTCCATTTCGTCACGAAAATTAACGTATCTAAATTTATGGCTAATTTTTGTGATGAAATGGAAAAAGTTTAATTTTCTTAACTTTATCCTTAACGATGTACACTTTTTTTGGAAAACGCCCGTATATAATTTCTTGGTGGAATGTATAAAGACCGAGGCTAAAAGGAATTATTTATTTTCAATGCTGGGGTTACTGCTTAAACTTGGGCATTTTTAATAGCATCCTGGCGGAGCCTATGTCGGCCACTGCCAGAGCGCTGTTTCTGTATTTAAGTTAGAAAGTTAGTTGGTAAGGTAGATTAGGGAATTATGGGGCTGACATGGCTCCTGTAATGTACCAAAGCCCCTATAAAAAAAATAAGATTTAAAAAAAAAAGAATCTGACTGAGCAAGATAAAAGACGTTGTGTCTATAAATGGTTATTATCTGTATCTGCTTGTTAATTGAGTAAATAAACGATTATTTCATTATTTGTCCACAACCTGATCCCTACTGCTCCTTTTCCTGCGGACGTCCCGAAGCTGCCAGTCACTCAACACACTTTGTGTACAGCCGAATTAGCCGGATTAATTAAAAAAGAAGAAATTGTTGAATTAACCTGCAGTTTTTTTTTTAATTATTTGTAGGAAATCCAACAGATACAATTACAATGAAACAAGAAGACTAAATAGCAAATTTTAAGTTTAGTACTAACTTCAAAGTTACACGCACTAACACAAAAACAATAAAAGCATAACAGTATTTATAATTAAAACAAAATCATTTTTTATAAGCTATAAAAAAGCTCTCGCTGTCAAAAAGTAATCAGATCTCATGTAAAGCCAAGCTTCTGACTCTACACGCCTTAACTCTACAAGCCCTATCAAATCATTTCAAATCAAAACGTTTATTGCGATCATGTTGTATACAAAAGGTCTTAAGTAAATAATAGTTCAACATGGCCGTTTTCGCTACCGTCATGGGCATAAGGTGAAAATAATATTCACTGTTCATTACTTTCCTGTTATACAGTTCTTGTAGTAACAAAACGACCATGCCACATATTTAGCCTGAGAGTCTGGGGAATATTTAATCACACGAGCGAATGTTGAGCGAATGCACAGACATCGCATTATGGCACATTATCTTATCGAGCGCTGTGGAATGCTTTATGCCTTCCGTTTCCCGCGAAATGGCGCTGGACGCTCAATGGATGGATAACGAGGGCTTTAGCCAACGTATCTCTGGTAAAATAGAGATTTAACAAGAAGCTTGGGTTTTTTTAACTATGACTTTGTTTATTTCGTATTGCCAACTGGAAAACAACGGTCTAAAAGCAGCAAAGATTGATAGTTGACATATTTTGCTGCTATACATACAATCATAAGCTAATAAGGCGAATAAGTATAGGTAGATAAGTAGGTTTGGCAAGTTACATGAAAATTAAATAGGTACCTCCCTCCCGCCACTTGCTTCGAAACGAGGCCAAGTCGTCCCGCCATCTCTTTGGTCTGCCACACCACTGCTCCGGTAAGTAGCCATCTACAGTGCTCGGCCGATATAGGTAAAGTAAATCCTGACACCTGTCATCCCAGTACAAATTATAACCTCAAACCCTAGAATAGGTTATACATTATTATTATTACGATGAATTAAATTATACTACGATGACAGGTGTCAGGGTTAACTTCTTATCGGCCGGGCGCTATTATAGCGGGGTCCATTCGTTAACAACTGAGGCCTACCCACCGTCACAGCCACCATTCCGTATGCTTTCGGAAACAAATAGTAAATAAAAATCCTTAAGATTTTCTAAGCATAGAAAACAGTAAAACCTGTAAAAACTAAACTGTGATTAAATCTTTTTGTTTAAATTATAATGTTTGTAATTGTGTTCAATTATGTTGTAAAGTGGGTTGCGAACATAACGCATAGGTACTTAATTGACAATTGTTTTTTTTTTTTTCTATTTGGCTTCTGTCCAATAGGACAAGACAAAGGACAACTTGCCAGTGTCAAGGTTGGAAGCAGCGTAGCCAGATCTAGGGAAAAATCTGTAGATCTACGGATTTCAAGCCTTGTACAACAGACTTACGGGTTTTATTGAAAAATCTACGGAATTCCAAAAAACTCAATTGTTTACTAAATACGTAACGTAATGAGGATGTTGTTATTTTTTTGTGAATTACGAATCATAATCCCATCCACATGTAATGTTTGACAATACTGACTCTGACTGACTATTTGTGGCAACACTGTCGCATCTTATGTCATGTCTATGATAGATATAGATAATTCTCTGTGGTTTATTTACAGAACTTACTGACGTAGCCTGTATTTCTTAAATACTTAAATAAATATCTAAGTTTGTTATTCGAATGTGTTGTATCATTCATCTCATCTCATCGACTCGACGACTCCGTAGAAGACGTGATCACGCAACTAAGGCCTACGCCGCTCAACCGGCAATAGGTGGGCAATAGAGCCCCACATGGCAAGAGCCAAATATTTATACTATTTGCGTTTTGTTACACGCAGTACAAGAACTAAGCTAGGCTAAGCTAATGTTTGCAGCCAAAGTAACAAAACGAAACGAATTTAATAGAATCGTAGTGTACGAATTTAATATGGTTTATGGTATTTTTAATATGGTTTGTTTGTTTGTAGAGGTTGTCATTATCGTACTGTACTTCACACCTTGACGAATGTTTCGGCAAATACGGCGAAGTTAAAGTTGCACCTTATGTTTAGGTTTTTTATTAAAGCTTTAAAAAAAGTCTGTAGTACTAAGGATTTTTTTTAAAGCAATATGCGGAATTCTACGGAATTCTGAGCCTCAACCTATAGATAATACAGATTTACAAAGTTCTAATCTGGCAACACTACTTAGAAGATGCACATGCATTACGCGCAGTGTTGCCAGGTCTCCTGTTTTTACAGGAGATCTACTGGATTCGGGGTTTGTCTACTGTTCTACTGTTTTTCCCATAAAATCTACTGGATTTTAGAATTTCTCCTGTCGTAAAAAAAATTTTACTCATGACTGGTCAATGTTCTTGATGCGAGTGTATGGCGGCCTTAAATTCTATCGTAGAGTGTAACATCTAATGCCAATTTCTGAACAAAACGAAATGAGCGATGTGATGTGAAATGAAATGAATCTGTGTGTGGTCTAGGTCTATGTATGGTTTGTTTGTTGGTCTAATCTTGAATTGAATCTCTAACTAACTTTTCTAAGTCTAACCGAGTGAAACTTAAGTTAAAGTTTGTTTGCTTAACTATCACCTGTGCTTTCACTTTACTTAGCATATTTCATTATTGTATGTATGTAATAATAGCCGAATTTAAATTATAGCCGATTTGCCTTTTTTTAATCGGGCGAGCTAACATTTTACAATAGGTAGTTAATAAATACCTACAACATAAAACATAATATTCATCCTTTGTAGTAAATGAAAATGAAGATTATAAATCAGAAAATGAATAAACCGAGGAAAAACATGAGAAAGACATATATTTAGGTGAGTTTTATGGAATCAATTTTGTCTACTGTTTTTTTTTCCAAATCTCCTGTTTTTTAGGGCATATGTCTACTGTTTTTTCAGTTTGGACCTGGCAACACTGACTACGCGACTACGCGTGATCGGTGTATGAGTTCTCGCGAGTTCGCTGTATTCTGTTATCTGCTGATTAACTAAAACAACGAGACGGCACAGTGTTATTGAACAATATCTAAAACTACATATTATTACTAAAAACTACGACATTTATAAACTTATAGGAGGGTAGACATTTGATTTATGTTACTGCTATGTTTGACGTTTGACATTTGGTATGTTTTCATCTGTATTCTCCTCTTTGTGTATTCTCTGTGTCGACGCTAGGGCGTTAATTAATTCGAAACAACATTTTTAAGACCATAATAATATTATAACAACAGCATATGACCCAAGCAAGAACATCCTCTTATTTTTCTGGCGCTGACTTATTCAAGGCGATTTAAGTGATCGTTTCAAACGCATTTCTTGTGGAATTCTTTAAATGTAATGCCTCGCAAACCTAGTTATTGGACCCGTAAAATAGAGCTGGATCTCGTTGAGTTCGTTCATGAGCGAGAGATTATCTGGAAGCAAACTGGTAACACTAACCATCATATTCAACAAAAATACAAGGCTTATGCAGAATTCGCAGCTAGATTGGGCCGAGGTTTTACTGGTAAGTGTTATTTATATTTAATTATTTGTCCCTGGAGTCATACCTACACACCTTGTCCTGACAATTACAACAAAAAATATCTACCAAATCAAATTGGGAATAAATTATGTTATCTCAATACATACATAACATCACACCTTCATTCCCAGAGTGGGGTAGGCAGAGCTACAGAAATACCAACAACTCTAAAAGAACCTATTGGTAATCCTGTAACCACATTTTGCATTAACAGGCTAAGATGTTTACCAGTGTATTAGTGACAGGTTGCAAGCCCATCGTCTAACAGTACTACAAGCCCTTGTTATCTCAATGTCAATTGATATTGCCATTATGGTGTCTATGAGCTAATTTGACGTTGGAATCAACAATTGGTTGCAACATGTTTGCCACCGGGTTAGAATAGTGCCACTCAATGTCTCCCCGTGAATGTCGTAAGAGGCGACTAAGGGAATAAAGGCTTGTTGTACTGTTAGACGATGGGCTTGCAACCCGTCAATAATACACTGGTAATCTTGCCTGTTTGTGCCAAATGTGGTTTCAGAATTATCAAAAAGCTACAGAAATACCACATACATACATACATAAGGCGTGAGGTTATGTATGTATGTATGTGGTATTTCTGTAGCTCTACCTACTCCGCTGTGAGAATGAAGGTGTGATATGTATGTATGCTATTGAGGAGTTCCTATTGCCCATCTTCACCAGTAGCGGTGGTAGGACCTTGTGCAAGGTCCATCCAGGTTGCTACCAACATCTTATACCCTTTAACCTACCGCCAGCCGCAGTATTTATTGTGTCCCATCACATTAGCATAAAGCCACCTATGTCCTCAGGGTAGGCAATGTATCTTAAGACTGCAGTCTTGAGGATGTAATAGTGTGTGGGTCGCAGATCCCACAAAACATACCAAATTAAATGAGTGGTGGGCCTATTATGGTTTTGTATATCAATGTGGATAATTGTGGATAAAACATCTGTCACTGTCTGACCACATATGTGTGAGAGTGATGGATGGTTAATCCACTGTGAGGAAGGTGACCATAATACAGGCCTAGATGATACTTGTGTTAGTGAACAGTACAGTTGGCTGTAATAGCTATATTCAAAATTAACTCTAATAGTAAGGCCTCTCATATACGTGCCTAAGTTATTTTTTTTTAAACAAAGCATATCCTATAATACCAGAACTTTTAGACCTTCTAAGTACCTACTTTAAGAGACTATCATATTTTTTGATAGTTTTCTAACCTTTAATGAGTCATGTCATTTGTGTAATATTGTTCGTCTTGTGTCACATTTCAGCTAGATCCGTCAGAGACCGCTGGGTGAACATCCGCAGCACCTTTCACCACAATCTTCGCAAAGTTGACAAGACCAGGGAAACAGCCAAGACTCCAGGTGATGTCTATGTACCGTGCTGGCCTTTATGGAAGCCATTGCAGTTTTTACGGGATGCTTCCAGAAAGGAGGACAACAATTTTGAGGTGTGTTTTTGTAGTTCTAAATACTATTGGTGTTATCTATTAAATTAATGACTTAAAGACTGTACATGATAAAATTTGGCCATGCATGCTTTATAATCTTGTATATCTTTGCAATGAATGCATATTTTCAAGCAGTTTTTTTTTTGATAACATGATTATAATACTGTATGATAAAATAGAATTGTATCACAATATATGGGTATGTGTGAGTTTTCGCCGAATATATTCTATCATACCTTTCATCTCCTGTCCAGAGTTTTTGACAATCTTCACTTGTTTCCTGCTACAATGTCACAACTGTATTTATATACAAGCTGTTTTACGCAAGACTTTTTACTCCGAGCACTGAAAGTTGTTTTTGTATGGGAGGCATTTATTTGACAAATTCGTGAATGTTAAAAAACTCAGAACTATCTCAATCTGAATACAATTACAAAAGATTTAACTATTGTGAAAAGGTAATGTAATAAGGTATAATTTGGCTTGTTATAATTAAAGATAGTAAAATTTTTTTAATGGGAGAATTGGTAAAGACTGTCAGAAGACCATGTATAAATATTGGGACTGTGGATTATATAATAGTCTTAAGTCAAAGACGCACTAACATTTTATTATGACTGTATTTTTATTATGTTTTTTCATAACCACTGACTATTACAAAAAAGTGCTGCTTGAAAATTAGCATTCATTAAAAAAATACACCAGAGCATGCAGGACCGGATTTTATCGTGAACAGTCTTTAAATGTAATTTTGTTTGGTACAATGCTGCATCATACCAAGAAGAATCCTGGTAGTCTATTCTACTGATGTTGGCAAAATGCATCTTAAGCAAGTGAAAATGGCGTCGGACACGATGACAGCCGCGGCTGCGTTTATCATAATTCACCGAATTATTAACGAAAAGAAGATCAATTCGCTTCGGTGGTAGAACGGCTCGGCAACTTTATCAAATTTGTACGCGCGTCGCCTACAGACAAGTCGGAACTTGTCGTTCTGTCCGCGGCACGCTCGGATACACGTCCAAATTACGTGAGGCACGCACATTGATGCGCCTTTGAGCAAAAGACCGACTCGGCGGCCCGCCGCGCGCCCCTTGCGCGCTGCTCGCGCACAGCGCGTGAGCGCGTACGAATTAGAGCAAAATAGGTGAGCCGTGCGTGCCTCAACCCGAGGCTGCTCTAATTCGCACCCACCTTGACACAAAAAGATACATTGGAAGTGAGCCACAATATTAAAATTAGTCTTGCTTGTCATTTATGCGTAAGGACCAAAAAGTTCACTCAATTAAATTTTCTATGAGACTTTTCCGTAGTGACACGAAAAAGAGCCATACATTTGTAGGGATAATTTTCGTGTCACACCGGAACTTTTTCATTTTTGTTGTTTGTATGGTTAACTACGCTTAGCTATGTTCCAACTATTTGGTCCTTTCCCATATCACATTACAGAACAATTATAAAGTAAATAAAACAAAAAATTGTCAAAGATCTATTTAACACAAGCTTAACAGGACTTTGAAGCAAAAAAAATCCATACAACTCGTATCTGCATGATTATTCTTTTTGCTGTTGGTAATTTCGTTTTCATTCAGTAATACATAGAGGCAATAAGTTTTCAACAGCAAAAAAATATGCAGATACGAGTTTGAGTAAGTAAGACGACGATATTCAAAAATTGTGGAAATTGATTATCGCCCGGAGCTAAATTTGTATGGATTACTTATCGCATCGCTTCACAATCCTCTTAAGACTACGATAAAACTAGTAAACTACGTCACAGGGTTGAGAGAATCGTAATAAACTAAACATCAAGCTGGTGAACTCTAACCAATGAGTTGAAGATATACATAACTAATAGTAATTCCATTTTGTAATTTCCAGGGCTATTCTGTAGAGTTCAAGGATAACGACAACGACCGGACGGTCCAAGTTAAAGTTGAATTCCAATCTGATGTTGAAGAAACAAACCTTCTTCAAATCCGGCAGCGTGGTCAAAGAACTGACCGCCCGCGCCGCCGCGCCGTAATCACTAAACCAAAAAAACATAAAGACAAGTGCAAAAGAGTCCTAGACGATCTCGCTATAGCTATGAAACCGGTGATGAGTGATGTGCCTTCAGACCCGAACAATTATTGGTTCTTCAGTCGACATGTCACTGAGAGGCTGAACTGCATGAGAGAGGAAGATGCTTTAGCAGCAGGACGGGAGATTATGGATGTGTTGAATGATATAGTATTTGATGAACAGGATAATGAGTAACATTGTGGTGGTCTTGTTAACCTACCGTGCAGCTGGAAAATGATGTGTTCCGGGGGATAAGACAATCGGTGAAATGGATACCATAGTATTCTTCCATCTTAGTCCTCAGGGTTGGCAACGTATTTGCAGAAGGGCCGTATTATAATAAACAAATCTTAACCCCTTTTCCAGGCCTTGCTAAAGTAAGGATACAAGCAAGAAATGGAACAGAGCCACAAATTCGTAACTTCCTGAAGAATACTGATCCATGAAGTCGTATTTCAGTAAAGTTCATTTTTAATTTGTGTCTTAAAATAGTTAGTTCAATTTTGAGCGACATTAATGTGGTCGATGAAATGCACTACGCCTGGAAAAGGGTTAACCAAGTCTTTCTGTCCAAGTGAACAACAAATAATAGAAAACTGACGTTTCTGACGCGTCCTGAATTGGATATCTTAGACAAGAGGAGTTTATTAATACAGCTCTTAGGTTGTCTTGATAGCTACGGGTCTCAAATCCCATTTAACATCGAGGGCTAGCGCAAGTTACACGAGACTTATTTGTCGCTCGGATCTCGCTTTCTATCTAGTATTTATCGACAGAGAAACACTGAGTGACAAGCGAGATATACTACTTGTGTTGGTCGAACTGGGGGCCTTGGCTGGGTGCTTTTACAAGTGATAAGTTTTTATTGACCTATTTTGTGTTTAGTTGATTAAAAAAGTTGCGATTTGTTTCGAGACTTACGGTTTTGAGATGGAAGTAAGCAAGTAACAGATATAAATTGACAATGCTTCTTTATTCTCAAGTTTTATTTTATTGTTGTAAGTTAATATTAAGTTTTCGTGTAAGTGAATTGTACAATTCTTAATAAGAATAAAGAATCCTTAACATTTTATTTTATAATATTATTTTGAACTAAGAGTATTAAATTTTTCACATTTTATTGTGTTTTTTATTCACCAGCTTTTCACATTTTATCGTATTATCTACGTTACGATAGCTCTAATTTAAATTGAAAGTAATGGCGGCCGAGTTAAAAACTTACGATAAAGTGTCAATAGCAATATGGCTTTGCTAAGTAGAACAAAAAACAAGCTCGATGATCTGTCGACATGAGCATGACGTGACATAGTTATTTCAATATATTTAACTTTAGCTGTATGTATACTTGGCACAATGTTCCCTAATTAGAAATGTGGTTGGTAAATCTCACGGCAGATGACGATGTACATTGCTTTCTGCATCTTTTGGAATTTTATATAGGTACATACATAACGTCACGCCTTCATTCCCAGAGTGGGGTAGGCAGTGCTACAGAAATACAAGCAACTCTAAAAATACTTGTTTATAATTCTATAACCACATTTTGCACAATCAGGCTAGATGTTTACCAGTGTATTAGTGTCAGGTTGCAAGCGCATCACCTAACAGTACTACCAAGCGTTACTCCCTTAGTCACCTCATACGACGTCCACGGGAAGACGGAGAGTGGCACTATTTTAACCGGCAACCACACGGGGTGTTGGAATTATAAAGCGTTTCTACCAAATTAAGGTGACATAGTGAGACATGTCGAAAATTGGGGAGTACATACCTTAAAAGTTGATTCACCCAGGAAAGCGGTGAATAGTATGTTTAGTTTCGCTTTTGTTCGCGCGTAATTTATAAAGACACGGATTTCAAGTAGAGCCGCCATCTATAATTAAAGTAGCTAAACCTCAAGGCATTGCAGTGAATCGTATTTATTGTACATACCAACAGATAGCGTAAGTAATCATCTTTATCCATTAAATAAACACTAAATACACAGGTTTTCGGAAAAGACATCTTCTCTACATTAACAAAAGCTTTAAATTTAATGTTTATTGCTAAGTAAAAACGAAAGTTTTATGAAGCACAATTTTGGATAAATCGCCATCTATGTATAATTTATGTAACAAAACCTTTATAACACTAGAGTACTTACATTCTAAGTTCCGTCTAATGTCGACAGATGGCGTTAATATCACCTCTTTCATCTGATATCTGATTTGTTTTTAAATATAAATAAAACTTCAATTTAACATATACTTTTAGTGAGAGTATTTAAAAGTAAATTGCCGAAGCAAACTTAATTGAACCTTGCTTGAGAGAACAAATATATATTAATTAGTACCAGAAAATATCATAGATGGCAGTACGAGTAGCAAGCTGACAAAGATGTTATAAGAAGTTCAGTGCCCTATGTTCAATTCTTATACATGTTGGACCCTAAACTGTATAGAATGTTTGGATATGGCAGTTCATGTGAACCAGCGTTCGTCAACCTGTAGGTCGCTACCCCCAGGCACTAAGTCCCTACTGGGGGGGTTCTAGAGACTAACTTACAGATTATAGATCTGATTCTTAATAAGTTCCTGGGAGGGAGGTCATCGGTTTTTGTAATTAGGTACTACTAGGGTTTCACGAATTGAAAAAGATTAAAAAACACTGCTATAAACAAATAGTGATATGATAAGAATAGGTAGGTACCTATAAGGTTTTTTTTATAAATGACACAGGCCGAATGTGGTTACCAATTCCGAGAAAATAAGATGTAACGCTTGTATAAAGCAATTTCATTGGCCTAGACCTCATATGAGGCGAAATATTTCGCTTTGTTCCGACAGGGTTGACAGCAATCAAATTTTTTCTTTTTAATCTTAAAAATCGCTGCGGCAATGCGTATACGCCGGCTAAAAAACTTAGCCCATTAATCCGCAAAATTAAAAAAGTAGTGTATTCAAACCTCTTTTGATTTTAATAGTGTATAAAATTTGTTATAAAGAAATATGAAAAAGTGATCCTAGAATATGTTAAGTGGGGTTAACATTGCGAAATAAAGGGTTAAAGTACAAACATACATCACGCCTTCATTCCCCGAGCGGTAGGCAGAGCTACAGAAATACCAACAACTCTAAAAGGACTTGTTAATAATTCTGTAACCACATTTTGCATTTTCAGGCCAAGTTGTTTACCAGTATAATTAGCACTGCCCTCCTAAGCAAAAATGCAGTATCTCAAATTCATTTACCAATGCAAATTCAATACTACCTAGTTAGTAATAAGGTTGCATTTCCTACAGAAGTTTGGTCTGAGATACTGCGATTTGTGTTAGCAGGGCAGAGCAGAGATCGGAGAAATGGGTGTCATTACTCGCAATAATGTGGACATGACTCCAAATTTAATCAAACAAATTAAATTATATTAATATAAGTTTTCAGGTATTTAGTATTAAATAAATAAACTCAATACTTTAACACACTTGATTTAATTACGAATATTTCGATTACAGAGTTACCTTTACAGTTTGAAATCCGTAGAACGACTGCCGGTGTCCAAGATGGCCACCTGTTTCTTTTCCTTTTGTAAACATAAACCGGAAGAGGGATAGTCAATTGACTATCATTTATTTTATACATTATCTTAAAACTTACTTAATTCCTCAAACCTTACAGTCGGCCATCCTGAACAAGCCGAGTCCTCTCGGAAAACTTAATTTTAACTGCAGATTGCGAAGTAAAGACCTTACTGCCGTACTCAGAGACGTCAATTAATTACAAAGTGTGATTAAAGTTGCTGCTGTCACTTTCTTTGCCATAGAAATAGAAAAAGTCAACAAGTCATTTAACAAGCGTTAAATTCAATTGATATCTCTGAGTGCGGCCGCTAGTACACCTAAGTAACATTCCAATTTACTAAAATTAAAAGTATGTTTATTACATCCAGATTAATAATGACAACGTGCTAGGTAAAAATATACAAAGTCTCTTTTTTTTTTGACATGTCTTTATCTAATTATTCGTGATCTGTTTACAGTACATCTATTATTATAATAATTTGGTCATAAATACATTAATGTTCGGCCATCTTGAATTTAATTGTTCCATCAATTTTCTATTTTGATTATTTTTTTTTTTAGATAATAATTCTTATCACCACTCATATTCTATTAATAAACATTATTTGCTTTTACAAAAACAGAAAAATTATGAATATAATCTAACACACTCCCAATTGTCATAAGACTCCCTTGTGTGTCAGACTATTCTTTTCCACCCTACGTATATCAAAATTCCTCTCAACTCCATAATCAATTCCATAAATATTTTCTGCATTTTTAATTCCATATAACAGCGCTCCAATCCATGGCTCATACGGCCTCCTTGCGCAACTTAAATATATGTCAAATCTAGCACACTCCCAACTGTCATAAGACTCCTGTGTGTACTGATTTACCATTTCCGCCCTAAACATAAATTTTATCTTTTTACGTAAGTATATTATAAAAAAAAAATCTTTAAATTATATTTATACGAGTATATTTTGCTAATTGCAATTACATAACATTCTAAATCAATATCAGCTTATTTATATTTCCAGCGCTCCAATACATGGCTCAGATAGTTTCATTGCGCACCTTATACATGAAAACCTAACACACTCTCAACTGTCAAAAGACTCCTCTGTGTGTTGATTCATAACTCCACCCTAAATACAAATCTTTCAATTCAAAAATCAATAGGTCCAATCATTTTTAATAATAATATTTTTTCATAATTATATAATTAAATATACACAGTATCCTCATTACTTTATAATTGACCCGTCACTGCTCTCTTCTACTCCCTCAGGTACAACTTTATGTACAGCCTCCGCCGTACTTATCACACTATCCCTATCGTCCTCACTAAATGACTGTTCGTCTTCTGAACCTACAAAATCATGAGTAAATGTTAACCACGGAAATATTTTATCCACAGAGATCACAGCTTCATATTTTCGATTTTGTTTGCGAGTTAAGGGCGTATCCCCAATTACATACCTGTCTTTTTCTAAAACTTCGATAACTCTATACGGCCCTTGCAACTTAGGAAGGAGTTTTTTTGATTTACCATTGTTACTGTTTATGTCGCGTTCTATCCTTACTAAATCACCTACTTTATATTTAGTGGCCACTTTTCTCGCCTGATCAAATCTATCCTTATTTTTTCTTTGTTCTTCTCTAATCCTCAAATTTACTTCCTCTCTTATTTCATCGAGGGAACGATGAGTTGTCCCTTCCTGATCCAATAGAGATGTCACCATCCCATCCCCCTTGGTTTTTAATCTGAATCCAAATAGTACCTCAGATGGACTCCTGCCAATAGCTTTATTTATTGTCGTGTTAAGCCCTAACTGAATTTCTTCTAAATGCTTATCCCATTCATTCTCGTTGTGATTGTGATTCCTCGCCGAGAGCGAAGCCAAAATAGTCCGATTATATCTTTCAACCTGACCGTTCGCTCTCGGCGTGGCAACCGCGTTCAACACATGCCTAATACCTAACTGAGTAATAAAATCCTTGAACCCCTTGCTCGTAAACGACGTACCCCTATCACTAATCATTCTGCTGGGTATACCAAACAAGCTAATATAATTATTAATAACTTTTATTGTCGATTTGGTTTTAGTGTTCTTAACGGCATAAAGGGATATATACTTAGTGTACCCGTCTATCAATACAAGCAAATAGGTGTTTTTCGACCTACTTTTGACAAAAGGACCCAAATGATCCATATGCACTGTATGGAATGGTTGATCTATTTTTGGAATCGGGTGAAGCATCCCTTGTCTCTTCCCTGCCGGGGTTTTGTAATAAGAACACTCTAAACATGATTGTACATACTTTTTGACGAACTTGTTCATCTTGGGAAACCAATATAGCGACTTAAGTTTATCCAAGGTCTTTTCAACTCCAAAATGACCAAGCTCGTCATGGTTTTTCTTGAGCAACTGCCACCTTACCCCTTTAGGAACAAGCCACTTAGGTTGACCATCAACCATCCTATATACCTTTCCATTTTTTAATTGGTAATTAGTGCGGATATCAGCTACTTTGGGAGTCTGAGGGTCTTCTAGTACACTTTTAATTTGTTGGACCTCCTCGTCAACGCCCTGTAGAGTAGATAGCCAATCATCTGTCTCTATTGCTAAAACGTCGAATACAGGTTCGGGCTCCTCCGTCATTGGAATTGCATTCCTGCTAAGTGCGTCAACATGACTCATACGACACCCGGGCCTGTATTCGATGTTACAGTCGTACTCTTGCAACTGTAACCACCACCTACCAATACGGGGAATCATGTCTCGCTTTGATAATGTAGTACGTAAGGCACTACAGTCGGTTAGTATAGTAAATTTCATCCCTAGAACATAAACCCTAAACCTATTTAAGGACGCCACTACTGCAAGGGTCTCAAGTTCGAAAGAATGATATTTTCGTTCCTCTAGCGTAGTTTGCCTACTGTAGTACGCTACTGCCCGCCATCGCCCCACATCGTCCTGCTGAAGTAGAATTCCTGCTATGCCAGTCTTACACGCATCAGTATGTATTTGAGTTGGGGCATGAGGGTTATAAAGGGCGAGTATGGGTCTTTGCACCAATTCCGTTTTAAGAGTAGCAAATGCATATTCTTGATCAGTACCCCATTCCCATTTGGTCATCTTTTTTAGCAATTTTGTTAAAGGACTAGCAATTATGGCAAAGTTCTTAACAAAGCGACGAAAAAAACTAGCCAAGCCTATAAACTGGCGCACTTCGTGTTGATTGCTTGGACGTTTAAAGTTCTCAACTGCCTCTGTTTTGCCTGAACCTGGTCTTACTCCCTCTTTGCTTATCTCAAACCCAAGATAGTCTATGGTCTTACAGAAAAAGTTACATTTGGAAAGTTTTAGTGTCAAACCAGCATCTTTAATTAATTTTAAAACCGTTTCCAACCGTTCCATCCCTTGTTCAATGCTATGTGCCGGGATTATAATGTCATCCATGAATGCATATGCTTCATTGTTTTTAACCTCCTTTAACATCTGATTAACAGTCTTTTGAAAGACAGAAGGCGCATTTGCCAACCCAAACGGCATACGTGTAAATTGGTACTGTCCGTCAGGGGTGACAAAGGCCGTTTTGTCTTGGGATGATGGAGCGATTGGAATCTGGTAGTACCCTGATGCCAAGTCTAGGGTTATAAAATACTCATAACCCCCTAATTGATCTATATGGTCCTCAATTCGTGGTAGAGGGTAATGTTCCTTTACCGTTTTCGCATTTAGAGCCCTATAGTCAACACAGAGACGTTGGTCCCCCGTTTTCTTTTGCACCAATAATATGGGGCTTGCATAGGCAGAAGTCGATTCAGAAATAATACCACAGTCCAGCATCTCTTGTACCATTTGCTTTACTTTATTCCTTTCGGAATAGGCTAACCTATATGGCCGATATACAACTGGCGTATTATCTTTTAACGTTATAGTCATTTCATTTAAATTAGTCAACCCTAAATCTGTTAAACTAAATGAAAAACAACTATCATATTTTTGCAACAGTATGTGAAGTTTGTGCCTGTCTTCTATTCCTAACGCTGTATCTGCTTTAAGATTCCTTAACAATGATTCGCGCTCGGTCACATCTACTTTATTAACCTCAAAGGTACTGCTATCATCATGAATGCATGCTCTTGTTAATAATTGACCCTTTCGAAAAGCTGTTGCTACCGAATTTAAATTAACCACCATGACACATCCCTTGCCTTTTGTAATTGTGTACAGGCCTGGCAAGATATAATATTTATTAGCACCGATATCTCTAATAGACTCATGTACATACACTTTACACGTAGAACAAATATCTATTTCTACTGGTACCGTTTGCATAGCACTGACATGTGTATCAGATCTTACAACTAATCTCAGTTTTTTATAATCCGGTTTAGATCGTATCTCTGGTCGTTTTTGCAAAATTAGACACTCGTCAGTTTTAATAATTAAAATTCCAGCTTGCTCTGTAAAAGTGTGACCGAGTAATACGGGGTACTTAAGCAATGAATCAGGTACTATCAATATCTCTACTAAAGTTACAACCGATTGTACTTCTAAATGTACTGTACATTTTCCTATTGGATTAATAATCGATTCACCAAAACCTTTTAGTGACGGTAAGTCATTAGTATAATAATCTACCCCCAATTCTTTAAAATCACTTAACCGAATCATCGTACATTGGCTACCGAGATCAACGTAGCACGTCTTAGGTTTTCCATTCACTTTTAACGAAAGTACATATTTGTCATCTAGATTTCCGGCTAACTTAACTTCCGACACTGATTTTGAAGCTTCACTGGTTTTACTACTATAATTGCCTACCTTTACCAAGCGTCTACAATTTGAACTCTGATGCCCTAGTCTCTTACAAACAGTACAAGTTAGCAGTGGCTTCTGACATTTAAAGCTTGGATGTCCTATCTCGTTGCAATTAAAGCATTTAATGGAACTACTTCTAATATAATCGTTGTGGGTATCAGTCGGTTTTCTATAAAATGTGGTGCGTTTGTCTTTTAAATCCTCGACTTTAATGGACTTAAAGTAGGCTAACAAATCCTCCGGCTCAGAATAGTTAGCAGCTTGGGCCCCTAATCTCATGCCCTTGTCTTCTAACCCGTAAATGATACAGTCTACCGCCCTTTTTCCGGATATATCGCACCTATTAAGTAGATTTATTTTGTGGTAAAAGTAAACTTCTAAGGATTCATTATACTTCACTTTTCTATCTAACATTTCATGTAGAAGCTGTGCATAATTTTGCACAGTTGGAAAAGTTTTAGTTAATTTTTCTTTCCACTCTGGCCAAGTATAATTAAGTGTGGGTAGACCTTGATACCAAACTTTTGCTATCCCACCTAGTTTAGGCAAAGCATAATGTATGAGCTGTGTCTCCGACCATTGGTACATAGAAGAACATTCTTCAACTTTCTTAATCCATAAATCTATAGTCTGCTCTTTACTAGCTGGATCGAATTCCGGCACCGCGTTGCTGTTCATCGAAAAGTGATGCTGAGATTGAGACGCAGAAGAGGGCAGTGATTTTATTAAATCCATAACATCTTGTAATGAAAATGTTCCTGTGTTTACATTCGTTTCGTTATCAGTTTTATTTAAATTGCGTGTTCCGCGGCTCGCACTATTATAAGAACTAGAACGTGACCTAGAAACACTTACGGTTAAACGACGTTTACGTTTCTTTTGTCGCGAGTGACTCCGCTTGTGCTGGCTCAGCTCATGCTGACCCCGGTCGCGGTGGCTCCGCCGGCGCTTCCTTGATGCCCGACGCCGCCTCCCGCGATCGTCTCCCGCCGACACGTTGTCCGACGAGCGCGAGCGAGCCCGTGAAGGCCGCTCACACCGGGTCCTGGACCGGCTGCGCCTGCGCCGCTTGTGCGCATGCCGCGTCGCGCTTCGCCCGCGCTGCTGCACCGACGGCTCCTTGTCGCGTTCGACCCGCTCGCCAAGCACGACAGACGCTTCGCGCGCCTCTGCATCTTCACGTTCCTTCGACATCGTTAGTACTTATGGACCTAAAAATTAACAAAGGTTATAGCCAAGCTGAACAAAATGCTTGTGGGCGTGTTGAATGTAAGCTATATTCTGTTACTATCCCACTATCTGAACTATAAGTTTTCAGGTATTTAGTATTAAATAAATAAACTCAATACTTTAACACACTTGATTTAATTACGAATATTTCGATTACAGAGTTACCTTTACAGTTTGAAATCCGTAGAACGACTGCCGGTGTCCAAGATGGCCACCTGTTTCTTTTCCTTTTGTAAACATAAACCGGAAGAGGGATAGTCAATTGACTATCATTTATTTTATACATTATCTTAAAACTTACTTAATTCCTCAAACCTTACATTAATTTATTTCTTACCTGAACTTTAATCTTGATCCTTTGCAGGATATTTTTAAATAAGTAAATACAGGAATGGCTATTGATATTATATTAATTTAAGTACATAAGTTTGCTCCATTAACATCCGTGGATTGAGAAAGGAGCTTTCACCTCATAAGTTTAATACCTGTTTATTTGCTTTAATATATATACAAAATAACAAATCTTTGTATCATTTATTTATTAATTATTACTGCCTTGCAAAGGATCAAAATTATTTTTAGGGTAATCAATTAATGTAATTTAATTTGTTTAATTAAAATATATGGAGTCATGTCCACATTATTGCGAGTAATGCCGCCCATTTGTCCGATCTCTTAAATTAGTGACAGGTTGCAAGCCCATTGCCTAACAGTACTACAAGCCCTTATTCCCTTAGTCGCCTCTTACGACACCCACGGGGCACATGGAGGGCACTATTCTATCCCGGCAAACACGGGAATCTTACAAATAATTGTATGGAAAACAAAGATCTATTTTATTGTTGATAATGATTTATAGTGCTGTTTACTGGACTTCTGACTAATTTGTTCTCTTATATCGTAAACACTAAACTTGTTATATTAACATCGTTAGAATCCTCATTAAACATGGACAGTAAAGTACACTTGAAGTCCTGATTACCACGATGAGTACTTATAAGTAACTAGCTGTTTCCCGCGACTCCGTCCGTGTATAAGTCATTTATCGCTTTTCCCTCAGAAACCGTTAAGTTTACGGTTTAAAACTTAACGGTTTCGGAGGGAATAGCGATAAATGACTTATACGCGGACGGAGTAAGGGGGGCTGTAAGGGGTGATTATTAATATACAATTAATAATAATAATAATATAATTTCTGTTGCGGCTGTGCGTTGATCCATCAGTATATCCCTTTTATATACCATACTAGCTGACCCAGCACAAAAGTACTAAAATCACGATTAAAAATGGGGGGTGGGCGTAGGAGAGTGAAAAATAGTTAACGTCCTATCCTCAGACCTACTGAATATACACTCAAAATTTCATAGGAATCGGTCAAGCCGTTTCGGAGGAGTTTTGTTACAAACACTGTGACACGAGAATTTTTGTAGATATAGAGTAACTAAAGAAGCTTTATCGACAATTCAAACACACGTGTTTACGGATGTGTAAGACCGTTTATTATTAAACAATGGAATAAAAATAAAACATCTGTTTCATTCGTTAGTTAACTCTGGACAAAGAATATTAACATTAAAACATCGTCAGACCCCGTTAGTTTGTAGGACATAGGCCTCTTTTCTCTCAGATTATCTAAATATCACGGGGAAAACTCGCAAAAATTTACCTAGTACCGAATTAAGCTCTAGACTTGTACGGGAACGACAAACACTTATGTAAGAAAATAAATACAATACAATTCAAATACTCTTTATTGAACACCAAAAAATAAAATAAAAAATAAACAGAACACGGAACAGTACATTTAAATCATAGGTGTACAACAGGCGGTCTTACGCTAAATAGCGATCTGTTCCAGACAACCTTGTAAGAGAAATAACTGAGGACACAAATTGATACATTAGATCACGCCTTCACTCCCAGAGCGGGATAGGCAGAGCTACAGAAATACCAACAACTCTTAAAAAGACTTGTTGATAATTCTGTAACCACATTTTGCACAATCAAGCCAAGAAACTTAGTGATAGAAATAAAGAATATTAGTGATAGGTTGCAGGAAAATAAATAGTTATACCGTACTCGTATGTTAATAATATATCGAGGACAAAACAATGGGATTAATAAATTACTAGGATTAAGAAACTGAACGTTTTAATACGTTCAGTTTCCTAAAATAAAATTTTACTCATTTAAATATGAAAAACAAACCTTCATAGTTAACATTGGCACAAAATCACGTTAACCATTGCCGCTTAGCGCTCACAAGTTATTTCCAAAGCAAAACACATGGCATATTGTCCACGTACTCTATATACGCCAGTGCGTAGCCATTGTTGTTATATGAATCTAAAAATAATTGTTTGTGTCGAGTTGTAAAGCGTGGCTTGTTTAGTTCGTTGCTTGACGCCGCCAGAAGCGACCGCATCGTTAAAATGATGGTGAAATTCGCTTTCCCGTTGTTACCAACAGCGTATCCAGACGTCGATATGTTGAGGTGCAAGAACCCTTTTGCAATTGAATGCATTGTACCTCGACGCCCTAAGAGGAATCTACCGCCTTTACCTGAGGACAAAGAATGCAGCAATACTGAGTTGAAGAACTGCAGCAAGACGGTTCATCGCAGGCGAAAAATCAGGCGATTACCATCACTGCCTGAGCATGATGAATGTTGAACGGCTTTGTGGCTGTGCTTGTGCTACCTTGGATTGGTGGATACCACCTATTCTACTCCAGGTTTCATGAAGACTGCTCTCGTATTGTCTGAAGGCAATCAGCAGATTTGTTGAAGTCCGAAACAAGAAGTGGATTTAATTGTATTGTGAAAGTTGTTGGCCAGTTTTATCGTGATTTATTTGTCGATCCTGTAGTCTTGTTCGATAGCACGTGAATATTTATATTAGTGTTTTGAGCACTTGAACATAATTAAGAGAGAGCTCTGATCAAATTTGGCTATGCCCAATTTCTGAGAAACAAAGAAATGTCAGTTTCACTGAAAAGTTGCCTTGAATTGTAAGTATGTTCACTCTAGGTATATTATTAGTGCGTAGTATTTGTTATTTATAAAGATAATTGCAATTGTGATTAATTCTAGTCACTTCTTAGATTGTATATCTTAAGTTTTAACGCTTAGAATTATCAGCAAGTTTTAATTTTTATTCTGTTTTCATATCTTGATAAGTATTAGTAAGATAAGGTATGTATGATATATAATTACGTCGTCAACGTTAATGTCCGCAGCCGCAACCTTTTAAGCGTAAATGAAGCGAAAAATTAATGTTGTTACGTCTGTCGTAAAGCCAACTGCGTACCTATATTTAATGTTACGCTTGAAGTAAGCGCCTGGCTAAGCGTCAATGTTTCTGCCTGAATCTGATGATAAACAGAAAAGCTTTTAGTATTAAGTAGTTGAAATATGGTGTTCATCGTTTCACTTTTTTATAATCGTGTAATCATGCTTTTGAATGTTAACTTTGCGTAGATTAGAAAAACGTATAATGGATTTTGTTATCGGTTTAAACAATCAAACGTTTCAGTCGAGTCTTAAATATTCTCAAATGTTTAAATTATAAAATAAGTAGAATTCTGAATACGTTCAGGCAAACAGGACAAGTAAAAGGAGTTAAAGGAGTTTATTGAATGTACCTATTTTCATCATACTAAGCACATACATACATAACATCACGCCTTCATTCCCAGAGTGGGGTAGGCAGAGCTACAGAAATACCAACAACTCTAAAAAAACTTTTTAATAATTCTGTAACTACATTTTGCACAATCAGGCCAAGGAGTTTACTAGTGTATTAGTGACAGGTTGCAAGCCTATCAGTACAACTACAAGCCTTAACCCTTAGTCGCCTACGACATCCACGGGAAGACACTAAGTGTTATGGGCAAATTTGAATTGCATAATATTTTTAATCGAATTGTGCAAAAATTTATTGCAATGTTGTTTCAAATGATGTAATACTTGAGTTAGGTGGCAAATAGTATATTAACCTCGTAAAGCCTACCATACTACAAACAGAACATTTGTGAATGGGAATTTGTATCTAGCATCAAGGAAATAAAGGTCAAATACGTTTGCTCTATAATGCCAATTTCAATTTTTAAACGAATAAAAATAAACTTGATTTCCATTGTAATGTAGTTTAAATTAAATTGCCTTGGTAATGTACATTCTAATGCACATCGGGCCTAACGATAGTATAAGTATTTCGTTGAATTTTATAGTTTTGAACTGTGATATGTATAGTGCAAGCGTGAATATGTTTTTGTAATGATTGTTAATAAAAACACTTAGAATTACTATTTTGTTTTCTTTTATTTGAGCAGTACAGTTGTTTGCGAGGCGAGAAATTATACAACTGATTGACGAGTTATAATAATTAACAAATTAATAGCGGTCCTAATAAAAGATCAGCGTTGGCGTTACAGCAACACATGATGAGTTAGGACCATTTTTGCAACAATTAGCACTAAATACTCGTACATATCTCATCCTTTTCTTTAAATATTTTTCTTTCTTAATGTGAAGGGACAATCTCACACGAATTGACTTTGTCTCAAACTATAAAGCACTAATGCTTGTACTATGTTGACATTCTTAAACAGACGCCATAGGTACTTAAATGCATAGATAACTCCGAAGACAGGAGCAAATACTCTCGCTCATCGTCGAAACGAAGTTGAGGCGCTGGAATAAATTAGGCCATTTATTGCCCTTTCTGTGGGGCAGACAGTCCTTTTCACGAATACTGCGAGCAAATAAAACAAACCTATTCACGTGAAATGTGAATATAGTGAATTAATTGACGACACGTTGGCCTAGTTGGGAGTTACCCTGCCTCCGAAGCCGGCGGTCCCGGGTTCAAATCCCGGTAAGGGCAAATATTTCTTGGTCTTATGATCAGGCTGAAGCAGTACTGAGATAGTTACCACTCGTATTTCCGTCCCGTTACATACCCCACGTTCACTCACACTCACACATTAACACTACAAATTATTTGATTATTTTTCGGGTTCTTAATAACCCCCTTAACCTTTAAAATAAAATTAGGATAATTTTTGCCTAGTGTAAATATCTTTTCTTATCCAATTTAATATCATTGTTTATTTTTTCCTGTCCTAGCTATAGCCGCATGTGTTTTTGAAATTCTCATGTATGTACCGACCTCCACGATACAGGCAACGCCTAGTGTGGAGGTCACTGTTTGTAATTTAAATGTAACACCTTTTTTGGCAGATAAATAATCTAATCTAATCCAATCTAATTTGTGAGATGATCATGATTTGTTCCTGAATCTTGGATGTTTTCTATGTATTTAAGTATTTATTTCTCTATATAAGTATGTTTATCGTTGCTAGTACCTACCCATACTACAAGCTTAGAGCTTAGTTTGGGACTAGATCAATAATTGTGTGACAGTGTCCCGTGATATTTATTTATTCGTGATATTTAATTGAGTCACAAAACAGCACATATATTAGTATTTGTACAGGATCCGTGATTGTTCGAATGTACTAATTAGTACGAGCATCGCGTAATGTACTTATTGGTACATGGCAACTTCTTGGGTAGAACTCGGGTCCAAACGATCACCCACTAGGCCACCGACGCTCTTTTAAATATAAGTAAACATTACCTAATGTTTCTCGTACGGAAATTCGAGAAGTTTATTTATTTACTAGAAACTGTTTGGCTAGTAATTTTAGCATGAGCTTTCAACGAGTTAACCTGCCAACAAACACTGACTGTTTAGTTTCTTTTTTTTTTTTTATTTTTTTTTTTATGTTAAGGAGAAGGCACACGAGCACTCAGGCCACCTGATGGTAAGTGGAATCTGAGACCCATAGACATTTGAATTCTCAAGACTATAATCCTAAGACCTCAAATGCGCTGCCAGCCCTGAGGACTAAGATGGAATGCCTCTATGCTAGTAATTTCACCGGTTGTCTTATCCCCACACCGGAACACAACAATGCGAACATTGGCGGGTGGTTAATGGATAAGATGGTGGTAGCGATCCGAACGGACCCTGCACAGGGTCCTACCACCACTAAAACGGCTTTCTGCTTGGGAAACACTGTTCACCGTGACATGGCTATGCAATAGAAAACATGCATGAAAATCAGAATTGAGTTTCATTGATTCAATTTAGGAGAAAATGTAAAAAAACAATACGGTAAGTTTTGACCCGTTTATTAAGATTTTATATAGAAATAAAACTTAAAAAAAAAAAACTTCTTTTAATGTTTAGATTATTTTATTTAAGTAATATATTAATTCAACGATATTGGCTCAAACATAGTAATTTACGAAATACATTCAAATTTCTTTATGTCCGTATGTTTTAAACATGTAACAACAGCTGTGATGTCACTCCTGTCATCGATTTTTTATGGAGCGTTTTTGCAGGGGTCTGAACTACGACTTTTGAAAGCTTCATATCTTATGAAAAAAATACACGACAATTATTTCGCGTGTACAGTTATTCCTCTCTTTCACGAAAGTGCTACACTTTCCAGAGAGCGTAAAAAAAAATGCGTGTTCCCTATTTAGTTTACGGTCAGAGAAAGAGGCACAGCCGTGAAACTGCTATAGCTCACTCCCTTACACTCTTCCTAAACTTAATTGCTTAGGCTTGTCATGGCAACCCCCTGGTAGATTATTAGCGTTCCGTAGTCAACAAGGAACGTGTATAGTTTCGCCATGTGCCTGGTCCTCTTGATACTTCAAACTTGTAATTTGGCATAGTGATACATAGAAGTTACGCCAACATAGTTATAATAAATAAATAAATATCAGGGGGACAATCTCACACAAATTGACCTAGACCCAAACTCAGCTCAAGGCTTTTACTATGGGTATTAGACTATAAACATACTTATATAGATAAATCCCCCGATTTCCCCCCGTGTGGTTGCCGGGTTAGAATAGTGCCACTCCATGTCTTCCCGTGGATGTCGTGAGAGGCGAATAAGGGAATAAAGGCTTGTAGTACTGTTAGGCGATGGGCTTGCAACCTGTCACTAATACACTGGTAAACATCTTAGCCTGACTATGCAAAATGTGGTTACAGAATTATCAACAAGTTTAGAGTTGTTGGTATTCTGTTGCTCTGCCTACCCCACTCTGGGAATAAAGGCGTGACGTTGTGTAGGTATGTATACAGATATTTATCTGAACAGAAAATATCCAAGACTCAGGAACAAATATTCGCGCTCATCACACAAATATCTGCCCTTACCGGGATTTGAACCCAGGACCACTGGCTTCAGAGGCGCTTTTTGCTTGATATTAATAACGACAACGGGTACTTGAAACATTTACACACGGTAACGGGGGCTTGAAATATTTACAGAATATTTAGTTGTATATTCACTTTAAAGAGAAATAATTAAATTAAATTAAAATAAATTTAGGGCTTCCATACAATAATCGTGATTTTTGCCAGACACATATAACCTTTTTTTAAAGGTTATATAGCAGTGGCGTAACTATACCTTCTGAGGCCCGCGGCAATGTCTTTGGACTCAGACTATAGCTACATATTTTTTTTCTGAGCTGGCTGGCTTTTGGGCCCGGGCCCTCTTGGGTCGGGGGCCCGTGGCATTTTGCCAGCACTGGCACCCTATAGTTACGCCACTGTTATATAGTGTCTGTTGTACAGATAATGGTACGGAACCCTTCGTGCGTGAGTCCGACTGACACTTGGCCGGGTTTTAATCTTTTATTATCCATGTCTGAGCCACTGTATTCAACCTTCTAAATTGGGCTCGGCGCCAACAATTAGGGTCGATGTTTACGCAGCAAATTAGGATGTTCTACTAATTGCTTCTAGAGCAAATATAGAACACGAGAGAGATTATAAAGGACTTGTATGCAGTGTTGCCAGGTCAAACTGAAAAAAACAGTAGACATATGCCCTAAAAAACAGGAGATTTGGAAAAAAAAACAGTAGACAAAATTGATTCCATAAAACTCACCTAAATATATGTCTTTCTCATGTTTTTCCTCGGTTTATTCATTTTCTGATTTATAATCTTCATTTTCATTTACTACAAAGGATGAATATTATGTTTTATGTTGTAGGTATTTATTTACTTGGATTTACTCTTATCAAACCAATCAGAACTGGACCTGATATAGTTAATTTATTTAAAGTGATAATATAAAAATAAGAACTAACTGCCACACTCTGCTGACATTTAATGATTGCTTAAGTATACAAAATCTCTACTTAGGAGTAACTTTAATATCCATCCAACTTTAACTTAAGTTTCAGTTTCACTCGGTTGGTTAGACTTAGAAAAGTTAGTTAGAGATTCAATTCAAGATTCGACCAACAAACAAACCATAGACCTAGACCACACACAGATTCATTTCACATCACATCGCTCATTTCGTTTCGTTCAGAAATTGGCATTAGATGTTACACTCTACGATAGAATTTAAGGCCGCCATACACTCGCATCAAGAACATTGACCAGTTATGAGTAATTTTTTTTTACGACAGGAGAAATTCTAAAATCCAGTAGATTTTATGGGAAAAACAGTAGAACAGTAGACACACCCGAATCCAGTAGATCTCCTGTAAAAACAGGAGACCTGGCAACACTGCTTGTATGTATTAAGTGCATTAGCCCTTGTTTCAATATTTGGGAAACACTGGTAGACTCGAATTGAAAGTGTCAACGGGCGCGTGCGGCCTGATTACAAAATCAACTTCATTAATAATTTATTGTATAACTGTTCTTAAACTTGGTTTAGGGTACCATACCTTAAAAGAAAAAAAACCGGACATGAGCAGGTAGGACCATGCTCAGTGTAGGGTTCAAATAACTAATTTTGTATTAAAAGTTAATTGGTGCCGTCTCAGATGATTTTAGTAGGTATAAACACTTTAATCGCCTGTATCTCAAGAACCAATGATGTCTACTTAGTCGTGATAGTTTTCCTTTAAAATTCGTTATATGCCCTTTCATTTAGCCTTAGCCTTTTGCCCTTTACGCGCTTTAAAGCTTAATATTTCATAAACGGATTACTTCACAAACTCAGAATATTTTCGAAAGACCTATCCAACGACACCCACACTATAGGGTAAACGAGAAAAAAAAATACATCCCCACGTTACGTGCAGGGGAGGTACCCTTTTTTTTACATTTAATCGTACCACTTTGTTAGCGTGACTAATATGCATATTCATGCCAAATTACAGCTTTCTAGTACTAAGAATCTCTGCGCTACGCTGCGGACGGACGGACGAACGGATATGGCGAAACTATAAGGGTTCCTAGTTTGACTACGGAACCCTAAAACCGGGCAAGAGCATGTCGGACCTTGCTCGGTGTAGGGTTCCGAAGCCGTTCAGAACTAGAAACATAAAAATCAAAAAGTAATAACGGACGGGCGGACATGGCGAAACTATAAGGGTTCCTAGTTTGACTACGGAACCCTTACATAGGATCACTTTGTTCTGTCCGTCCGTTAAGACCTTTTTGCTCAGGAGCGCGTGAAGGAACTTATGTCTGCGATCCCTTGAAACTGTAAAAAAAAATTGAGTGTGTCCGTGGTTTACAGCACAGCGCAAGTAAGGTGGTAACCAGTGAAAATTAAAAAAAAACGGGGGACCGTCTCACACATGTCATATTTACCTAGTCCCAAACTAAACTCTAGGGACTATGGGTACTAGACAACGATAAACATACTTATAAAGAGAAATACACACTTAAAGACATAAAAAACATCCAAGAGTCAGGAACAAATACTCGCGCTCATCGCACAAATATTTGCCCTTTCTGAGATTTGGACCGCTAGCTTCGGACGCAGGGATTTAGATCTCCAATCGAACAACGTTTTGGATTCTGGGAGTGCGGTATTGTCCCTTGTGCGGTACCGGTGGTCACTCATCGTTGCGGTGCGGTAGTCCAATATGCGGAAGCGCTACTAAATTACCTTTTAACATCATAAATCTGTTGAGGATATGCCAGATTAAATAAAAGATGATCCGATAACGTTAGTTATTCCTGGTCCCGTGACGCACATTGATTCAGGGAACAGACCTGGTGTGACGTGCGTCTACGTGGGTGGGTACAGTGTAATTTATGGGCGATAATGATTTGTTTTTAATTGGTGTTTAGTGACAGATTTGAAGGAAATAAGAGCTCAGGGTAGTCGGGATATGTGAAGATTCACAATGTTCAGAATTTGAAATTTCAAAAATTCTAAATATTTGTTTAGTAAATTAGCTACATCGCTCATATGACACGTCGGTGATATGCAGTGAATCTATCATTGCGGAGAAGAAGCGGCGAAATCTCGAGCAGAAGGCCATTTTTTCAGTCACAAAATACAAAAATAGTTAAAGTACATACATACATAACATCACGCCTTTATTCCCAGAGTGGGGTAGGCAGAGCTACAGAAATACCAACAACTGTTCATAATTCTGTAACCACATTTTGTACAATCAGGCCAAGAAGTTTACCTACTAGTGTAGGTATTAGTGACAGGTTGCAAGCCCATCGCCTAACAGTACTACTAGCCTTTATTCCCTTAGTCGCCTCTTACGACATCCACGGGAAGACATGGAGCGGCACTATTCAAACCCGGCAACCTCACGGGTCAAAAAAAGGTAAGTTAGGTCACGGGTACTTAAAGTAAGTTACATTATAATGTAATAAAGAAAAAAAACGTAATTATAATTAATACTAGCACAGAAAAAATCATTAAATTAATATAAGTACTGGGAGAACAACAGTAGGAGAACAATCTACAACGTCAGGAACGATTATTAAAATAACCAACTGGACCCCACAGAAAGCACTCGGTTAAGTGATTAACAATAACTGAGTTGCCAACACTGGATTAACATTGAATACTTTTCGGCTAGTCTCAAGATGTTGTGAGTTTGTCTGAAGGATCGGATCCGGAATGAGGTGATCCGACAGAGAACTAAGGTTATCGACGTAGCCCATCGAATTAGCAGTTTGAAGTGGCAGTGGGCCGGCCACGTGTGCCGCAGAACGGATAACCGCTGGAGCTATCGTGTTCTTGAGTGGAGACCGCGGATCGGCAAACGCAGTGTAGGACGCCCTCAGACTAGGTGGAGCGACGATCTTCGTAAGGTGGCTGGCAGAAGCTGGATGAGAGTGGCCACAGATCGTGCTAGGTGGCGTGCAATGGGAGAGGCCTACGTCCAGCAGTGGACTAATATAGGCTGATGATGATGATGATGATGATGAGTCTCAAGATTACTTGTTAGATTATCAAATATCATAACCTCCTAAGGCCCAAGGTCCTACCCATAGTACTTACTAACTTTGTCATTCAGACCAGCTCCTTCGACAGTTGTGTAGCCATAGCGTACCACGGTCCTACCAGTAGGACTTATATAAATCCTACTGGTAAGATTAAGTACGCTATGATTACACAAACACCATAACTAGGAGGATAACAAACAACTGACGGAAAACCTTGTCACATCTTAGGTAATTATTAGGGTTCGTACCCGAAAGGCACTAACGGGACGGGACCCTATTACTATTACTATATGCCCCCGCTCTCCTTCCGTCCGTTTTTAGGTAAGTAAATACATAAAATACGCTCTTTTCCTTCTTACCTTATCTTATCTTAAAGCAAGACAATACTTTTTTACGAACAGAAACGGGCTTGCCCCGTGTGCAGGGACCGGAAAACCCCTTCATTTGATTAACCCTATCGATAGGGTAAGCCTATCATTTGGCTACCCAATCGATGTGGTTACCCTATGATTGTGTTACCTTAACGTTAGGGGAACCCCTTTGAACTAGTTAACCACTTCCATAGAGCTTACCAATTTCATTAGGGTTTCGGTAGTTTAATATTGAAGCGCTTAGCATTAACTGGGTTTTACCCCATTGATCGCCTCTCTCTTTTTTGCGCATTTCTGTCTAGCCTGACGTTACTTGCCTACTTTATTTAAGTTCGTGTCGGGACGGGACGGGATTGAGATGATAATGTTGTTTAATAATTCTTAGTTCATGTTCCCGCCGGAATAATAAAGACGTTTGGCTGCGTGACGGATGGCTGCTTGTGCAAGTACCTACTGCAAAAAGTGCAAGCTATTTTATTATTATAAGTGTACGCGAGAGCTGGTTGACTTTTAAATAATAAATTTTGTTTGATTTGAAAGTATTTTTAACATGGAAACGTACCAGGACGATTCTCAAGAAGAACTAAAAAAATATATCAAGCAAGCTTTAAAACGTAAATACCTATTTAATGTCTTGTTAATTTGAACGTTAGGTAAATAATTACATTTTTGATCATTTCCGTCCGTCCGCAGCCTAGCTCAGAGACTCTTAGTACTGGAAAGCTGTAATTTGGCATGAATATACATATTAGTCACGTCAGCAAAGTGGTGAAATAAAATCTTAAAAGATTTTTTTTTTTTGTGTACTTACCTCCCCTACACGTAACGTGGGGATGATTTTTTATTTTTCGTCTACCCTATAGTGTGGCATGTTGTTGGGTAGGTCTTTCAAAAATATTGTGGGTTTGTGAAAACAGTTTTTTGATTAAGGGATCTGTTTATGAAATTTTAAGCTTTAATGCGCTAATTGTTGTTAGAGTCAAGTGTCGCCCCCCCCCCCCCCCCCACCCCTACAGCCAAAACTACAAATAATAAAAATCTGAAAAAAATCGTGAATGAAAGCGCATATAACGAATTTTTAAGGAAAACTATCACCACTAAGTAGACATGATTGGTTCTTGAGATACAGGCGACTAGTGTTTATACCTACGAAAATTAGCTAAGACGGCACCAAATAACTTTAAATAGTAAAATAGTTCATACTTGTTGTTTTTAGAGATAGTTTTTGGTGTTTGTAGTATTTATAAGCGGCGTCGGAACCCTACCTGAGCATGGTCCGACATGCTCTTGCCCGGTTTTTTTAAAACATTGGTTTAATAATGGACTGCTGAATGGATGCACTTTAAAAAATTGTACTTAAGTAAATAATGATTTACACTGTATAAATATATGTATAAGTAAATAAGTACCTACCTAAATAATTTTGATCTCAACAATAGTTTCATTAAATAATTAACCTTCTACATTACAATATCAGTTTCAGTGGTGGTAGGCCGTAGGACCCTGTGCAGGGTCCGTCCGGATCGCTACCACCATCTTATCCATTAACCACCCGCCAAGCAACTGTGTTCGCATTGTTGTGTTCCGGTGTGGGGATAAGACAACCGGTGAAATTACTAGCATAGAGGCATTCCATCTTAGTCCTCAGGGTTGGCAACGCATTTGAGGTCTTAGGATTATAGTCTTGAGAATTCAAATGTCTATGGATCTCAGATTCCACTTACCATCAGGTGGCCTGAGTGTTCGTGTGCCTTCTCCTTAACATAAAAATATATATATATATATATATATATAATTTTGATCACAGCTAGTTTCATTTAATAATAATTAACCTTATATATAACAATAGGTAAACTGTAAAAATATGAAAAATAAATAAATCATTTTGATCATCAACAGTCTCATTAAACAATTGACCTTATATTGAACAATTAGTACATAATTACACTAAAAATATGTACTTAACTATAAACCAGTCTCATTAAATAATCGACCTTATATATGGAACAATTTGTGAATAATGGCTTGCTTACACTTTAAAAACGTAAGTAAATTATTTAGATCGCAGTGATGGTTTAATTAACCCTATACTCGTATAATATAACAATAGGTAAATAGTGATTTACAGCGTACAAAATGTATGTAAATCATTTTGATTTCCTCAACAGTCTCGAAAAGAACAAAGGCTAAATAATGGTTAACATTTGACTCTAACAAAAATTAGCGCTTTAAAGCTGAATATTTCATAAACGGATCACTTAATCGGAAAACTGGTTTTACAAACCCGCAATATTTTTGAAAGACCTATCCAACGACACTCCACACTATGGGGTAGACGAGAAAAAAAAATCATCCCCACGTTACGTGTAGGAGAGGTACCTACACTAAAAAAAATGTTTTTCAAGATTTTATTTTACCACTTTGTTGGCGTGACTAATATGTATATTCATGCCAAATTACAGCTTTCTAGTATAAAGAGTATCTGAGCTAGGCTGCGGACGGACGGACGGACGGACGGACGGACATGGCGAAACTATAAGGGTTCCTAGTTTGACTACGGAACCCTAAAAAGCTACTTCTCATTTTACAAATATTTAATATTTATTAATATTAACCGTGTTTATAGCACGACACAATTAATAATGCGCGTATGGAAGCGCTTACACCGTTGATAGAGAGTCTATTATTGCATAATCCGCGCGCCATATTAATTGCGCCCACCTATAACATCGTAATTTGCCTGCGCAAAGCAAGCTTTCCATTTTGTTTTCTTTGAAAATTCGTCGGCGAAACTTTTTAACTGACGATTTTATTTAAAAAATATCTAATATTTCAGATGGAACTAAGAACTTAGCTAACTACGTAGGTAGTATACAATTTATTTAATCGACCCTGATCACTCATTTCTGAAAGTAAACAAACACTTTACGCCAAAATCCACCAAAGTCAGTTGAACCTACAGCCTTAAAAAAAAACAAGTTCAAAGCAAATCCCAAACAAAACAATGTACATTTTGTGGGAACGATAATTAGGTTTACTATTGTTTGATGTAGCGAACAGTGTGACTCTATGACAAAGCCTCGGCCGCCTTCGGCACATTTCGGCTGGCTCACCTCGCCGTCTCGCATGCGCTACTCACCTGCCGCCGCTACCCATTCAATTGTTAGGTAGTGCAATAATAAGTCGAAACACTTGCGCATAGAGATTAAAAAAGCTTGAAACCGTTCGATTAAGTTTAAAAAGGGTAACAGATGATAGGGTATTGGGAATGGGTTAGCGCTTAGTCGAATTAATTGTATCGCTTGGTTGCCCTTTCATTGGACTATGTCAACGATAGGCTTAGCTCATCCTTGGGGTTTGTAAAAACAAGTCTATCAAATACCCTATCGAAAACCCCTTTAATGCTAAGCGGTTCCGGTCCCTGCCCGTGTGGTTGCCGGGTTAGAATAGTGCCACTCCATGTCTTCCCGTGGATGTCGTAAGAGGCGACTAAGGGAATAAGGGCTTGTAGTACTGTTAGGCGATGGGCTTGCAACCTGTCACTAATATACTGGTAAAAATCTTAGCCTGATTGTGCAAAAAGTGGTTACAGAATTATTTGTTGGTATTCTGTAGCTCTGCCTACCCCACTCTGGGAATAAAGGCGTGACGTTATGTATGTATGTAGAAACAGGCTTCTCGTACCGGAAGCTACTCTATCCCTAAATAAATAGATTCAGTTCAAGCTGCAGGCCGAATAGCAAGATTCTCTTGTCTATTTTTGTAATGGTGTCTCTCTTGTTTGTACGATAAAGTGTTACTTAATTTTAAGTAATTCGTTTTTTTTCTCTCTTTATTTTTTTTTCTGGTGCCGGTATAGCCTTCTGAATCATCAGCTGACTGTCAATTGGCAATATCGCTAACCTCAGTCATCTGGTGGTGTCCCTTCAGGTTTCGGCTGAAAAAACCCTGCGCAGGCGCAACCATCAGCATTATGCTGACACCCGAACCCTTTACTTAGCTTAGAATTATTTTTTGTTTTACACTAATTTTTATTAGCGTTGTTTCCCTCTTATCTCTTCTGTAACATTTGTTCTGTGTAATCATAATGCTAAGACTGGTGTGGCATTAAATGTATTTTCTTTCTTTCTTTCTTTCTTCTTTCATATACTAGTACCCCTTTAGGATCTTTTGTGCAATTACCCACACACACTCAGCTGTTCGAACGTGCAGGTTTCCTCACGATGTTTTTCCTTCACCGTAAGAGCATTGGGTAATGTACTTAAGTTAGAAAAACTCATTGGTACATGGTGACCGCGGGGATTCAAACTCTGTACCTTACGATCACGAGTCGACCGTCTAAGCCACTAGGCTCTCCATCCATTCCATATTACAAAATCAACTATTTAATAGACGTTATATTTTTAATGCATCGGTTGACAGTAAGTTCATTTGGCAAGAAGAAACAATTGAGTTACGCGTAAAGGTCTGCTTTGTAGTAAACTCTAAATTATTAATACAGTGTGTGACATCCATAAGTACATACATTGCAAGTAACGATAGCTTTAGATGCTGCGAACGGTTTTATCTAAAAATTATAACAATAAACTTTTCTAATGAAGAGCTTTCTTTTTAAATTCTCGAGCAGCAATGTAATGCGAAGAGGCAAACGAGTTAGGTACAAGCAATCAAATGTTAGTGTCAGTTGTTATCTTTGTTACCGATACATTGCGTGGCGAATTAGTTGGTATGACAAAAAAGTACACATGTCTTTATGTTAATTAAGATGCATATTAACTGTGGTGAAAATGTATGTTCGTATGGATGTCACACACTGTATACTAGCTTCTGCCCGCTTCGTCCGCGTAGGTTTCGATTATCGTTATTACCTCGAAAACTTTTTATATTTCCCGGATGAAATGTAGCCTATGTGTTAATCCAGGGTGTAAGTTAATTGCATTCCAAAATTCATCCAAATCCGTAGAGCCGTTGCAGCGTGAAAGAGTAAGAAACATCCACACATCCATCAATACAAAATTTCGCATTTATAATACTAGTTGGAGATTGATAAGTAGATTTGAATTCAAAATATAAATACTACAAGTGTTTCTTATTGTTTAGTTTGTTAAGTTTCAATTCGACAGGAATGGTTTATGTATTTGTGCCCGTTGTGTCTGGAAGAGATTGCTATTTAGCGGTAAGACCGCCTGTTATACACTTATAGTAATAATGTCTTGTTACTTGTTTTTTTACTGGTAATGTTACATTGATTAACAAATACACAAATAACTGTTTGTGTGTTAAATAAGCTAATAACAACTTTAATATAAATACTTTAATTCGTAATCACATCAATGTCAAATACTTATCAGTCAGTAATGATGTCATTAATCATGGCGCCACTGGTGATACTGTTAAAGATAGCGTTATCAATGCATTCGTCGCCAATTGTTATCAATCACGATTTTATATCAGCGTGATATATAGATAAATAGCTTTTGCCAGCGTCTCCGTCCGCGTCGAAGTTCATTGCTTCTCGCATATTTATAATATACATACATACATAACATCACGCCTTCATTCCCAGAGTGGGGTAGCCACAGTACAGAAATACCAATAACACGAAAAAGACTTGTTTATAATTCTGTAATCACATTTTGCGCAATCAGGCCAAGAAGTTTACTAGTGTATTAGTGACAGGTTGCAAGCCCATCGCCTAACAGTACTACAAGCCTTAATTCCTTTACCCTGGGTTCCTAAATTTGACATTTGCTGCATATAAAATGTGTCACATTTTAACGAGACGTTTTGAATAGGAACCCAGGGTTAGTCGCCTCTTACGACATCCACGGGAAGACACGGAGTGGCACTATTCTAACCCGGCAACCACACGGGGGATATACTATTGCAAGAATATAATATACTCTGTGAGACTCAGCCATTAAAGAGAACACAACTGGGGTTTGCAATATATTGTGTACTAGCTTTCCGCCCGCGACTTTGGCTGCGGAGAGCCACGACTTTCGTTAAAACTACAGATATAGTTTACATCACCTTTAAAGGATATATTTCTCCAAAAATAATCCATAACATGCTTTTTCTATGTAAGCGGTCCACAGACTAGATTTTCATTACATGACTCTACCCCTCAAAACAATACAATTTACAAATAAAATGTATTCACTGCCCTTCTATCACCATTACAACTTTTTTTTTCTTTTTTTTTATTGTATGGTCCTCCATACACGACAAGTACTCAGGCCATCTGATGGAAAGTGGAATCTAAGACCTATAAAAAGTTTAATTCTCAAGACTATAAACATAACATTACAATCCTAAGACCCCAAATACGTTGCCAACTCTGAGGACTAAGATGGAATGCCTTTATGCTAGTAATTTCACCGGTTGTCTTATCCCCACACCGGAACACAACAATTTGACACTGGTGCTTGGCGGTTGGTTAATGGATAAGATGGTGGTAGCGATCCGGACGGACACACATAGCACACCACAGCACAGGGACCACCACTGAATAAATTAATAAGTTTCCATTCATACATATCTCAATCAACCCTGGTATGTAGGTATGTATATGTTATGCAAGGTTATTTCCCAAATACGAATTTGTAAAACAAGAATATGCTATTCGGGTCATACACAGATTTAGGTTACCCTCTTTCCTGTGGACACACCGAAAGTTAAGGTTTTTAAGGCCTAATTTTCTGGCTAAACCCATTCCCGCAAAAACGCCGTCAGGAGTGCTTCATACCAGATACAGAAAAATTATTGACCGTCGCAAAATGAACATTATTATTACGTTGTTTACACTTTGTTCATAATACTGAGACATTATCTTAGCTGTTATCGTTTTGTTTACGTTTTTTTTCACAAGTTAATTATCTACTCAAAATCTCTTCACTGTACTTTGCATTTTTTTTATTTTATTATTTAATTTAGTTTTGTAAGTCCACTTACGCCAGAAACACAGGAACTTCCTAGCCCAGGCACGCTAGTTATTTGTCTTTTGGTATGGTTAGTCTAGTGTTATATATTGTAGAATAAGTGATATGAATAAATATGTTTTATTACTATTATTATTATACCTATCATTGAATATAAGAACGTAACTTATACGCACACAAGCTTTTAACTATTACCACAGGACAGACAACTTTTTTTTTTAAGAGTGTGTAAGATCCATTCAGTTGTTATTTATAGAAATTTGGGCGGTTTACTAAGGTTTCGACAAAAATGATTTAGCAAATTCTTAACTCCCCAAACTACGTATCCCATATTTTCATTTCGTCAATTTTTTATTTCCCAGCTCAACGTTTCGCACTGACATCATTTCCCAACGAATGATTTGATAAATTATTGTTAGACAAATTATTACATGGGATTCTTTTAAGATGTCAATTATGTTTTCGTCAAATGTATTGTTTGGCATACCTTAATTTAGCAACATATTGAAATGCATTATGAAGTCTTCTTGAAGTTATAAATGTAAAAATACATCTATCAATATGTTTTACCTGTTAATGCTTTTTAATTATCTGTCAATACTCCCTGTCATTTTTACTTCCTTAGTCCGCATTAAAATAATTAAATCTCTTTTTTCTAGTGTCCAAGTTTAACAAATAATATCAGTTCATTAAGTCTAACCTAGTTTGTTAGAATGCAAGTTTCAAATTGCAGTATGGTTTTATTGCCTTAAGGGGGGGGGGGGGGGGGGAGTCTGTCCGTTTTAAGGGTCATAAAAAAAAACCATAACCTACCTATCTCTAGGAGCAGTTTCGTTTTTAGGGTCATAAAAAAAAATAACCCTAACCTACCTATCTCTGGGAGCAGTTTCATTTTTAATTCATTCGACAAGTTCAAGCTCAAGGTTACGCAAAATAGTACGCAGCTGATATAACTTTCAAAATTATTAATTTAACACATACAATTTGACAACATGTTATTTGCCTTAGCAACATTTGCTACACAATCATTTACCACATAAAATTTGACGTAATAAAATTTTGCAATATAAATATGTAGCGAAATAAAAAAAAGACGAAGTAAAATTATGCCAAGGATTGCTTTGCTAAAACTTCGGCGAAAAGTTGATTGCTAAATGAAATTTGACGAAAATTAATTTGGCAAAAAGGCAGTACACTTAATTGGGCTTGTTTTTTTTTTTTTAGTGGTGGTAGGACTCTGTGCAGGGTCCGTCCGGATCGCTACCACCATCATATCCATTAACCATCCGCCAAGCAACAGTGCTCGCATTGTTGTGTTCCGGTGTGGAGATAAGACAACCGGTGAAATTACTAGCATAGAGGCATTCCATCTTAGTCCTCAGGGTTGGCAGCACATTTGAGGTCTTAGGATTATAGTCTTGAGAATTCAAATGTCTATGGGTCTCAGATTTCACTTACCATCAGGTGGCCTGAGTGCTCGTGTGCCTTCTCCTTAACATAAAAAAATAAAAATAAAAAAATAACAGCTGCTCCGGGACCAACGACCAAAATATTATGGTTCGGCGGCATTCGGCGCTTATCGCGAGAAAAACAATGTAATTGTGTAACGTTCACGTGACTCTGGTAGTTGCCAGTTGCCTCTAGAGCCGCTAGCCAAAATGCGTTCGCTAACTAGCGTTTCTATTCGTTTTGTTTTGAAACCAATCGCGTCACTGGTAGATCGAGTCATACCCAAAGTCACGTGATCTACCAGTGACGCGATTGGTTTAAAAACAAAATGAATCGAAACGCTAGATAGCGAACGCATCTTGGCTAGCGGCTCTGGGCGTCTATTCAATTGCGTTATAACGATATCGTGTTTGAAGTGTTTTAGAATCGTTTCCCCCCGTGTGGTTTCCGGGTTAGACTAGTGCCACTCCATGTCTTCCCGTGGATGTCGTAAGAGGCGATTAAGGGAATAAAGACTTCTAGTCAATACTAGAAGCCTGGGCTTCCAACCTGTCACTAATACACTAGTAAACATCTCAGCCTACTTGTGCAAAATGTGGTTACAGAATTATTAACATGTCTTTTTAGAGTTGTTGGTATTTCTGTAGCTCTGCCTACCCCACTCTGGGAATGAAGGCGTGATGTTACGAGTATGTATGTAGAATCGTTTATGTCACAGTCGCCATTATTGTAAATGACATAAGAGTTATGAAAACGTTGACAATACGGAAACACGTCAAATACGATGTCGTTATTACCTTGTAGAATCCCAGCCCTGTTTGTTTAATTGTATTGCTGTTTTCTCTTGTCTTGTTTAAGTTAGGTTAGTGCTTGTGCTATGTGTGTGTGTGATCTGCCTTCGTTGCGCTGGATGGTTCCAGCGGAAGACCAGCGCTGGATGGTGGAAGACCAGCGCTGGTTTGAATGCCAGCATTACGCTGAGTTGGAACCATTTCGTGACAACACAGGTCTTTTGTTTATTCTGAATTTTGTTCCTTATTGCTTCTCACGAATAAATGTTTCACTTTCTTTCTTTTCTTCATTCTAATTTGCAAAATTCTTGCTCTTTCACGTGGCGTGTTCGTGTTTCCGCTTATCTTCGCTATTTTAAAATCTTTAATTCTTTAATCGGTTTGCAATGCAAGTTGGATTAATGAACAATATGATATAAATGACATCATCCGTCGGTCTCTTGCTTCGATAAACGTGCCCTTTTAGGACTGTTGTTATTAAACTTTTATCACATTAGCTGAGAGAATACCGTTTTGGTAGGCTTTTGTTTGGACATCCCTTGAGTCCTATTTTGTTTGGCATATTATCACAAAGATTGCAATGCTTAATGCCAAACACCAATCCGACAATGCAGAATGAAAAAGACTCCTTATAAATAAGTTGGTAAGGACACAAGCGGGTTTATTTGTTAAGAAGAAATAACTGTAATTTAAGTGTAGAGAAGCGTGATGTAGGTAGATTGTGTTCATGTCGCTTACGTCAGTCTGTAATAAATTGTCGAACCCAGACTACGTGTTTCCTTGCTTGCTCCTAACAGTATTAGTCAGTATCCCAATATATTACATTAATATTTAAATGAGTGTTACTCGTAAACGACTCAAAGTAGAAACTATTTGGTACAAAAAGTCGGTTATACAATTAAATTATTAATTGTTTTTTTTTCCTCGGAATTTCCTGCCGTCAATATATCGCTGCTTATAAACGAAAGGGCCACAAATCAAAATCAAGTTTTTTTGAGGACAGCACAATTAAAATTTTATTAACTTTTTTTATTTGTTTTTTGGCACTCCTACTTTTAATGCTTTTGTGTTATAATACTTTCGATGCGTATTTTAATTCCCTACCTCTGGTTTATTTTTACTTTTAGGTAACTATAACCCAAAGACGACTAGCAGCACATAAGTCCGTTTAGCATATAATTTTTTTGTAACAAGTAAATAAATAATTTAAATAAAAGGCCACATGTAGAAAAAGTAAAGGTGTTTTACTAAAAATTTTCATCACAACCATGTTGAATAAAGACATTATTATAATAAAAAAAAAAACGAAAAAAAATCTTTCCTTTGCACATTGTAATTTTTTATACTAATCAAAAACTTAAATTTTAATCACAATAATAGTGTTTTGGCACCGTACAAAATAAGTAGTTAACAAAAATAAATGCTTTAAAACCTCAATAGGCATAAATTCACACTAATTATAGGAATCACAATAATCATAGCTTCTTATACAATTATAATAATATGGATAATTCGTACTAGTTTAACAAGAGATCAACATTTTCACTTAAGGTATAATATTTCTTTAAACCTAGGTGGTTTCTAAGTAATTACTAAATAACCGTTTCAATTATTACTATGTTGTTACCTATTATAAAATCAGTGTTCGTCAAAGGCAACGTATTACGTTTAAAGATTAGAAAAAAAAGCTTTGTAATATTGTGGTATCACTTTTTTTCCTATTAGGTTAAGAATACCCTTTGTTTTTGTTTCAGGAACTTTTAGTTTTTGTGTATATAATTTTTTGAGTGTTGTGGTTACTACAGTATTAGACTTAGTTTGTCTTTTGGTCAAAATGGACACACTCTTAAATTCTGCGTCGTCGTAAGAAGTCTTAAAAAAAAACTTGTGTAGGTTTCCTTTTTCCACTTTTAAAACTTTCATGTCTGTCCATTTCAACCTTTCTCCATCTTCCGTGACGGTGTAATTACCAACAGCCAATGGTTTTAAGTCAAAGAAACTGTCATGTGTCAGTTCTTTAACAGTGTAAGGTGTGCCTTTTTTCTTAGCCGTTTTAATTAGTGTTATGTATTGAGCTGGCACATAAATTGGCGAGGATTTCAATGCATTTGAAATATTCCTCCCAATTACGGAGTGTACCGAGTCACCTTCATTTTGGGTATGCCCCTTTACCAAAAATTTGTGTGTTATACTTCGTAGTTTTGGTAATTCACGAATAGCGTGTTGGTACATTGCCAGCATAAATTTATTTTTTTGCTGGCCACAGCAATTGTCGCTATAAAAGATTACATCAAAAGCTTCATTTGCTTTATCATGCAATTTTTTTAAGTACATAATTACGCATGAGCCTAATTCGTTGACCCCTCGAGCTCCTTCTCCTTCATGCCAAACAAAACAAATGGTACTTTTTGTCTGAAGCTCAGTAATAGTAAAATTTAATAGGTTTATTTTGGAGATGTAGTAGAAACTCGAAACATCACCTCGTGGACAAGGCATTACGGCTTGTAGGTCATAGACTGCCACTATAAAACTATTGCTGACATTTTCTTTATCTTTCTCCTTTTCGGCTCTTGCGAGAGATTTCTCTTTTAGGTGCAGTTCGTATTTTGGTTGTAGTGACTCCTTATCTTCAACATTAGCATAGGCGTTGCAGTCTTCGCATTGGTCTTTTTTGGCTGCCAAAAAGAGATATTAAATTCGTTTTTAAAGACGTTGTAATATATTTGGTACGACGCGTAGTCTTTTCCCTCAGATTTACATTTTTCAACATAATCTCTGTGTAAAGCACTGACGTTGGTCCCACCTTCAATATACTCTCGCTTCGATTGAGCATGGCAATAATGACTCTCAATCCGTGGAATTGAGTTAATATGCGTTTTAATACCATCAGTTAAATAAGTCTCCGTCTTGTTGTGGCTGGCATGTTTTCCTCTGTTGTCTTTTGTTTGAGTTCCTATGAGGTTAGAATGTTTTTTATGAACAGGGCCTCTATTCAACTGCGTTATAACGATATCGTTTTTGACCTGTTTCCGTATTGTCAACGTTTTGATAACTCTTATGTCATTTACAATAATGGCCACTGTGACATAAACGATTCTTAAACGTGTCAAACACGATATCGTTTTAACGCAGTTGAATAGAGGCCCAGTTCTGATAAATTTATCAGAAATCGCGAGAGTATGCATGAAGAAAGTTTTGCACAGTCGAAGGCGGGTCTCATTTTGGGGCAAATAATATGCGTGATTGAGATTTCGATTACTGTCAACACGAATATATCGATACTTTGGGGTAATCTTGGTCATGTGCTCGTGCACAAATTGTCTCTGAACACGCAAATCAGCTGTTGCCCAATACTCTTCAAAAATCGACAGCCGCTCTTCATTTGTGAGTTTAGTAGAACATTTGAGTTTGCATTTGTCAGAACAACCAGTGCCCATTTTTTTGGCATCAATAAGCTTCTTTGATTTTGCCAAAGATATAAGCCATACCACTGTTTTTTAGAAGTTTTGCCTGGTTTTTCTTCCATAACTCCGGATTAGCTTTCCTTTTACGAGCCCTTTGTCTAAAATCTGTCTCAACACAAGGAGATTGTGCATCGACGCTGGGTGGCTGGGTATCGACGCTGGGTGGCTGGGTATCGACGCTGGGTGGCTGGGTATCGACGCTGGGTGGCTGGGTATCGACGCTGGGTGGCTGGGTATCGACGCTGGGTGGCTGGGTATCGACGCTGGGTGGCTGGGTATCGACGCTGGGTGGCTGGATATCGACGCGGGGTGGTTGGGTATCGACGCGGGGTGGCTGGCTATCGAGATCGGTTGGCTGAACATCTATGCCTACTATCTGGTTAGCCCTACTGTGCAACTGCTTGTCAGAGCTTATTGCTTCGATAACGATATCGACTGAAAAAAAAAATAGGTTTTATATAGATCAATTTTACCTTATAACAGATGTGAAATCAGTTCAAAACTAAACGTCGTTGCTTACCTGAGCTCGATGAATGCATATTCCAAGCTCCAGAAGTGCTAGGCTTTGGTGAATAATCGTGTCGTTTAATGGGCCTTGTGAAATCATTGTCTGAATCCAACTCAGATGAAGACTTAATTTGGTAGTCAGGATCTTTTACGCTATCGTCTGATGAAAAGTCTTTTGAACCATCTGAGCTCGTAGATTTGTCAGAATCACAATCAGAACTTGAGCAAGAGTCATCATCAGAATCTGAGCTACTCTCTTGGACAACAATGTTTATGTTTTTAGGACACTTCAAGCCTTTTGTGCCATCAAAATCGTCACCATCACAATCTGAGCTAGTCTCTTCGACAATCACTTTGTTTGTTATTTTAGGACACTCTGAGTCTTTTTCATTTATGTCATCAAATGAGATATCAAAATCATAATCTATCTGACTATCTGCTATGGAATTAGAATCAACCGAATCATCGTATAAGTCAGTAGGTGTACGTTCGCAGCTAAATAAAGAATGGGAATCATGCTTCTGTAAATGGATGGGTGAAGTTTTGCTTTCCTTTGGTACAGGTACAGGTGAATCTTGGTTGGGTTCTTGTTTTCGTGGATGGATGGAATTATTAGTTTTAGGTAGAACCATGTTTAATATTTTATGTGATCTGGTACTCATTCTGCAAGTAAAAATAAATACATAAACTTAGAGGTAAGGTCGGGGTCAATAGAAGTGATTAAAGATGTAAACAAATCAGTACTGGTTGACACATAACCTCAATATTTCTACAAACGGGTTTTGACTGAAAAAAAAACTTATAGTTAACAGTTATTTAATATTAAATGGAATTTAAAAGTAACAATCAAGCGTGTACATCATTAAATATACCTCAGGCGATGTCCAAAAGTACGTGATTATGATGTAATAATGCTAAATAGATCCGTTTGGTTTTGTTTACATTTTTTGTCATTTCTATTGACCCCGAAAATAGACATGGCGGGAGTCGCTGTGCGCCGCGGATTCGCTTGAAGAAGGTTGTAGTGGCGTTTTGGTAAGTATATTTATTTATATTTTTTTAATATTTTTATGTGTATATATTGTTAACATTAAGGTTTAACTTTCAGGAACGCCACATCATGTAGAAAGGATGAAAGATAAAAGAACAACGAAGAAATTAATAATGAAGCGTGCCGTTAAATTCAGGACCGTTACAAACCCCGTTCCACCCCGTACCATTATAGTAAAAGTAATAGATATTTGCGGCTATTAGTATAGTTAGTAAAAATATAGGTAAATGGTAAACGAGTGTTATTTTTATCACACATCATAAAACAAAGGATTCCTTTACCAAACAGCAACCTCAAATTATATCAAAGCCATTTTGTATTAAAAGAGAACATCGCAAGCACGACAATGTTTTGAGCAAACCAGTCATTTCACAGAAACAACCTCTTAAGCTTATAACAATAATAATATATTAGGCACTTTTTATTACTAAACGGACACTTTCCAAAACATGGCACCTTTGACTTAAAAATAATCCTGTACTTATTTGTTTTTATAAGCAAAGCGAACACTTTCAAAAACGTGGCACCTTAGTCTTTAAAATAATCCTGTACTTATTTGTTTTTAAAAGCAAAACGAACACTTTCCAAAACGTGGCACCTTAGTCTTAAAAATAATAGAGTACTTACTTGTTTTTTATATGCTAAACGGTTGCATTCCCAAATGTGGCCCTGTTACCCATAAAATTCACCTAAAAGATGTGTAACTTTTCGGAATGTGGCCCTTTATCCCAAACTGACGTGCGCTCGCGCCGACTGTCGGGTCGCAACTAAAAAGATGGCCGCTTTGCTCTGAACTTAGCCATCGATGCGTTAAAATGCCAAAAGGGCGCATGCGTAGAATTTCGATTAAGAGGTCGATTTTGATGGGTGTCTTCGTGAAATATGAAAATAAGGATGATTTTGGCCACATTTTTTAATTAAAACTGATTTTGGTAATTTTTTATTTGTGGCCCTTTCGTTTATAAGCAGCGATATATGACTATTTTTCGAGTTTATATGTAAAAAGCATGGGTGGTCAACACCTTTGACCAACGCTGTAGGTACAGTTATTAATTGATTGGCATACGTGAACACTTTAGTATTGTTTGATAAACTCAACAACAACGAATATCCAGACAAAATACACAATAGCTCGTTGTTTTGAGCAGTACTCGGGTATCGAACCCGCACCAACGTCCGTATCGGGTTAACCGGTTTCCATGCTAGTGAATGACAATTGTTGAATGTTTTCATAATAAACTATTGTTGTTAAATAAGTTAACAACACCAATGTTCGACACTTTTAGCTGACATGCACCAATAATCGACAGAAGCTTTTAATTCTAAGATCATAGGGTTATAAATTGATTGTTGCAAAACAAATGAATAACTCTTATCTTCTTCGACTAAGAATCAGTGTCGAACATTGGTCCTTTGTCGAATACTGGCGTCTTTACCTTACGTATTATTGGACACACCTATTGGTCTATACAGGGCCTCTGTTCTATTCTTAACTTTCCTGACGATGTTTTCCTCATCCCTGCGCATCACATGCCCACACCATGACAACCGATTTCCACACAACTCAGTCACCGGTGTCACTTTCAGACTTCCTCTTATATACTCATTTCTTATTCTATCCATTCGCGTAACACCACACATCCCCCTTAGCATTCTCATTTCAGCTGCATGCAATTGCCTTTCATTCATTCCTTTCGTGGCCCAACATTCTGATCCATACAAGACAGCAGGTCTAACCATTGTTTTATAAATCTTCCCCTTAACTTGAAGTGGAATGCGGGAGTCGCAGATTGTTCCCGTGACCAGCCGCCATTTAACCTTGCCTGTTTTAATCATTTAATAAAAAAAGAACTATTCAAATAAAAAAAGATTGTATTATTAAATATAATGCAGTTCATATATGTAAGGTAACAACACCAATGTTCGACACTTTTAGCTGACATGCACCAATAATCGACAGAAGCTTTTAATTCTAAGATCATAGGGTTATAAATTGATTGTTGCAAAACAAATGAATAACTCTTATCTTCTTTGAGTAAGAATCAGTGTCGAACATTGGTCCTTTGTCGACTACTGGTGTCTTTACCTTAGTACATTTATGTTTGTTAATACAACAAACATTTGAAAATGTGCGTTTGCCCACGAGGGGCAAATTTGAATATCAGAATATTATAAATTCAGAGCCTATGTAGACACAAAATTAAGCTAGAGAATTAAGATTTAATTCGTAAATTTAATGCTCACACTACATAGAATACTTACGGTCTTGTATAATCTAATATAACGTTTAATGATCAAATTATTGTAATTGTCTAAAGTTTTCAATGTAATTTTAATATTTATTTAAATATAACTTCTCCATGGCTGACGTTGGGTGAGCTTAAATCCAGCCAAGCTGTGCTCACACTTTTTTCATTTCACATTTAATGAAATAAACGATTTGAATTTGAATTTGAATTTTTAGTACAAGTGTGTTTGTATCCGGGTAATCTCTGCCTCAGCATTATTAATAGATGACACGTATTTAACCAGTCTATTCCCGAGCCTGACATTTAACATTCGGAAGTTCTATTCTGCCTACCGTTCAGTGTTTACGGTTACGCAACACATTAAGACATTTTGAGTCATCATCTTGTTCTGTAACCTTGTGTAATGGAACGTAATTTAAAAAATATGATTGTTAGTGGTTGGCAACACTTCCCGGCCTGGGCTCGTCCTCTTCGACATAAGCGATCACCCAGAGTAGCTCGATATAAATCATTGTGTTCTTTAACAAAATGTAAATGATTACAAATATACTCCTGAAGACGCTAAACCATCTTTCTTTAATAATACCTTCCACCAAGCAGTATTCTCATCGTTTTATTACGATGTGGAGATAAGACATCCGGTAAAATGACTAGAGATTCACTACACAGGACCAAAAAGACCAATAGAGGTGTTCTATTTTAGTCCTCAGGATTGGGAACGCATTTGCAGTCTTTAGATTAGAGTCTTCAGAATGCGAGTGTCTCAGATATAATATCAGGAGGTGGGGGGTTTCACACAAATTAACCTAGTTCCAAACTAAGCTCTAGGCTTGTACTAGGGGTACTAGACAACGATGAACATACTTATATACAGAAAATAAACACTTAAGCTAAAAGAACCTGTTATGGACGATGCTCCAGTGATAAAAAATTACATTTTCAAATTATTTAATTCTCTTAGTGGTAATCCCGAATAATTTCAACATAATATAAATTTGTAACGCTAAAAACATCATATCATCAATCTCGGAAGCCTGTATTTATGAATTGTTCAAAAACGGGACCTTGTACTTTACAAGGAAAACATCCAAGACTCGAAAACAAATTCGCAAATATTTGCTCAATAAACGGGAATCAAACTCAGGGCCGATAGATTCGTAGATCCCACTTACCATGGTAAGATCAGGCTAAGGCTAAGGTTGCAAGCCCATCGCCTAAGAGTACTACAAGCCCTTATTCCCTGCAAAATGTGGTTACAGAATTAACAACAAGTCTTTTTAGAGTTGTTGGTATTTCTTTAGCTCTGCCTACCCCACTCTAGGAATGAAGGTGTGATGGCATGTAAGTATGTAAGTAAAACAATATTGTATAAACACAAATCACAGTACCACAGTAGTTATAAAATCGTACTGATATAGTCAATGCGAAAGTTTGTGTGTCTGTGTGTTACTTTGTAAATATTTCACGCTGCGAAGGCTAAACGGATTTGGATGAAATTTGGAAAGAAGAAAGCTTATTCCCTCGATTAACATAGACTACTTTCATTTAGGAAAATTATAAGTTTCCAAGGGTATATCGATAATGGCCGTCTTATGCTCTTTCATATAAGATTTCTTTCAGATTTTTAGTTTTTGTCTGGGGGCACAAAAAGGTCTAAGAAAAATTTGCGCTTTAAAGCTTAATTTTCATAAACGGATTACTTCGTCGACAAACTGTTTTAACCAACCCGTAATATTTTTGAAAAACCTATCCAACGATACCCCACACTATAGGGTAGACAAGAAAAAAAAAACATCCCCATGTTACGTGTAGGGGAGGTACACTATTTTTATTTCTTTTCACATTTTATTGTACCACCTTGTTAGCGTGACTAATATGCATATTCATGCCAAATTACAGCTTTCTAGTACTAAGGGTCTTTGCGCTAGGCTGCGGACGGACGGACATGACGAAACTATAAGGGTTCCTAGTTTGACTACGGAACCCTAAAAATGATATCGACTGTTGTGTTACTGTTATTCAGTTTATGATTATTCATTGTTCTGCTCATAACCTAACCTAACAGATAAGACCAACATCCGTTAGGTTCAGTTATACGTAGTAAACAGATAATAAAGCATTATGTTTTCGCGTGATCACGCTAATGAAATATTTTCGCCATGGTCCGCACTTCGTCAGACTGCGCCCAAATTAGATAGCCTGGGAAGGCACAGTTGGAGTAAAGGTGTTTTTCTGTTATTCATTGTCAGGTTTTCATCGATTAATTATTTCTAAGCGAAGTTAACGAGTAATGTCAGTAGTTTGAGTATTACTCGGTGATAAGTTTTAAACTGTGGTCGGATTTTCCGTTGCAATACGGGGTGAATTCCCTTAACAGCATGGTTTCCGGGATTCCGGGACTTATGTTGTTATTAGAGGATAATTATTTTATTTTACATGATACATCAGTCGAAACTACAGGTCAACGTTTGATAAAAATGCATACTTATTGAAAGAAAAACGTTTTATTATTTGCATTGAAAATTAATCTCGGCAGATTGTACATTCTGTCACTAATCAAAAACTGGAAAATGTCAAAAGAAGTTGGCAATTTACACACTCTCTGTATATTTAATATGTATAGGCAAATCTAAATTAAAACGTTTAACACTTTTATAGCATTGTTTACACGGACGCGGGCGCGGGATTAGAGTCACATCCATATTAAGATTACGACTCGATATCTCGCGAATTGCATCTGGAAATCCGATCGCTGGTTATTATACTTGCAGTAGGTAGAAACGCTGTGTTCTGGCTCGGTTTGACCATATTATTCATAAGGTAAATCCGGGACAATTGCCCCAGGGGTACAGTTGCCCCAATTGTAATTACTATAGTTTCACGGATGAATCGCATGCTAATACCGGGTGTGGCCTGTAATAGGAGCAATAAATTGAGGGATCATTTCTACTCTATAAACGTTGCAACATATGTTGTACAACTTCAAAAAATTATGTAATTTAATATTTGGATTTTTATCTAACAAACTTAATAGCATTTTCAATGTACATCCAATAGTCTAGTTGACATCTACTGTCAGCCTACAAACTCGTAGTTTTCGCATTACACTGCTTGCTTGGAAAATCTAAATTCATTAATATTTGGTTAACAATAAGTTATTTTCAAAAGTTGTAGAATAAATGTTGTTACGTTTGTGGTGTGGAAACGATCCCTCAATTTATTGCTCCTATTACAGGCCACACCCGGTATACTCCACTGTCTTTCCGTCACCAGCCTGTATCTCATGAACGGTGATAGCTAGACAGTTGAAATTTTCACAGATGATGTATTTCTATTGCCACAATAACAATAAGATAACATGACTGCCTGGGTCTCTATTTCTACTGGGAAAACGGGTAACTCATCACTTTATCGAATTTCATTTCCTCGAACGCTTTTTTCTGCTGAAACCATAATGTTTTCAGGCTATCTGAAACATTTTACGTTAGTTAGGTTAGGTTAAATGTTTAAGATACCCTGAAAACATTATGGTTTCAGTAGAAAATAGCGTTCGATGGAATAAAATTCGATGAATAGATACATTCGAGTAAAGGTGTTTCAATACAATGATAGTCACCCGTTACAACGATATTGCGTTTAACGTGTTAAAGTATCGTTTCTAACTCAGCCTCCGTTACTGACAAGTAATTAAAAGTTATCAAAACGTTGTCTATACGATTACACGTCAAAGGCAATATTGTTTTTACCGTGCAGAATCAGCCCTGGGCCTCTATTCAACTGCGTTATAACGATATCGTTTTTGACCTGTTTCCGTATTGTCAACGTTTTGATAACTCTTATGTCATTTACAATAATGGCGACTGTGACATAAACGATTCTTAAACGTGTCAAACACGATATCGTTTTAACGCACCAGAATAGAGGCCCTGAATAGAGGCCCTGACCTGGAATTCTACAAGGTAATAACGATATCGTTTTTGACCTGTTTCCGTATTGTCAACGTTTTGGTAACTCTTATGTCATTTACAATAATGGCGACTGTGACATAAACGATTCTTAAACGTGTCAAACACGATATCGTTTTAACGCACCTGGGCTGGAATTCTACAAGGTAATAACGATATCGTTTTTGACCTGTTTCCGTATTGTCACCGTTTTGATAACTCTTATGTCATTTACAATAATGGTAACTGTGACATAAACGATTCTTAAACGTGTCAAACACGATAGTGTTTTAACGCACCTGAATAGAGGCCCAGATTTGTTGATGAGAGAGCCAAATACAGACGAAAATAACCAAATAATGCTTGTTTACTAGAAATAATGCGTTATCCTTTTATATTACAGGGCCTCTATTCAGGTGCGTTAAAACGATATCGTGTTTGACACGTTTAAGAATCGTTTATGTCACAGTCGCCATTATTTTAAATGACATAAGAGTTATCAAAACGTTGACAATACGGAAACAGGTCAAAAACGATATCGTTATTACCTTGTAGAATCCCAGCCCAGCTCACGTGTGACTAATGTCATTAATTAACACACAATGTCCGGATATGAATAGATTATTGCGATCAGTAATGGCACACGCAGGTGCCATAACTCATTATTAAACTGGCGAGCAAAATTAATGGGTCATTTTGTAACAATAATCAACCAGACTACGATTTTTAGGGTTCCGTAGTCAAACTTAACCCTTATAGTTTCGCCAAGTCGGTCCGTCCGTCCGTCCGTCCGCAGCCTAGCGCAGAAACTCTTAATGCTAGAAAGCTGTAATTTGGCATGAATATTCATATTAGTCACGCCACTAAAGTGGTACAATAAAAAATAAAAAATAAATAGGGTACCTCTCTTACACGTAACGTGGTGGTGTAATTTTTTATTGTTGTTTACAACTAAACAACAACAACAACATACCACATATGTACATACATACATAACATCACTCTTTCATTCCCAGAGTGGGGAAGGCAGAGCTACAGAAATACCAACACTTTTTTACAATTCTATAACCATATTTTGCACAATCAGGCCAAAAATATCAACTGAAAAGCGAAAAACAAGCTTTAATCTAGATAAAATTGTAAGAGCTAAATTTAGTTTTATAACTTGAAAAAAAAATCTTTAGAAAGTCATTATGTACATTTAGAGGCTGTTCAATAATAACTCATTTGATGTTATAAGATAAAAAAAACCTTTGCTTTACATTAATAGGATCACGAAGAAAATACACTTACAAGATTTTATGTTAAAACTTGGCCGGCGTAAGAAATGTATGCTAAATTAAAGCTTTGTAGCATCAAAAACATAGCGAAACCAAACTCAGACTTTTTAGGGGGGTTAGGCAAAACTACGGAAACCTTACAAGTAGTAGGTATAGTCTGATTTTTTACTATAATGTACTGCCCATAGAAATTACTACGTGGATGCACGAATATAGTATTAAAACAAACAGAGCATTACTATGCTCATTGTCATTGCTAAGGGCTTAGGAAAACGTGACGTAAGATTTAAATGACCGAGCTGCAGACCATGTATCACCACTTGCGTACAAGCAATGAAATAGACTGAAAATGGTGATCAGATGCTGAAAGAATGATTAATTTGACCTTTGTGTGACTAATGCTAATGTTACACACAATGTGACTCAGCTGACCTCGAATGAAAACCATAGTATATATTAGTAAAGAACCATTTATTACTTAAATATTCCGTAGCAAGTAGATACCTAACTGACTCAATGCCTTATCACTCATTGTATTAACCCATTTATTGCATCGATATCTAAATCAGATTAATATAATAATTACATACGTACATACATAAAATCACGCCTTCATTCCCAGAGTGGGGTAGACAGAGCTACAGAAGTACCAACAACTCTAAAAATACTTGTTTATAATTCTGTAACCACATTTTGCACAATCAGGCCAATAAGCCATTTACTAGTGTATTAGTGACAGGTTGCAAGCCCATCACCTAACTGTACTGTACTGTGTCGCCTTATTTCCTTATTATAGAAAAGTTATTCGACATAATAACGCACATTAAAAAAACATAGTGCTAATTGTTACGAAAACGGTCCTCACACTGGTGTTTGGGTATGAAGCCAACGCTGGTCTTTTGTTGGGACCGCTTGGTGAAATAAAGGAGGGCGACAGAGGCATAATACAAATAATTATATATAAAAAAAAAATTACAAATATGTCGGAACGGTCAGGGCCTAAAACCAAAGCATGACTAACTAACAGAAGGACTTGACAAAGCGTATGGAGCTAATCCCATATGCTTTTGTCCACAACAGAAAATACTCGTTGACCGAACAATTGTACTCGCGTGAGATATCCATGGACTTATTTCTCTAGTAAGTCTGGGAGTGTCTATAAAAAACGGGATCGTAACATAATACTAGCGACCCGCCCTCGCTTCGCTCCGGATTAAAGTATTATACATATAAACCTTCCTCTTCAATCACTCTATCTATTAAAAAAACCGCATCAAAATCCGTTGCGTATTTTTAAAGAATTAAGCATAAATAGGGATATAGGGACAGAAAAAACGACTTTGTTTTATACTATGTAGTGATATAAAGTTCAAAATACATAATGGTTCATAATACATAATGTTCATAAAATATAATGGCTTTATTTCTGAAACCGTACACAATTCAGGTTTTTTTATAAGGCTTTTGTATAGAACCTATAAGGGTAGATTAGGTTTGTTTTATAACAATCCAGTGGTGCTAGACAAGTTGCATTCGACAATCGTTAGCGATTATGTTTCGATTGAAAAATATATGGAATTGACGTAAGTGTCACGTTACTATCTCGGTGGCTTACGTCAATTCCATACATTTATCAATCGAAACATAATCGCTAACGATTGTCGAATGCAACTTGTCTAGCACCACTGAATAGTTTACGGTTACAGAAAAAAAAACCATTATAAATTTTGACCAATATGTATTATAAACCATTATGTATTTTGAACTTTACATATTATGATACGTACCCATAAATAACTTATCATTGGCGAAATACGCCTTAACAGGAGTGAATGCCGTTTATTTACATTAGAATTTGTTTGTTTGTTTATTTATTTTGACGACACGGTGGACTAGTTGGGAGTGACCCTGCCTTCGAAGCCAGCGGTCCTGGGTTCAAATCCCGGAAAGGGCAGATATTTGTGTGATGAGCGCAAATATTTGTTCCTGAGTCTTGGATGTTTTCTATGTATTTAAGTATATATTTCTCTATCTAAGTATGTTTATCGTTGGCAAATACCCATAGTACAAGGCTAGAGCTTAGTTTGGGACTAGGTCAATTTGTGTGACATTGTCCCCTGATTTTATTTATTTATTATTTAGAATTAGAACTAACAAAAACACCATAATTTAAGTTAACGATAAAATTTATTTCACATTAATAGTTTCACCGTAAAATAATACGAATTAACATCATTATATTGGTAACACTAACCTGTAGTTCTCTTATATATATATCATTTCATTAGCTTCTGCCGGCGACTTCGTCCGCGTGGAATCTGCCATAGTGTACATGATTTTTGAGAAACTTTAATCGTTTACGCAGCGGAAGCTGTCAAATGGAATAAAACCCCGATTTTAAAACATTCTTCATTGGTGCTTGGCTCCTGTTGGTCTATGGCCTTCCTCGATAGATGGGCTATCTAACACTGAAATAAATTTTCAAATAGGACCCGTAGTTCCTGAGATTAGCGCGTTCAAGCAAACAAACAAACAAACTCTTCAGATTTATTACATTTTAGATTAGTATGTTTCTATACAGGAAGTCTCAAATATTAACCTTACATACATACATACATAACATCACGCCTTCATTCCCAGAGTGGGGTAGGCAGAGCTACAGAAATACTAACAAATCTAAAGAGACTTGTATAAAATTCTATATCCACATTTTGCACAATCAGGCCAAGAAGTTTACTAGTGTATTAGTGACAGGTTGCAAGCCCACCGCCTAACAGTACTACAAGCCCTAAACTAAACTTATTATCATAAATAGAAACTTCTCTGATTCTGTTATGTGATTTTCACGCGAATTAAACAACGAGTAACGACGATATGTTAGCCTAGTTCTGTTGTTGCAACCATGCCTACGAAGCTAGCTGTCCTGGGTTCAAATCCCGGTGATGGCCGCGAGTATTTGTTCCTGAGTCTTGGATGTTTTCTATGTATTTATGTACGTATTTCTCTATATAAGTATGTTTATCGTTGTATGGTACCCAATAGTACAAGTCTAGAGCTTAGTTTGACTGCAATATAAGAATCGAATTTGACTCTAGGTAATTTTTTGTGACAATGTCCCCGGATATCTATATACATACATACATAACATCACGCCTTCATTCCCAGAGTGGGGTAGGCAGAGCTACAGAAATGCCAACACTCTAAAAAGACTTGTTGATAATTCTGTAACTAAACTTTGCCTTATTCCCTTAGTCATGCCTTACGACATCCACGGGAAGACATAGAGTGGCACTATTCTAACCCGGCAATCACACGGATATATAATAAATAAATAAATAAATAAATAAATAAATAAATAAATATCAGGGGTCAATCTCACACAAATTGACCTAGTCCCAAACTAAGCGCTAGGCTTGTACAGTCAAGGTCATAAATATGTATACACTTTAGTACCTTGTCACTTTAATTGCTGGGACAATTTCATATGGCAGTTTAAACATTACGTTAAATAGACAAGGTACTAAAGTGTATACTTATTTATAACCTTGACTGTACTTTGGGTACTAGACAACGATAAACATACTTATATAGAGAAATAAATACTAAACTAATAGTAGACTCTACTTTGAGTTTATAATATCGAATGTGTTAATTTAAATTAGTACCAAGATGATGACTCTAATTAGAGCCATCGTGCACAGGCGAATACATCGTGGTGTTCATTGCATTAACGAATGATTTTTTTATCATGCCCTATTATAATAGGAAGTGTCATAGTATCAACAAACGAATTTATACAATAATAGATTGTTCCAGAGGCGAGAAAGTACGCAATAGACTTACTAGTTATGAAGAATGATATAATTTGGAGGCTTTTATAAGAGTCTATATCCCTTTATGCCTAGGCAAACATAGCTGTTCACGACTACTGCGGGAAACTAAAGCCAAACCAAACAAAGCCGAGACTTTGCAGGGTAAAACCTTATCGCTTTTGACATGTTTCCGTATTGTCAATGTTTTGATAGGTATCATTTGCTTGACAGTAATGGCTACCGAGTTAAAAACATGGTGTTTCCGAGTTGAGTAGAGGCCATGCGCATAATGAATATGAAACAGACGAAGAATGTTTTTGCCAGCCCGTTTGCATGTGGCGCGGGCAAAAAAAATTTTAGTTGGTTTATTTGCACTAGGTAAAAAATATTGTTTACCTAATAATAAGTGATGTTTTGGGACCTCGAACCTAACCTTTTGTGATATTTCCAAGTAGTAGAACTCGCAATCGGATTGAATCTAATTACAAATGGTCATTTTAATTACGTAAAACCAATTTTTAGCAAATCATTAATTCACTTGGTTTCAGAAATGGCTCGCGATCGCTTTCGAATAAATTGACGTTACGTGGAACAGTTGTTTTCATTTTGACAGCAGACTCGTCTTCGAACTGTCAAAACTGAAAACGATTGCGACCGAGAGTACGTTAAGCAATAGGCCTGCCGTTCTCGCTTCGGTTCAGTGAAAAGTTATCTAGCTGATGGTGAAAACCGCATCAAAATCCACTTCGTGGTTAAGGAAGAGGGTTTACAGGTAGGCAGAAAGACAGACGGACGTATAAAGCGTCTTTGTTTTATACTACCTATGGAAAGAAGACAAAGATAAAGAAGATTTCAAAGGGCTTGTAGTACTGTTAGGCGATGGGCTTGCAACCTGTCACTAATACACTAGTAAACTTCTTGGCCTGTGTGCAAAATGTAGTTACAGAATTATTAACAAGTCTTTTTAGATTTGTTGGTATTTCTGTAGCTCTGCCTACCCCACTCTGGAAATGAAGGCATGATGTGTTTATTAATATACTAAGGAACCCCAACATACCAGCCTAACAACAGTAATGTCTGAAGCACTTCTCCAGAAAGTGATGGACTGACGTCACATAATAAAATCGTGAACGTTAATGTAATTGACAAACCATCGATCTGTGCAAATGACGTCACTAGTTAAGGAGATTTGGTTTGGTCTGAGTTGGACACCAACAGTATTACTGTTTATTGTAAAATATATAAATAAAGCCAAATGCGGGGAATAACAGTAACGACATCAACAACACACAATTAACTACCTAAAAAACAAAACTATTTAACAATTTAATATGAAGAAATAAAATTGCAGCGGGCGAAGCCGCTGGCGGGCGGGTCGCTAGTCTGTAAATATATAAATGAAATTATGTTCTGTCTGTCTCTCTATTTATTCAAGTCTATGCAGTATGTAACAATTTTGATGAAATTTAGTAAAGAGATAACAATGCCAAATTGCCGAGTAAGGGCATATCTTGAGAGAATCACGCAAAACTTAGTAGTACAAAACTTTATTCACGGAAGGTCCTAGGAGTCTTTGTGACCATGAGCTCTAAAGGGCTCATCACTCAGGCCACCTGATGGTAAGTGGAATCTGAGACCCATAGACATTTGAATTCTTAGGACTATGGAATCTCCCTCCTCTATGCTAGTAATTTCACCGGTTGTCTTATCCCCACACCGGGACACAACAATGCGAACACTGTTGCTTGGCGGGTGGTTAATGGATAAGATGGTGGTAGCGATCCGGACGGATCCTGCACAGGGTCCTACCACCACTAAAATATAAATACTTCGTGCCTTATATGCCTTTATGCCTTATTTGCCATCCGATCACGCCTTCGACAATTACATCTAAACGGTGTAAATTGATGACGATAACGACCTCTATACCGTTTCAAGATTAGGATAGGAAGCGAGTCACTTCCGCTGGGTCTAATGTACTCGGAAAAACAAGTAATTGAGTAACAAACATCCATCCACCCAAACCTAATTTATAAATAATAGTAGTAAAATTAGACAAAATACTTACATGGAAAAAAATCCAAAATGTAAAATCACAATGAGCATAACAGTCGATTATACTGCTAAAATCGGTTCAATAGCATTAGGGTCCAAGATTGCGACGTATATGCAGACTCCTGGACCGCATTAGTCGGTAAAATATTATTATATTTAAACTCATGACAACACTGTCAAACTTGTATTGTATATTTTTATCATGTGCATGATCAGTTTTAACGTTAATGTTTTATTTTTTTACCTTGGCCAACGATTTGGTAGCAACTGTAAGTTGGTCAAGTTTTCTTTTATTACATACATACATACATAAAATCACGCCTTCATTCCCTGAGTGGGGTAGGCAGAGCTACAGAAATACAAACATCTCTAAAAAAACTTATTGATAATTCTGTAACCACATTTTGCACAATCAGGCCAAGAAGTTTACTAGTGTATTAGTGACAGGTTGCAAGCCCATCGCCTAACATTACTACAAGCCCTTATTCCCTTCTACCCCTTCCCTTATTCTTTTATTAATAAATACATAAATAAATAGCGACATCTTTACCACTCATTTGGAGGCTGAAAATGACCATCAACAACACCACTTTCCTAGTTCAAATTGCCCAAGACTAGTTACATGTGATCCAATTACTGAAGAAGCTGTACTGGTTAGCGCCAGATCGTTGTGGAATCATTGAGAAGTACGATTAAGCGGATGTCCAATTGAACTCATCTCCCAGTCATTATTTAAATCAAGATTTGGTTTTTACGATCCAAGCTTCCTTGTACCTCGAGCGTGAAACGATTAAGAAACTTTAACGTATCGTCATCCAAAAAATGCGTGGTGATTTCTTAAAGCACCTCATGTCGGTATTTCAAGTTCAATCCTTTGATATATGAGTGGGACAATTCTGCCATTGTCAAGGGTGGAAGTTACAAGTGATCGACAAAAATGATTTTCCAAAAGCGTATGCTGATTCTTCAGTGGGATTATTTAAAATAGCAATAATACAACTTAATATTAAAGTCATTAATATATGTACTAGCAGAAGTATTTACAAAAGTGAGGATAACTGAAATTAGCTGGGCCTGAGACCAAATCAGAAGAAAGTTCTACAGAGAAACAGAAGCTGGACAGTTACTCAGAGAAATAAAGAAAGAAGAAAAGAGGGTGAAGAAATAAGACCAAACCGCAATCTTATTACGGTGGAGCAAATCTAAAGTCTCTTGTACCCAATGGCTGTTAGAGCGGAAAGGTTCCGGTGGCAACTACGACTGAAAAACGCGTTGGCCAGACTCTCAGGGGGTTGATATTCGAAATAGCTGAATGCGAGTAGCACGGGACCGACAATGTTGGAGATCTTCGGGGAAGGCTTGAGTTGCTGTTGTTGGGTTGAGAGGAAGTAATTTAGCTGACATTATGATGTTGCAAATGCCGCATTACTGCTCTTTTGCACCGGATTTCCAATTTGCATAATGATCATGAGTATAGCGACAACAAACTAAACTCTTGCTCTTTTTTGAAAGAATTCGAGAGGAAATGAAAACTGGATTTCGACCAGCGTAATCAATAGAACCTTGAGCCTCTGAGCTATATTTAAAACCGAAAATAGTTGAACTTAATTGGCAAATTCCATTGCGATAGTGAATGAAACAAAAACAATTGACAACAAGTGTCACCATTGAATTAAATCAGTCGACATGCACCCACATGATACGTCTTGCGTGATCACTTTAAAATGAATCTCACGTGAATTTATTAACATTGATTCCGCAGTTATATTGATCAGCTGATGTTTCAGCGAGGTTGCTTTCATTCGCTACTATTCCGTTTGATAAACGTAGTTATAAATAATCGTTTCTTTGACAAAGATAGTCGATAGGTCATGGAGCCGCATTTAGATGTTACTATCGATTGGATACGTAACTACTGCCCCGTTGTTTATTTAAAGTTACTGCTGTTGCCAGCGACTCCGTCCACGTATAAATCATTTTTCGCTATGCCCGCGGGTGCTGTATTTTTTTTTTGGAATAATCGTACCCTATGTTTCCGGGGTTCAAATTATCTCCATACCCAACTTCATCAAAATCGAGTTGTACACAAACAGACAGAGTTACTTTCTAAATTACGACCCGCCTGTGCCTTCACCCTGCTGCAAATTTCCGACGTTCTTGGTGGATTTTTCACTTTTTTTTTAGATACAAACCTTGTCTTGATCATAATGAACATAACAAAAAATATCCATCAGAAGTTATTACGTAAGTACATTTTAACGATTAATTTTTAATAATGTTAGATAGATAGATGTTCATTCAAATTACATTTAGTGCACAGTATTTAATGAAATTGTGCCCTAATTATTACCTTTGGGGGTAATTGCTTACACGGATCTTCTCTTGTCCATTACATAAACAAGCAAAAGTGCAAAAGAGGGAACAATAGTTCGCAACCATTTATAGAAGTGTTTCAAACGTGCATTTTGACTGGCGAAGACGATCGTGGATTGAAAACACCAAGAGTACAATTTACTACGACTACTGATGCCATAGGCATCCTTGAGAATTACCACTACAATATATTGGTGTACAACTCAACAGTCAATCAGCCAAGATCAGGGATCCAATTCTCGCGACCACGAGATGATTTTTCATCGAGATTCATACATACATAACATCACGCCTTCGTTCCCAGAATGGAATAGGCAGAGCTACAAAAATACCAACTCTAAAAAGACTTGTTGATAATTCTGTAATCACATTTTGCACAAGTAAGCTAAGACGTTTACCAGTGTATTATAGTGACAAGTTGCAAGTCCATCGCCTTGCAGTACTACAAGTCCTTATTCCCTTAGTCGCCTCTTACGACATCCACGGGAAGACATGGAGTGGCACTATTCTAACCTGACAGTTTATCTCGCATGTAAAATTATCTAGAAGCTGGAGAAGTCACGAAAAATTCTTCTGGGTAAAACAATATGATATGACACAATTTGGCATTTGATTATTTTTTTATTTCAAATTGGTGTCAAATAAACTATTTTTTTCTTTCATATGTCTACGAGCCTCAGATGCAACTTGTAATATCTTCAATTAAAACATTTTCAATACGAGCATTATTTAATAGAATCAAATAACAACAACGTCAATGTCAAAAACGTCACCCTTCACAATCTCAAACCATAGAGGTATATGACACAAAGACTACTATTGTATACTTGGGTATAGACTGGTAACTCTGCTCTTTTTTCTGTTCTTGCGATACCTACGTGCTGCCATCTAGTTCGTCTAGTTAAAAGCTCAGCTATGCGTATGTGTGTGTAGGCACGTGCTTACACATAACCACATACGTAAGTTATTCGCTGACCCCTTTATTCATACAATATCACAACAGTATTTAAAGACCACTAATAGTTAAGATGCGTTGTTGGCACACATTAACTATTATAATTTAAACACTGTTCAAATATTATATGAAAAAGGGGTTAAAGGTTGATTTAGTGTAAGTAATACAAAAAAGAACATATCAGGCGTGATGGCAATATTAATTACCTTGAAAACTGATAAACTCCAAAGAAAATAGTCAACATTGATCTAAGTAGTCAACGCGATACGTTTTGGTTAATTGAATAAGTTGGCGCAGTTACAATATAATTATACTTAAAACACATCGTTCTTTCGCGAACTGATGAACTTTTTAATTACCTACTTATTAAAACGGTTTGCCGTAAGTATAAGTAGTGGCTTTACCCATTTCGCAAATGAGCGACGGGCATTTAATTAATACGCTGCGCCGCGCCTGATCAGTTCTTATTTGAATAAACCAGTGAGAAGTTGACATCTTTTCTGCCATCCACTGAATACAGGATCCCTTAAGAACGACAAAATTATAAGTCCCGTGACATCCCTGGCGAATTTCACCAGGTTGTAAAAAAAAACATTTTACAGACCATTATTTTCCCAATGGTTTTTAATAGCTTATATATATAACTAATTCTCTCTGTAAGGATCATATATTTAATGGGTCTTCCTTATGCTGCGGCCGTATCTACTGGCATCTCATTTTTAACAAAGAAAAAAAGATACTTTACAACAACGTCTTAACTACTTTTAACACGAATATTTTTTAAATCCCCAGATGAGGTCGCAGCGTACCTATTTCGAGATTTCGAGGAATGCAACTAATTACACGTCATGTAAACATATGAAAATGTATAAATCATTTATTACATTGAAGTTTATTGTGTTTAAACCTAGTAGGTACATTCGCATTAAAAGTATTTGCTAAATCCATAACAATAACATAATTTGAGTAACAATTTAATGAAGATACGTTTTCAATACAAATTAGCATAATTGTGATGATGACCCATATTGAACATGTAAACCTACTCTAGTAATAGAGATTGTAAATCTAGAAATTAACATAAAGTGAAAAAATAGTTACGGACGTCAGACCTTAAGGTTCCGAAAATTGAGCTTTGTTATTAAGCCTATTTTTAGATGGGTCACTTTTTTACGACTATGATTATAAATTACTTCATTTTTTCCATTCATTTAGCACAATATTTACTTAAGGTTGGCGTCATGGTTGGGTATCAATTTGTAAGGGGCATTTTCAATGCTTACTAAGAATGTTGGACGTTGACTTTTATATCCGACTTTTGCAGTGCAAGCTTGTCCCAAATAATAAAAAAAAACACATCTATCCTATTTGCATGATAACTTTTACACCTCAGCAATTGTCTAAGCTAAACATTATGATAATTACAAATACAAAACTGAAAATAGAGAATTGTGACAATCAGAAATCAGCACATCACCGAAAAATTACTAATTTTTAAATCAATTTATGGAGCGATTTAATCTACGAGCGGGCCCACATTTCGGATTTGATTGATTTATCATAACGCCTTTATCATATCAAATCCAAAAAGTAGGCCCGCCGATTAAACCGTTGTCCAAAAAAGGTGACCTGTCGCTTCGCCTAGTTTAATTACGCAGATTTTCGTTTCGCAGACAACTATTGGCAGACCTTTCTTTTGACCGAGTAACGTTTGGTATAATTTCGTTACGCCTATTATTTGCTTCGCCGAATAGTCGGTAGACAGTAAAGCGATACGCAGAGTTACGTTTAGTCGATTGTTTGTTTCGTAATTGTTTCATTTTACCGAACAACTGTTCGTCGATAGGTACATGATATAAGCAGAGATGTGACATGGCATCATTATTGTTTAGTAGATTTAAGGTTCAGTCGATGTTTGTTTCGGCATTTTTTCAGTTAAGTAACTGTACAACTGTTGCATTTTTATGGAAGACTAATCAGGGCAGATCCGACTCGGATAGGTTAGGTTAGAAGGTCAAGGCGGGAGCCAAGCTCCGAGGTTTTTTTTTTTTATCTCAGTAAATAACAAACACAACAAAGTCAATTTAAAAATAGGTAAATTATTAATAAACCGAGCAGTTACTTAGGGCAAATGATACTAAGGTTCATCGGAACTTGACTAAATGACAACAATAATAACATCAAAACTTATGCGGGTACATAAGGAAATCACGAAGAATTTATACCGCCACTAATCAGTGTTTATTACACGGCATATAAAACCACCAATGATGTCATAGCGTAATCCAGACACATTCGCAGTATTTGATGCCATTCCCAGTGCAAAACGAAAATGTGGCAAATGAATAATAGTTGAATCGTTTAAAAGCGAACAGTTGTTCGAGCAAACATTCAAAATGTGTAGTGATTAATAGGCTTAACGAATTTCTGCCAATAGTGGTTCAGGTTACTGACTCATAAGCCAACTAAAACAGCTGCTAAAGGTTGAGTTACGAAACGTTAGTCTGCGAAACAATACATCTACGAACAAATCCATCGGCGTACCGTTACTCGGCGAAACGTTGTCTGCCAATCAATAATCTGCCAAATAATTGTAAGCGAATCATTAGGTAACCCGTTGCGCAAAATGATTTCAAAGTTAAGTAGTCCTTTTTGGTCGGTGAGCTTTAAAAATTGCCCCCCAGAGAGTCGATTTTTGAATGCCACTTGTGATTATTTGACTTTTGTAAAAAATAATGGGTGCCAAAAGATTTTAAAGTAAATTTGTCAAAGGAGCTAAACTCTTGAAAATGGGAAGAACATGAACACTCAGTCTGATCTCATAAGCATCGAAAATCTTGCTGAAAATTATAAAAAACCGATTGCGAAATAAAGCAGAAGAATTAATTGGCGAAGACCAATATGGATTCGGTAGAAACAAGGGCACAAGAGAAGCTATATTGGCTTTACGAACGATAGCTGACAAAAGGATGGATTTGGGCACATAAGTATATAGCTTCTTGATTTGGAAAAAGCCTTTGATAGAGTTGATTGAAGAAAGATGATGGGAACACTAGGCAAGCTAGAATAGATTATAGTGATAGGTGGATTATCATGGCATTGTACAAATATCAGGAAACGGTTATGAATATCGGGGAAAAACAAGGAAAAGCAAGGATGAGCTAAGGAGTGAGACAGGGTTGCGCGATTTCAGCATTTTAATTTTTATATCACTACATAGTATAAAACAAATTCGCTTTTTCTGTCCCTATATCCCTATGTATGCTTAAATCTTTAAAACTACGCAACGGATTTTGATGCGGTTTTTTTTAATAGATACAGTAATTGAAGAGGAAGGTTTATATGTATAATACTTTAATCCGGAGCGAAGCGAGGGCGGGTCGCTAGTATTTATATAAAGTCCCATTAATAAAGTCAAAAATGATAATGTACAGGCAGTAAAATTTAATGGACATAATGTCATGCAGATGGAGTATTGCACTATATGCAACCGAGGCGTGGACTGGACTTTAATACAGGGGGATAGAGAGAGGCGGGAGGCGATTGAGCTGTGGTGCTGGAGAAGGATGGAAGGCATTAGTAGAACGGAGATGGTATCCAATCAAGAGGTATTGGCGAGAGTAAAAGAGAAGAGAAGGATATTGGAGTGTGTGGAGATCCAGAAGAATTGGGATGATTGGCCATTTATTGCAGCACGACATGCTTATTAAAAGGGATCGTATCATAATATATAGAGTTCAAAATACCTAATGGGTCATAATACATAATGTTCATAATATACTGGGTGGAAAAAATGTATGGGCCCTGGAGGGGATCTACCTTAAATTATTAAGTTAGCTCACTTTACTAAAAGGAAACATTCCTTTATTTTTTAAAAGAAACATAACTACATTCAAAGATCTTTTAAAATTCACCTGCCTCAACCGGGAATCGAACCAACTAAAATTTAAAAAACAAACTCGCGCTATTTTTTTAAACGAATTGGGAGCATTATTGTACAGGATAAAATTTATCCAATAAACATTTCACCTTACACTCATCTGTTGTACGAGATACCCATCAAATTGAATATTTATTACAAGTTCTTTATTAATAATACCTAGTACTGTTCATTTGTACAAGAAGTAAGGGTTGCGGTAGAAAATGTTATTGGGAGCAAACACCACAACACTTTGCAGAGGGCTGGCTACACGAAATGAATTTCAATTTAAATAGTAAGTTTGTGTATCCGGAACGAGGGGATCATTTCGAGCAACTTATAAGTTAAATTATTAAGATTCTTTTCTCTTCTCCGTGTACGTTATAAAAACGTTTCATGTTTATGTGTTCTTCGTATTGATGATAAAATAAAATTAATATTAGTTTTCACTTTTTTATTTCAAAGACCAAATGTTTATTGGACAGATTTCATTCTGAACGAAATAAAATGGAGATATTACGAAAATAGTTTATTTTTTATTTTTAGTTGGTTCGATTCCCGGGTGAGACAAGCTAATTTCAGAAGACCGTTGATTACAGATATATTTCTTTAAAAAATAAAGGTATGTTTGCTTTCAGTAAAATGACCTAACTACAGGATTTAGTTAGGACATTTTAGGTAGTAGTTAGGTAGTTCCCCTCCAGGGCCCATAGATTTTTTCTAACCTGTATAACGGTTTTATTTCTGAAACCGAATACTTTTAGGAATTTTTAAAAGGCCATTACGTAGAGCCCGTTTGGTTAGGTTAGGTTTGTTTTATAAGAATTCTGAAAAAAATACGGTTTCAAAAATAAAACCGTTATACATTATAACCAAACCAAAAACATTAAAGAGGTAAAGATTGAAGGAAAGAGTGATAGAGCAAGACGAAGGAGAAGCTACGTGTCGTTTGTAGAGAGAGGTGAAGGAGCTGTCAGAGAAAAGAGAAGATTGAATGGAAATTACTCCACCGACAAGAGCAGCAGGGCTCTTAAATTAAAAGAAGAAGAAACAATAACTGATGGGGCGGCGACCCCCTTTACGAGTGGGTTGGATGGACTCGTTATTAGGACAGGCGTGACTTTCTAAAATATATACTTCAACAAATCAGTAATTCTCGGCCATTTTGGTGTGCTTAGGCAATAAATTCATGTGATTCAAAAATCGACCCCTTCTGGCTGTTTCGAATGTTTTTAACAAAAGTTCCACTTCCCCTATGTTACAAATCTTAGTCCACTGTTATTTCATACTTGTAAGTAACTTATAACTGCACCGTAGCTTTTATTTTCATTTACTCGAAATTCCGTTCCTTTCTTCAGGATTAATTTCGTGAGTAGGTAGATAGGTATGTAAGTAATACCGCTGATATTTTCATGCCTCCCTTTTCTTTGAAATGAGTCGAATTTATATAATTGTCCACAATATTGTACGAGTGCACCATGTAAAGAATATAATATGGTTTCTTATTTGTTAGTATTATTAGCATTTTCCCCTTTTCGTGTTAATTTTCCTCTTTCCCATTTAAATTGCTTCTATCTTTTAAACAGGACCTGCTTGTTTTGTCTGTGTTATCCATAGTTTTATTCAATTATTTTTTCATTTTGATTATTGGTTGCAATCCTATGAACCCTTTCTCAAACGGTCAATTATTTTTCAGCTTGACATTCCCGGAACAAGACCATTGATTTTCACGACGTTGGCCAATACATTTCGCTAATTGATGCTTGGAAGGCGGCGTCAAGGCCAAGTCTATAAAATAATGACAATAAACTCTTTTTAAACAAAGACTCACTAATCTTAGAAATATTGTTTTTTATGATGATCAGCCATGGTGTTCTTTGAGTTGTTCTTCATCATAAGGGAGGCGACACTTACTGTTTTGCTCTAACACCCGTTACATAACGGAAGTACCTACAGCAGGTCTTCACTGCAGGTCATAATGTCAATATTTTCTTTTTCACGGATTATACCAGACAGGATCATTGTCTAAATAAGTGATCTAGTTATAACTGGGTCATCCTTCCTTGCTCTGGACACAACACCTCCTCCAAGAATCTCTTGTAACCTAGAAATAATTATTTTGTATTAGATTGCGCGAAGTCATTAGATGGTAACGAGTTTACGGTAGTGTTGATAGGGACTCAAGTCTCTGAAGTCTAAAATGAAAGAACTCGACCCATATTTATAAGACTGTGAGTTTAAAAGACTTCCAAGTCTTCGCCGAGCTGGGAGGAAACGCCAACTGATGCAGACCATCAAAAGACGTAAAGTTGCCTATCTGGGCCACGTGCTTAGGCACCCCAGATATGAACTACTGCAACTAATAATGATGGGCAAAGTGGCAGGCAAAAGAGCAGTCGGCCGTAGGAAGAAGTCCTGGTTGCGCAATATCCGGGAGTGGACCGGAATCTCAAGTGCCGCCGAACTTTTCAACCTCGCGAAAGACCGGAGGAAGTATGGGGAGCTGACTGCCAACCTTCACTAGTTGGAGAGGCACTACAAGAAGAAGAAGTCTTTTGAGTTGTGAGTCGAGTTCTTTTTTGAGTTTTGTTAAGTCTTGTAGTTACGACTCAAGATTTAGAAAGATTCAAGCCATCGTATCTTTTTAAAGTCTTATTTCAACTTTAGGTGTGCTTTAAGACTCGAGTCCTATAATGACGACTTGCTTTTGAAGTTAGTTGGCTTGCTATGGTTTCTATCAAAATATATCATGTTTGTGTTTGATGGGTATGTACTTTTCTGAAGTGGTTTGAATGCACAAACGAAGTATATGATATCTGTAAAATTTAGGTACCTTTCAGAAATGTTTTAGTATAATTTAAATATTCTCTATAAAGAGTCAAGTTGGGAAAAGGCAACCCAAGTGGCTGAGTGACAGTAAATAACTGGCTATCAATAATAACGCCATTAAAATATTAATAAATACTTTTACTCGCGTCTCTGTCCACGTATATTTTATTTATGGTGATTATTTCAGGAATTGTGTAATTTTCCAAAATACAAACTCTACTATGTATACAAAATTCTAAAAAAGCTGTTAATACCTCTATTATTATAATATTTATAACACCCACCGACTATACGATATCCGCCCACGACTTCCTCCGCGTGTAATAGGTTTTCACGTACAAACTTTCATCCCAAATTTCATCTATTCAAAGGGTTGATTCTTGGAATAAAAATTACTCTGTGTTCATCCCCGGGTCTCAAACTATCTCTGTACTTACCAAATTTCATTTCAATTGGTTTAATGGTTTCAGCGTGAAAGGAACAGACAGATAAGCAGAAACATATAGTTACTTTCGGATTTATGTGTTGTAACTACGCTGTTAAGAAAATACTGAAATAAGTCCCCTCGATCTAAGGGTGTGGGTATTCTTTTAGAAACGAATAGTACAATGACTACAAATGCCATAAGAGAACCAAGGAAGCTCATGCAACATTAATCATCCTAGAATTCTTGAGAAAGAACTTGCTGGCGTCATCTAGTTGAATTTAAAAGTTACATTTCATTTTGGCTTCATTTCGTCATCAGTTCTTTAAGCCGTGAATGCCTAAGGCCCGTATTTCAATTCATTATGAAAACCATACAAACAGACAGCATTCAAATCAAAAGAAAGATATACCTAAGTAGGTACTGGTTACTATAATACTACTTTACTCAGTACCTATATTCCGTAATCTCATAATCTTAAGTGTTCATACAATTATAAGTCCAAATGAGTTCTAATCATGACTCAGTTGTTTTAAAGGCCTTAAGAGTAAACAAAACACTCGAGCCTCTGTAGAGGACTCGAGTCTCTATATAAAACTAAAGAAGACTTAAGTCCCCTTAATTTCAAAAGAACTTGAGCTTCGATTCGATGACTAGAGTCTAAAAAACTAAGTCGAGTCCTACAAATGAAGACTCCAAGGACTCGAGTCTTTATCAACACTAGTTTACGGTCGATTCTAAAAATTTATGTGACAATCCAGATATCGGAGTCTTCCTATAATGATTCCTTTTTAGGTACAATTTTGAAACGTTACCCTTATGATAGTGGTACGAGTAGGTATCATAGTGTGTCATTAAAGCGTTTAATCTAGAAAATTTATTTTTCCCTTTCAATGCAATAAAATAAGTCGAGAAAATTTAAAATTACATCCACACATTTACTACCCGTCACTCAAATGTAGAATGAGGCAACTACACAAACAGTTATCTTTGTGGTCATATTATACACTAAGTAATAGCCGTTGCCCGCGACTTCGTCCGCATAGAAGTCGTTTCTCGCTATTCCCTCAGAAACTGTTAAATCCCGGGATAAAAGTACCCCTATGTTCTTCCCTGGAACTCAAACTATCCCCAATTTTCATCTAAATCGGTTCAGCGGTTTAAAACTTAACCAACAGACAGACTGACAAAGTTTATTTTTACATTAAAATGTATCATCTAAATACGGACAGACAACTTTTCCAAAACGAAGACCAAGCCACCGCGCTCTACGACGACATGACAAACATTTAGTTTGCTGTATGTAGTTTTCCAAGGAAATTAAAAGAATTACGTACCTACTTAAGTCCCTAGAGACAAAACATAGAACTTTATGCTGCCTATACGTGGCTTGTACGTTGGCCACTGCACCGCTACTGATAGGGAGGATGGCCCTATACTTGGACACGGGACTAAACTACATAATAGGTTCGTGTCGAGTGTCTAAGTAGTGGCAAATTTAAAATTTAATTTAATTTAATTGGTTCTTTTTGTATTATTGCTAATTTATTATAACTATACTCTTACTAACATAATCATAAGGACAAATCACAATTGTTACCACAACATATGGAGAAATCTGAAATAAATGTATTTGAATTGAATTTTAGGGTTTTTTACCGTGAGCTTGAGATGTTTGATATGAGCTTAAACTTTACCTGTATTTTAAAGCCAGCGACGCAAATTTACGGCACTAGCGTTGAATACCCGCAGCCAATATATGCAGCATCCACTACAACAACTTTCTTGTTCACCACCATCGACGCCTTCGAGAAAAACTAAATCGCATGCCGTTGAGAAGCCTAAAATAAAATTCTGTGTTTTCAAATAGTTTCCGGACGAATGTTAACAATTCTAAACTAATATTATTAAATTTTCGAGTGCTTTTACACCACTTTATATATAACTAGCGACCGGGCAGCGGCTTCGCCCGCTGCATTTTTTTTTACATGACTTAGGGGTATGAAAAATAGATGTTGGCCGATTCTCAGACCTACCCGATATACATTATTTAACTTGGTGTCAGAAGTGAGATTTTGATCATGTTACTTCTTCACCAACCAGATTCAAAAGGCAGGCTAATCCAGAACCAGGAAACAGGTCAAGATCCATAGTATAGCTTGCCCCATTAACGCAATATACCAATTTAAATAGATAACACGAGTCCGGCAATTCATATCATAAAAGACCAATACCACTCCTGCCGTCTGTTAAAACATTTAAAGCCACAGGTCAGGCCAAATGTTTCAAGTCATTATTATCAAAGAAAGAAAGAAAAGGTAAGATAAAGCTTTGTTAAAAGGAGTTTCTGCCAGACTTTTTCAACTAGCAGAAAATAGTCACTCGGCTGCCACCTGCGAAATGAAGTTACCGTTTTTTGTGAAATAAATTAAGCAAAGGGACGTTGCTATAGTGAGTAGGTAATAAAAAGTAGGTACACAAGATTTAGATATGTCTCATTAAACGTTCTTTTTACCATTTTGTTAAAAAAAGAATAGAAATCAATCAGTTGATCGGGCACAAAGGTCTACTTCCTACTAAAAAAAATAGTTTACTAAACATACTTGGCTGGTTTAACGTAATCGGCCCTCAGGCCATTCCTATTACCTATGTTCGATAGTGCTTTTCATTCCTGTTTCATTTCTGTTTCCAATCTCAAAACGAGCAAATTACTTTCCCTTACACTGAGCTAAGTAAACACAAAACCGATTGCAAGCGTGTTATGTAGGTATCCTAAAATTCATGTAACAGTAAATAGTTAAACAATAAGAGATGAACATTACCTATGTTTGGAAAGCCACCTGTATGCGAATAGTATACAGAGGCACTAGGAATACCGGAAACCAAGGTCAGCAGCAACCACCACCACGAGTCTCTCGATCTGCACCCGTTGCTGTCGCTACCGAGACAAACTTAAGCCAGAAATAAACCTAAAATTAAAATGGGTGTTTTTTGAGTTACTCCTGTGTGGAACACATGCAATGATTATTTATAAGGTACTTAGTCAAATTTTACAAATAATAATGTTTTAAGCGTTAAATATAATGGAAGCGCTCTTGCTTGGAATAAACACAACGTATACTAACCACCCTCTAAGACATGCCAAGTCCATCCCACGCAAGAAAACACATAAAATTTATAAAAAAAAATAAAAACATTTGGACATAACATGGTAAGTATTATGTAAGTAAAGAATTGTCTTACAAAATAGAATAAGGAAATTTTAGTTCAACATCATAGGAGCACTATTCCATTGAATGAAGTGTTTAGTAAAATACAGAGGCACTAGAGTTTAATACTCGCAGGCAACCAATGTGAGCAGCAACCACCACAACGACTTTCTCGTTTTACACTGCCATCGGCGCCGCCGGAACCATCCCGTGCCAAAAAAAAAGACCTAAAAATAGTTGATTTTTTATGTTTTATTTCATTTTTGATACGTGACTTGTTCATAAGCCACAAAATAATGATCTTACAAATTGAATCAAAGATATTTAAGCGCAAAATAAAAGGAACACTCTTTCTTGTACAAGACAATGCACCAACTGCACGGGTCTCTTGTACCCTTTAAAGCATGCAAAGAGAGCCCCATGCCAGGAAATTACCTAAAAGTAAACAATCAATTAAGTTATTTCATCTAGGATACATAACTTGATATTAAGGTAGGTAATGATGGTCTAACAAATTGCAATAAGGATATTTCCATTTAACATAATAGGAACACTCTTCCATTGATTGAAATAGTAAATACAGAGGCGCCAGGATTTCATACTCGCAGGCAACCAATGTGAGCAGCAACCACTACAACAACTTTTTCGTTTTACACTGCCATCGGCGCCCCCGGAACGATCCGGTGCCAAAAAGGACCTAAAATTAATATTTATTTCGTATTTCATTTAAGATACGTTACATGCTAATAAGCAAGTAAATTATGGTCTTATAAAAAGAAACAAAGATATTTAAGCTGAAAATAAAAGTAACACTCTTTCTTACCCAAAACAAAGCACCAACTGCATAGATATAAAACATGCAAAAACAATTCCATGCCAGAAAAACCTAAAATAAATATATAATCATCTGGGATACATAAAATGATATAAAGATAGTAAATGATGGTCTTACAAATTTGAATAAGGAAATCGAAGTTTTACAAAATATAAACACTCTTCCATGGACTAAAATAGTAAAAAATGGGAATAAACCATTTTTATTTCAAAATTATATCTTCTTATTTTGTTAGCGTGACTAATATTTGTATATTCATGCCAAATTACAGCTTTCTAGCACTGAGAGTCTCTGAGCTAGGCTGCGGACGGACAGACATGGCGAAACTATAAAGGTTCCTAGTTTGTCTACGGAACTCTAAAAACGATAATCCTACATTACTTAAGAGCGTATAGATGATACCGTTCTAATGAGTATCTAGCAATTTGTTTTCGGTGCCGTAACTATTGTTATTAATGAATAATCAATATAAGTAAATAAATAATTACCTAATGATTTAGGCATCATGAGGATTACTAAATACTACACCTCTTTTAAATTTAATTCCGGTGGTTTCAGCTATTTCAGAGAAAAAGGGGCTTGATGGATAGACGCACAGACGGACAGACCAACAGACGGGTAGACCGACAGATCAAAGACGGGCAGACTGATAGACGGACTAGACTGATAAAAAGCATAAAATAAATACTCCTATATACGTAATTGTTTATTGGCTTTAGGTATAACACACTCGTACGTATAGGTTTAGTAAGTCTTACATAATTAAAATCGTATATGTATTTTCAGCCATTTTTATTCTTTCAATTTTTGTACTGTAAAGTGTTTACATACATAACTATACTGTAATTCTATGGAACTTGCTAACTATGTAAACAAACAATATATTCAAATTGACATCTAATGTCAATTTTAGCATGGCGGCTTGTTTACATAGTTAGCAAGTTCCATAGAATGACACTTTACATAATTATATGTAATCAAACAACACCGCATAATATACTGAAAGGTAAAGGTGATGGTCAGAAAGATCTTTACGTGAGAACGTATCTTAATTATAGTTCCAAGAATCTATTTCAGTAAGTAAACTTATATAATGCTACACTTACCATCAGGCCTTTTGCATCCGTGGTAAGATATTCTAGACTCGAAAACAAATAGTCGCGCTCGTCACACACATAATTATAACCTTATATAGGGAATCGAACCCGGGATCGCAAGCTTTGTAAGCTTCTGCCTATTGCCTGCCTGTCCAGTTGCTGGACTACCTACTGTAGGTAGGTAGTGTCGCTTAACTACCAACTGGACTAAGCGTGTCGTCTAATTTTCTTATTCGGCTTGTCCAAGGCAAAATCAAAATACAATCGTGCACCCTTGTTGTAACCCTGTGACAATCCTATCCGTTCAAATTATCTCCATACAATTTGGAGCACGCTCACTGTAGGGTTCCGACGCCGTTACTACAAACACAACAAAACTACCGGTCTTTTCTATTTGAAGCTCTTTGATGATCTCTTAGGTGTTGTTTAGTTGGTATAAACACTTTAGTTGCCTGTATCTCAAGAACCGATTCAATCTACTTAAATTAGGTAACAACACCAATGTTCGACACTTTTAGCTGACATGCACCAATAATCGACAGAAGCTTTTAATTCTAAGATCATAGGGAAATTGATTGTTGCAAAACAAATGAATAACTCTTATCTTCTTTGAGTAAGAATCAATGTCGAACATTGGTCCTTTGTCGACTACTGGTGTCTTTACCTTTCGTTACGTGCTTTCTTAAGACTTTTTTCATAATTGTAGTACTTACAGTTTTGGCTGTACGGAGTGGAGACAATAACTCTAGCGAAAATGGCAGTTTTAGAATTCATCCAAAACGGTGCCCCAAATGATAGTGTTTTATCTACCTACCTACACGAAATGTTTTTTTCATAGCTATATATAATACAGGGTGTTTTTTTGGTCAGCAACTTCCACAATAGGGGTTATATTCATGTTACTGAGCTCAAAAAAAAAATATTTTTTATATATCACCTCTCGTTTCTGTAGCTACGAAGGGGGCAGGCCGCTTATCGTCACGATGTTATTGTTTGTTACTACCCTCACAAAACTATGCGCAAGCGACGTCAGTTCCGTGTTTGTTTCGAAGTGAGTGCTTGTTAAGTAACGTGTTACAACAATTTTTTTATTATACTAATTGATAAAAAAAAGGCTCGGCGAGAAAAAAATACTTCTGGACAATCGTGAAATGTTTGATGTTGTGAACATTTACTTTGTGAGTGGTCAAAACATTGCTAACACCGTTAGGATTTGGACTGAACGATTTCCTAATCGGCAGGCCATTACGCGCTACACTGTAAGGTCTATCGTTAGCAACCTTTACGAGTGGGGTACTTTTGAAACGCCACGCCATGCTCAAGGAAGAGGCCAAAGTGGGCTTGCAGTGGGTTTTAAGCAGGCTATTCTCCAATTCAGGCAAAACGCCAAAGAAAACTCTTGCAGTTTTGTAATCCATACCGTTATCTGTAGTTAAATGCCATTTCAGAACGATTTTTAACAACAATAATCTACAATTTTTTAACCTAAACCGTGTTTGTAATCTTTGACGGTCCTAAGCCCGTAACAAGTATGAAGGGAAAGATGAATCATAACATTGTGCACGGGGATTACGTCATTAAAGTCTCGGTAAACACGACGCATGGTAACCACAATTAAGAAAAATAATGGGAATAATTGAAAATGCTATTTCTCTGACTTCCTTAGGTTTTTTTAATTTTTTAATAAGATATTCGGATTCAGCATTAATTGTACTATCTCTCCTGCTTTGGAAGTTGTCGACCAAAAAAACACCCTGTGCATCACACGGTGTTGTGAAGAAAATAATATAACCCTTCTTTTGTCACTAATGCCATCATTAGTCTTGTCATCAGATAGATAGACAGACAGACAGACAGACAGACGGACGGACGGACGGACGGACGGACGGACGGACGGATGGACGGACGGACGGACGGACGGACGGAAGGACGGACAGACGGACAGACGGACAGACGGACAGACGGACAGACGGACAGACGGACAGACGGACAGACGGACAGATGGACAGACGGACGGACGGACAGACAGACAGACAGACAGACAGACAGACAGACAGACAGACAGATAGGCAGACAAATTTATAATATATCAATGACCCGCCCTCGCTTCGCTCCGGGTTATATTATACCTACATTAAGTACTACAAACATAAAAATCAACAAGTGTAATAATTAATTTTCTTTTTAAAGTTACTAAAAGTAACAAAAATTTGCGCTTTAAAGCTTAATATTTCCTAAATTAATCCCTTAATCAAAAAATTGTGTCCACAAACCCGGAATGTTTTTGAAAGACCTACCTATCCAACGATACCCCACACTATGGGGTAGACGAGAAAAAAAATACATCCCTACGTTACGTTTAGGGGAGGTACCCTAAAAATTTAATTTAACATTGTAGTGAACCACTTTGTTGGCGTGACTAATATGCATATTCATGCCAAATTTCAGCTTTCAAGTACTTAGAGTCTCTGCGCTGGGCAGCGGACGGACGGACGGACGGACGGTTATGGCGAAACTATAGGAGTTCCTAGTTTGACTACGGAACCCTAAAAATTTAGACACTTACGCCGTAAACGTCGTTTGTAAAGGTTTATGACATTTTAAAACTATAATTAACTCGAGAGAACGTTTTCTTGTACGAGCGTTTGGCTTTTGGATGTTCGGAGTTAGTTTTCTAGGTCCAATCGTGGTTTCAAAAAGTAAAGTAACTGTGAATTAATGGAGTTTAGTATTTTTTTCTGGTCTCACCAGATGCATAGTTTCCAACGGCCTGTCGGCCTGGTTGAACGCAGCCTAATCTGTTTAAAAACGGACTGTAGGACCGCAGCTTAAGGTGAACATTTCCGAGCATTTCGGAGAACACTCGTTTATATCGCAATTCCCTAAGAAGGTATAAAATATATTTATATATATTCTGGAATAAAGTATGCTATGTATGTTAAATATTATTCAATTAAAATGTATCTGCGGTTAGGTAATAACTAGATTTAGCCTGCGACTACGAGTAGGTAGATCAGCGTAGAACATCGCTACTCGCTATGGTCTATCTCGCTAGGGCTGTATGTCATGGCCAGAGGTGAAGCACGCAGCCTAAATTAGAGCTCGATGTTCTCTGCCCCAACTATGGGAGTGATTTAACACGTTCCCTGTCCGGGTGCCCCCAATGTGGGGTCATGCACCTTTTTTTGCAGGAGTCCGTGCTTCCACTATGGGGTCACATCCCCATACTGAATGGACATTGGTCTTGTGACATTGTCAGATCGTTTTGTAGGGGGACAGTGAACGTATTAAGTAAATTCTATGCTAGAAAGAGAGTTCCCCTTGTATATTAAAAAAAAACCGATCGAGTGGTTCAGCCATGAAAACATATCAGACGAACGAACACAATCAAAATTTAATGTAGATTAGATATCGTATATCGATCGCTATGCCCTCTAAAACTACAAAACAAATCGGAAATGAAAAGTAAGTATTACTTTGTACTCATCAAAATCAGTTCAGCGAATCCTAACAGACGGAGAGACAGACACATTTTCACATTTATCATATGAATAGTACGCCCATTCTTAGTGAATTGCCCGTTGAATTTTGTCCGAATTCTTTTGGAATCTGTGTTTGACCCATCCATTTGAATTACCGTCTACAGTCCGGTTGTAGCAGCCAGGCACGCAGCACACCTTAAAAGACATCTTTTTTATTCTTATTCTTTTTCTTTGTAACTATCCTGTAGGTGAAATTAAAAATTTGTTGGACAATGACAAAAAATGTCAAGGCAGACAGGTAACTTATTGTGTTGTCATTATTTTCAATGTAAAATAATTTCTGCCATTTTTAAACAGCATATGTATTTTTATAAATAACAATAGTAAATAAATTTTCTTTTTTGTGTTATTATTCAGTATTTAATGGTTCCTAAAGAATGTTTTTTTTTTAATTCATCAGCAACACTAAAGTTTTAGGCAAGTCCATGCAATAGTGAAATATTATTCGCATAGTAGGGTAGATGGCGCCACCGGCGGGTGGCGATTGTGGCGAACCACCACTAATGTACTAAGTTGCCATAGCATGATATGACAGGTCTCTGCCCTAAAATTCTGAAGCCCTCTACTAATTTTCCCCCTGTATTGCTGTTTGCAACATCTGGTCGATATGCCGCTTGCAGGTTTCCCCGTCATCGGTTTCGACGAGGTAGTGGACGTGGCCCAATACCCGTAGTACAGTGCCAAATTCCCATTTTCTGTTTTTGTTATAGCACCGTATCTGAACTCTTTGGCCTGGTGAGAAGGTTCTCGTCTGCGAGTGTTAATTTTAGGGTAACTTTGTAATATCTTCAATTAAAACATTTTCAATACGAGCATTATTTAATAGAATCAAATAACAACAACGTCAATGTCAAAAACGTCACCCTTCACAATCTCAAACCATAGAGGTATATGACACAACTTACCATCAGATGGCTTTATACACGTTTGCCTTTCTGCACCATAAAAAATAGGACGTCACCATCACCATTTCCCATTGTTTAGGACTTCCTAGCTTTGGTCTGCCTAACAGAGTAAAACTGTTACGTATTTAGTTACATAAAACACAATCGGGGTCGTCTGGTCATCCCGGCCCATCACTACAGACACCCAAATCATCCAATCAAATTAGTCACCTAGGGTTTCTCCACTCGTGTTTTCGTTTACCGACGTGTGGGATGCGTAATCATGAATATTTGGAACTTAAATGAACATAACAACTTTACTGTTCCACTTAAATTTAATTAAATAAACATGTGATATAATGGCATTTCCTCTGCGGTAAATTTGGAACTTATCTGCTGTCTGATAAAGACTGAGTCATCCATCAGACAAAATAGATTGAAGACACAAACAAATGCAGTTTGAATTATTTGGTTAACTTTGAGTTCATACATTACGTTTAAAGGAATGGATAGGGTAAGGAATGAATATGTAAGAGGAAGTTTAAATGTAGCGCTAGTGATAGAAAGGAACCGGCCAAGTGCGAGTCGGACTCGAGCACGAAGGGTTCTGTACCATTATCTATACATCATTAGACACTATATTATAGCAATTTTTTTTAGTTTCACCTATTCCGGTGTCTGTCTGTAACCAAATCTTGCAAAACTGAAAATTCATTTTATTTTAATTTAATTATTCGCTTTTAAACTGAATATACAACTAAATATTCTGTGAATATTTAAAACGTCTGCTCGTTTGCCTCCTATTCCATACGAAAAAAAACCGGGCAAGAGCATGTCGGACCATGCTCAGTGTAGGGTTCCGAAGCCGTTAAACAAGTACTACAAACATAAAAGTCAACAAGTAATAACTAATTTTTTACTTAGTCTTTTGGTGCCGTCTTAGATGATTTTAGTAGGTATAAACACTTTAATCACCTGTATCTCAAGAACCAATGATGTTTTTTTAAATATTTTATTGTACCACTTTGTTGGCGTGACTAATATGTATATGCATATTCATGCCAAACTACAGCTTTCTAGTACTAAGAGTCTCTGCGCTAGGCTGCGGACGGACGGACGGACATGGCGAAACTATAAGGGTTCCTAGTTTGACTACGGAACCCTAGAAAAAGCGTCTACTGTGGTGGAGGTGTGTGTGTTCGTTGGTCTTTTCCTGTGCCATACAAAATATATTTGTGAGTTTTGTGACACTTCATCGAAAATTACCTTCTGCTGGAGTTTTCCAATTTGAGCCTGTCTGTCTGTATGTTTTTATCATTTGTTAATGTGATTAGTAACTCTTACTATCATACTAATAAAAGCTATCTAACGTCAACTATTTTATTACAATAAAGAATCAAATTAAGCCAAAATAAAGTTCAAGAATAACTCTTAGTAACAGAATTATAGCTTTGTACAGAATATGAAAACAACATTTTGTTCATAAACAGATTAGGATTTCCCGAACACAATGTATTCTTTATTCTGCATCATGAACCATGCCTATTTAAATATGGTGGCTTTAAAATAGCGGCTCAAATTGAGCGTATCCTGTATGCTTCCGTCGGCCTTGTAATTTATATAATCAAGACACACGTGCTATCACGCAGTTTTATATTTTTTCAGTAATCCTATTTTCTAATAAAGTCCGTGGAAGAGTACATACCTATTTTCTAACTTGACCCTATAGAGTTGCTAATTACAGTGATTAGCGACTAGTGTCAAGTGACAACAGCAATTTTATGAAAAGGTGTCCTGGAAAAAATCATGCTTTAATAGAGGTTCGTCACTAAAGCATTTTTTTTTGATGGGAAAAATATAGTAGGTATATGAAATGCGTTTGTTACGGCCCGCTTTGGACTAGTGGTCGGAATGATGTCATTTTGTTTGTAACCGTGTTATGTTTTTTTAAGTTCAGCACTAGCTATGACATAGAAAAGACCATGCGGCATTCAAGCTCCATTATAATATTCATTTATTTTCTCAGTAAGTAAATAATTAACAAAAAACTGTTTGGATTTGAGACAGACCTCTTTAAGCATGATAATTTCAGAACACCTTTTCAAATATTTCCTATTATCAATTAAGCTAGATCTACATAGCCTTTGGTTGAATCGATATTAAAAAATTATTAACTCTCGTTTACCTGAACGATGGAGAATTTACTAAGCATCTCAACTTTGCTTCGGTGTATTAGAATATTCTATTATTCCTTGAAGCTTACTAGAAATATCAAGTTTTATGGAATGAAAAGAAGCGTGTGGTTTTCGGGTTAGAATAGTGCCACTCCATGTCTCTCCGTGGTTGCGTAAAAGGCAAATAAGGGAATACGGGCTTGTAGTACTGTTAGGCGATGGGCTTGCAACCTGTCACTAATAAAACCCTAGTGAACATCTTAGCCTACTTGTGCAAAATGCGGTTATAGAATTATATAAAAAATATAAGATTTGTTGGTATTTCTTTAGCTCTACCTACCCCACTCTGGGAATGAAGGCGTGATGTTATGTAAGTACGTATGTAAAAGTAGCCCAATATCACTTCTTAGCGTTTTTCAACTCCTCCGTCAGAATTCACCGCTCTGTAAGCACACAGACCTGATGATAAGGGGATTTGAGACCTAGATATAGACCTAGAGTGTTTCTATGATAGTGATTTCCTCCTCACATCGGTACACAATGGCACATTACTGTTTGGCGTTATGTAAAAGTATAAAATGGTGGGTCGGACCCTGTTGAAAGTCCTAGAAAAGAGTCCTTAGATTAAAATGTCTATCGACGTTAGAGTTTTCTTCAGGTGGCTTGTGTGCTCCTGGGCCTACTTAAAAAAAAAACATGGGCCATGTAAAAAAAACGTGCATAACATGTCGGACCATGCTAAGTGTAGGCTTCCGAAGCCGTAAAACAAAAATCATCATTTTTCTGTTAAAAGATATTTGGTGCTGTATTTTACCTTTGCTTTACATGTAGGGATCTCCCATACAAGTGTGCATGTATGTATGTATGTGTGTAAACACTTTGTTGTACAAAACAGTAATTCAAATACAATATTACACAAGATAGGACAAATTTTAGAAAGTTGTCGGCGTAATTTATGGCATAGTAACATTTATGTATAACTATACCAAATTTCAGCTCTGTAGTACTAAGAGATCCAGAGTTAACATGCGGACAGACAGGCAGACGGACATGGCGAAATTTAAAGGTTTCTTGTTGACTTTGGTACCCCAAAAATCCTTTCTTCCCGGGATATTGAACCATAACCTTGAAACGCCAATGAACTCACGGGCAATGACCGGATGTTATTGAATAGCTATCGATTTATCTTCCACTTGCTAATTAGTTTACTTACCGTTAACGTCACGGGGTATTTGATAGCCAATTTCCGTAATGAGTTTGCACTTACGTCCGCTTCAAGAAACGTCAAAGTATTTTTTATGACATGGATAAGGTCAACGAACACACGGGCCTAATGCGATAATGTTTTGATGCCGATTTTTACGATTTTTGAATATGTTGTAAATATTATAAAAAACCCCCTTCTGCCGTGTGGTTGCCGGGTTAGAATAGTGCCACTCCATGTCTTCCCGTGGATGTCGTAAGAGGCGACTAAGGGGTGAGGGCTTGAGTACTGTTAGGCGATGGGCTTGCAACCTGTCACTAATTAATACACTGGTAAACATCTTAGCCTGGTTGTGCAAAATGTGGTTACAGGATTACCAACAAGTCCTTTTAGAGTTGTTGGTATTTCTGTAGCTCTGCCTACCCCACTCTAGGAATGAAGGCGTGATGTTATATATGTATGTATTTTGAAAAACTAGGTCTTTACATTTCCCTTTCCAAGAAAATGTTTATTAAAAGGAAAAAAAAGTAAAAACGTACAGACCTAGTTTATCATAGTATCTTAAAAAGCAGGAAATATGCGAGTTAAACTCGAGTTGAGTGTTCCGTAATTTTAAAGAAATTTAAGGAAAAGAACTATTTTCAGTATTTTTTATCAAATACTAGCGACCCGCCCTCGCTTCGCTCCGGATTAAAGTATTATACATATAAACCTTCCTCTTCAATCACTCTATCTATTAAAAAAAACCGCATCAAAATCCGTTGCGTAGTTTTAAAGATTTAAGCATACATAGCGATATAGGGACAGAAAAAGCGACTTTGTTTTATACTATGTAGTGATTTAGGCTTAATAGTTTTGGAGATAAATAGGGGGGCAATGGTAAATTTTCATATATTTTCTTAAATAACTGTTTGTCCCCTGTCACCTGTCACTAATGCACTGGTAAACATCTTACTTAGCCTGTTTGTGCAAAATGTGGTTACAGAATTATCAAGAAGTCTGCTGGTATTTCTGTAGCTCTGCCTACCCCACTCTGGGAATGAAGGCGTGATGATATTTATATAACTGATCATTTTACAATTATAATAAAATAAATTCAAGATCCGTATAAGAAGCCCTTTCATTTGATATATGATATGGTATAGTTTGTAAAAGGTTTATTTTAATTTTCTCATCCCACCAAATGTGACCTCCATTCCTTCATATTTAAAATTAATTAATTCACGTTACTCACGTGTTAGGATCACAAATAAATACACGTATATAAAATTTCAACTAATTCGATCCAAATCCGGAGCGAATTGGCTGTGACAGACGGACAGATAGACACGAACATTCCTATAAGAGTACGGAACGGTATTCGAAAGGATTTATGCGTGTATGGACTATAAGGAAATATGGCGATGTATAAAAATGTCCACTTGAATAATTTCGTCCCTGTATAATTTTGACAAAGTATAAAAATGTCCACATGTATATTAGACGACATATAAAGATGTTGCGACAATAGACTAAAATAAAATATGTCGATGTATAAATATACTTAGATAGTAGTCATTTTTATATTCCGACTTGATAAGACTTAGACATTTTGAAGTATTGGCTTTCTAATACTCGGACCAATTTTTATTTTATATGTAGACATTTTTATACATCGCCATATTTCCTTATAGTCCATACACGCATAAATCTTCGAAAGTACGGAACCCTATAAATCAAAGTGGTTGACGGTAAGAGAGATTTTTTTTCAGTCGACAAAAAGTTAATAGAATAACTAAGTACCATATTGGTAATATTAGCTGATAGCACCAACAGGAAGCTCTGTTGTGATTCAACTAACACCTTAGATGATGTACCTATCTATCGTTTTGAGAGCGAGGTGACCTGGCTTAGGGGGTCGACTTATGATCGTAAGGTACCATGTACCAATGAGTTTTTCTAACTTAATTACCCGATGCTCTTACGGTGAAGGAAAAACATCGTGAGGAAACCAGCACATTTGAACTGCTGAGAAAGAGGGTATAATTGCACAAAAGATCCTAAAACGGGTCGATGTGTATCCGAAAGGGCTCATTAGTAAGGTAAGATAAGACAAGATATGATCTATCTTTTCGTTTGGCTTATTTGCAATCAAGCAAGCCGCTTTTGCACAACAAACACCTTGTTACAAGCGACCAAGTTTTTTAGTGTTTTTTTTTTTATGTTAAGGAGAAGGCACACGAGGCCTCAGGCCACCTGATGGTAAGTGAAATCTGAGACCCATAGACATTTGAATTCTCAAGACTATAATCCCAAGACCTCAAATGCGTTGCCAACCCTGAGGACTAAGATGGAATGCCTCTATGCTAGTAATTTCACCGGTTGTCACCCACACCGGAACACAACAATGCGAACACGTTGCTTGGCGGGTGGTTAATGGATACGATGGTGGTAGCGATCTGGACGGACCCTGCACAGGGTCCTACCACCAGTGTAACTGTAAGTAAGATCTAACCCAAGCTTTTGCATTCTCAAGTCTACAAACTCCAGACTTATCCTAAGGCTGAAAATGCGTTTCTAATCCTGAGGATTAAGATGGAACGCCTCTAGTAGTTTCACCGAGTTTATACACCGGAACTCTGCCCTGAACTATCAATGACCTTACGTATAATGGTCGGAAGTTTACTAAATAGCTATCCATTTATTCTCCACGTGCTGGCGAGTTTACTTTCCGTTGGCGTCACGGGTATTTGATAGCGAATATCCGTAATGTGTTTCTAATTACTAATCGCTAAGAACTGGTGGTTTTTGGCAGCTATGCTCTCGATTAATCACTGAATGTAATGATAATAATGACGGCCTCTATTCTAATGATTTTAAACGATATTGCGTTTGAAGTGTCAATACGGAAACACGTTTTTGTGAAGTCGGTTAAAAACTGAAGGCCTTAAAGCCGAAACAGAATTGAATAATTTTTAAATTTATATCAGGGAACAATCTCACACAAAATAAAATAAATAAATATCAGGGGACAATCTCACACAAATTGACCTAGTCCCAAACTAAGCTCTAGGCTTGTACTATGGGTATACTAGACAACGATAAACATACTTAAATAGAGAAGTACATACTTAAATATATATAGAAAACATTAAAGACTCAGGAACAGATATTTGCGCTCATCACACAAATATCTGCCCTTACCGGGATTTGAACCCAGGACCGCTGGCTTCGGAGGCAGGGTCACTCCCAACTAGGCCAACGTGTCGTCAAAATTATCTAACCCTAAAATGTGTAAGGTCTAAGCTATACCTATGCAAAGGGTGCCGGACAAGGATAAACATAGATACTTAATTATACACAGTTATAATAAAGAATCACACTTTTATTTTATTTTAACATTTAAACATAACATCGCGCCTTCATTCCCAGAGGGGTAGGCAGAGTTACAAAAATACCAACAACTCTAAAAACACGTCTTTTATTCTGAAACCACATTTTGCACAAAGATGTTTACGAGTGTATTAGTGACGGGTTGCAAGCCCATCGCCTAACAGTACCACAAGCCCTTATTCCCTTGGTCGCCTCTTACGACATCCACGGAAAGACAGAGTGGCACTATTGTAACCCGGCAACCACACGGTCTTATTACTTTTATTTTGGAAAAAACAAAAACATTTAGACAATGTTCAGAATTCAGAAAAATATGGTTAAGAGAAGTAAAAAAAAGTCTAAATCCTAGACAAATATTTAAAGTAGCGGTTACGGCTGTTACATAATTAGTTTACAAATTTAGCAGAATGATAATAACACAAATCAGCAACAGAATTTCTAATTCATACAATTGATAATTGACGACACAGGCATATTAGGCACATAATACTTAACACAAGTACTACTGTTGTACCTACTACAAGACTTGTCTTATTTAGTAAACACTTTTATAACGTAATAAAATTACAATTTTTCATTAATAATACTGTAGTAGAGAGAGGACAATAGAGAGATCTCTCTCCAGGCGGGTGTTATGCCTGGGGACCGAAGTCCGTTTGGATGAAGTTGGAAGTTGTAACGTATATACGTTACGTAACCTAGGTTATTATTATAAAATAACAAGAAATTTAAAATCAACATATTTACAACACTTACCTAACAACAATTAATGAACATAATAAAAAAATAAATAAGAGTAACTTATTAAACTATACTAAACTAGGTTGATTGTACATCGCTACTTGTTACTTATATCCGCGACGCACTGTACTCGACTCGCATCACCTTTGTTTTAATCGAACCGGTCGGGCGTCTCCGCTCCCCGCGCGGCCGCGCAGCGGCTCTCGCCCTAGCGCTCGCGCAGCCAGACAGACAGATTTAGCTATCAACGCAGGCGCACGTTCACTCGTACTAGTGACATCACACGTCGCCGCGTCGGTGATAATTACGCTCGTGTTATATTTTACCAAGGCACAGTTTATGTTCAGTATTTTGCACTCGTGCAGTACTAATACTGGTACCTAATTAAAGTCAGTGGTTATACCCCTATATTGGGTAAGTGTTGAACATCTTATATTTTAAATAAGTAGCAGGTATTTTTGAATGTATGCCTAACGTAACGGTTTTACCGTTACAATATACTTTGTTCGATTTTGCTTGCCGAATAGATAAATGCTTAATCACGCATCTCATAACATTCACATACTTATTAGTCATTTATCATTTCTTTATTGTAATATAAACCTAAATAATAGTAGTGATCATTTACTATCGCTTCCATTTTCATCTTTTGTAAACTCCGTCTGATTGTGACATCCGCACTTCACCAAGCCATTTCATCATCGCGCAGTACTTGTTCCTCATTTCTTCTGCTTAATGCCGGTCACAAGTCAACGGAGCCATTTACAGAATAAATATATTCAGACTGGACGAACATTATATTCCAGGGTTCTACGTTACGGCTCAGGTGCCTACGCTATTGTCGGTCTGCCTCAGCTGACGTCCCTCAGCTCATTTCATCTTCACGGCGCTACTCCAGGAACCAGGGGAGTACTAGCGTGGTGGCAGCAACACCCGTAATACCGGAAGCAAAATCAGACGGGCATTTATGTACCCCATCCCTACGACCTTTTCGTGTGCTAGCGGCGTTCGGAAGTTAATAAATAGTTGTTACTTAATTTAACGTTTTATTTAAACAACCGAAAGCTTAAAAAACGTAGCAAAGTGGTATATAAGTCAACCGACTGAAGAAACTTCGTTAGCGCGATGTAGCGCACTGTCAGATTTAGTTGCGTTGTCTGACGCTGGTGGCGCTGACGAGTTGTTTGTTACAACTTGTCACTAGATATCGCTAGGTCGCCACAGTACCATCCATGATGAAATATCAGAAAAATGGCGTGCAAAGTTTGGTCTCTAGTTGCTTTATTCACCAGAAAACGGTGATTTAAGCGAAAAATTATGAATTTTGAGGTTATAAAAATCTCTTTTACTCGCAGAACCTAAAACGCTAGATCCCAAGGCGACTACTACTAGTAAGATGAACTGTCAACAAAGTTACAATTAAATGTAGTAGTAACCAACAGCTCCCTATTTCACCATACTGACAATGACACTTGACAGGTGACAATTTAGTGTAGGTGGCGCAGCTTATATGAAACCCAGTGATGTATCAGCGTGTTAACTTTGCAATGTATACAGAATTGTCACCTATCACATGTCATTGTCAAGATGGTGAAATAGGGGGCAGTTAGCTTATACTTCATTTCTAAGTTAAGCCATAAAACGCTTGTAGTATTTCCAAGAAATAATGTCACAAAACTCATGGAATCATAAAATCAACCTATAAATTCAAGGAAACCAGTTAGAGTAACTGTGTCACATAAATATTTCAGGTCTCCTTCAAGTGCCGTGTTATAAGCGTGTAAACCACAAGGTTCCAACTAGTGAAGGACAGAGTTATAGCAATCGTATAGCTCTATCTTTTTCGTAATTTACATAGCTGATAAATGATAGCCATTCATGATATGAGGTCAGGTCTAGGCCATCGCTTTAGAATTAGGTCGCTATTATGGTTCATGGAAGCTATTGTCGACCACGTGGACCAACAGAATTGGTTATAGCATGTTATGTTATATGTATAGAAAACGGAAAAATTTAATTGTAATGTTGAAAAAGATACCAATTCAGGAGGTGACAAGTTACAAATTATCAAGAAAAAACCGGGAAAGAGCATGTCGGACCATGCTCAGAGTAGGATCTCGAAGCCGTTAAGTACTACAAATATACAAATCAACAAGTGATCACTAATTTTCTATTTAAAGTCAATTGGTGCCGTCGTAGATGATTTTAGTAGGTATAAACACCTTAATCGCCTGTATCTCACGAACCAATGATGTCTACTTAGTCGTGATAGTTTTCCTTTAAAATTGGTTATATGCTCTTTCATTTAAGATTTTTCCTGATTTTTAGTATGTGGTTTTTGGTCTAAGGACACTTGAGTCTAACAAAAATTAGCGCTTTAAAGATTAATCACTACATAGTATAAAACAAAGTCGCTCCCCGCTGTCTGTCCCTATGTATGCTTAGATCTTGAAAACTACGCAACGGATTTTGATGCGGTTTTTTAATACATAGAGTGATTCAAGAGGAAGGTTTATATATATAATACTTTAACCCGGAGCGAAGCGAGGGCGGGTCGCTAGTATTTTATAAACGGATTACTTAATTAAAAAAAGTTTTCACAAACCCATAATATTTTTGAAAGACCTATCTAACGACACCCCACACTGTAGGGTAGACGAGAAAAAAAATACATCCCCACGTTACGTGTAGGGGAGGTAGACTAAAAAAAACCACTTTGTTGGCGTGACTAATATACATATTCATACCAAATAGCAGCTTTCTAGTACTAAGAGTCTCCGCGCTAGGCTGCGGACGAACGGACGGACATGGCGAAACTATAAGGGTTCCTAGTTTGACTACGGAACCCTAAAAACTCATTGGTACATGGTGACCGCGGGGGATCAAACTCGGTACCTTACGATCACGAGCCGACCCCCTAACCTACTAGGCAACCGATTCGATGCTCTAATAGGCTTTTACTATGGGTACAAAGAGTGGTGGCGGTGGGCGAAATTAAAAAGCGATATTAACCGTTGTTTCGAGCAGGACCAGAGCCCCTAGCCAAGATGCGTTCGCTGTCTAGCGTTTCGATTCGTTTTGTTTTTAAACCAATCGCGTCACTGGTAGATCACGTGACTTTGGCTATGAAGCGATCTACCAGTGACGCGATTGGTTTAAAAACAAAACGAATAGAAACGCTAGTTAGCGAACGCATCTTGGCTAGCGGCTCAGTTTTATTGTGCTCTTTGATCAAAACCGAAATACCATCGATTCTGTTCGATCGGAATCGTATCGCGTTTTTGACGAGCTGCTTAAAGATATCAACCAGGTTTCTGAGCCCTGGGCTGGGATTCTACACGATAATAACGATATCGAATCTAACGTGTTTCCGTATTGTCAACGTTTTGATAACTCTTATGTCTTTTACTATACAAATCTAATCGCTATAACGCAGTAGAATAGAGGCCGTAATGGCCCTTCTGGGAAAGAATAGAGAACATGCATGAAAATAAGAAAGTTTAATTGATGCGATTTAGGAGAAAATTTAGAAAAACATATAAAACGCAATACACTAATTAAATAAAACGATTTAAACGGATTTTAATCGCGTATATTATTTTAACTAACATCCCATATTTTAAAACATGTTTTGCATTGTATAAAATTACATTAGCATTTTGTTAAATTGTTTTTAGTGTTAATTTGTCGAGTTCTGGTCATGTATAACTAGTTTTTAGAGCCCATCAGGCGTGTATGTAACAGGCTTTGTAGGATGTTTATTGGTGGGTAGTTTGCACAATGTAATTAAAAAGTGAAAGGTAGATTTATTTAGTTCCGCTTGAAAACGAAACCTGTAAACGTCTCGAAACGTCCGGGATGTTAGTTAAAATAATACACGCGATTAAAGTCCGTTTAAATCGTTTTATTTAATGAGTAACAATCGCGGAAATCGAAGGCAACATTACGCAATACACTAAGTTTTGACCCGTTTATTAAGATTTTATACAGAATCAAAACTTGATACATTTTTAAACCTCTTAATGTTTAGATAATTTTTTTCGACATCCTCAATTTATTTGCGTAATATTTTAACTTAACCATATTGGCTTGAACATAGTATTTTAGGCAATAAATGCAAATTTCTTTATAAGGTCCTTATATTTTAAACATGGAACAACAGCTGTGATATCATCACATTTTATAGTTTTTTTGCAACTGGGTCAATCAACTTTTCTTTGTAGCTCGTTGCCATGGTGACGTCTCCTGGGTCACTCTTTAAAACCACGATTTTAAAGTATATAAATCCAGCAAACATCGGCTTTTGTGGCAATTACAAGCCCATTCTTTTAGGTATGGGTTTTCTTCCAAGCGTATTAGTAGTGTATATTATTTAACCATTTTTCTAAGGAACTCTATCACTGTTGTCTCCTGGCTTACGGGACAGAATAACAACAACGAAAAGTTGATCCACCCAACTGTTACTTTTTAAAGCTTTATTTTTTTAGAATAATTTACACGACAATTATTTCGCGTATACAGTTATTCCTCTCTTTCATAGCACTTTCCAGAGAGCGTATTAAAAAATGCATGTTCCCTGTCAAGCCAAATTACTCTGTGACACAGTTCTAAGCTGGTCAGGGTTTCATTTCGCCGATTGTACCTATATATTCGATAAGCTGGCCGGCATTTGAAGTCCAGTAACTGGGGCACGAGGCACGTGAACTCATCAATATTGCAAATGGCATTGACATGGTGGCCGTAATCATATTTACGTCGATATTGATCAACGGACAAACACAGGTGTACGCTGCATGGTCACGGAGTGTTTTCCCGGTGGTGACTGAAAGACATACTAGCAGAGGCATTCCATCTTAGTCTTCAGGATTGGCAACGCATTTGAGGTCTTTTTTTATGTTAAGGAGAGACCCATAGATATTTGAATTCTCAAGACTATAATCCCAAGACCTCAAATGCGTTGCTAACCCTGAGGACTAAGATGTGCCTCTATGCTAGTAATTTCACCGGTTGTCTTATCCCCACACCGGAACACAACAATGCGAACACTGTTGCTTGGTGGGTTGGGGTGGGTCTTAGGATTATAGTCTTGACAATTCAAATGTCTATGGGCCTTAGATTCCACTTATCATCAGGTGGCCCGAGTGCTCGTGTGCCTTACCATAAAAAAAATAACTTTTTTTTCTAACCGACTTTAAAAAAGTATGAGGTCCGTCGCGACTCGAGATCTTTTTTTAAGGTTCCGTAGTCGAGAGCGTCGGTAGCGTAATGGTTTAGGAGGTCAACTCGTGATCGTAATGTACCGGGTTGGAACCCCCGCGGTCACCATGTACCAATGAGTTATTCCAACTTAAGTACATTACCCGATGCTCTTACGTTGAAGGAAAAACATCGTAATAGAACTTGCACATTCGAATATTTGCGCGCGCGGTATTAGTCACGCCAAGAAAGTGGTAAAAAAACTTGTTTTTTTTTGTGTAGGTACCTCTACACGTTTCCTGGGGATGTTTTTTTTTCTCGTCTAAAAAAATCTTAATTGAAAGCGCATATAACGAATTTAAAAGGAAAACTAACACGACTAAGTAGACATCATTGGTTCTTGAGATACAGGCGATTAAAGTGTTTATACCTACTATAATTGTCTAAGACGGCACCAATTGACTTTAAATAGAAAATTAGTTATTACTTGTTGTTTTTTATGTCTATAGTACTTAACGGCTTCGGAACCCTACACTGAGCATGGTCCGACATGCTCTTGCCCGGTTTTCTAAGTAAGTATTTTTGTAGTTGTCTCGCCTATAACGGCCTAAATAAAGCTTAGTTTGTACCTAGCTCAACTTGTGTCAAGTTGCTATCTGTGGGGTTATTATGACCTAGCGATGCAGTTCATTTTACGATGAGCGTAAAGGACAGAGCTATGGCAGTTAGCTCTGTCCTTTTCTCTGAGTGTAAACAGAACTGCATAGTTATAATAGCCCCCTGACCCGGAATAATAATGGCATCAGGTACTTAATTAGAAAATTTCTTTCGCCACTTGGCCAACGTCGTGTTTATAAATTATTTAGTCCCAAAATTCCATTTACATGCAATTCCCGCTGCCCTCTCTGACGTCACACTCTTTATTCCCGTTCCAGTTATATCCCTAACCCAGTTCAGTTTAACTGTTTCTAAACTGGGTTATAGGCTTGCTATTTTCACCATTACCGCGAATAGTGTAAACAATTTATGTAATGTTTAACATTGTACTGCGGAATAGCAATAACGTTTATAGGGAAAATTGTGTATAGGAATAAAACTACTGTTATGAAGGACTCCTTTTGAAAAGAAATAATTACTTAAATAATTATTTTATCGCATGTAAAGAGCGCCATAGAGTAAATTGGCCACATGAGGGCTCCTTTACACATCGGTAATAAGGGTAAGGACCAAATAGTTGAAGCATAGTTAGCATAGCGTAGTTAACTATACAAGCAACAAAAGTGAAAAAATCTCCATTGTGACACGAAAATTATCCCTACAAATGTATGGCTAAATTTCGTGTCACAACGGAAGAGTTTCATAGAAATTTTTATTTAGGATTTTGTTTAAATTTTATTTCGTGGTGGTAGGACCCTGTGCAGGGTCCGTACGGATCGCTACCACCATCTTATCCATTAACCACCCTCCAAGCAACAGTGTTCGCATTGTTGTGTTCCGGTGTGGGGATAAGACAACCGGTGAAATTACTAGCATAGAGGCATTCCATCTTAGTCCTCAGGGTTGGCAACGCATTTGAGGTCTTGGGATTATAGTCTTGAGAATTCAAATGTCTATGGGTCTCAGATTCCACTTACCATCAGGTGGCCTGAGTGCTCGTGTGCTTTCTCCTTAACATAAAAAAAATAAAAAATAAATGTGCGTTAGCGGGACCAACCTTTTGGTCCTTACCCATATGCAGTGACTCTACTCTACTAGCGCTTCAGACAAGACCATCATTGCGGAGAAGAAGCTCCGCAGGAAACTCCAGCAACCGGTATTTTTTTCAATTATAAAATAAAGATAATTAAAAGTTACATTACAAAGTAATAAAGTAATACATAATAATTATAAAAACTACCACAAATAACATATTGCAAATGTAAGATCAATAACATTAAAATTAAAAATAATGACTAGGAGAACAACACGATGAGGTGTCTACGTCAGGGACGATTACTAAAATAACCAACTGGAAAACAGGTCCTTGCAAGCGTGAACAGACCGAACCCCACAGACAGCTCCCGGTCACGCCTCCCTCAATCATGTGTTCGGGAAAGTGGCGACCCGATCAACGACGCCGCCGTAAGCAAAGACCTTAGGGGAAATAAATTTGGTCACCTGGGAACCGATTTTTGACTTTAGAGCGTTCGATTTCAAAACCCAGCAGTAGAAAATATTCGAATGCGACAATCTTTCACGCTTTATTTTCGAATGGTACCAAATTCCATATTTTTGAGATTCTCACTCGAAACTGAGGGATTGACTAAATAGTACTGTTAAGTTGGAACGCGTTTCATTATACGCAGTAAGTCGATGTTTTACCGGTTTTTTGTAATTCATATTTTGAATGCGAATAAATGTGTGAAACTATCAAAAGTTGAAATTATAACAAGTTAATTATTATTTAAGTACGAGTGAGATTTATTACGCTATTTTACAAATTCTTGACTGGTTATAAATTTAGGTTAAATGAAACGCTTCCTCGTCTGTGGATGTCTATGTCATTGCTAGGTTTCTTTCTTTCTTTCTAGATTTAATAGTAACTGGTTAGAACATGCAATTGTTTTGTAACAGAATTGCAAAAACTTTATGTTGTATCCATAATAATCACACAAAACTAATTAACTTACCTTTGCGTTAATACTTAAATCACATGGTCGTTGAGCATCCGAGACAAACGGCCTTAACTTATGAATTAAATATCTGCATAGGCTTTTACTTAATCTGTAATTCTTCTTAAATTTATTTTCGCTTTCGAGAAATGGCTCGTTTCCTAATTCCGCTAGCCGAAAACGCGGCGGTTGCGCAGGCACAAATTCATCTTCTTCCTCTTCATTATTATTTACTAAAATTAAATACTCCTCCAGACTTGCCATACCTATTGTAATATTTTATTTTATGTCGCTAATTTTGCTATAAGTATTTTAACAATATGAATTGTTTTAGTATTAACAGGTTTGACAGATGTCAAATGATACTTTCTATTGATAGAATTCAAAACGAATGCCACGGACCACTCGTGTTCATATTTTCTATCGCTCGCAAGTCAAAAATACCATTTTATTGTTTTTGGTTACTTTCGATTGAAACTTTCGAACGCTCGAAAGTCAAAAATCGGTTCCCTGATACGGCACGGATAGCAATGCGTAAGTTGCAGAATAGTTAGCTGTTTATTGGTGGTAGGACCCCGTGCAGGGTACCTCAGGATCGCTACCACCACTTTATCCATTAAAATACCGCCAAGCAGCATTCGCATTGTTGCGTTCCGGTGTGGGGATAAGACAACCGGTGAAATTTCTCACATAGAGGCATTCCGTCTTGGTCCTCATGGTTGGATACGCACTGGAAGTATTAGGATTTTTTATGTTAAGGAGAAGGCAGACGAGCGCTCAGGCCACCTGATGGTAAGTGGAATCTGAGACCCATAGACATTTGAATTCTCAAGACTATGATCTTAAGAACTCAAATGCGTTGCCAACCCTGAGGACTAATTGTAAGATGGAATGCCTCTACGCTAGTAATTTCACCGGTTGTCTTATCCCCACACCGGAACACAACAATGCGAACACTATTGCTTGGTGGGTCTCAGATTCCACTTACCATCAGGTGGGCTCAGTTCCCGTGTAACTCCTCAATGCCATAAAATAAAACAAGTATAGAAAACTACCCAAAAAATTGCTAAGAAAATTCATAGAAACATTCGTTTAACCGAAACGTGTTGAAAAAAACAATACGAGAAAATTCTCGCCAGTAGGCACTAACAAGAACATCAAGTTGTCAATTGAACAAAAATCAAAGAGAGAAGGCTCCTCTAAAATGCGAGAGAGGGTTTACATAATTGTTGCTTTATCTCTCTCACGCAGCGTCCAACGGAACAATGGATGTGATTTCGACACTTAAAATAGGCTACACCGAAAAACTACAGTCCCTACACAGCGATAAACGACTTCTAGCGGACGAAGCCATGGACAAAAACTAGTATAAAGCCAGTAATAAAGTCTAAAACAAAAGCGGCAAAATTACCTATTAGTGGTGGTAGGACCCCGTGCAGGGTTCGTCCGGATCGCTACCACCATCTTATCCATTAACCACCCGCCAAGCAACAGTGTTCGCATTGTTGTGTTCCGGTGTGGGGATAAGACAACCGGTGAAATTACTAGCGTAGAGGCATTCCATCTTAGTCCTCAGGGTTGGCAACGCATTTGAGTTCTTAAGATCATAGTCTTGAGAATTCAAATGTCTATGGGTCTCAGATTCCACTTACCATCAGGTGGCCTGAGTGCTAGTGTGCCTTTTCCTTAACATAAAAAAAAAATCCTCCCCTTATAATCTAAAACTATATTTGACTTACTGGTTTCATTGCTTGTTTCATATATTTTAGCATCTTGAAATCGGCCATTTTGTTATTTGTACATTGTGTAATGGCGGGACAAATGAACGAAGTATTAATAATAGATTGGTATCTGTGATTCAACACGCACCTTTTAACTGATAAACACTATTTACTAATTAAAACCACTCTATTTACCATTTTGACTCGCATCACGGGTAACTTTACATCGATAAGATAAGAGTAAAGTATCTATAGTTTAGTATGTTTGTCGATACGTGTAAGTAGATGATTCACTATCTAATAATAGCGAAGTGAATAACCTAACACATCTTTTGTAAACATTGTTTTCACGAAAACTACTTTATACAAATTCAGAAAAAAACTGCACGATACTGCTAAATTGTGCAATTAGGAGCAGATTGATCAAATGGTTAGTATAAAAAAACAAAAGGCATAAAAACAAGTACAAATGGCGGACCTAATGCCTAATGGCATTCTCTACCAGTCGACCAAATAACCAATGAGAAAATTACATTATTCAGTGGGTGCACAGAAAAAGAACACAGATAAAACTAAAAACTTAACATTGTTATAGGTTTACACTTCGCACCTACGGTGCGACACTGTCACTTTTGCAAAATTTTGAAAATTGAGTTAAGTATGCCATAACGTCGTCGCTTTAAGTACCCTGTCCTTGAAGCAACATAATAAGCTAAAAGTAGCAGTAATCATATCAAACAATCGCCTTTTCTAGATCAGAAAGTATAATAATATTATACCACAGTAAATCTTTAAATGCTTCTCCTGGAAAAATGCTTTTTTGCATAAGTGGCAGTGTTGCACCGTAGGTACGACTTTTGGGTCCCACAACAGACAAATATACAGGCAGAGATAGACATTAACAGACACAAATATATCAATAGTTGCAAAGCAACGAATGTTTTGGTAGTTTAAAAAAATATAAGCCAAATGCCCATGAATCTGAAAGCTCATTTGCCTTCTCTATATGCCATAAAAAGCATAAAAAATTCCAGCAATATTCCCTGGATCGGCACACCACTAGTCTCGCTAACGCTAATTCTAGTGGAATTAAGTCGAAGACAGTAGAATTGATGAGAGAGTTAAGGTGTTCGTTTAAGGGATAATGGGCGCGAGAATTGAGTGTCTATAAATCAGTTACCTAAAGCTAAATTGCTTTGGCCTTTGCATACGAGTGTTCGACGACACGTTAGCCTAGTTGGGAGTGGCTGCCTCCGAAGCCAGCGGTCCTGCGTTAAAATCCCGGTAAGGACAGATATTTGTGTGATGACCGCGATATTTGTTCCCGAGTTTTGGATGTTTTTTATGTATTTATCTATATAAGTATGTTTATCGTTGTCTAGTACCTACCCATAGTACAAGCCTAGAGCTTAGTTTGGGACGAGGTCAATGTGAGTGAATGCCAGTCAGTTTTGATGTTATGGAGAAGCCATATGAGCACACGTGCCATCTGATGGTAAGGGAGGCCTGAGAACCATACATATTTGCAATCAATGACTCACGGACTGCAGTCCTAAGACCTCAAATAAATAAATATCACGGGACAGTGTCATACAAATTGAGCTAGTCCCAGTTAAGCTCTAGGTTTGTTCTACGGGTGCTAGATAAAGATAACCTTACTTATATAGAGAAAACATCAAAAACTGAGGAACAAATATTCGCGCTCATCACACAAATATCTGCCCTTACCGGGATTTGAACCCAGCACCGCTGGCTTTGGAGGCAGGGTCACTCCCAACTAGGCCAACGTGTCGTGTCGTGTGTATTTCTCTCACTCGATCTCATTCGCTCTTAAGCGAGTTGAACTGACTTTACATGAACCCAAAACAGTTTTCAGAAACCAAAACCTCTTGCATTTATATTTAAACTAGCGACCCGCCCTCGCTTCGCTCCGGATTAAAGTATTATACACATAAACCTTCCTCTTCAATCACTCTATCTATTAAAAAAAACCGCATCAAAATCCGTTGCGTAGTTTTAAAGATTTAAGCATACATAGGGAAAAAGCGACTTTGTTTTATTTATACTATGTAGTGATTTCACTTAGGTTTATAATTTTGTAACAGCCGTACATTAACCAGAATGAATTATCCATGAAAAATTATCAAACTAATGTTAAAAACCGCATCAAAATCCGTTACGTGGTAATGGTGTACGGACACGGAAAGAGACTTTGTTTTTATTCTATGTAAAGATTATTCGACCTGCATGGAATTGATGATACAGACCAGAGTCAAGAGAAGAGATGACTAACGAACATACATGCATACATAATATCACGCGTTCATTCCCAGAGTGGGGTAGGCAGAGCTACAGAAATACGAACAACTTTTAAAAGACTTGTTGATAACTCTGTAACCAAATTTTGCACAAGTAGACTAAATTTGTGACAGGTGGCAAGTCCATCGCCCAACAGTACTACAAGCCCTTATTCCTTTGCTCACCTCTTACGACACTTAACGAACCTCGTCAATTAATGAGTATCAAGCCCATAGATATCAAACTGAACAGAACGAACTCCTCAATGATAAGTATCTCACAAGTGGCGATGAGGTTCTTCAAGCTGTCAAGTAACTTTTGCTCTTTAAAATTACAGTATAAATAGAAAAATAAGGTGATCGCTGACCCTCCTGTTGAATTTGGCTGCTGCTGTTCTATTTGTACTATGGTAAAACGGTTGTCTTGAATTGGACCTAATGGCGAAAGACTATATCTGGCTTGTTTTTTTTATTAGATGCCACAAGGTACCTAAATCCACGGTCTCTATTCTATTGCGTTATAACGATATCGCGTTTGACGTGTTTTAGAATCGTTTACGACTCGGTCGCCATTATTGTAAGTGACATAAGAGTTATCAAAACGTTGACAATACGAAACACGTCAAATACGATATCGTTATAATTCGAATGTTTAGTGTTATTTTTATTTTTACTTGTTTTTTTATATAAGTATTTCTTTCTTTTGTTAGTTTAGTTTGCACCGCCTACCAATTTATTTCTGTTTCTTTATAACTTCTCTTTTTTTTAAGGTTGTCTGGAAGAGATCGCCACTAAGCGATAAGACTGCCTATTGAGTCACTTAGTAACTTTTTATTTGTATTTTACTTTTCATGCTGTATTTCTATAAAGAATATTTGTATTGTATTGTATTGTTATTACCGTGTAGAATCCCAGCCCAGTACTTATACCACTGTTCATTGATTTATCTCAATTTATTTATTGTCTTTATTGAGTTGTTGGTATTTCTGTAGCTCTGCCTACCCCACTCTGGGTATGAAGGCGTGATGTTATCTATGTATGTACTGAATTATCTCAGTTCCAAAACATAGTGCCACGTATGCAAAACAAAAACTAGTATCAGTAACCGACGTAAGTTTTCAAAGCGATTTATCCAGAATATTCGTATTAATCCCTTAAAGGGATAAGTTCGCCTTTGTACATCTTTTTATTTTTATTTTTTGTATTGTTTTGGTTTTTCTTTTGTACAATAAAGTGTTTACATACATACATACATACATTAATAACTTATTCTCGCGAATAGTAAGTGAGTAACTGACTTTAAGGATATAATTGCTGGTGCATTAAAAGACAAATAAGCAAGAACAATTATAGATGTCTGTTATCCTGTGTGGGTACAATTAAATCTATTTTTAAACGTGTACACCTTATCTGAACAACAAAGAGGAAATATTTGTTATTTCGGTCGTGCACACACATTGTTAAAAATAACTTACAGTTTATTTTGACACTGTCAATGTTTAACAATAGCGTATGTTGTGACACGAATGTTGATGCAGCTATTAATAATATGCTATAATCAGTTTGAAAATAGATTGTACTTCCTTAAAATTATCGCTTATTATCATGAAATTACCATGACACAGCTACCTCATACTATAATTATCTCGACTACTGCGTTGTTTTCTTAAAATAAGAAACATGTTTTTGCCGTGTGGTTGCCGGGTTAGAAAAGTGCCACTTCCCGAAACCCGCCCTGCCGCTTCCCGTGAATTAATAGTATTTTTCACAATCGTGTTATAATAAAGAGCTTTTTAGTCGAGTACCGTGTTTAGGGGTTACGTATCAGAACGCCTAAAATTAATATGCCTAATTTCAAAATACCTACGGTCGAAATACCTAATTTTTAAACTACCTAACATCATTTCGCCTACATATCGAATGACCTAAGTTTACAATGCCTAAATTAAATTCCCTAATACACTAAATACCTAATGGATGAAATATCTAATGGATGACGTACCTAATGAACGATTCACCTAAAGTCAATATTCCTATGTACGGAATACCTATTCTTGAAATACCTAAAGTGCAGTCAAATAGACTTGAGAAAAAGTTTAAATGCTGCAACTGCAAATTGAATTGAATGGGCATCTAAAATCCTATTGCAAAGATTCGAGGTTCCAAGGCTCCTTCCAGGAACATTGGGACAACACAGGCCTCCTGGTAAATAGAGCTGCTAATGTTTGTGTATGTTTTTTTTTGTGTACTTAATATGGAAAACTATATTTTCTGATATAAATAATTTCAATTTAATTTGAATTATAAATTTGAATCAAAAATATAAAGTTCCAGTCTACAAACTAATAGTATCATTTACCTAATTCGTTCAATTATCAAAAAGATAGATCTGTCACGTAGGTAATAAATAGATCAGCGCCTCTATTCTAGGCAGTAAAATTCTAATCGTATTTGACCTGTTACGTTAATGTTTTTTTAAGAAAATAATAGCTATCGAAACTTTGACAATACGATAACAGATCAAAAACGATATTGTTTTTACCGTGTTGAATAGAGGCCCAGTTCCTTGAAAATGCAAACCAACTTGCTTAATTAGGTCAATCTCGCCTATATGGGTTAGGTTAGGTTAGAGTCGCGTCAAGGCGCGAAGCGCCATAACTACGTAGAATAGGAGCTCCGTCGACTTGTTCGTATCTATACTTCTCTATTAACCGACTACAAAAAGGAGGAGATTCTATGTTCGGCTGTCAATCAATAACAAAAACATTTTTATGATGGTTAGGTATTTTCAAATTAGGTATTTCAACTTTAGGTATTTGGTCATTAGGGAAATCAATTTTAGGTAAATCATCCATTAGGTATTTCGTCCATTAGGTATTATTCACTTAGGCGATATGTTCGTTAGGTATTTTAAAATTAGGTATTTCGACCATAGGTATTTTGAAATTAGGCATATTAATTTTAGGCGTTCTGATTAACCGTGTTTAGGCCACGAAGCTTGCTGAGTGGCCTAAGTAAGGTACGAGATTAAAAAGTTTGATTATGACACTATAGTGAACAATACTTTTTATATATACTTTTTATGTATACCGAATTGTCACCTGTCACGTGTCTTTGTCAAGATGGTAAAATAGGGGGCTGGAGTGAGAAACGAGCTGATTGTAATTTAAGGAAAAACGTACAAAGGATACCTGCACATTCTGTCAACTGAATATGTAAGAAGGCTTACTGAACAAAAGATTAGGGTCAAAGTACATCTGGAAACCATCTGGATAAGAGAAGATAAAATGGGACTTTATCCTTGTGGGTTTTACAATCGTCAATACCGATCGTAAGAGCGCCATCTATGTGTTAATTATGCATTCCAAATAGCGATAAAGGAAAACGATCAATACGAGGAAGGAAACGAACGAAATACCATCGATACGTTGATGGCATCTGTGAATAATTTACGGAAAATGTGGTTGCCATAACTTGTCACGTGATTCTTTAAGCATAAGGTTTAATGTTATTTTAAAATTTATTTATTTAGTTATTTATTTCAATACACACAACTATCCTTACAGGGTATCCTAATACGACAGTGTGGATTTAATATTATATATACCGGGTGTTGCCTGTAATAGGAGCAATTTGGGGATTGTTACCACACCACAAACGTAGCAACATTTATTCTGCAACTTTTGAAAATAACTTATTGTTAACTAAATATTAATGAATTTAGATTTTCCAAGCAAGCAATGTATTGCGAAAACTACGGAGTTTGTGGGCTGACAGTAGATGTCTGTATCTATATTGATGCAAATATGCCTTGTAATTGTTTATGTGCAATAAGGAGTTTACATACATATACAACGTGTTACAAAATAATCCGTAAAAAAGAAATTACAAAAGTAGTGTCAACCCTTATTGAATAACGTCAGTTCAGTATCTTAGGTATACAGTATACTAGGGTTGACACTACTTTCGTAATTTCTTTTTTACGGATTATTTTGTAACACGTTGTATAATTTAACAATTGTTTATGTTTCCCCTTATAGGTACCTATCGTAACTAGTGGTCCTGATATCCGTGTTACACGCGGAACCGTAGCTCCGTGATCTTAGCACCAGCGGTGCTAAGTTCCCGAACTAAACGGTCACGCCAAGATACGTATCCGTGTCTGCGTTCGGCTACGTATCTGCGGATCTCGGCTCCGGCTCCGCTCCGCACGGTTATTGAATGAAAGCTTGTCGAACGGAGCCTTATTAGATATGTGATATGTGTTCTAGTTTATTTTTATTTGTCAAGCTTTAGTTTGACTCATTAAACCAATTTTAAATGCAAAAGCAAAGAAACTGAAATCAAAAACACGACTATCGCATTACATTCGGAGGTCTTAAAGACACACATAAAATCTTCATTAAACGTCACGGTCACGGGCGGATCGGATCTACGTGTAAATAAGTAACGTATCTCCGTGTAACACGGAGCTACGTATCTTAATTACACGTAGCCGAATTTCACGTGTCGAACGGGCCGGATCTCCGTTGCCGTGTTACTCGGTAACGGAGATTCGGCTTCGGGTACACGAAACACGGACACGACCAGGAGCCCTAATCGTAACTAGTAAAGTTCCTTATTATATATGTTAGTGAATACATTGGCTTATCAATTATGATCTAATTTTTATCAATTTTAATTAAGAGGATTGTGAAGCGGCACTAACATCGCGTAGCTGTCAAAAAAAAAAACCATACAAATTTAGCTCCGGGCGATAACGTTTCTCACCCCCTAAATTAAGTCCGATTTCAACGATTTAAATAATATATTTCCTAGATAATTATTATGAAAAACAAGCTTTGTAAATACTCTTTTGCATTTTTTTTTCTTATCAAGAAATATTTTCTTGTTAAGCAAAACGTACAGACCTAATTATTCATAATATACATACATACATACATAACATCACGCCTTCATTCCCAGAGTGGAGTAGGCAGAGCTACAGAAACACCAAAAACTCTAAAACAGCTTGTTAATAATTCTGTAACCACATTTTGCACAATCAGGCCAAGAAGTTTACTAGAGTATTAGTGACAGGTTGCAAGCCCATCGCCTAAAAATACTACAAGCCCTTATCCCCTTAGTCGCCTCTTACGAAATCCATGGGAAGACATGAAGTGGCTCTATTCTAACCCGGCAACCACACTTGCACATTTAATTGTACGAAAAGTCGCTAGATATTTAATAAATTGCCAAAGCGATTTACAAACCTCCCTCTTAAGCAATTTAAGAAAACAGTAAACTACTGGTGGCAAGAAAAATGTTATTACTCAGTAAAAGAGTATTTGGACCTAAAAACTACTCCAATTTTTAAGTAAAACCACATTGACATTCATTTATAATAAGGGTGGATATTGAGTGGCCAAAAATTTACATGTATCATAATATCTTCAACATATTTTTTATAATTCACTCTATTATTACATGCTCCTTTTCTAAACTCTTTTGATGGCATTTAAGTGCGATTATTGAAGCTATGCTTTATGTTAGATTCATCTAGTAGTAATAGACTAGCCCGCTTAATTAATTTATTTTTTAAGTAGAAAAGTATGTCCACGTTACGCAACGCGTATTCGACGAAATTCCTGAAAAACAATCTCTAGAGAACACGTTTAGTGGTAACATAAGTCGCGCCCTCCAATTTATAGCATTACTTCGCTAATGAATGAATGGGAATGAAGTAATTCCGCGAATGAATGGAACAAGGTCATGGCGTTTACAATCCTTTATGGGAAATGACGTCAGAATTATTATCAGTTATAGTGTTACTTTGTCACCAGGCGAATAATTATGACATAGCTCTGGAGACAGAGCTATATAACGCTCACCGTAGAATAAACAACATAGCTATATCATAATAATCAAGTGTAGGCTAATAGTAGATTGTTTAACAAGGGACTAAAACAAGCCATAATGACAGGAGATGTTTAGCCACGCGAGCGAGCTTGCGAGCGAGGGTGGCCGTTGTTCGAGTGTCATTATGGTTGTTTAGTCTCGCGTTAAACACTCTACTTTTCACTTTGAATGATTAAGGGTGATTCTTGAAAGGGTCAATTTTCAACGTCCAGAGGAAAAAAGTACCCGTACAATTAAAAAAAATCACTTTACTAAAAATGTTTCGTTACATTACCACTCAACCTACCTTGGGCAGGTTTTTTTTGTGTTTAAGGTAGTTAGAATAAGTCGTAAAAAAATATCAAACCCCTAATACATCATTCCCTTGTTGCGTCCATTCACCATTTTTTGAACAAACGACTCTGAAAAGACTAAGATATGGATTTAAATTAATTATTGTATTTAGTTCAATTGTTAGCATATAAGTTATTGATTTGAAAGAAAAAATATGGTTGCTGTGTTTATCATAGTTTTTTTTTAAATCTACATGAAAGGTTTGTCCGGAGCTTACCTATCATTCCCTTGTTGCCTCACTAAACAATGTGCACATCCCTACTTAAACGTGTTCCGACGCATTGCGCCCACCGTGCCTGACAAGCGTCAGTAGCGCTTCCAATGCCGTGGGAACAGGACGTGACTCGTGGTTGGAGCTCTGAGCTATGAAGGTAAATATATCATTTCCCTGTCTTTGGTTCACTGTGATTATCATTACCTTGAATTTGAATATAAATTTTATTTCTTGCAATGTGTTGATTTAATAGTTATTCCTGTAAAAATAACAGTTTCAGTAAAATCGACAAGAAACATACTTTTTCTCACTCCCCTGGTTCCCATTCCCTTGACTTTTTGAACAAGGTGATGATAGTTTTCTTAAGTTGCCTAGAAAAAAACAATAGTTTTCCTTTAATTCGCATTGCATATCGTCCCTTCCGATGTAAAAAGACTAAAGCGCAATTTTGGGACAAAATTGATTTGAAACCACTTTGCTAATATATACTTTTTTACCGACTTGAGTGCTGATGCAAATTTGATCGACCTTATTTATTAACAAATAAGGGCTATCTTGTGCAATTCTGGTTGCACAAAGCACTTGAGTGCATATTAGCTTACGCTTACAAAATAAGTTGTAAATATTAAAATTTAATGTGTATATTCCTAAAAAAAGCAATAAACCTGAAAAAAACCTTACAAACTAAGGTGTACATATGAAATTTTAATATGTAGATAAGATAAAAATCTTACACACTAAGGTGTATGTATTTTTTGTGTGTACATACGTGAAAAAAAGCTTACAAACGAAAGTGTATACAGTGTATTTCTTCTATAAGAACATAAATTTTAACCAAAGTACTGTTAACCATTTTATAATAAAAATAAATCAATTAAAAAAACCATAAAAACCATAATAAAAGACCATAATTATTTTTTAAAGTTCTCATCGAACAGCAATGTAATGCAAAGTTTTAATGGATAGTTATTAATCAAATGTTCCTGATGTCACAATGATTTTTTATGGAAAAAATAAATAAAACAAAATGTATCAAAATATATTCATTTGAGTTAGGGCTTATCATTTCAGTCCTTAAATCATTATGTTCGTATGGCAGATACACAGTGTACCTATATGAAATTTTAATTTGTATTTACCAAAAAAAAGCTTACAAACTAAGTTGTACTTATAAAAAATTTATGTGTATAAACCTGTAAAAACGTAAACGTTATGATTATTTTTCCTTTAAAAGGTTCCTCTCTTTAGTTGGTGGAATGTCTCTCTATATCTTCTTGCCGCGGAAGGGGCGATATGATTAATTTATTTATTTGGAATTTTATTTCATTGATAGCAGGACTAAATTAAAGGTTCAGATTATTTTTTCGGTTTTCACGAATATGCGATAAAAAAATAAATTTTAGATATCTTATGAATAAACATATTTCAGGTCCGTTTTGCCATCAACCACGAGTGATTAGATATCATCACTATTAAAAATGGGTCCTAAGAAATCTAGAGAAGAAGTACTCTAGTAAATGATTATGACAATAGTCTATTAGATGATTAAGAAAAAAATACCAATTAATGATACCAGAAGACTGTCAATTTTTATTATTGTAGATTTATTAAAAAAAATATATATGATTATAGAAAAAATACCAATTAATGCTACCAGAAGACTGTTAATTTGTTAAAATGTTATTTTACTAAATAAAACATCTGATCTCAATACTGCTGAAGATATCATTCCCTTGTCATTTTTAACATTCCCTTGTAAATTTTATCATTCCCTTGTTGTTTTTATCATTCCCCTGGCAGCTAAACTTTAAAGTGGTATATTTCTGTACCTAGTTGACAGAATGTGATGCCCATTCGATAAAAACGCTTATAATTAAGTAAAATTTCATATTATATTGTAACTAGTTTAAAAATTATTAAAATAAAAAACGACAGGGGAATGAGATGAATAATCCAATTCTCAAGAATGACCCTTAAATAGATTCATATTAGTAATAATTAATCGTGTTTCACGAAATTAAATCCTTTTTTTTATATATTTGCACAGTTGTCATTTTGAGGTTATTTCGACACCCAAAAATATGGTCCGTACACAATCAGTAATCACTGAAAATGGCGATAATCCTCCATTCACAAACACCGTGATTGGCTGTTTAGGGGTTTCCAAAGTAAATTAAAAAAAAAACTCTAATCCCTAGAGATTAATAAGGAGCTTTAGTCCCGATTCGCAGAGATTTAAGTAGCATTTTAAGAGAGCAGTGAAAACTCCTTAACGGCTTTAATAGTTCGGGGTATCTTTAGACTGGTGTTCAAGCTTGCAGTGTCTTAAACTGCTTTTCCAACAGCGAGACGAGGCAGCGCGATAATTTTAATTTGTATTAAAAACCATTTCCACCAAGGATGCGTGGGGAGAAAAATGAAATGTTTAAATGCAAATTTCAATTCTGGTTTCGCCTCGCTTCGCACGTGGAAAATGCACCTTTAAGCTGTATTAGATCCGCCTCAGTCTTGATACAGTAGATAGGTTCCATAATATTTAACAAAAAAGTCAACAACGCATGCGCCAACCTTGGCCTAGATAGATAAGCATGAGTTTCCATAATTATTGTATGGAGAGCAAGGTCTACTGTCTTGAAAAAAAAACGTATTTTCTTCTGAATTTCTGTAGTAAATACGACCTTATAATAATTGAAAGAGGATGAAATTAGCTTAAGCTGTTACTGTCGTTTAGGTTTTTGTATGAGATAACAGGATTTCAGTTTCGTTGAGAGTGAAAATGTATTGTGGTGCTAACCACAAAAATGTTTATAAAAATGGCTATAAAAATATTGTTTTAGATGTTAATCGCCTGAAGTACTCTTGCGGTCAAATAATACGGGTCAGAGTGCGTTTTTATACTAAAGAGGCTATTTCGAAGCCTTGGCTCCTCGCCAGGGGATGTTTTTAGTGAAATCTGGTGATGGCTACCCCGAGCATCGATATAGGACTTCCAGATTGCCTAGGATACCCATCTGATTTAATCTGCGGATAACGCCGGAATTGTGCAAGTTCAGAAAAACTTCTAAAATGGCAATAAAATGTAAGGAAAGCCAAATGCTGGCCCTAAATCTCTCGCTGTGGTGTCAACTGATTGTGTGATCAGTTAGGTATCTTAAGAACTTTTGACCTCCTCTATTGACCCTCGGAGTATCCACCATTAAACCTTAATCAAGACCACTCCTGGCCAGGAACCGAGGCTTCTAAATAGCCTCGTTTGTATGAAAAACGTACTCTGACCCTTATTATTTGACCGCGGGTGTAATTAATTAAAAAATATATTTAATGAAGACAGTCGGTACCCTAGTCGATAGTGACCCTGCCTACAAAGTCAACGGTCCCGGGCTCGATTCCCGGTAAGGGCAAATATATGTGTGATAAGCGTAAGTATTTGTTCCTGAATCTTGGATGTTTTCTATATATTCAAGTATGTATTAGAAGAACATTTTTGGGTCGTTCTATTTTTTTACCGACAATACATCGTCATTTTTCTACATTTTGCGTTTTTCAACTACTGATAATTATGGTTTTAATGTTGGTTTTAAAATACGTTGCGTGAATTTTTATTTGGACTAATTAATGATTATTTTCGTGGCGATAATGTTTTTTTCTTTATGGTGGTTTTTCAGAATATACTGTGACAGAGTGGCCGAGGAGACCAAATTTTGTTGTCACGCGATTCTATGAAAAACCAAATTATAAAAACAACACTGGATAGAGAAAGTGAAAGATTATTTAGTACTAATGGATGAATAAATGTTTGGACATATATTCAAACACTAAAACATTAATAATCAATACTCTAACTGATAACGTATGGTAAGATGAGGACAGGCAATTGTCGGTAAAAAAGAAGAATGACCCTTTTACGAAACCATATTAGAACCTAACACGATTGCTTGCTTACTGGGCCTCTATTCAACTGCGTTATAACGATATCGTTTTTGACCTGTTTCCGTATTGTCAACGTTTTGATAACTCTTATGTCATTTACAATAATGGCGACTGTGACATAAACGATTCTTTAACGTGTCAAACACGATATCGTTTTAACGCACCTGAATAATAGAGGCCCTGATATTTAGCAGCATGTTAGTGTGAGGATATTGTATTGTACTGTTTTGATCAAGTGGTCAAGGGATACCATTACGTCAACGATATAATTAGGATATAGAAGCAATATGGGCTGAAACGAAATAGAATAGAGACCATGTCAAGTAAAGAGAGCTAGCTACCCTAACGATAGCAAAATGATAAAGAGATTTTAGGAAGCTGAATTGAGAGATCTACGCTTTTTTCCCGAATTTCGCTAAGATAAAATAGATTGTAAAATAACAAAACTCGTTTTTTTTTTTTATGTTAAGGAGAAGGCACACGAGTACCACCTGATAGTAAGTGGAATCTGAGACCCATAGACATTTGAATTCTCAAGACTATAATCCTAAGACCTCAAATGCGTCGCCAATCCTGAGGACTAAAGTGGAATGCCTCTATGCTAGTAATTTCACTGGTTGTCTTATCCCCACACCGGAACACAACAATGCGAACACTGTTGCTTGGCGGGTGGTTAATGGATAAGATGGTGGTAGCGATCCGGACGGACCCTGCACAGGGTCCTACCACCACTAAAGTTGGTTTCTATATTTTGTTTCAGCAATAGTAACAACCCAATTAACAAAGTCATTTAGGCAACGACTTTCAATTGATAAAAGAAGTTTACGGAAAATTACTAAATTCACCGAAAAACTAAGGAAAAATAAATTAAAATTACGTATTTCCTACAAACTTGTAAATAAATCGCCACATGGACTCGAGACGGTTCATTACCTTCCTACTCTTCCGAGAACATAAAAAAATATGGCAAAACGCCAAGAGTTACTACGAAAAAATACTCTTAAATTACCAATTTAACTTCACAGCTGAACAACTTAAATAATCCTTGGAAGCTCATAATACTATAGTCATAAGGTTAATATTGGCTTGGTTTATATTCAACCTTTATTTTACGGATGTTTTTGTTAAGTTTGTGTGGAGGTGTGTTCAGAACTGCCCCGGTTAATTTATGTTGAGTTATTTAGGAGGTGACAGATGAAGTTAACTCATTTATTTTGTGGCATTGGTCGGCGAGACCAGACGATGTGACGCCGTGGGTTAAGAGGCTTTGGAAGGTAAGATCACCTTCGTAAGTAGTAATACATTGTGATTATTATCTGTGTGTATGTCTGTATGTGGCATCATAGCTTTCAAAGGAATGGACCGATTTAGGCAAGGTTTTTTAAACCAACCAAGTGCGTCTCGAACTTGGTCGACTTCGAACATTTAGGGTTCCGTGCCAAATGTAATTTATTATTGGTGTTATTAGGGTTCCGTACCCAAAGGGTAAAACGGGAACCGTATTACTAAGACTTCGTTGTCTGTGTGTCTGTCTGTCCGTCTGTCACCAGTCTGAATCTCATGAACCGCGATAGCTTCCATACAACAAACGTGTTTTTTGCCGTTTTTTGCTCTATAGTAATAACGGCGATTATACTAAGAAATTGATTAAATAAATTTATTTTGTACGTTGATGATATTGCTATTTACAGCATGAATCTTTCTAGTAAATAATGCTTTAGGTTAAGGTGACAGAGTTCAAATTAGATTAACTATGGAATTGTTTTTTAAATGATAAAAATCTCGGAAATTATGCTTTATTGGACTTCATGTTATACCACATTATATACTCCAAATAGGCTCTAGAATCGATGGTTAAAATTTTGCGGGTTACTCGTTCCCACCCTGTATAAGGGGTCTCCCATACAACAAACGTGATTTTTATTGCATTGTAATTCCATTACTTTACTAAAAAACAAAGTGCGAGTCGGCCTCTCGCACGAAGGGTTCCGTACCATTATCTATAGAACCACGGTGTCTGTATTAAGATCGAGCAAAACAACGGCAGAAAAATCACGTTTGTTGTATGGGAGACCCCTTATATATGAGATACTACTATCTCATATAAAACTCCTGTAGCAAGTGCAACCATATTACTAACGGGTGAGGGTTGAATCTGCTTTGTTTATTGAATAAGAGATACTGCTAAATGACGTTCAGAGTAGATATATATTTACGACAAATTTTTGGTAACTCACGGGCACTCAGGCCACCTGATGGTAAGTGGAATCTGGGACACATAGACATTTGAATTCTCAAGACTACTAATCCTAAGACCTCAAATGCGTTGCCAACGCTGAGGACTAAGATGGAATGCCTCTGTGCTAGTAATTTCGACGGTTGTCTTATCATATAACAATGCGAACTTGGCGGTAGGTTAATGGATAAGATAGTGGTAGCCATCCGGACGGACCCTGCACAAAGTCCTACCACCCGCGAATTAATTTTAGTCCTTAACTAGGTACCAAACTTTCTAAGAAACTCCCATAAATAGGTCAGTGGGAAGTACCTGAGCCTAGGTTATTGACGTAAGGCGTCGTATTTAAGGTCCTTAACCTTTTGTTCGCTTTTCACGCAACTCAGAAATATAAAAATGCTGTTCTAAATATCATAATTATGTGACAAAATATAATATCAAAACCGGGCAAGAGCATGTCGGACCACGCTCAGTGTAGGGTTCCGAAGCCGTTAAGTACTACAAACATAAAAATCAACAAGTAATAACTAATTTTCTATTTAAAGTCAATTGGTGCCGTCTTAGATGATTTTAGTAGGTATAAACACTTTAATCGCCTGTATCTCAAGAACGAATGATGTCTACTTAGTCGTGATAGTTTCATTCGTTATGTCATTGTTATTCGTTGTGTTGTCTTTCATTTAAGATTTTATTCAGATTTTTAGTATTTGTATTTTTGGCTGTAGGGGGGGACACCTGAATTAAACAAAAATTTGCGCTTTATTATTTCCTAAACGGCTCCCTAAATAAAAAAAAAGTTTTCACATTTTTTTTTTTATATTTCTGAAAAACCTATCCAACGATACCCCACACTATAGGGTAGACGATAAAAAAATGCATCCCACGTGTAGGGGATCCCACCATATTTATTTATTTTTTTACATTTTATTGTACCACTTTGTTGGCGTGACTAATATGCATATTCATGCCAAACTACAGCTTTCTAGTACAAAGAGTCTTTGCGCTAGGCTGCGGACGGACGGACATGGCGAAACTATAAGGGTTCCTAGTTTTACTACGGAACCCTAAAAAGTCGGTCGTATTATAACTTCGTACAAAAACGAGGTGCTGAAAGTTTTTATGTCTGAAAAATGTTTATTCTTCGGAATAATATCTGGAACAACGTTAATATTTTTATAACGTTTATACAAATTACCGATGTGCCTTGAGGAAAAATATTAATATTGCGGAGGCCATACGTGACAAAACATACAATTATCTCATGGAAAACAGAAAAAGAACGATCTTTTATGTGATTCAGCTGTAACCTAACTTACATCATACTCATACATACACACATACATAACGTCACGCCTTCATTCCCAGAGTGGGGTAGACAGAGCCACAGAAATAGCAACAACTCTAAACACTTACCTACTGATATTTCTGTAACCACATTTTGCACTAAAAGGCTAAGAGGTTTACTAGTGTATTAGTGACAGGTTGCAAGCCCATCGCCTAACAGTACTACAAGCCCTTATTCCCTTAGTCGCCTCTTACGACATCCACGGGAAGACATGGAGTGGCACTATTCTAACCCGGCAACCACACGGGGGATAATCATAATCTTCAGCATCAAAATTCATTATTTTACACGTCGGTTGTATCAAGTGAATCTAATAGCGCTTCGGACAAGACCATCATTAGCAGGTTTTGGAAACTCGGATGGCTATTTACCTAAAGCAGGGCTCGGATGCCGGTTAAATTTTCAAACCGTTATTATGTACTTGACGCAAAACCTTTTCGTTTCGGTTCCGTTCGCATAAACCGGATTTTTAACCTGTTTTTGGAGAAACCTTTATATAAAGTTATTTTCGAATTAACCGATTTCGAGCTAAAAAGAACCGGTTAATCCAGACGCACGTCACGCACCATAAACAAGCTCCGCTGTGGCTCCGCTTAGTGTTTTTATACGGTACAAAACTTTTGGTTTCTCGACTCGCCGCTCGTGGAATAAACCGGTTAATTTAGGTTAAAATAAAATTCTCAAAACGTTCGCATTCCCTAGAAAAGTTCGGAGCAAAACCTAAATAAACTGATTTTAACCGGTATTTTTTTACCGGTTCCGAGCTCTGACCTAAAGTCTAATTTTAATTTTACTAAATATATGCTTCGAATTACTAAATTTAGTAACTAGGACTCCACAATGCATATTTAAGTAGTTATTTATATAAGCTTATTGCTTATGTATTTGAAGTTATTTTCGATGCGGAAGTATTGAACAATATTAAGAGTTTATGTTATGTAAATACAAAAATAATCGTAAATAGCCATAAGCTAAACATTATTGTGTATTTTTTACCTTCTCGTATCGTTTTATGCGATCCCGGAATCCCGGAATAGATTATTTAAATAGTTTATTAAGAAGCCGCCAACAAGTTTGCCTACTTTTGCCGGGTTTTTGCCAACTTTAGGTTAATATCGATCCGAATCTCCGATCTCTGATCATTACGGAGAAGCGTAGCAAAAAACTCTAACAAAAGCTCGTTTTTTCAATCACAAAACGCAATGTAACATACGACGTTAAGTAATCAGTAATAATTAATAAAACAAGCACAAATAAAACCATTACAAATGTAATGTCAATAACATAATTAAAAATGATGACTAGGAGAACAACACGACGAGGTCTCTTCGTTAAAAGCCATAACTAGAATAATTAACTGAAAAACCAGTCCTTGCAAACGTGAACAGACCGAAAGCCACAAACAGCACCAAGCTATAATTATTAAAACTAGCACATATAAAATCTTTACAAATGTAAGGTCAATACCATTAAACTAAATCGCCAAAGGTAACCAGGAAATAAATACAATTTGAAAAAAGTAGTTTCTCCAAAAAAATTCATTAATTTAATAAAACTAAAACACTTCGCTGTGGTTTCTAAATCATTGTCTGAACATCAAAGGCGCGTGCGCAGCTGGTGTCAACAGATTAAATGCGGGTGATTTACACTGGCAGACGTTAAACGATTTCCAGATGAATGAGCTAATTTGTATGTTTTTTATGTTCATGAGAAGGCACACGAGCACTCAGGCCACCTGATGGTAAGTGGAATCTGAGACCCATAGACATTTAAATTCTCAAGACTATAATCCTAAGACCTCAAATGCGTTGCCAACCCGGAGGACTAAGATGGAATGCCTCTATGCTAGTAACTTCACCAGTTGTCTTATCCCCACGCCGGAACACAACAATGCGAACACTGTTGCTTGTCGGGTGGTTAATGGATACGATGAAGGTAGCGACCCGGAGAAACCTGCACAGGGTCCTACCACCACTAAAAAATAAAATGTTTCTTGAGTAATAAAGTTTCAGAAAGGGTAGTTTTCAAAATAGTTATACATAGTTAAGGACTAAAATTAAGAAACAGTAACATACATGTGAGGAACGAAAATTAATCATACATTTATTAGCTTCTTTTTTTGACTTACATGTCACCATGTTACATGTTTTTTTGAAGTTACCGTTTCTTTTAATCCTTAATTAGGCACAATTATTTTGAAAACTACCCGAAGTGGTCTCGGGCTGTCTATATTTTTTAATGTATACGTTGGAAATGGCACTTGAGCACGCAGGCCAACAACTAGTCGTGTCTGTAGGGTTAATTTAAAATAATTATAATAAAAAAACTACAAGGTAATAATCAAAAAAAAAAAAAAACTGGCCAAGTGTGAGTCGGATTTGCGCACGACGGGTTCCGTGTCATTGTCAACATTAAACACTATATTATAAACTTTTTTTAGTTTTACTTATCCCGGCGTCTGTCTGTAACCACGGTGTCAGTATTAGGATCGAGAAAAAAACGGAATAAAACACGTATTTATGGGAGCTTCTCTTAATTTATATTTATTTAATTATTTAATTTTAAAGCGAATATACAGTTAAATATTCTGTGTGTATTTAAAGCGTGTACTTGTTGCTGTTCTTTATATCAAGCAAAAAACGGCAATAAATCACATTTAAACAACAAACCTGATATTTCTTCTATACAGAAGCCCCCTTGAATATTTGTTTTATTTTTATTTAATTATTTATTCTTAAAGTGAACATACAACTACATATTCTGTGAATATTTCAAGCGTATGTATGTATGTATGTAAACTCTTTATTGCACAAAAATATAAAATATTACAATTATAACACTAAATAAATGTACAAAGGCGTACTTGTTGACGTTATTAATATTAAGCAATAAACGGCAAATAAACTTTTATTCGCATTTTAGTATTTAAAGCTTGTCCCAGAAAAAAGTGTCGCATATTAACTTGTTAAAAAACCCCACCAAATAATAAAATTAATTAAATTTTACAACACAGTTGTATTTGAATATTCTTAAAACACATTTTATTCCTATAAACATCGGTTTAAGTTTTGTCCATCCAGAAACTCCTTAATTTTGCTTTAACCCGTGCCATTAATTTTTGTTCATCATCATCGGTGATTAATTTGGAAGCTTCATTCCATTTCCGTTTGAAGTTTTCCACTGACGTGGCATTACTTTTGTGTTTTAAAAGCTTTTGCTTCATGCGAGCCCAATATTTCTCAATGGGCCGTAAGTCAGGGCAATTGGGAGGATTTTGGTGTTTTTCAACAAAATCGATACTATTTGCTATGTACCACTCTATTGCCCGCTTCGTGTAGTGACACGTGGCCAAATCAGGCCAAAAGAGTTACTGTGTGACAGGTTTACTGTGCTTCCTAACGAATGGCAACAATCGTTTTTTCACAGATATACCGCGATACTGAACATATTTGTACAGATTTTTTTCATGAAACTTTTCTTTAACTGACGACATCTTTGAAAATACAAGTACTAACATGTTTTTTTTATCTTAATTCAAATAATAGACAATATGCTAACTAGGAAAATAGTTTTCAAACTGATTTCATTGAAGTCTGACAAACAACCTTGGTTAGTAAAAGCGACACTTTTTCTGGGACAAGCTTTATTGTTAGTACCTAATATATCATCTGTGAAAATTTGAACCATAGAATCAACCCGTGGGAATCGAGTTTCTTTTAAATTTTCAATTTTACACACCTAATAAATAACCAATGTTTTTTTTAAATTGACACAAACTAAAATAATGACACGGTTGAGACAGCTCGGCGGCCACTTGACCTCATCTTTATATAGATCTTCGGCGTGACGCAAATCGGATCGGTTTATTTGTGGCTGTTGATTTGCAGTAAAGTTGTGACGTTACTTGCACATTTACATACATACATAGCATCACGCCTTCATTCCCAGAGTGGGGCAGGCAGAGCTACAGAAATACCAACAACTCTAAAAAGACTTGTTGATAATTTTGTAACCACATTTTGCACAATCAGTATTCACGTTTTGCATGCTGTCACCGACGGCTAAATATGTCGAACTAATATAACATGACTTAAGATCTATTTACTTACTATAGTTATTGCATATAAACAATCTGAATCTGAATTTGTTAAATTTCTGAGAAATAATTTAGCTAAATTATAGCTTCTAATAATTAAAAATGGTAAAAATATAAAAAATAGGATAACATCCATTGAAAAAGGAAGAGAATATAACAAAAATGTAAGGAAAAATAATTTACGAGCGATTTGAAATCGGGAAGTGAAAGGGAGGGGTGGGTGTTACGGTTTATCTCGATTTCGAAAAAAGTTTTAGGTAATAAAGTGTTCTAAAACTTTTGTTTTTAATTTTTTTTTACATAAACTCAAAATGTTTGTAAAAAATTCAAATAACCAAACTTCACGAAATTTTGACTTAATGTCGCAAAAGCAACCTAATTTTCAATCGAAAATTCTCACGTCAAAATATCTCTGCTTTTTTAAAGAGTCTGTATGCTTTTTGACTATTGAAATCACTACTTTCTGATGGTGTAAAAAAATACTATGGTAAATATTCTCCGAAAATGCAAAGAGGCCTAGGAATCAAATTGTTTGACTGCACATTCATACGTAAATACAGGGCCTCTATTCTACTGCGTTATAACGGTATCGCGATGGCGTGTTTAAAAATCGTTTATAACTCGGTCGCCACTTTTGTAAATGACATAAGAATTATCAAAGCGTTAACAATAAGAAACACGTAAAATACGATATCGTTATTACCGTGTAGAATCCCAGCCCAGGTCAAAAACACCCTACTTCGGCAGTCGTGTAAAAAAACCAATGAAAGCATCGACCATGCAATGTTAATTGAAACGTCACGTGAATTGAAAACAGTTTAAATGGTTACTTAAAATGTAAATGACCCTGCATCGTTAATCAGAAGCAACTCCTTATCGACCATGTTTAGAAGTCATTGCCTTGCAAATGGAGGACAATTAACTATAAATTGACTGATTAATTTGTTTGAAAACACAATACTGACTTGGTTTATAGTTCGGCCATCTTCAAAGTTAACATATTATGCAATTTTACTTGTATACCGTCACTCGTGTTCCGCTACTCCCCTTATGTGTATGTAGACGACACTAAATCAATTTGATAGTGTGGTCTATATTATGTCAAATACCTCGTTTATCGCTATTTCCTCGGGAAATGTTCAATTTTCCGGAATGAAAAGTATCCTATGTCCTTCCCCGGGACCTTAGTTATCTCCATATTAAATTTCATCTAAATCGGTTCAGTAGTACCTGAGATTAGCGCATTCAAACAAACAAACTCTTCAGCTAATCACTACATAGTATAAAACAAAGTCGCTTTTTCTGTCCCCATATCCCTATGTATGCTTAAATCTTTAAAACTACGCAACGGATTTTGATGCGTTTTTTTTAATAGATAGAGTGATTGAAGAGGAAGGTTTATATGTATAATACTTTAATCCGGAGCGAAGCGAGGGCGGGTCGCTAGTATTTGTATAAGTTACTAGGAAAGAGATTCGCTGAAAGGCGAAAAACATCACTGTGGTTGTACAGTTTCTATTGAAGATAAGAGAAAAACAGTTTTAGTAGTTTTTTACTCGCTTGGTTTAGTTTACGCTCTTGTTACTGAATTGGTTAAATCTTGCCAAGTCGCTTACTTGAGTATCTGTTCCGGCTATTGACTACTTAATAGAAGCAGTCTTACATCTGTCTAATCTGAAAGTTTAGGTTCAGTGAAGGGGACAGAGACATGTCATACACACTCTTAAAAACAGAAGTTGTCTCTCCTGTGGGCAATAATTAAAAGCTTGTGTGCGTTATCACTACATAGTATAAAACAAAGTCGCTTCCCGCTGTCTGTCCCTATGTATGCTTAAATCTTTAAAACTACGCAACGGATTTTGATGCAGTTTTTTTTAATAGATAGAGTGATTGAAGAGGAAGGTTTATATGTATAATACTTTAATCCGGAGCGAAGCGAGGGCGGGTCGCTAGTGTTTTTATATGATAGGTCTAAAGCAGTCCTGACGGCGTTTTTGTGGGTATGGGCTTAGCCAGAAAACTAGGCCTTAAAAACGTTAACTTTCAGTGTGTCCACAGGAAAGACGGTAAATTAAATGTGTGTATGACCCACACATACTCCTGCAGCTTTATCTCATATAATATTTATTAATAAAGAAACGATCATACTCGTAAACTAAGGTTTTTTTATTGAGTGGAGCTAAAATCAAAAGGAAGATACACAAAAACCGGGCAAGAGCATGTCGGACCATGCTCAGTGTAGGGTTCCGAAGCCGTTAAGTACTACAAACATATTTAAAAATGAACAAGTAATAACTAATTTTTCTATTTAAAGTCAATTGATGTCTTAGATGATTTTAGTAGGTACCCTAAAAAAAATATGTTTATACTTTTTATTGTACCACTTTATTAACGTAACTAATATGCATATTCATGCCAAATTGCAGCTTTCTAGTACTAATAGTCTTTGCGCTAGGCTGCGGACGGACGGACGGACGGACGGACGGACATTGCGAAATTATAAGGGTTCCTAGTTTGATTACGGAACCCTAAAAATCAAGTAATTTAAGAATATGTACCTATTAGAACGTAATAACGTTTGTCCTAACACTAAAAAGTTTTAAATTCAGGCGGAAATGAGTTTAGGATCAACAGAAATCATTAAGGATTTCATAAGAACCCTCAATTTGACTGACATGATCAAACCTAAACTTCATCCAGTCTACGTTTCTTGGCAGCACAAACCAATATCTCTCCCATAAAGCCCTATAGACGCCACAATATCTACTAGCTAAATACACATAACATTACGTGCGTATGTATGAACCTGGAAGCACCCAAATGTCTGGCAGAGCCACGGGAAACGTCAAATAAATCTTTGACGCTCTCAATGAGTAGATGTGTTATTTTAAACGTATTTATCAAGAGAACTGCGACTGAAATAAACAGGTTTAATGATCAGAGGTGAACTGTCGTCTTGGTGGAAATAGACTTGTAATAGATACCAGACTGGACGTAACAGCTTCAGGGTTCTGTAGTGAAATAGAGGTTTCTGATGACGTCGATCACCGTATAAGATCGAATGGACTCTTGGAGTCGTTATTATCATCAGTTATCATCAGTTTACGACCCTTCACTTCTGGGTTCATTCTACTGGGTAAAACAGTACGACGTGTTATCATATTGTTTTTGCTTCCACCACCATTACCTACATACATACATACATAACATCACGCCTTTATTCCCAGAGTGGGGTAGGCAGAGCTACAGAAATACCAACAACTCTAAAAAGACTTGTTCATAATTCTGTAACCGCATTTTGCACCATCAGGCCAAGATGTTTACCAGTGTATTAGTGACAGGTTGCAAGCCCATCGCCTAACAGTACTACAAGCCCTTATTCCCTTAGTCGCCTCTTACGACATCCACGGGAAGACATGGAGTGGCACTATTCTAACCCGGCAACCACACGATTCAAACGGTTAATGAAGCTTGATTTTAAAAAACCTGTGTCAAAAACCGTATATCCGTTTGGGAGCTAGGATGCCACAAACATAAACTCAGATGGAAACGTTTAAAAGGGTGAATGAAACATTCAATTATATATTTAAAAAACCCCCGACTCTAAATTTTCTGTAAAAAAAAAGTGGCCCTAAGGGCTGATTGTTTGATAAATAGATAGTCAACTGAATACCAGACTGACACTAACTAAACTGAGACGGCGGGTGACCGCTAAGTAAATTAAATAACATAAAATACCCCAGCTTCCCTGACAGTGGGCCTAACACGCTTCCGCGGGACAAGATTTTGACATAGGGTCGGCTGTCACTGGCCGCGAAGAATTCGTTTGCTATTCCCTGAGGAATCGTCAAATTTTTCGGGACAAAAGTACCCTATGTCCTTCCCCGGGACTCAAACTTTGTCCATACCTAATTTCATCTAAATTGGTTTAGCGGTTTACCCGTGAAAGCGTAACAAACAGACCGACAGAGTTACTTTCACATTTATAATATTAGTACAGTTTATAATGATATTTGGTGTTAATATTTATTTAATCACTACATAGTATAAAACAAAGTCGCTTTCTCTGTCCCTATGTCCCTTTGTATGCTCAAATCTTTAAAACTACGCAACGGATTTTGATGCGGTTTTTTTTAATAGATAGAGTGATTCAAGAAGAAGGTTTATATGTATAATACTTTAATCCGGAGCGAAGCGAGGGCGGGTCGCTATACTATTATATAATACGAATTAGTTATTAATTAATTGATTTATTTTAAAATACATTTCACAATGCAGCAAACATTGTTTATTAGGTACTTTAAATAATTAGTTATCATGCGGAAACGGAAACTATGTCAATGTGTGCTGCTTTGTGATTGGCCATTAGTTTTTAAGCGATTATTGATTGAGCGGGAAGATACAAGACTGGAGACCGACATTCAAAAAATAAATCAAAAATCAAAATATTTATTCAGTAAATAGGCCACCATAGGGTTCTTTTACTTTGGTATACGCGATATTATGTGAGGAGATAAGTCCATTGCTTACATATGCCTCTTTCAAGGCACGCCGCAAAACCAAGCCCTCTGTTTTACGCATTTAGTCGGCTTCTACCCTCTGAAGATCGATATTAAATCCTTGAAAAAGTTCAAACGCCAAAAAATCAGAAAAGCATCAAATGATAAACCTTAAAAAAATGATTCGGCTTTTGGTTAAAAATATTGTGTGACGCCGACTTCAGTTGGACTGACTTTTACCTGTCATTTTATAAAGGTTAAATAAAAAAGGTTTATTATCTTTGATTTTCAGTTTTTTCGGCAATTTAATTTATAAACAGTTTTTATTTTATAATTGTTTGTGGCTATAATTGTAATACACAACTCAGCATTAAAATCTGAGAGTGAACTATAAATCACCCCTATTTTCTCAACCGCAGGGTAGGATTTTTTTTTTCAAAATTATCGGGGACCAATTTTAGGTACCTAAGTATCAAAATCGGACAACTCTGTAAAAAGATATGCGTGATCATACATTACAATCGGTGAGTGAACAATCATTCATCCCCTGTTTTCTTACCCTAAGGGTTAGATCTAGCCCGTGTGGTTGCCGGGTTAGAATAGTGCCACTCCATGTCTTCCCGTGGATGTCGTAAGAGGCGACTAAGGGAATAAGGGCTTGTAGTATTGTTAGGCGATGGGCTTGCAACCTATCACTAATACACTAGTAAACTTCTTGGCCTGATCGTGCAAAATGTGGTTACAGAATTCATACAAGTCTTTTTGAGGTTGTTGGTATTTCTGTAGCTCTGCCTACCCCACTCTGGGAATGAAGGCGTGATGTCATGTATGTATGTATGTAGGGTTAGATTTATTTTTCAAATTTGTACGGTACCAACTTAGCGGAATAACAGTTCCTATGAAAAAAAAACTCGGACTACTCTGTAAAAACTTATGCGTGATCAAAAAAATGCGTCGACTTGAGAACCTCCTCCGTTTTTTCGTCGGTTTAATATTACGGTCATTAAGATTCTCACGCATATGATAACAAAATACGAGTGCCCCATAAACGAGATCACTGTGTGACTTTATTTCCAGTATTACAATACAAATTATTCTTTATAGAACACCATACAAAAATACAGCATGAAAAGTAAAATACAAATAAAAACTTACTAAGTGAGTCAATAGGCGGCCTTATCGCTTAGTAGCAATCTCTTCCAGACAACCTTACAAAGAAGAGAATTGTCAAAGAAACAGAAATAAATTAATCACTAATCATCGAGAGATTCGTGAATATTTGAAAAAAAAACATGGCAAATGCGGCCGAGGCGAAAGATCGACAACAAACCAAGCCTACGTCAACCCGTCCGTCCGGATCGCTACCACCATCTTATCCATTAACCACCCGCCAAGCAACAGTGTTCGCATTGTTGTGTTCCGGTGTGGGGATAAGACAACCGGTGAAATTACTAGCATAGAGGCATTCCATCTTAGTCCTCAGGGTTGGCAACGCATTTGAGGTCTTGGGATTATAGTCTTGAGAATTCAAATGTCATGGGTCTCAGGTTCCACTTACCATCAGGTGGCCTGATTGCTAGTGTGCCTTCTCCTTAACATAAAAAAAAAAAAAAAAAAAACCCGCCAAGAAATTATCTAAGTACGCATAAATAGATACCTGTACTGAACGCAAGTAATTCTCAATTAACCTTAATACTTAAGAGGATTGTGAAGCGATGCCTAAATCGCGTAGCTGTCAAAAATAATCCATACAAATTAAGCTCTGGGCGATAACGTTTCTCACCCCCTAAATCTAACTATTTTTGAATATGTTGTTGTCCCCCGTGTGGTTGCCGGGTTAGAATAGTGCCACTCCATGTCTTCCCGTGGATGTCGTGAGAGGCGACTCAGGGAATAAGGGCTTAGTACTGTTAGGCGATGGGCTTGCAACCTGTCACTAATACACTGGTAAACATCTTAGCCTGACTGCCAAATGTGGTTACAGAATTATCAACAAGTTTAAAGTTGATGGTATTTCTATAGCTCTGCCTACCCCACTGTGGGAATGAAGGCGTGACGTTATGTATGTATGTTGTAGATATTATGGAAAAGTAGGTCTGTACGTTTCCGCTTTTGTTTTTTTACTCTATTTTCATCCCAATATTTTATATAATATTTTCTTGGAACGTACAGACATAGTTTTTCATAATATCCATAACATATTCAAAAACCGTAAAAATCGGACTTTTAAGGGGAGGTAAACGTTATCGAATTTGTATAGTTTTTTTTTGCTACACAGTTCTCTTAAAAAAACCTGACCATGTTCATTCACCAAGCTTTACCTGTAATTGCCTATTTATAAACGAAGCCTTAAAAATAAGCAGGAATTATATAAAATTCAAATTCAAATTATTTATTCAGTCGTATGACGTATCGTATGACGCAATACTTCGCAAGGTTCATGAATAAGAAAAGATAACATACAAAATTTTCAAATTAGGAGGGGTCTTAAGAAACATGGTTGTTCATTGCGTCAGAGGAAAGAATCAAGATTTGTGTTTTAAAGATATAACATTGTTTTTTTAAAATTCTACATCTCAGCTCAAAGATTTGTCTTGTGTATGTCTAAACTTAATAGCCCAGGGCCTCTATTCTACTGCGTTAGAACAATATCGCATTTGACTTATTTTAGAATCGTTTATGACTCGGTCGCCAAACACGTCAAAGACGATATAGTTATTGCCGTATTGAATTCCAGCCCAGGGCAAAAAGTGAATTAATATAATAGTAGGATGAAACCCATTGGAAAAGGAAGAGAATGTAACAAAAATTAAAGGAAAAATAATTTACGGATGACCTGAAGTCGGGTAGTGGAAGGGGAGGTAGGGGTTTAAGGGTATAAAACCGGGCAAGAGCTTGCCGGATCATGCTCAGTGTAGGGTTCCGAAGCCGTTAAGTACTACAAACACAAAAACCAACAAATAGATGATTTTATTAGGTATAAACACTTTAATCACCTGTATCTCAAGAAACAATGATGTCTACTTAGTCGTGATAGTTTTCCTTTAAAATTCGTTACATGCTTTTTCATTTAAGATTTTTTTCAGATTTTTAGTATTTGTAGTTTTGACACTTGAGTCTAACAAAAGTTAGCGGTTTAAAGCTTAATATTTCATAAACGGATTATAAATCCATAATATTTTTGAAAGACCTATCGAACGACACCCCACACTATAGGTTTTTTTTTAATAAACTGGTGTATGATTAATATTGATTATGAAGAGTGATCAGTATGATGTAAAATGGTATGAGAATTGTTTTCGTTCTTTCGATAATAGGACCGTAGTCAAACTAGGAACCCTTATAGTTTCGCCATGTCCGTCCGTCCGTCCGTCCGTCCATCCACAGCCTAGCTCAGAGATTCTTAGTATGAGAAAGCTGTAATTTAGCATGATTATATATATTAGTCAGGCCAACAAAGTGGTAAAATAGAAGGTTAAAAAATGTTTAGTGTACCTACACGAAACATGGGGTTGTGTTTTTTTTTCTCGTCTACCCCATAGTGTTTTTTTTTATGTTAAGGAGAAGGCACACGAGCACTCAGGCAACCATGGTAAGTGGATTCTGAGACCCATAGACATTTGAATTCTCAAGACTATAATCCTAAGACCTCAAATGCGTTGCCAATCCTGAGGTAGTCCTCAGGATTGGCAACGCATTTGAGGCATTCCATCTTAGTAGATGGAATGCCTCTATGCTAGTAATTTCACCGGTTGTCTTATCCCCACGCCGGAACACAACAATGCGAAAACAGTTGCTTGGCGGGTGGTTAATGGATAAGATGGTGGTAGCGATCCGGACGGACCCTGCACAGGGTCCTGCCACCACTAAACACTGTGTTTTTTCGATTAAGATATCCGTTTATTTAATATTAGGCTTTAAAGCGCTATTTTTTTTTTAGTGTCTTCGAAAAATATCACCAATGAAAGCACATACTTATAACGTATTTAAAATAAAAACTATCACTAGAAGACATCATTGTTTCTTGAGATAAAGGCGATTAATGTGTTTATACCTACTAAAATCATCTATCACGTCACCAAATGAATTTAGATTGAAAATTAGTTATTAAGTACATGTTGTTTTTTATGTTTGTAGTACTTAACGGCTTCGGAACCCTACACTGAGCATGGTCCGACATGCTATTGCCCGGTTTTGGTGTGGAGAAACTCGTGCACACAGACCACCTGATAGTAAGTGGGATCTGTGACGATAGACATTTGCATACTCAAGACTACAACTGCAATCCTAATGCCGCAAATTCGTTGCCAACCCAACTTCAATGGAGTGACTTTATGCTAGTAATTTCACCGGTTGTGTTATCTCCACAACGGAACGCAACAATGCGAATGCTGCTTGGCGGTAGGTTAAAGAATAAGATGGTGGTAGCGATCCGGACGGACCCTGCACGAGGTCCTACCACCGCTAATTTTTATTGTATTTAGAAATCCGTTCCGTCCGTTTGTGACACTCGGTGCTGGCTGAAAATCAGCGCTACAGGTGCCTAGCACCTCAGCATTATGCTGAGCCAGCATTCGGTTCAGTGCCACGAAGACACACCCACCACTTTGTTTATTTACTTTACTGGTTTTATTTGTTTAGTGAATAAATGTATTTTTCTTTTCTATTTCTTTCTAAATCAGCCATTTTGTATTTTTGAAATAGAGTGCGCTGTCACACTCGCGATGCTTAGACGAATGTAATGACTAATGACCCCTCGTTTGTCGAAATGTGGCCATTTGTTTAGCCTCTACGAAGCGACAAAGTGTCCTACATACAGGTCCAAAAGTTACCCCTTTCAGCAAACAGGTAAAAAGGGAAGAGCTTGTGACCTTGTCCCATTCTTTCGCATACCTAAAGATTGGACCGAGATAAAGTGAGAACGACAAGGCAGCTAAACTGTGAACGCTGATTCTCAGAACGAAATACATTGACACACAAAAGTTATTTCAGGAAATGATGCAACAGACAGGAAAGCTTGTTTTCCTCGCTTGCGAAATTATTATGATTTGCTAAATTGCGTAAACGTAAAGAAAATATACGAACACGAACTTTTTACTGCTATTGATGAAGTGTCCACTTGAAACGACTATGTGACAGAGTTTGGCAGGGTTAAACGCTGAAGGTTAATGATATAAAGAATAAATTTATTTAAACAAAACATATTTAAAAAATTACATATTAATTAGAACTAACTTATAAAATAAATCCCTCCATTGAACCCACTTGCGGCATCGTGCCGAGGACGCTCGCAGCATTACCCCGTTGCACTGGAATGCTCAGTCGTTGAGCAAAAAAGGATCCTTGCCGGTGGTCGCCAGAGACGCCGATTAACTTGACTGACACTTCTTTTATAATTTTTTTCGTGTCAGACGCCCACGGCCCAAAAGTTTCCAGTGCAAGTGCAGCAAATATGTAATTTGGCTTTAAAAAAGCGCATTTGCCGCACTTGATGGTTTGGGCGTGGTCTGCGGCGGTCCCTGGCTTGCGAGCAGAACCTTGGACGTGAGACGGCGCAAGCGTATCAACGCAAGTGACGTCCCACGCCAAGGGGCGACCAAGATGCCACGGAACTAAAGTGCATCCATCGGGTCTCTTTCCGTCTGAGGCAGACAGGCCAGTGGGCTCCAGCGAAGCCGGGAAAGCAACATATGATAACAGGTTAATGATACATCACATCATAATAAAAAGGTTAAGGTATTTATGTAGACATCAGACAAACCCTATATTATAACTACTGTTTCACTTATACGAGCAAAGCCGCGGGTACTTCTAGTAAATAAATAAATATCATGGGACAGTGTTACACAAATTGACCTAGTCCCAAACTAAGCTCTTATACTACGGGTATTAGACAACGAGAAATAATATACTTAAATATGTAGAAAATATCCAAGACTCAGGAATAAATAGTCGTTCTCTTCACAATTATCTGCCGTTACCGGGATTTGAACCCGAAATCCCTAGCTTCGTAGGGAGGGTCACTACAAGCTGGGCTAACGTGTCGCCAAAAGATCAGAAGTAATTAGGTATATCCTAAGTGAATTTAGTCTTGCCGTAAGAGGCGACTACGAGAATTAGGGCTTGTAGTTTGTAGTACTGTTAGGCGATGGGCTTGCAACCTGCCACTTTGCTAATACACTGGTAAACATCTTAGTCTGATTGTGCAAAATAATAGTTACAGAATTACCAACAAATACTTTTTAGTCTTGCTTGTATTTCTGTAGCTCTGCCTACCCCACAGAATAAGGGAATGAATGATGATGCCTTTATTTTCGTTATATACATAAGTAGGTACTGAATACGACATCGCTGTCTCAGTCAGCTTTACGACTCCTCAATAAGCTAATTGAGAAAGAAAGACGAATACTAACATTTTCAACCAAATCGTATGATTATGCACTACATCTGTACAAAAAAAAACGTTCTGACAATGCTACTTAAATTAATTTTATTTTAAATGTGAATCATTAACATGCATGAAACTACAGTTGTTCTCAGGACCATAGACAGCAAAAATATTATCTTAATTGAGGGTTGCTAGGTCCTAAAACCGAAATCCGGACAGGCTAGGCGGTTAAGCCGGACATTGGGGCAAAAAGCTGAACACCTTTTTTAATTATTTAGTCTATAACACGACATTTTTTAAAAAATAAAATGAGGTATTTTTCAGACGCTTGACAAGCCTATCTTAATCGATCGTATTACATAATAACATCAGCCGCCAATTTCATTGAAAATCAATGATTTCAGTTGTAACTGTAACAAAATCGTTTTAGACACTATTTACATAATCTCAATTCAACACGGGATAACTTTAAGGACAAAGTATCTTAACACTTAAAATAACCTATGAGCCATTTAAAATTTAACGAAATTTAACTCTATGATACCTATTAAAAAGGTCGTTCGTTATTTGAATCTATGTTTTCAAATAGCCACATCTCTCTAAGGAGGTTAGATACACACCCGTTATTTGAAAATAGAACGCGGTCACACACTATTTGCATGCCATTATCTTGGCTGTTAGACAATTATCGCCCTTAACACCTAGAATTAGAGCATGTAAACAAGATGGAAATGAGTTTCCCACCCGCCAATTGGCGTAACCGTAAAACTGAATTTCGAACGGTTTACGCGGAGAGGAATAAATTGCAATAGGGTGATATCCTCAAACGTCGCTCATATTTTACCCAACTGCCAGAGAAAAATGAATGAAAAATGGGGTAAATGGGGTGGCGGCCTTTGACGTGTTTTGTTTATGCTTGTGTGTGTTGTGTTTTGTTGTTTGTAGTTTTTGCGAACCAACAAAAATAAAAATAAATCGAAAAAAAAATGTTTCTTGTATTGGAACCCCCTTGTTTTTTAAATTTATTTACGTTTGATTTATTTATTATTAAATTTGCCATAATAACTTATTCTGAAAAAAAATCTATCTCTTACGGTTCAAAACATACAGCTCTTTAAAGGTAGGACGGACGGACAGACAACATATGTTTAGTACCTAATAGGGTCCCGGTGGGCTCCCTTCGGGCACGGAACCCTAAACAATGACAAAATGGCGGGTAGTAATATAACATGCATTTTTTTTAAACATCCGCAGACGACAATCTCAAAACAAACAGTCGAATAAAGCTTTTTGTTTGACTTGTTGACAACGCAATTGCAGTCTTAGGTATAGTAGTCTTGAAAATCCAAATGTCTATGGCTTTTGGATTCCACTGATGGCTGTATGCTCGTTAATCTTCTCCTTGCCATAGACAAGTCAGAATAGCAAAGTATACACAAACGCAGTCAACCAACCAACTTATAAGCAAAGAAAGAAAGAAAGGAAGAAAGAATGAAAAACATTCACTACAATAACACAGAAAAAAATACATTAAAAAAGATGACATTAACTAGTGCAATTGTTGCGAAAACGGTCCCAACTAAATATGTGTTGGCTGTGAAGTCAAAGCTGGTCTTCCGTTGGGACCGCTTCTTGAAAACACGGTACATTGATTCAAAACAAATGACTATTAAAAATAAAAGTAACAATAACGCACTCGTTGACACGTGTGTCGGAACAGACAGTGCCCAGTGGAGGGTAAAATCACCCCAATGAAGGTCACCGACGAAAAATTACTATCTTAAAATCAATTTGTGCAGCGATTCAATCCACGATCAGGCCCATCATTTGGACTTGGTATGATAAAGGCGTTTTGATACATACATACATACATACATAACATCACGCCTTTATTCCCAGAATGGGGTAGGCAGAGCTACAGAATTACCAACAATTCTAAAAAACTTGTTGATAATTCTGTAAACACTTTTTGCACAATCAAGATGTTTACCAGTGTATTAGTGACAGGTTGCAACTTAGCCCTTATTCCCTTAGTCGCCTCCGACATCCACAAGAAGATATGGAGTGGCACTATTCTAACCCGGCCACCACACGGAAATCTTTTGGACTTGGCATGATAAAGGCGTTTTGATATTAAATCCAAACGGCCCACGCGTAGATCAAATCGCTCCACAAATTGATTTTAAAGTTTGTCATTTTTCGTCGGTGAGTTTCAAAAATGGCCCGCAGGTGGCAATAATGTAACATCTGTGCGCTAGACGTGACATAACAGAACATGATATTTTATAGCCTATCTGTGGCGTGCGATACGACCACGCATAAGCACCATGAATAGTTTTGTTTGTTTTATGGAAGTCATTTATTTGTTTTGTATCTTTATAAGTCGCATTGACCTTGGTGTTCTTCACTTGTTTGGTTCCCACGAGACAGGACTAGTGTAAAAAGTTGTATGCGTTTACCGGTATTAATAAATGTATATCATTTTATTTCATTAATCCTATACATTGTAACAAGACTTCAAAAACTAGATTAACTTGCCCGCGCTCGCAGCACATGCTGAGTCTATGAATTTTGTCACACCATTTTATTTTTTTTAATTTTGTCTGTATTTTACTGGTTTTGGGTGACAATAAATACCAACTTGTTAACCTTATTTTTATTTTTAACTAGACTGTAATAAAATTAAAATTTAATATTTTTGCTCTTATATTTACTAATCGAAAAATAAGACTCATAGAATTACTTCCTGGGGCCCTAGCCAAGATGCAAACGCTCCTAACGTTTTACTTTTCTATCGCTCAACGATGACATTCTCGTGCGTTTCGATAAAGCACGTGGTCAACTGTCATCCCATACATTTGGAGCGATAGAAAATAAAAATGTTAGGAGCGTTTGCATCTTCTACCTCCTAGGTATTCCATCTTCTAGGGCCTCTATTCTACGATATAACGATATCACGTTTGACGTATTTTAGATTCTTTTATGACTTTGCCTTCATTACTGTGAATGCCATAAGAGATATCAAAACGCTGACGATACGGAAACACTTCAAAGTTTTTACCGTGTAGAATCTCGGCTCTGCAATTTAAATTTTCACTTTAGAAAAAATATTTTTCAATTTCGTCATTCTAGAAAAACGTTCCGAATATTAATGCATCTAGTGATGTCCTAGTCAGTTAGTGATAAAATTGTGAATGGATTTACTCAAAATCGAGAATATACTCGTATAAACGAAATACATAAATCAAAAGACCAATATTTAGTGTACAAAACTATCAAGGTACAAAGGAGCATACGCTTTATTAGTTCGAGTTAAAGCTTCATTTTAGAATGCCTCAATTTTGCTTACGGCAATATTGATCCGTTAGGAATAATTTGTAACGGGTTTGCTTTCATTGTCAGTTAGATTATTGATATAATTGTGTATATTTACAATTAACCTCAGCCAAAATTTGTTTTTTCCTGTTGTTTGACATCAGGTTTTTGGTAATTTCCTTTCCGTGGGTTTAACTGGGTCATATGTATGTGTGGCGGTTCAGGTCAAATCTTGCAAGTCAATTTTCCGTTAGTGGAATGGCCTGAAATGTAGACCCCGATGACAATGCAATATAGTATCTAAGATTTGATGATGGAGTCTGAAGATGGCGACAAGATCTACGCTAAACTTAACGTATACCCACCGTGTTGAGACTTATTAGTTTGATCTTGATGTGCTGATAATATGTCGGACCACGCACAGTAAAGGGTTTCGTAGCTAGATTGAACGTTCATGGTTGAAATTCATTTTTTTTTTATTTTGTTTTATTAAAATCTCAAAAATTACTCAGCAGCGTATTGTGTTCAAAACAATTTTGGTTGGAAGTATTTCGTATGTTCTACTACTGTAATTTTTATTAGAATGTTCTATTTAACAGTTCAAAGGCCCTGTGTAGCTACCCACCCGGACAGAATTTTTACGAATTTAGAAGCGTATATCTCGCCAACTGTTCACTTACGTAAAAAAGTCACTTAAAAACCTGTGTATCATTTTGGAAGCCCTATCTAAAAATACCCCACGCGCTGATGTAAATACAAAAAAAAAATTTCGTCCCCTAGTTACATGTATGGAGTGCCACCCCTAAATATTTTTTTTTACAATTTTACTACATCATTGTATAGCGGTTCATAGAATACATCTATCCTCCAAATTTCATTTATATAGTGCCAATAGGCTCTGAGTAAAATGGCTGTGACATACAGACGGACAGACGGACGGATGGACGGACAGACGGACAGACGGACAGACGGACAGACGGACATGACGAAATTATAAGGGTTTTTGCCATTCGGCTCCGGAACCCTAAAAATCAGTACAACCGGTGACGAAAGCTTGTCCCAAATATGATTTTTTTGATAGAAAGTTTTCCCGTGTGGTTGCCAGGTTAGTATACTGCCACTCATGTCTTCCCGTGGTTGTAGAGGTGACTAAGGGAATAAAGGCTTATACTTGGTATGTACTGTTAGGCGATGGGCTTGCAATCTGTCACTAATACACTGGTAAACAACTTCGCTTGATTGTGCAAAATGAGTTACACAATTATCAACAAGTCTTTTTAGAGTTGTTGGTATTATTAGCTCTGCCTACCCCATTCTGGGAATGAAGGCGTGATGTTAAGTATATATGTACCTACTTATTGCTATATTAGTACATTAAATTCACCCCAGCAGCGTTATTTTATTGCAAAAACGCAACTCCTATATATGTCATATCTTAAAGTAAAATTTACTTTGCCCCGAGCATTCTACGCGTCAAGATAAATTCCTTTCGTAGAATTCTGCATAATAAAGACCCCTGTTTACTCCCTTGGGTCGCGTAAACAACCCTCTTTGGGGGATATATAGATATACCTTTTGAAGCAGTATAGCTGTGCTCTATAAAGAGTGTAGCTTACGAAAGAGGGTCAGAAGTTCAATCCACGGAGGATTGTTATGAGAAAAACCTGCCAGGGGAGGAAGCAAGGTTTAAAGCAACACTTTTTAGGTTATGTTACTGTCACTTTTTAGGTTTGATTTCTGTTTTTCATATATGTTTGTTAGGGAGTAAGGGCTTGTAGTTCTGTTAGGTGATGGGCTTGCAACCTGTCACTAATACACTGGTAAACATCTTTGCCTGAATGTGCAAAATGTGGTTACAGAATTATAACCATTTTTTTTTAAATTGTTTACCAACAAGCTCTTTCTGTAGCTCTGCCTACCCCAAGATGAATGGAGGCGTGATGTTATGTATGTATGTTTGTGTTAATTGTATTTTTGAAGTTTTTAATGGGCATTGGCAACATGTTTCAATTTTGTCTGTGGTGTTAAATTTGTTATTTTAGAAGTAGGTTATCTTCTTTTTTTTTCTTGTTGTTTCTTATCTTTCGTGGTGGTGTGGCCTGTCGTGAGGCCCCCAAATGGTCCATGTGGAAGACCATCTCTGGTTTTACTACGGGCAACATGCTGGGCTGGGACCATTTCACGAAATCTGTCATTAAGTCAACCCGATTTGACGACACGTTGGCCTAGTTGGGAGTGACCCTGCCTCCGAAGCCAGCGATCCCGGGTTCAAATCCCGGTAAGGGCAGATATTTGTGTGATGAGCACAAGTATTTGTTCCTGAGTCTTGGATGTTTTCTATGTATTTAAGTATTTATTTATTCATTTAAGTACGTTTATCGTTGTCTAGTACCCATAGTACAAGCCTTGAGGTTAGTTTGGGACTAGGTCAATTTGTGTGACATTGTCCCGTGATATTTATTATTTATATTTATTTATTTACCTTTTTTGTCTCTTTTGTTTAGTTACTTGTTTTGTCCTTCTGTTAGATGTCTGAATAAACTTTTAATTTCTTGCTAATTTATTTTGTATCTTTTTACATGTAAGTATTATCTGCTTGATTATGGCTTCCTCATTGACAATATAATGACTACGTAGTAAGCCCAGTTAGTAATAACCCTGTTTACGTACGAAGTCATCAATATATACCTACACGTTTCCAAGACGCCAAAAATATCGATACGCCTCTATGCCACAGTCACTGACACTAGTGTTCAATTTAACATATTTATGAAGCGGTGGGTGTAAAGATATTAATACCTATGACAGTACAAACTACGAAGCAAGCAGTCTCGGGTTCGTTTCCCAGAAAGGTAAAATATTTGTGTGATAAGCACTGGTATATTGTAAGTAGGTAGATTAGAATTGAGACGCCGAGTCAAGGACGTTCCTATTTTGAACAGGTTCAATCGAGTTCAAGGCCAAGGCCGTCGCTATTGTAATACAAGGTCGCCATGTGTAGCACCTTCCATTATCGAACTCTCTGGAACTTCCCCGGCGGGTCAAGGTCACATTCTGGGATTGGGATTATAAAAGGTGAGGCGTGCGTGCGGCGTGATAGATAAAAAAAAAAAAAAACTATTTCATTTTACATTACTTACTATATTTCGATCTTAACCTCTGATCTTAAATATTAAAGATTTTATGAGTTAAGGAGTCTTAATTAATTACACTTATCTACTTACTGCTATTATTATTATTATTATTAATAATCTAATACATCGGTTAATATGCAATACGTACATGTTTAGCTTTAATTATTTATGTTATCACTTTAGTTTTACAAATTATTCTTGCCCAACATGTATGGCTTAACTATTTTTTTGACTTGGCCTGTAGTTTGATCCTCTAATGAGCTTGATAAATCATTAGGAAGTCGATTTAAGGTACTTGGGAATAGACACTTCCATACTCTTTGTCCATATTCGTTGTTGGGTGAATCAACTTTTAAGGTACTCCCCAATTTTCGTCATGTCTCACTATGTCACCTTAATTTGGTAGAATGCATTTTTTTTTTGATGTGGTCAATATATTGAATAAATCAGACAATTAAACTTACTTTCTAGCTGCCATTTTTAAAAATTCTTCTATGATTTACACAAATATATCAGGTAACGCAGGGGACGACGTTGTCCCCGGGTTTTGTATGAAAAACGTGCATTTTCCACTGCGTTACCATGTTTTTACAAAATTATAGAATTGGTTTATGATTATGAATAGTGAAATCCGAAAATCTGATTATCTAATTTTAACATGTGTAAACCATTATCAATCTCACATATTCTAGTAAGTTTTTATTAGCGTGTAGAAAAGGAGGACTTTAAAAGTTGATTCACCCTGTTGCTATTTGCAATCTCAAATTTCTTTACCTATTTGAAGAGCGAACAGTGCGAACAAGAGCGACCCGAGCGATCATCTAAGTATAAGTACGAAGTTTATTGTGCGATATTGTTAGTAGCGATTTAGTGAGTGTGTAATTAAAGTCTGCTTTTAATCATCGGTTTATTCGTGCATTTCTATCCGTCACCTACCCCCAGGTATGTAACAATAGGTATGTTTGTGAGTTTTTGCAAGTATTTACAGTAAAAGCTAATGGCTTACTTTGGGACTAGATAAGGTAGGTGAATTTGGGTGATACTATCCCCTGATATTCGTTTATATTTTTAAATGACAGAATTTTAAAGCATCCTCAATATTTCATAACCAGTTTTTTTTTTTGAAAATAAGGGCTTGTAGTACGCTGTTAGGTGATGGGCTTGCAACGTGTCACTATAATACACTAGTAAACCTCTTGGCCTGATGGTGCAAAATGTGATTACAGAATTACAAACAAGTATTTATAGAGATGTTGGTATTTCTGTAGCTCTGCCTACCCCACTAAGAGATCGACTAGTCACTATGAAAGAAAGAAAAACAAACAAACATTTAGTAAAATTATTATCATGTGTAGCTTACAGTTTTAATATATTTCTGCTTTTAATTCAAAAACAAACATGGTAACCAAAAGGGATTAGTCAAAAACTGTTACGAAGAAATTAATACTTGTCATACTACACGAAGCGGTGATTAACTTTTCGCTGAATTATGAGATACGAGTTGTATGCATTTCGAATTTAATGCGATAAAGGGATACAAAGATAAATAGATAGTGTTATCTACAACTAACATGTTATTTAATTTAAGATTTCGTGGAACCAGAATTTTCTAGTATGAATTAGTTTTTTGCACACGATGTTATTTTGTTGCTAAGTATTTTAATTTTGGAGAAAACATGAGTGTCTTTAATTTAATTTAATTGATTTATCCTTGTGGTACCCGGTGTTCCATGGAAGGTACATAAACATAATCAAAGCAATTTAGTTTGAAATTTATTCCGACGAGTATAAAGTTGATTATAATTTGTTTCTAAATTGAAAATGCCATTTAAGAGCAAAGGTTATTGAACTTTATTTCCTTGCTCTTAGATTCAAATTCCCGCTTGCAAAAATCTCACGAAGTTAGTCAAGCCGCAAAATTTCTTAGGATTTGATTGAATACGACAAAAAGGTATTAGACACTAGCTGTTGCCCGAATACCACATAGTCCACATACCTCGTTATCAATCGGACGTTTCGGCCAGGGCTAGGAACCGGTTCCAAAAATACCGGTTTTCTACCGGTATTTAAATGTATTCTTAATTTTGGGTTCCAGAGAACCGTTAAATACATATTCCGGTATTTGTACCTCAAAATTCCTACAAAGAGCTCCATATTGGACAAAGAGCACGTAAAACGTAAGGTAGAACGAAAAAAAAGTGCGTCGACTGTCGACAAGTATCCTGAATGACTAACTGACCGAGCAGCTGCAGGATAATTGCCGGTTTACCACATACCTACTTTGTTCTGGTTTTTCCGGTATTCTTACCTTATTTTTACCGGTATACTACTGGTAAAATACCGGTTCTTTCGAGTACCGATACCTAGCCTGGAACTGGTACCATGGATACCGGTACCAACACTGGTACAGGTTCCACACCAGTCACAGTACCGGTTCTCGAAAATACCGGTATTTCAAGCCCTGCTTGCACCAGCCCCGGTCACAGAAGGACATAATGCGCCTAAGTACGCTCTGTTTTATCTTCACTGTTTTGATTTTGTTTTTCTTTTTGTATGATTTAACGTTTACATACATACATACATACAACGGAATACGATCAAAGAAAACAAATCCATGCAATAATCATAGTGCATTCACGTGCGCGGGTTATCCTACACCAAGCCCGTGTAAACGATTTGCAACGCAACATTTATTGCATTTGTGCATATTCCATTGCACATTGCGTAACATGCATGTGTTTGATGTCACCTGCGACAGTATAGGTCGAATCTTGCGATGCAGTTTTTATTGCACGGTATCGGTCTACTTCGTAATTGACTTGCAAGTCTTGCACGTGTACGGTCGCCGTTGTAAGCAGCTGCACACTTTAGTGCTTTGTCAATTTAACGTTATATTTCGAATTCCAATTTCAATTAATAGAATACAATAACTTTATTTCAGACAACAAGGCAATTTACAAATACCTTACAAACTAACATGCATAACAAGATACATACATACATAACATCATGCCTTCATTCCCAGAGTGGGGTAACCAGAGCTACAGAAATACCAACAACTCTAAAAAGTCTTGTTGATGATTCTGTAACCACATTTTGCACAAGTACGCTAAGATGTTTACCAGTGTATTAATGACAGGTTGCAAGCCCATGGCCTAACAGTACTGCAAGCCTTTATTCCCTAACGAGCGAACCCTATATTCAAACCGCGGATAGATAAGGCTTACTTCGGGTTGAAATTTGACATTTGCCGATACAAAATGTGTCAAATTTTAATCTGATATAAAGGCTATCTGTCCGCGGTTTGAAAATAGGGTTCGGCCGTTAGTCGCCTCTTACGACATCCACGGGAAGACATGGAGTGGCACTTTTCTAACCCGGCAACTACACGGGCAAATGCATAACAACATCTAACTTAAAAATTAACACAACTATTAAAATACTTTCGCGGCGTCAGGTAGCCGGCGGCCACAAAATCGCCGAAACATGACACCCATCGGCTAGAATTCCTCCTTTAAAAAGGTTGATAATCATTGGTCGGTGCCCTCACCACAAAGGACTTAAAATTAGCCTTATGCCACCATAAGGCTCCAACCCCTCGACCCTCAGGGTAGCTCTGGTCTTAACTCGTGCAGCTGCGTCGTGGGAGTAGCAGGACCCAGCAAGTGGGCTGGTCTGGTCGGTGCGGTGCCGCACAGGTTCCTCTCCACCCGGGTAAAACCATCCTTGTCCTGCTTAGGACAATGGCTTTTACTTGTTATAGTGTATTTCGCCAATGTCTAGTTATTTATATATCTAGGATCGTTACCGGTATTCTGACTACCGGTTTTAATTGAGGTATAACCGGTTATAATTGCATTTCGCTAGCGGTATAATCAATACCGTTATTCAAGTATATTATCGGTTTAACCAATTGAGAACAATACCTCTTTTTGATACTTTACCCCTAAAAACCATAACCAGTAAACCTGTCAGTGCATGCAGTGTCAATATACTCGTTTATTTGTTTCTGTAAATGTTTTCGGTGTTATTACAAAAAAACTCAAACACGCCTTAGACAAGTCTGAAATTACAATTAATTACAGTCTAATTGACATTTTAATACTTCAAATAGTGTATACATAGCGATAAAAACAAAAGCGGAATGAAAATAATACCTCTAATTCGAATATAGGTATTGTTTTTTTAGCGGTAACAATGTGTCAATTTAAATACAGTATTGAATAAAACTGGTTTTACAATCCCTGTTCCTGTAAGAGAAATAAGTCCATAGACAATTTTTTCGGTAAAAGATTATCCCACCAAAAACATTTTTCAACCAAGCTTCTAACTCTGCGCCTTACTCTACAAGCCCTAACTTCACAAACTATACACCTTAGTCTAAATATTTGGCATGGCGGTTTCCTACAAGAACTATTGTGCAACAGAAAAGTAACGAACAGTGAGTATTTTTTTCACCTATGTGATGATAGCGAAACGGCTCCGTTTCAAATGTTCAATTGCACAAGTAAGGTAGGTAAATCTAATCGTGAGTACGTGTGTGCGCGTGCTTGTGTGTGTGCGTCTATGTAGCGTGTGTGCCGTGTAAGAGTTTGTGGTGAAACGTATATGTAGTATAGGTAAACAAAAAATTACTCTGGTATTAACCACTTGATTTTTATGCTTGTAGTACTTAACGGCTTCGGAATCCTACACGAGCATGGTCCGACATGCTCTTGCCCGGTTTTTAATTCTTAATCAAGCCTATACACTTCTGATTACGTCTCCTATTTCACACTGTAGTTCTTATAAGTCGTAAATTTTGCTGATTTGTAGATTTTACACGTGGAATGATATCGTTGATAATCAAGAATTGCGAGGCGCATGTGCTCGAGTATCCAATTAATGGCTGTCCTTCAGAAATATTCCGCTGTTAGGAGAGTAGGCAATTTGAAACTACTTGCCTATACTGTTTCACGATGTCTGTGTACAAGGTGGGAAAAACAACCGCCACATGGACGGCAACTAACTTAAATATTGGGATTAGCAATCCTACGCAAAACAGGATTAAAAACTGAATTTATGAATATTTTGGAAATTCATCCACCGTAACCGAGAATCGATCTGGTCAATATGACAAAGCAATGAAGTCGTATTTACGGTTTTTATTTAGATACTAGAAAGAGGTGTTGCGTTATAGATATAAGTGATCCCTATATCAGGGTCATACACAGATTTAGGTTACCGTCTTTCTTGTGGACACACCGAAAGTTAACGTTTTTAACGCCTAATTTTCTGGCTAAGCCCATTCCCGCAAAAACACCGTCAGCACTGCTTTAGACCTATCATATAAAAACATAAATGCACACAAGCTCTTAACTATTAACCACAGGAGAGACAACTTTTGTTTTTAAGAGTGTGTATGACCCATCAATGACTCTTTCGATCTGTATCATACATAAAACAGGGCTGGGATTCTACACGGTAACAACGATATCGTCTTTGACGTGTTTCCGTATTGCCAACGTTTTGACAACTCTTATGTCATTGATAATAATGGCGGCCGAGTAATAAACGATGTCAAAACACGTCAAACACGATATCGTTTTAACACAACAGTTAGGGAGGACGATTATTCAAAAAATCCATTAATGCAATATTTATTGGTTTCAAAAATAAAACCAAGTCCCTTACGCGGTAGCGGCGCTCCGTCGACTTTCCGCGAAAGTGTATAAAACGCGAATAAATCGTAAAATTTCGTTTTGAGCGCGTTGTTATGTGTCATACAGTTAGAAATTGGGTGGTACCTAAGGACCGTATCGTTAATTATGGAAACAAATAAAATGGTGTAATCTGTATAAATACTTTTTATTACAAAAAAAAAACTTAAACTACGCGATTCTTAGATCTTCAAAGTGAACCATAAAAACTACTTTTAGTTATTTATTGATCCCCTTTGCCAGTTTTCTCACTTTGCTTTTGATGCTCTTCATTAGCCCTTGGACATCGACTGTTTTGAAAGTTTTGTGGGTACGGATCCAGTCTTTTTTTAATTGGTCCTTGTTATCTGTTGGCTTAGCTTGTTTTCGTAGCTTTGCCTTCATCAGAGCCCAAAATTTCTCGATGGGCCTGATCTCAGGGCAATTCGGGGGATTTAATGATTTCGCGACAAATTCGACATTATTCTCTCGATACCAGTTCAACACATGGCGAGCATAGTGACACGCAGCTAAATCAGGCCAGAATAATGTACGACTCCTGTGCTTTCGAATGAGTGGTAGTACCCGTTTTTGAAGGCATTCCTTCTTGTACACATCCGAATTTAAGATTCCCGTTACGAAAAACGGAGACGTTTTCATGCCGCATTAACAAATAGCTTGCCAAACCATCACTTTTTTCCCAAATTTCTCGCAAAAAATGGATTTGTCGTCTTTAGAGACCTTCGTACCTTTTATTACGGTGTAAAACTGCGGTCCGGGTAGGGTTTTATAGTCAAGTTTGACATAGGTTTCATCGTCCATTATAATACATTGTTCATTTTTAGTTAAAATTTGGTCGTACAATTTCCGAACCCGAGTTTTGACAGAAGACTCCTGGGTTTTGCTGCGTTAAGGCTGTTTTTGCTTTTTATACGTTACAAGCAAGTTACGTTCCTTGGCACGCTGAACCATTGCAATAGAAGTACGACATTTTTTCGCAAAATCCCGAATCGATATCTCTTTTTTTGAGAAAAATATTCGCATATCTTTTTGTTCAAATTAGGACATGAAGGGCCTCGTTTTCTACCTCGACCAGGTAAATCTTTTAAATTATTATTCATACTAAACCTTTTTATCGTATTGTAAACAGCTTTCACGCTAACCCCTTCTTCTGAAGCAATCTTTCTCATAGTTATACCTGATTCTTTACAGTATTTGGTCACAATTGAATGTCGTTTTTTCTCTGAGAGACCCTTCATCTTGCAATGTTTACGAATTATACAATTTTTTATAGTAAGTTTTAACACTTGAATGTATGCTTAACAGATGGACATATGACAGAAAAGACAAAATGTTGTAACTTTTATTTTAGAGCAATTCAAACTTGTTTCCATAATTAACGATACGGTCCTTATACAAGTTTAATATATATTGACATATGTCATGATTGTCATGTGTATACGTGTGTCTGTAGCATTGTAACTCCCAAACGGAAGGACCGATTGTGCTGCAGTTTTTAGAACATATTACGGATGACAACATCAAAAAATGCCGTCGAGTTTTTTAACTTTCTGATGTTCAGTACTAACAGTGAAAGCCCGAGTATTTAAATAGCGACTTGGGGTGAAATCCCACTGTGCTAATACTAGAACAAAATATTTTAGGTCATCTGCCGTATTAAAGTACCCCTAAAATACATACATAACATTACGCCTTTATTCCCAGAGTGGGGTAGGCAGAGCTACAGAAATACCAACAACTCTAAAAAGACTTGTTGATAATTCTGTAACCACATTTTGCACAATCAGGCCAAGAAGTTTACTAGTGTATTAGTGACAGGTTGCAAGCCCATCGCCTAACAGTACTACAAGTCCTTATTCCCTTAGTCGCCTCTTACGACATCCAAGGGAAGACATGGAGTGGCACTATTCCAACCCGGCAACCACACAGGGCACAGTACCCCTAAAATATGACACCTATAGCTGTTGCGGTTACCAAGATATGAACAATTTTTGTTTTGGGCGTTCAGGAGTTAATTCACTTGTTGTAATATACATACTGGCTGTTCCTCGGAAGTACTCTCTTCGAAACCGGGCTGCAGGAGGTTACAGCTTGCATTTTATCATAAATAGTGGGTATTAAGTTTTGCAATACCTACAATTACTTCAATATCTGCATTTGATTAGCACAGTAATGGATAAACGTGCATTTTATTGCAATAGTAGGACTTTGCAGTGGTTACGTAGTGATTTTTATCGATTGTTCTCCCAATGCCACAATAGTATAATAATTAATAACATTATGTTTTATTTATTGCTCTAACACATGTGACCTAAGTAGCAATACAGTGCTGGAATTCTAGAAGGTAATAACGATATCGTTTTTGACCTGGGCCTCTATTCAACTGCGTTATTGACCTGTTTCCGTGTTGTCAACGTTTTGATAACTCTTATGTCATTTACAATAATGGCGACTTGACATAAACGATTCTTAAACGTGTCAAACACGATATCGTTTTAACGCACCTGAATAGAGGCCCTGTTTCCGTATTGTCAACGTTTTGATAACTCTTATGTCATTTACAATAATGGCGACTGTGACATAAACGATTCTTAAACGTGTCAAACACGATATCGTTTTAACGCACCTGAATAGAGGCCCTGGGGCTTTTCAGTCGGTAAAACATATCGCTTTTGACGTGTTATCGTATTGTTTTTAACTTGGCCGCCATTACAGACAAGTAAACAATATAACGTTAATGTTACATACATATTAACATTTAACCTAAACGAATTTAATATCATAATCAAATAATAATTAATATACCTACAAATACATTTTACATTAGATTAAGATTAATAATAAAATAATAATAATAACTAATGAACTTAAACACTAGAGCTTAGTTTGGCACTAGGTCAATTTGTTCTGTGATTATTACAATTATATTAAACTACTACAAACAAACTATCTTCAGCTCACGTTCTTCGCATGGAAGCACATCTCTTTTGATTCTTGTGTGGTCGGCATCAATTATGTGGAGTGTTAATCGCTATTTTATGTGCAATAAACCTTGCCACTTATAAGGAAGCGTTAGAGGAAATTTTGCTTACTATGAATATTAGATATACTATATACTTTGTTGGATATTTTCCTTATGTCGTTGTTGGCCTCCGCAAAAACTATGTTTTTCCGCAACACTATTCAAAATATTCCGCTTTACACAAAAACCACTTTTTATATGATTAACATCATTATTGAAATTATGGCGTGAGTCCGTCTGTTCCGTCCGTCTGTCCGTCTGCTATAACGGCATATTAACACATACATACACACATAACATCACGCCTTCATTCTCAGATTGGGGTAGGCAGACAGAAATACTAACAACTCTAAAAATACTTGTTTATAATTCTGTAACCACATTTTGCACAATCAGGCCTAGATGTTTACCAGTGCATTAGTGACAGGTTGCAAGCCCATCGCCTAACAGTACCACAAGCCCTTATTCCCTTATGTCCGGTCCATATATTCAAACCGCGGATAGATTAGGTTACTACGAATCAAAATTCAACAGTTGCCACGTACAAAATGTGTCAAATTTTAACTAAAAGTAACCTAATCTGTAAGCGGTTTAAATTTAAGAACCGGCTGTTAGTCACCTTTAAAAATGTAAAGCTACATATAATACAGGGGGGTTGGTTATTCGACCTATTCCTCAAAAGAAGGTATTTATTTATTTAATCTTTATTGCACAAAAACAAGTACAAATGGCGGACCTAATGCCTAATGGCATTCTCTACCAGTCGACCAAATAACAAATGAGAAATTTACATTATTCAGAGGGTGCACAGAAAAAGAAGACAGATAAAACTAGAAACTTAACATAATTATCCTAACTATTGCTTATACTTAAATATTACAATAAATTATATTCGTCATATACTCGTACATATAATACTCATACTAATATATAACTTATATAATACATTAATATAAAGAATTAATATACCTATAAAAACAAAAGCGGAGAATGAAACGTGACGAGATAAGCTAAATGTAATTTATGTCCTCGGTGAACAAAATTCAAAATGTTTTTCAGTAAATAGGCCACAAGAGTGCTCTTTTACACGTCGGTAATATGAAGTGAATCTACCAGCATTTCGGACAAGACCATCATTCCGGAGAAGAAGCGCCGCAAGAAACTCCAGCAGAAGGTCATTTTACAATCATAATAATACATACTGCTCTACCTTCCCCAATCTGGAAATGAAGGCGTGATGTTTTTTATGTATGTAAAATGAAACCGTTACAATTATAGAAACCGTTTTCAACCAAACAAACATTACGAAACCTTTTGGTCGAAGTATGTTTTGACCTAATGCACGTTTCCCAACTTTTCATCAGCACAAACCGCTTTTTTCTGTCACTGTAAATATTTCAGGATTCATTTCAGAATAATTGTGTAGATATTATGTAAGTTTAGTTTTACAAAAAACCTGAAATATTTATAGGTTTGGAAAAATATATTTTGGCTAAAAGGCAGAGAACCCAAACAATGATTATGCCACTCAATATGACCCCCCACTGGACATAGGCCTTCCCCGAGGGTCTCCACTTCGTTTGGTTCTATGCTATTGAAGTCTGAGGTATGCGGCCTTTGTGTTTACTGGTTAAGCCAACACAACAAGGATTTAAAACAAAATTCACGCACACATGTTACATGTTTAAATCATATTTTATACATGCTTACACCTACATATACTAACGCAAGGTCAAAGTGACAGCCTAGCAGTTCTGTGAATTAATATCATTAGTATATTAAGTGCCAGCCTGTCTAATTCTCTTTCAAAAATATTACTCTATTGTGTGTCGTTATCCAGTTCATGTTATAATCGACGGTATAACCATTTGTTACGGACTTTCCCTGGTAAAATTAACTTCGTAATTCTCTGGGAAAGTAAAGTTGGAAAAATTACTGGCAATAAAGGTGTATTACATGTCAGCGTTTTTTTCCTTGAAAATATAATCATTTCCTATAAATAGGTCCTGAAAAGTATACGGTTTCTGAAAAAAAAAAGACTGTATGCCAAATGATGATTATGCCAAAAAAGTTATGCCAGATAAATAAAATAAATAATAAATAAATATCACGGGACAATCTTACACAAATTGACCTAGTCCCAAATTAAGCTCTAGGCTTGTACTATAGATACTAGACAACGATAAACATACTTTGATAGAGAAATAAATACTTAAATACATAAAAAACATCCAAGACTCATGAATGTAAACCTGCAAGCCCATCGCCTAACAGTACACATACACAGTTTGCAACAAACTTTATCAATAATGTACATGCTTCAATATAACAACACCAAAATAGATTGATAACAACTTGAACACAATGTTAGTTTAAAATTAACTGCCTTTAACGTGAAAAACATGTTTTGATGGAGTTTCAATCACACTCATTATTCCCATACTTATACCGACTGTGGTCACGAAACAAGGTGATAACAAGGAAAACAATATGTAAAATTATAGCTAACCGCATTACAAGACACCTCTTCACAGCATGCGGTTAGATATTGAGCTTTATACCAAAGATGGTCGAAGCATTCATTCTACAAGGTATTTTTTTAATTGGTGCACAAATTTTAATATTTGCTTCGCTATTGTTAATCAATAAAACTTGTTGTGTTATTTTTACTCTAGCTTAAAAAATATTAGAGATATTGCCGATTCAATGATTCCACTAACTTATCGATATTCATGGACCTTCTAATGCAGGGGTGCGAGGAGAGGGGAGTAAGATAATAAATTAAATTTTAAATTTAGAATATCAGTAGGAGAAGGGCTTGTTGTCTGATAAGCTGTACATGAAATTTCAAATTTCGAATATCAATACAGTGCATACCTACAGCTTGACAATCCATGTCATCATTTCTAGTGTGACTTTGTGTCCACACGAGAAGGTAAAAGAGAGATAATTTGCAACAATTTTTTTTTAACTCGTTTTACTGTTATAATATATTATATTAACGATACAAAATCATATGTTAAAGTTTGTGCACTGATAAAAAAATTACCCTGTATACTTACTGCCTTCATACCAAAGATGGCGCCTAACTGAATTGGAATGGTCGAAGCATTCTATAATACTTTACCGAAAAAAGTAAGAAATAAAAATATTAATTTACAGTAATAACTAATAACACACAGACAAAAAGAAAACATTTAACAAAAGAGATGACATGTACAGTCGAAGTCATAAAGATGTTTACACTTTAGTACCTTGTCAATGTCATTCACTGAGACAGTTTCGAATATTATATTTAAAATGGGAAAAGAGATGACATGTACAGTCGAAGTATAATATGAAAGTGACAAGGTAGGTACTAGAGTGTAAACATATTTATGACTTCGAATGTACCGTCACACGGGCGTAAGGTGAAAAATATATTCACTGTCTATTACTTTCTCTTTATACAATAGTTCTTGTAGTACAGTCGAGTTCATATATATGTGTATACTTTATACAAAAACAACTTAACACCCAACTCATATATATTGTAGGACAAGCATGACATTAATTAGACATTTTTTTTATGATAAGGAGAAGGCACACGAGCACTCAGGCCACCTGATGGTAAGTGGAATCTGAGACCCATAGACATTTGAATTCTCAAGTCTATAATCCTAAGACCTCAAATGCGTTGCCAACCCTAAGAACTAAGATGGAATGCCTCTATGCTAGTAATTTCACCGGTTGTCTTACAAGGTACTAAAGTGTACACATATTTATGAACTACACTGTATCTAACGAAATTTTGACTAAGGCAGTCTGTTTGTGAAGCTAGGGCATGTAGAGTTAGAAGCTTGGCTCTACATGAGAACTGATTAGTTTTTGATAGGGCGAGCTATAATTATCTTGTCTTAACACATTTATTTGTTAATGTTTTTGGTGGGATTATTATAACGTTATAAAACTCGGATTCATAGTGGTATTCATTATGACCTTTCGATTGTATAGTAACGATTATTTTCTATAACAATACGTCACCTCTTCTACTGCAGTTAAGTTTGTTGGTTGTTACCAAACGTACGCATTATAAAAGTCGCCAAGTGTACAATTCTTTGATTTAGGACATAAAATAATAATACAAAAAAATCGTATTTATTTTGGTTTTAGATACATACCTCCCTCCGCCTTTCTCTTAATTGCAATGGGCTAAGCAGAGACTATGGTATCAACCTCTTCATGCACTTACGTCGATTTCGGGTGCTTTTGATTTAGCCCTTATTTAGTAGGTAGAGCCTGAAGACAAAAGTCTTCAATTAGTGCGTCATACCTGTCATGACATAGGGAGCCGAAACGTGGACACTTACGATAGGGCTGGTTCACAAATTTAAAGTCGCTCAGCGAGCTATGGAGAGGGCTATGTTGGGAGTTTCTCTGAAGGATCGGATCCGGAATGAGGTGATCCGACAGAGAACTAAGGTTATCGACATAGCCTATCGAATTAGCAGCTTGAAGTGGCAGTGGGCCGGTCATTTGTGCCGCAGAACTGATAATCGCTGAAACTATCGTGTTCTTGAGTGGAGACCGCGAATCGGCAAACGTAATGTAGGACGCCCTCAGACTAGGTGGAGCGACGATCTTCGCAAGGTGGCTGGCAAGAACTGGATGAGAGTGCCCACGTATCGTGCTCGTTGGCGTGCAATGGGAGATGCCTATGTCCAGCAGTGGACTAATATAGGCTGATGATGATAGTAGGTAGAGTGAAGTTTCCTTCTTTATTTTGGTTTTTCATTAAGCTTTAATACCCATTCATCAGCCAATAAATAAATATCAGGGGACAATCCCACACAAATTGACCTAGTCCCAAACTAAGCTCTAGGCTTGTACTATGGGTACTAGACAACGATAAACATACTTAAATAGAGAAATACACACTTAAATATATATATAAAACATCCAAGACTCAGGAACAAATATTTGCGCTCATCACACAAATATCTGCCCTTAACGGGATTTGAACCCAGGACCGCTGACTTCGGAGGCAGGGTCACTCCCAACTAGGCCAACGTGTCGTCGAAAGCAAGATGAATACGAACAGCCGACAAAAAACGATGTCGTATGATTATGCAATACCTACCGACTTTTACACAAAGCAATGTGTGTAAGTACACGGCTGTGCTTCTGAGAAATATATACATTTAGAATGGATTTTCTAGAATAAGTATCGAGACGGTGACGTCCAAGAACATGTGTTTTTTTGGGCTAACGTTAACCGTCATTCTTATTTGTTTGTAATTAGTAATAGATTTGCATAATGTTTTTAAGAGCTTCGGTGATTCGAGAACCCGGATTTTAAAGACTGACTAAAAACAAACTTCTTACTGAATTTAGAGTGACAACTGACAAGCACAATTTAGCCATAAAAGACGATAGGGTTACAAGCATGCTTTGCATTACTGATCAACCGAAAACATTATTATTTTCCTCTCATTTTCATCCCTTTTCATTCCACCTGACCACTAGTGAGCCTTATTTTAAGGTGATAAGGTTCAAAAATGGTCAGTTAACTGTGTTGTTGATAGTACGTAGGTAGCATTGCACTTTGTTCATACCATTAAACTCATTTAAATTGGCTACAAAAACTAGGTCTGTCGCGCCCCGAGTTGGCAGTTCAATCTGTTCAACAGATTTTAGGACCCCATTCGGAAAACGATTTATACCATTGTACCATCTGTACCCAACATGCAAGTAACGTATTATTGTGGCTTTAAATAAATAGGAAAAGGGAATAAAGGCTTGTAGTACTGGTAAACATCATAGCCTGTTTGTGCAAAATGTGGTTACAGAATTATCAAGAAGTCTTTTTAGAGTTGTTGTTATATCTGTAGCTCTGCCTACCCCACTCTGGAAATGAAGGCATGATGCTGAAAGTATGAATGTAAATATAATATATATATATAATAATCTTTTTGTAGTGGTAGGATCCTTTTTAACTAATACTAGCGTCAGATTACATTTATGTTCTCCTCTCCATATTCTTAATTTCCTCATGACCTCCTGAGCATTTGTAGCTAGGTTTTGTGTCGCTGATGGCAGTATTTTTTTTGTTTTAGATTGGTTGTGGCTGGTATTCTACTGAACATGGATAACTCTACCGTAGAAGACCAAGGGTCAACTGGCAATGTCTCATCCAACCGTGGCATCATGGCAGAATCATCCCACCGCAAGATGGGGCCATATTAACCTAAAAATTTAATGAATCTGGGCTGAGATTTCCTGGACGTGATATCGTATTGTCCTTTTAATAGATCTTATTTACTTGACAGTAGAATAGAGGCCTGCTTGGTTCTCCCTTAATGAGTTTTTTAGAAGTTAAGTCAGCTGCAGATAAAAGTAACCCTTCTCGCTAGGTAACTTCTATGCAGGAGGAACTAATTTCTTTGCAGATGACTATACCAGATAGTCAACTCAAAATATAGAAAAATTGACAAAAGGTGTAGTGTGTATCAGTAGGGATAAGACAATCGGAGAAATTACTAGCATAAACATTAGTGGTGGTAGGACCCTGTGCAGGGTCCGTCCGGATCGCTACCACGTGTTCGCATTGTTGTGTTCCGGTGTGGGGATAAGACAACCGGTGAAATTACTAGCATAGAGGCATTCCATCTTAGTCGTCAGGGTTGGCCACGTATTTGGGGTCTTAGGATTGCAATCTTATGATTATAGTCTTGAGAATTCAAATGGCTGTGGGTCCCAGATTCCACTTACCATCAGGTGGCCTGAGTGCTCGTGTGCCTTCTGCTTATCATAAAAAAACCTCAGTCCTCAGGGTTTGCAACGCATTTGGAGTCTTAGATTGAATTCTTGAGAATTCAAATGTGTATGGATCTCAGATCCCACTTACCATCAAGTGGTTTGTATGCTCATGTGCCTTACTTGCCATAAAAAAACTTGTTTTGTTAGTCGGGGTCTTTGCCTCCAGAACAATAACTCCCTCTAGATTAAAATCGACTTAAATGGCATCCTGCCCACGTTCCAGAAAGAGGTCCAAGGTCCCAATAGTCCCCAGGCATTGTGACACTCTTGGCAACTTGGCTTTAAAACATTCAATGCCACAAACTAGCATTTGTATGTAAACACGACGCGATTTCGTGTCATCAGGGATCAGTGCGTTAATACCACATTAAGTATTCTGGCAAGCTACAATCTTTACTCTTAATTTCAACCTTATTACATGAGTGTAAAGCTGTAGATTTGAATTGTTATTAATGAAAGTATATCTAACTTTGAATCTAAAGCGTCTTAAAATAAGGTTGCTTATTACTTTGGAGATTTTAAGCACTTGTTATAGCAAATTTGGCTGCCAATGTTTACTTTTGAGTCTCGTGACTTGTAAGCATAGCACTACAGTTTTTTTGTTGGCAAACGAATCCGCTACGCGATTTTAGACTTTATATGCTCTGACACTAAACATTAAAGTCTAAAATGGCGTCTGTCAATGCTTTTATAACCCGTTTGTCTGAGACACACGTTTCATTATGGTTTAAAATGGAGACTTAAGTTGGTTAAACAGAATTGCTTTTGCATATTGGAAGCTAAATCGTGAAAGCTATCATTGTTAGCGTTATAGCAATTAGGAACGTCTGCCAGCTGAGATGAATCGTCTCGTGACTCATCTGACATATAGGATATACATATGTATGTATGTTATTGTGTCTATGAGTTCAACTGAGCATGTGATGTGTCATTGAGATGAATTGTTTTTGTATTGAGCAGAGGTAATAATAATATAATATAATATACAGGACAACTTAAAATTAGAAGATTTTTAAAAAGGTGTTCTAGAAAACATGAAATAGTCTCAAAATATTACTTTATTTTTTGATAATATTTGAGGAATAAATAAAAATATTACCAGTGTTTGCTATGCCCGCTTAGTTAATGTCGGGATTTGTTTATTTATTTTCTTCTTTACAGTAAATAATGAATGTTTTGCAAAAAAGTGTACATTATTGCGGAAAAAAAGTTTGCTTCTGAGACGAACCCCTATAAGCATTATTATTTTCAGAACACCTTTTTAAAGTTCATCTCGTCTATTAAAACAATCGCTTTTGACGTTAAACTACTTCCTGCTATGTAAAAAAATAACTGAAATAGAAAATTCCTTCATAGGTACTTTTTGTTTTTCGAGATAGTTTTTTGTGTTTGTACTAATAAATAAATCAGGGGACAATCTCACACAAATGGAGCCAGCCCGAAACTAAGCTCTAGGCTTGTACTATGGCACTAGACAACGATAAACGTACTTATATAGAGAAATATATGCTTAAATACATAGAGAACATCCAAGACTCAGGAACAAATATTCGCGCTCATCACACAAATATCTGCCATTACCGGGATTTGAACCCAGGACAGCTGGCTTCGGAGGCAGGGTCACTCCTAACTAGGCCACTCACTGTATCGTCCAATATATACAAAATCGCATCTGCACCCTAAAATGAGCATGGTCTGACATGCTCTTGCCCTGTTTTTTTTGGGTTCCGTAGTCAAACAAGGAACCCTTATAGTTTCGCCGTGTCCGTCCGTCCATCCGCAGCCTAGCGCAGAGACTCTTAGTACTAGAAATCTGTCATTTGGCATGAATATGCATATTAGTCACGACAACAAAGTGGTACAATAAAATGGAAAATTAATAATTTTTGAGTACCTCCCCTATACGTAACGTGGGGATGTATTTTTTTTTCTCGTCTACCGTCGTCGTCGTTTTCGTCGTCGTGTGGGGTGTCGTTAGATAGGTCTATCAAAAATTTACGGGTTTGTCGAAACAGGTTTTCGATTAAGTAATCCGTTTATTAAATATTAAGCTTTAAAGCGCTAATTTTAGACCCAAGTGTACCCCCAGCAGCCCTACAGCCAAAACTACAAATACTAAAAATCTTAAAACAAAAGAGCATATATAACGAATTTTAAGGAAAACTCACGGCTAAGTAGAGATCATTGGTTCTTGAGATACAGGCGATTACAGGGTTTATACCTACTAAAATCATCTAAGACGACACCAATTTACTTTAAATAGAAAATTAGTTATTATTACTTGTTGATTTTTACATTTGTAGTACATAACGGCTTCGGAACCCTACACTGAGGATGGTCCGACATGTCCAAATTTATAGCGGAAGCTAGATGGCAAAATATTTACCTATTAGTGATGTCGTCTATATAAGAAACATTCACGTTTTCGACCGTTACAGTCTAAGGCTATTTGCATTGTCGTCATGAATTTGAATAACATAACGGGAGTATTTCCCTTGAGCAATAACATATTTGTGTGCTATATTTGGCAGCCGGTAAGACAATGAAACTCTAGGGGACTTGGGAACGATATTACTCTAGAGGATGGAATTATGTTTAAGGTACAGAATAAATAACTGTACAAGCCTAGAGCTTAGTATGAGACTGTCAATTAGTGTGAGATTGATCCTGTTTCTTTTAAGTTGAATTTGCAGCTTCAGGACGAAATTATGTTCGCATTGTTGTGTTCCGGTGTGGGGATAAGACAACCGGTGAAATTACTAGCATAGAGGCATTCCATCTTAGTCCTCAGGGTTGGCAACGCATTTGAGGTCTTAGGATTATAGTGTTGAGAATTCAAATGTCTATGGGTCTCAGATTCACTTACCATCAGGTGGCCTGAGTGCTCGTGTGCCTTCTCCTTATCAAAAAAAACAAAATTGTTAGAATGAGTACCTAAGTCACGCGATTTATGAACGAGTCATATACAGAGGGGCGAAACGTACCTCTAGTGTAGGTACTAGTCTATAAATTGCACTTTCTGCCGAAGCAGATATTGTGCTTTTCTGTTCCACTGCGAGGACATAAAACATGGTTTTTATTAATTACTAGTTGTTTCCCGCGACTCCAACCGCGTGGAATTCGTTTATCACTATTACCTGACGAGCCGTCCGATTTTTAGTCATAGAAAGTCCCCTTTGTCCTTGACTCAAAATATCTCCATACAAAATTGGACCTAAATCGGTTCAGCCGTTTATCCGTGAATGCGTAGCAAACAGACAGTGCTGCTTTCACATTTATAATATTAGTATGGATTTATGTAATGGGTCAAGAATATTTTTATGGTATGAAAACTGTCATACGGGTGATGCTTTCTGACCCCAAACTAAAAATGTTTATATTTCCAAGCAGTTTTGAGAAAAATAATTTTAATAGAGTTATTTTAAAACAAGCCACTCAACTAGTTATCACTTGTTTACAATAATGTTAGCGGTTCCCGGCCGTATCAGATACGTATGAGTCGTGCGACCTCAAATTGTACGGAGGGCAGAGGGTAGAGGAAAAAAACTCGACACGTAGTATAGTCGATCGCATGGTGATTTGATTACAATGGAACGATGAGGTGTTGCGCATGAGTTGAAAATGTGACGACAGAACATGCGTGCTTGGATCATGCCTCCGATAGGAAGGTTAAAATTGAAAATTAACGCGCATTTGAATTTGATGCGAAACGTGCTTAAATTTAACAATTATAATTATAATTATTCAGGTAAACAGTTCAGAGAACATCGTTGCTAATATTATAATTACAAATATAATAAATAATAGTATGTAATAGTAATGGTAGTATGTGTGGTGTGAAGATTGATAGAGAAGAATGACAAGATCAGAGAGAAATGTGGCCTGAAAGAAGATGTAGTGACTAAGATTGAAAAGGGCATGCTTCGATGGTTTTTTTTTTTTTGGTCATTTGAAAAGAATGAATGAAAGAAGATTGACAAAAGAGATATATAGTGCGAAAGTAGGTGGAAGGGTTGGAAGGGGCCGCCCTAGGCGAACTCGAATCAAATCGGAGAAATTCTGCAAAAGGGCCGAATCCTAAGTACCCAAAACCGACGTGCATGCATGACTCGATGTATGAATGCGGAAGAAGCGAACGATAAGAAATAAGAATTAAGAAAATTTATTATTCAAGTCCAGTATAACATGTTTACAACGATAACCACAAAAGGCTTGGCCTGTGTCGTGGCTAAAAGTTTTAACGATTAGCAGCAGTAGGACTGTGTTCATGTAATAGGTACTTATTGATTGATTTTACAAAATGTGCTTAAAGAATTTATCAACAAGTCTTTTTAGAGTTGTTGGTATTTCTGTAGCTCTGCCTTCCCCACTTTGAGAATTAAGGCGTGATTTTATGTATCAGTCACGCCAGATTGGCTGAACGGATCTCGATGAAAGGCATAGATATACATAAAGTCCAGAATTTCATGGGCTACTTTTTATCATGGAACATTTTACAATACCCGAGAGAAAACTGGTAAACGACCAACGCGGAAGAAGTTGCGCGCAAAAGCTAGTTTCTGTATGTAACTATTTTGGTAAAACTGAAAAAGAAACGCACACATCAAATGATGAATAAACTGTGACGTCGTGCATTTAAAACCAACAACAAAACTTTTTCCTTACACTTTTTAATGTGTGTTTTTAGGTCAATGTAATTTATTACACCTATTGGAAAACCTCTCATACATTGCGCAAACATGTTTTTATCCTACCAACTTATCTCAGTAGGAAAAAAACAACCAAGAAAAATAAGGCAAAGTTATTATTACAAAATCGTTTTCGATTATAATTTGTTTACGAATTGTACGCATTGAGTGTACTTTAAAATTTCATTAGCCTTTTAAGAGCATCCATTTTAAAAGGAAAACAAACTGTAATTATTCGTGAAAGATCAGTCTGCAATTATTGTGGGCCGTTTGATTTTAAATGATTAGAATTTTTTTTCTTTATGTTAAGGAGAAGGCACACGAGCACTCAGGCCACCTGATGGTAAGTGGAATCTGAGACCCATAGACAATTCTCAAGAATTTGAATTCTCAAGACTGTAATCCTTAGGCCTCAAACCCTGAGGTTTAAGATGGAACACAACAATGCGAATATTGTTGCTTGGCGGTAGGTTAATGGATGGTGGTAGCGATCCGGACAGATCTCACAGCATAGAATGCTAGAGAGGACAAGCCGCCGGCGGCCGCTTCGCAGTTCTTTGTTAGCTCAAAGTGCATACTCTGCCGCTTGTTCACCCTCCGTTTAACGAGTGTGCTCGCGAGCTGATCACAGAGAATGTTATGATTCTTCCCAAAATGACATGGATATGATGCGTGTATTGTGTAACAGGAGCGTCGGTATACAAGTCCATGTCTTCCCGTGGATGTTGTAAGAGGCGACTAAGGGAATAAGGGCTTCTAGTACTGTTAGGCGATGGGCTTGCAACATGTCACTAATACACTGGTAAACATCTTAGCCTGACTATGCAAAATGTGGTTACAAAATTATCAACGAGTTGTTGGTATTTCTGTAGCTCTGCCTACCCCAATCTGGGAATGAAGGCGTGATGTTAGTATGTATGTGTTCTTAGACGAATATCTGGGGACTCGGGAGGCCAAGGCTGTGCAACCCACACTTGCAACTTTGTAATACATAACATTGTTATAATTAAATTATCAATAAAATTGTATAAGCCGTGAGACGCGTGCAATTAATCTTATAATAATCTGTTAATCAGATGTTTCTATGTCCCTTTATTAAAAGCTGCGCAATAATACATATCTTTTAATAATATTAACCGAATGTTATTGCACAATACAAGAAAACGTGGATGTTGATATCAACATGCCGTCGGTTATCCGTCGGTCATATGATGTCAAATGACATGCTACCTCTATTAATTATGCGAACAATGATAAAATTAGTTTATCATACCATATTTTTTACTTGATAATATTCCAACAATATTTACCTTCTTTGAGAAGGGCGAAAAACATCTCGTAAGATTTGTCTTGGTGTGTACTTTAATCCCCTAAATGAAGGAATTTAAGAAAAAACGCAAATTCCTTCGGTTTGCTTTTCTCAACTATTGCGAGGAAACATATTTTTTATTAATTAGATAATTAGAATTAAATAGGCCAAGAATAATTTTATTTTGTATGAAATGTGTTGTTTATGACTCTAAACCAGACCAAAAATATTCATATTCCAGAGTAGAATTGAGAAAAATGCTTTACCGACCAAACCAAAAATATAATGCTACATAGATACTAACATGTATAGTATAACAACATTGAAACGACTACAAAAAACAACTTGCATCGAAGCAAGGTTTTTGAAGCTGGCTTTTTACGAGTAACAAACTCACCCTCGCTAAGCAGACGGTAATCCAGTTAAGTAATCAGTAATCACATCTTCTGCCAGGATGCTGGATGAAGGAGGGTTGAGCGTTAATTGAGGTCACCCCGTTTCACAAAATCACGCGCAGTTGATGTCAGAAAGGTTATGCGCCCTCATACGGACAGTATGAAGGGTATATCCGTTATTAAATTGCGTCTCTTTCGTTCGATATGTCAAATATTAGAGATGTAAGACTAGTATTTGGACCATACTCTTAAAAACAAAAGTCGTCTCTCTTGTGGTCAGTAGTTAAAAGCTTGTGTGCATATAAGTTATGTATTTATATGATAGGTCTAAAAAAGTCTTGACGCCGTTTATGCGGGAGTGTTATGGAAAATTAGGCCTTAAAAACGTTAACATCCGGTGTGTCCACAGGAAAGACGATAATCTAAATCTGTGTATGACCCATTTGGATTTTTATGTCACGTGAAAAGTATTGTGACAGGTGAAACAATTGTTTGTTCATTGGGTCATCCTTCAGAGAAGGAGAAAGAAAGAACAAACAAATAAACGATTAAATTTTTTACAGCAAACAGTATAAATAAATAAATAAATAATAAATATCGGGGGACAATTTCACACAAATTGACCTAGTCCCAAACTAAGCTTTAGACTTCTACTATGGGTATTAGACAACGATAAACATACTTAAATAGAGAAACACATAGAAATCATCCAAGACTCAGGAACAAATATTCGCGCTCATCACACAAATATCTGCCCTAACCGGGATTTGAACCCAGGACCGCTGGCATCGGAGGCAGGATCACTTCCAACCACGCCAACGTATCGTGTATAAAGTATAAGTTGTTCAGGGTCTAGGAAGGAACAAAGAACCATGCATATTAAATGCATATTGGTCAAAATATTAGTCTTCTTCTAGGGCAGTCGTCTATGAGTAACTAAGGTGGGATTAGTTTATAAATCCCCCCCCTGTTTCTTGCCGTTGGAGGTCGATTTTCGGAAAATCCTTGCTTCCTAATGGTAACTAATGAATATTTTCTCTTATTTACATTATCTTTTAGTGGTGGTAAGACCCTGTGCAGGGTCCGTCCGGATCGCTACCACCGTCTTATCCATTAACCACCCGCCAAGCAACAGTGTTCGCATTGTTGTGCTCCGGTGTGGGGATAAGACAACCGGTGAAATTACTAGCATAGAGGCATTCCATCTTAGTCCTCAGGGTTGGCAACGCATTTGAGGTCTTAGGATTATAGTCTTGACGATTCAAATGTGTATGGGTCTCAGATTTCACTTATCATCAGGTGGCCTGAGTGCTCGTGTGTGCCTTCTCATTAACAGATTCAGATTTCTTTTTTTAACGTGGGTTTGTCCCAAGATCTGTTCTATTCGATAAAACCATAATGCTTTTGACATGTTTTTTAACTCCGCCACCATTATTGTCAAGTAAATAACACCTAAACGTTAGCAGTACACGTCCAAAGCATCGTTTTACCTCTTTTATTTGATCTGCTCTTAAATTGCGGATCGCTATGCTAGTAGTCAACGTCAAAGATTGCTTGACAATTTTGCACCTTATTTCAATGGAATACGGTTAAAAACGTTGACATATCTTTGTCGTCGTTCGTACGAAATGTTTGGTGCTGCGTAGTTCAGTGACCTTAATTTCCCTGGCTGACCTATGTTTCACGTTTGACCTAGCTCCTATTTCACAAACGTTACGATAGGTGAAAATTCGGTATAAATTACATACCTATAGTTATGAGGTTAAATAATTATGATAGGTATTCGTCGCGTTTGCAATATATGCCGATTACCTACTAGTCATCTGGCAGAAAGCCATAGTTAATTCAATAAATCGGCCATGAAAGGGCTCTTTTACACGTCGGTAATAGGGGAGCCCGTTGAAATGCTTCAATTGTTTGATCGAAAATCTTTAATTATATATCGATTTAATAAATGTCTGTTGTGTAGAGTAGTTAGGTTAGTTTTACAATAAATCGGAAAAAATACCATTTTAATTGAATAAAACTTTTACGATCAAATAATTTTCGACCAAACGATACATTAGACTAAACATTGATTATGCCAAGCGATATACACCCCAGTAATAGGTAGTAAATCTACCAGCACTTCGGACAAGACTACAAAGAAGTGGTGCTAGAAACTCTAGCTTTTTTGTCAACCCTATGTGGCTACAATTTGTATGACACTCAAATCTGTGGCGCCCAACGTGGTACCGACCTACATCCGGGGCTGCGGGTTAATAATACTTAACCCAATGATATTTGCTAGAGGCGAATGCAATTACGCGCTGCGCTCGAACAATGCTACTCGAGTTCGATGCCGTTAGTATTATCGATTTAAGCTTGTGGGAACACAAGCAGAGGTTTTCGGCTTTCTGTGACACTAAGTTACAATTGTAATACATACTTACCACAAACATTAAATCACGGCTTTTTCCCAGAGTGGTAGGCAGAGACCACTTCTTTCCACCTGCTACGATTCTTACAAATCTCTTTCACTTCTTCCACATTCATATATCGAGTCATCCATGCACGTGTGTTTCGGGTTCGAAGAAGTACACCTAGGGCGGCCCCTTCCAACCCCTCCACTCACTTTCGCACTGTATATCTCTTTCGTCAATCTTCTTTCATCAAACATCGATCTGTGTTTCTATCAAAGTCCCCTGATGCATGTCAAAATTGAGTGGTTTATTATTTCGACATTTTTATATCCCATTTGTCTAAAAATATTTGAACTACTTACTCATGTAGTGACGTCTTCGAATAGTTGATTCAAAAAATTATCAAAGTAACCCCATTTTACCGTAACCAATCTTTTTGCGTGGTGTTAAAAATATAATTACACAGCCGATGTAAAAATCGCAGTAAAATCAACGTTCACACAACAGCGACCCTATTCTATTTTCAGAACGGTAATCAGTGTTATTCTTTATACCACTGACGTCATAGTCCTGGCAATTACCGGTCAAGTTCGAGCGGAAGTTGCAATGATATCCAGCTGTGACGCCGCTCTCCGGGAGGTCACGGGATATAAATAGCGATCAAAATTGCTGCGAGCGAGTTACATCGAAGTAGGTTAACTTAAGTCTTTTTAGGGTTCCGTAGTCAAACTAGGAACCCTTATAGTTTCGCCATGTCCGTCCGTCCGTCCGTCCGCAGCCTAGCGCAGAGAGTCTTAGTACTAGAAAGCTGTAATTTGGCAAATATTAGTCACGCCAACAAAGTGATAGAATAAAATTATGGAAAAAAAATTTTTGGTGTACCTTCCCTACATGTAACGTGGGAATGTATTTTTATTTCTCGTCTACCTTATAGTGTGGGGTGTCGTTGGATAGGCCTTTCAATAATATTACGGTTTGTGGAAACAATTTTTCGATTAAGTAATCCGTTAATGAAATATTACGCTTTGAAGCGCTAATTTTTGTTATACCTAAGTGTGTGTCCCCGCCCCTACAGCCAAAACTACATACACTAAAAATTTGAAAAAAAACTTAAACAAATTTTAAAGGAAAACTATAACGATTAAGTAGACATCATTGGTTCTTGAGATACAGGCGGTTAAAGTGTTTATACCTACTAAAATCATCTAAGACGGCGCCAAATGACTTTAAAACTAAAATTCGTTATTACTTGTTGGTATAGTTTTACGCTTTGCGGCGGTTTTTAAGACTCCGCTGTCCGTCCGTCTGTCTATCCGTCTGTCACCAGGCTGTATCTCATGAACCGTGACAGTAACACAGTTATTTTTTTTACAGATGATGTATTTCTGTTGCCGCTATAAAAAAAATAGTAAAACAAAGAATAAAAAAAAAATAAGGGGCTCCCATACAACAAACGTTTTTTTTCTCGTTTTGCTCGATATTGATTATGGCAGCATTTAGTCGCTTGAAATATTTACAGAATATTTGATTACATATTCGCTTTAAAAATAAATAATTCAATTAAAATAAAACACTGATTTTTTTAATTAATTATTTTGTTTTCCTAACATTTTTTTACATCTGGCTGTTAATTTAATTAAATGACTCATAGCATTTCAGGAAAATCCTTGCGGTCAGTATCACGCCATATTTTACGCTGCCATATTATCCAACGTGGGAGTCACCGTGTATAGTTTAAAATTGAATCATTAAACAAAACTTTTCATGTAAAAAGCGAAATGTTATTTCATTTACATTCCATTATTTTGAAGCTTAATACTTGCCAATCATGGTGACTATAACAGGGGGTTGTCTTTACAAACAACTCTAAAAAAGACTGGTTATTATAACCACATTTCGCACAACCAGGCCAAGAAGTTTACTAGTGTATTAGTGACAGGTTGCAAGCCCATCGCCTAACAGTACTACAAGCCCTCATTCCCTTAGTCACCTCTTACGACATCGACGGGAAGACATGGAGAGGTACTATTCTAACCCGGCTACCACACGGCGAAATTATATACATACATACATACAATCACGCCTTCATTCCCAGAGTGGGGTAGGCAGAGCTACAGAAATACCAACAACTGTAAAAAGAGTTGTTGGTAATTGCGTAACCACATTTTGCATAAACAGACTAAGAGGTTTACTAGTGTATTAGTGACAGGTTGCAAGCCCATCGCCTAGCAGTACTACAAGCCCTTATTCCCTTAGTCGCTGGAATTTATTATCATAATAAGTACTTAAGATATATCTAAGTGGTGGTAGGACCTTGTGCATGGTCCGTCCGAATCGCTACAACCATCTTATCCATTAACCTACCGCCAAACAACAGTGTTCGCATTGTTATACTCCGGGCCGGATGATATACAAAGGAACCGGTGCATTGACTAGGTTTAGGTAAAATGACAATGATGGATGATGCTTTTAATATTGACATGTAATACAGACCCCCCCGAGCAACAAGCAACCTCATCATCAGCCAATGTTCGTCCACTGCTGGACATAGGCCACTCCAAGAGCACGCCACAGAGTTCTATCCTCGGCCATCCTCATCCATCCGCTACCGGCGACTCCTTTCAGGTCGTCGGTCCAGCGGGCCGGCGGGCGTCCCACGCTGCGTCTGCCAGATCGTGGTCTCCACTCAAGAACCCTCCTTCCCCATCGACCATCGGTTCGAATTGTTGTGTTCCGGTGTGGGGATAAGACAACCGGTGAAATTACTAGCATAGAGGCATTCCATCTTAGTCCTCAGGGTTGGCAACGCATTTGGGTTCTTACGCTTGCAGTCTTAAGATTGTAGTCTTGAGAATTTAAATGTATGTGTCAGATTCCTGGCCAGTCAGGTGGCCTGAGTGCTCGTGTATCTTCTCCGTATCATAAAAAATACTGTTTTTTTTACATGAAATAAATACCTAAACTAAACATGTGCCATATTTGCATGCGAAACCTATCGCAATTCTTGGAGAATATCGGGAACAAGGTCCTTTCATTTTAGTAAAGTGTTCTAGCACAAACAAACCGATATTATCACAATACTCAGACAGCCTAATATCTGTAATGGCTTACGTAGTTCACAAGTATATGACGCAAGCAAAGGCCGAGCTACAAAGAAATAACTATTACATAGATAGAAAACCCCTGAAACTTTCAGAGCTTATAATATACTAGCGACCCGCCCTCGCTTCGCTCCGGGTTAAAGTATTATATATATACACCTTCCTCATGAATCACTCTATCTATTAAAAAAACCGGGATAGAGCATGTCGGACCATGCTCAGTGTAGGGTTCCGAATCCGTTAAGTACTACAAACGTAACAATCAACAATTAATAACTAATTCTCTATTTAAAGTCAATTGGTGCCGTCTTAGATGATTTTAGTAGTTAAACAATTATTTTTTTTTACTTTTTATTGTACCACTTTGCATGAATATGCATATTAGTCGTGCTAAATGACTAATATGCATATTCAATTATTCATGCTAAATTACAGCTTTCTAGTACTAAGAGTATTTGTGCTAGGCTGCGGACGGACGGACGGACGGACATGGCGAAACTATAAGGGTTCCTAGTTTGACTACGGAACCCTAAAATCCGCATCAAAATCCGTTGCGTACTTTTAAAGATCTAAGCATGCCTACATAGGGACAGACGGGATGGGACACTTAGCTAAGAACAATACCCACTTAAACAGCTTTCCTTTTAAACCGACCAAGTGAGACTCAGACTAGCGCACTGATGGTTCCGTTCGTAACGTAACGTAAAGGAAAATGCCCATATAATGCCTGGAATGTACAGAGATAACCTATATGCCGAAAAACATATTATAATTAAATATAAATATACACTCATTAAACTGAAGTCTATAAAAATAATAGCGTTTCACCGACTTTTTGAGTAATCACTGAAAGTGTTTTCGGAACTTACAATATCGTAGCATATTTTGGTGTATAATTGGTTCTTGTACACCAAAGGCATTTTTTTGTAGGAGAGATGGGCATTCCCCTTCCGAACTTTTCCCCTTACCTTCTTTCCTTAAGACCTTCTTGCCAAATTTTATGAATGTCATCGGGAAGTACCTACCCTATGAATTTTGATTCCATTACAGTGTCGTTTATTGCTGTATTTTGTTTTACGTTAACTTAGAAGTTTGATGTTGTCACTGCTTCAAGGGACTGTAGACCTGAGTATGGTTTTAATTTCAACTTGATACCTCCACGCGTTCCCAAGTTAATGGACGGACGGACGGATGAACAACAAAGTGATCCTATAAGGGTCTGTCTTTTCCTTTTGAGTACGGAACCCTAAAAATTTAAGATTTATAGGTAAGACAACCGGTAAAATTACTAGCATAGAAGCATTCCATCTTGTTCCTCAAGGTTGTCAATGCTTTCGCAGTCTTAAGATTGTAGTCTTCGTCGATGAAACAAGAATGAAAAATTCAATAACTTGCAAAAAGTGCCTTACTGACTTACTTGTTAAGGAGTATTTTGCAACTTACTCAATTTGTTACTTACGTGGTGCAGTTTCACCGACAAATTGTCTATGGGTCTCAGTTCCCACTTATCATCAGATCAGTGCTCGTTTGCCGTATGCCTTAAAAAAACAATCTGTCACCTGTTAATATAAATATTACTTAAGCCATTACGTAGATTAAAAGAATTCGTAAACATTACAATATGGAGTTGCGTTGTTTACAAACAAAGTGACGTAAGTGTTCGCTGTTTAAATACTAAAGTGACCTTAGACGAAAAAGTACTGTGAAGGTTGTGAAACCATTATGTATTATTTCTGGTTTACTGCTTAAAAAGAACTTCAAATAATTTTAAGAAGCTATCCTTATTCCATGTATTACCTTTTTTTTGGCATGGAGAAGGCACACGAGCACTCAGGCCACCTGATGGTAAGTGGGATGTCAAGACTACAATCTTAAGACTGCAATCCTAAGACCGCAAATGCGTTGCCAAAGCCATACCAAGATACATGCTTCTATGCTAGTAATGTCACCAGTTATCTCATCCCACACCGGACCACAACAATGCGAACATTGCTGTTTGGTGGTGGGTTATAGATAAGGTGGTGGTAGCGATCCAGACGGACCTTGCCTATCTTACCACAACTTTTTTTTTTTGAAAGGCCTACCTAGTTAGCCTCTGATGGCTTTGACTACTTCGCCGGAGAGAGGGCGGACTCCTTGGGAGTCCACGCGGTAGGGTTTTTACACTAGCATGCCTAAGGGCGCCCCTATTGGGCCGACCTCGGACTTAGGACGCTAGGGGAGAATTTCAATAGAACTTGGTTTTGTGCTACCGACGCTTTGGAAAAATTACGTTAGACCAGACTGAGAAGAAGCGTCCAAAGAAACTCCATCTGGGTGATAAAGTAATAAAGTAATTTATTTGAAATTAGACAATAATAGGTATATTAGTTGATTAGATAGTCTTTTGATACAATTTCTGATACACGATTTTGTCAATAGGAGCATTAACTTTGCAGAAAGACATTTATGATGTAAAAACATTTTTTTACTAGCCAATCGAACAACTTTCTCTTCAAAGGTAAAGGTGGTAACTGTTTGAGTTCTACAGGTAGCTTATTATAAAGTTTAATGCTACATATTACGTTTTTTGTAAGGAGCGCAGATTTAGAGGAACACATACTATGTCACGCCCTTAGTGATCTAGTGAACAATGGCTTTGAGGGTGACCAATAATCTGCCTTGTGCAGGTGCGGCCGGATGGCGCGCAGATTATAAACCTATTGCATCACGCAATATATTGATGACGCGGCTTTGTTTACAATGTGACGTAATTTCGTTGGTTAGGAACCAAAGTGACATAAGACGAAAATTTCCGTTCAAACATCACCCATGACACGTAGTATCGTGTTGACCCTGCCCCCGAAGTCAGCGGTCTTGAGTTCCATTCCTGGGGGGTTATTATGACACTATGAACGCTCAGAGAAAAGGTCAGAGATATATAACTGTTATAGCTCTGCCCTTTTCTCTAGAACAGCATAGTCATGTAATAATAAACTCCCGGGTATGAGTAAGTAATAGGAACATGCATGAAAAACAGAATTGAGTTTTTTCGTTACGATTTAGGAGAAAATGTAAACAAAGCATGTAAAATGCAATACACTAAGTTTTGACCCTCTAATCTATCTAAATCTAAACTTGTTAAAATTGTAAAACATCTTTTCTAGTTTTATATGGTTTTTTTCGGCATTCTCATTTTATTTTTCAATGATATTGACTAAAGGAATGAGGGCTTTTAGTACTGTTAGGCGATGGGCTTGCAACCTGTCACTAATACACTGGTAAACATCTTTCATTTTTCACAAACAGGCTACTGTTTGTGAAAAATGTGGTTACAGAATTACCAACAACTCTTTTTGTGGTTGTTGGTATTTCTGTAGCTCTGCCTACCCCACTCTGGGAATGAAGGCGTGATAGTATGTATGTATGATATTGGCCTAAACATGGTAATTTCTAAAATAAATGCAAATTTCTTTATACGGTCCGTTCCGTTTATTTTAAACGTAAAACAACAGCTGTGACATTATTCCTGACGTCGATTTTGTATGGAATGTGAGATGAGTTTTTAAAGCTTCATATCTTATGAAAAAATAACACGACAGTTGTTTCACGACTACAGTTATCCTTCGTTATCATAGCACTTTCAAAAGAGAGTAAAATAAAATGATGTTCCGTATTGGGCGAGGAGCGCGAGCATTTCTTCCTGAGTCTTGGATGTTTTCTATCTATTGAATTATGCTTTACTCTATATATCAGTCTGATTATCGTGTCCCGTAGTGCAAACCTAGAGTTTTGTTTGGAATCAGGTCAATTTGTGTGAGATTGTGCCATTTTAATCTGAACAAAGTATAAAACAAAGTCGCTTTCTGTCCATATGTATATCCGCTAACTACTTCTAAACCAAGCAATGGATTTTGATGCGGTTATCACAATTAGCTAGATATTTTTTCATAGAAGGTTTCACTTATAATATATTCCGGTTTATGTACAGGTATTACAGGAAACTCATATTTATAAACTGTAGCGGAGGGAGGGCGGGTCGCTTGTTAATTTATGTAAACTAATATTATAAAGAGAAAAGATTTGATTTTTGTTAGTTTGTACTTAAAAATTCTCTCACCAGTGGAATGCTTTATTATAACTGCGTAACTTAGGCTATGTTTTATTACTCTACGGGGACTGAGTCGCAGGCAACAGCTAGTGAATACAGGGGATCGTGTGCCAAAAGAATACGGCGGGTAGGTAGGGTCACTTGCAACACCATTAGGCTAATTAACAATCATCCTGCCCACGGGATTTTTTTAACTATTTTTTTTATTTTATTTCGATATTTCCCAAAAGTTTACAGTTTTCTTCACATATCTTTTTTTAAATGTCGCAGCAAAAGGGTATTTGTATTTATTTTATCTTTGATGTATGCTTATTCTATTAAAATCTTATTTGCATTCCCATAATAAACGAAACAAAATAGATATAAGCCTACAAAGTGTGAAAATTAGAAAATAAAAGTCGTCAAGCTCAACTTTACGGCGCAATTTTAAAAAAAATAGGACCTCGGATCTTCCTATTCACAAAAACTTGTTCAATTCACGACCACGAACGGTATACCACATGTCTAGAATTACTATGAATTTTCTGGCAAAAAAATGGTTTCACTCTAAAATGGTGAATGGTATTCTTTTGGCACACGATCTGCCTAACAGCTTGTATATACTAAGCCATGGCAGACTGGCAAGGTTTTTATGTTTTCTGACTAAAAAGAAAGGTAAAATAAGAAATAAAACTCACGTGCTTTTTATAAAATTTAATTACCCTTGTGTAAACAAGTAATTTAGTTATTTCAGTCGCTATCTATACTTCCTTTCTGGGCCAAATTAACAAAACTATCATAAGTGATAGGCCTGTACTAGGTCGCGTAAAGATAACAATTTTCTTAACATGACGTTGACTTTAGCATGACGAGTATCTCACTCAAGACAGGGATACCATGTCATGGCTATGCAATTCAGTTTAAGACAGAGCTATAACAGTTATACGGCTCTATCTCGTTCTCTCACCGTAACCTGAACAGCATATTTGTGTCACGGTTCAAAAAAGGGGGGTTCTTTTTAATTAATTATTTTAATTATTATCCAATATTTTTAAACGAGTAATATTTGTATATGTATTTGTAATCACGTTCTCGAAATCGACTTATCGATTTTAATGAAAATTGCGGAATAGGGGTTTTCAGGTCAAAAAATAGATAGATGTAGATACTCGTAGATCTGTCAAGTCGTCTCGGGAAAATTCAGGTTCCGCCAAAAAGTCGGGTTTAAAGGTAACAAATTGTGATTTAATTGGGTCGTCTACATAGGTACACCAGCAGAGCTCGGTCGCCCAGGAACAGGCTTACTATTAAAAGAAAGACACCTGATAAAATGGCGATCCTTACTTTCATAGTTGATATCTCTTAAACGGCTCAACCGCTTTTCATTTTTTTTTTTTAATCTATCCCTAAAAACCGAGAAAGACCATGTCGGACCATGCTCAGTGTAGGGTTCCGAAGCCGTTAAGTACTACTAACATAAAAATCATCAAGTAATAACTAATTTTCTATTTAAAGTCAATTGGTGCCAAAAGATGATTTTAGTAGGTATAAACACTTTAATCGCCTGTATCTCAAGAACCAATGATGTAGACTTAGTCGTGATAGTTTTCCTTTAAAATTCGTTATATGTCCTTTCATTTAAGTTTTTTTTCAGATTTTTAGTATTTGTCGTTTTGGCTGTAGGGGGTACACTTAAGTCGAACAAAAATTAGCACTTTAAAGCTTAGCATTTTATAAACGGTTTACTTAATCAAAAAACTGTTTTACAACCCCGTAATATTTTTAAAAGACCTATCCAACGATACCCCATACGATGGGGTAGACGTCAAAAAAATAGATCCCCATGTTACGTGTAGGGGAGGTACCCTAAAAAAATTTTTTTTGTACCACTTTGTTGGCGTGACTAATCTGCAAATTCATGCCAAATTACAGCTTTCTAGTACTAAGAGACGCTGCGCTAGGCTGCGGACGGGCGGACGGACGACATGGCGAAACTATAAGGATTCCTAGTTTGACTTCGGAACCCTAAAAATTACCAATCTTTTAAAAAAAATGCATCCAAATCGTTTCATCCGTTTGGGAGCTACGATGCCGCAAACAGACCCATGGATACACAGGCTTTTCACGTCAGGAGTTAAGAATGGAATTAATCTTAAATTTCCTAAACAATCTCGTGTACGGCATCACGTGGCAGCCATGTCTAATGCAAACACGTTGGCGTCACGCGTAAGCTTGGTTTACGGTGTTTGCGACAAACAGTGTGGTTTGGACAGCCCGATTGAGCTCGCAATGACGCAAAATAAACACACGCTCGAATTGTCTGTTGTGATGTTTCGAGTAACAGAGGGATCTTTTACGAGTTGTTAGGGCGCTGTCGCAGAGATATCGCCGATAGTGATGCGGGATCACCGATATATTTATGTATTTGAGGTTATTTTTTCGTATGGGACCTTTGAAAATAGAACAGAATAAATTTATTGCATAACTAACTCTCAAGTCCTACCTACCTAACTGGGTATTTCTTAAAAAAGAAATACCTAGTTAGGACTGAAATTAAGAAACGGTAAATTGTACATGCCCACGTTAAATCCATCAGTGACACTGAATGACAGAATTATATATTTTAATAGTAATAGTAAATATATCGTAAAAACTGTTGAATTTAACTTTTTTTATTTGTCTAATATTTTAATTCTCTCTGTGGCAACCCAAAATAAGGACCCTGATAAAATTAAAGAAAAAAAGCCTTTTTACAATAAGTAGAAAATTATTAAAATCGGACATACTTTTGGTGGCAGTTATTGGCAACATTAGTTCGGCGCACGGTTCACTTTTGCACCGAGACAAATTAGCCATACTAACTGGTTGTTAGTTCATTATGGTAGGGGATTAAAATTCTGCATAACTAGAAAACTACGTCCCTGATTTAAGCAGTTGATACCTCATTTTAAAAAGAATGGAATTCTCTATTTTAGATTTCTTATTTGGGGTTGCCATAGAGAAAACTAAATTACTAGTATAAAACATAAATTGAATTTTTACAGTTTTTGGTTCAAAATCTTTAAAAAAATATAAATAACAAATAAATTATTTATACAGCAGTTTTTTAGCTTACTTCAAGGATATATATTCTGTACTAAGCATTTGAAAATAGCTTTGATTGTCATCGACTTTTATCATTCTACTAAGGGGCTAATATTGACTCAGGTTTGCAACTAACTGGATGTATGTTATTGATTCTTGATCTTACATTTGTTATTATTTTACTTGAGCTAGTATTCATAATTATTATTTAATACTTTAGTACCTTGTAATGTACTTTAAGTAGTATTACTTTTAAGTTTTAAGTAATATTGTAAGTTATAGTTATAAAAAAATACCTTCTGCTGGAGTTTCATGCGGCGCTTTTCGGCAAAGATGGTCTGATCCGAAGCGCCAGTCGATTCATTTTATTTTACTTCATATCAGCGACGTGTAAAAGAGCCCTCATGTGGCCAATTTACTCAACAAATATTTAGAACTTCGATTTTACAAGGGGATTCTGCTATAAACTAAGCAATACTTTTGTTTTAATAAGCAATTAACGGCGTTTCCTTATAAGTTGATTCACTCACCTTGGCCCACCTTTTTACGCCTACCTACTGTTATTTATTCATCCATCGGACTTGGAACTAGGTATATCATAAAATCTGTTGACGCCTTCAACAAACAAGACGACGTCACCATGACGTCACAAGTGTCCCGACCCCTCTGAGGGCCGGCTGGCCAGACTGCACCGTACCGCCGAGACAGCAACATATGAATTATTGTTTTTGTTATTCCTATACTCATTTTGGGAATTAAATTATATTCAAACTATCCTACGTGGCAATTTAAATAACCATTACCCTGAGGAGTATATAAACAAATCAATACTGGGCCTTCGGTTCTTTGATCATACTTTTTGACCTTTTGGCTTGTCAAGTGGTTAAATTGTTTACTAAACTAAAGTGTGTATTCAAACTAGTGCTAATGGGAGAGAATCTGTTTTAGCTGTTATTATGTATTTATTAATTTTCAGTGCCTGCGACCCTTTAATTTTATATAAACAAAAACTAGCGCTCATCCATCACACAAATCCAACCCGGGACCGCTAGCTTCAGAGGCAGAATCATTGTACAGTCGAAGTCATAAATATGTTTACGCTTTAGTACCTTATCACTTTCATTCACTGAGAAGAATTCATAAACATATTTATGACTTCAACTGTGCTCTGCCATGGCAGGAACTTGTAATAAATGTAATTATTGCCTAACTTTTTACAAGTCAGCATGCTCAACACCGTCCCCATTTCTCAAAACGCATGCTCTATCTACCCCAATGAACGTGACAAACAAGTGAAACAGAACATTATTTACTGGAAAAATGGCATTCTTTCACGTCGTGACCGATGTTATTGTCCGGATCCTGAATCACTGAGTTGTAAACACGCTGACTTGAGAGCTTTTTAAACGAATCTCATTGGTGGATACTCATACAACGCTGGTTGGTATTAGAGGCAGGGATTGTAAACCGGTTTTATTTGACGACACGGTGGCCTAGTTGGGAGTGACCCTGTCTCCGAAGCCAGCGGTCCTGGGTTCAAATCCCGGTAAGGGCAGATATTTGTGTGATGAGCGCGAATATTTGTTTCTAAGTCTTGGTTGTTTTCTATGTATTTAAGTATTTATTTCTCTATATATAAGTATGTTTATCGTTGTCTCGTACCCATAGTACAAGCCTAGAGCTTAGTTTGGGACTAGGTTAATTTGTGTGGTCTGATCCGAAGCGCCAGTCGATTCATTTTATTTTACTTCATATCAGCGACGTGTAAAAGAGCCCTCATGTGGCCAATTTACTGAACAAATATTTAGAACTTCGATTTTACAAGGGGATTCTGCTATAAACTAAGCAATACTTTTGTTTTAATAAGCAATTAACGGCGTTTCCTTATAAGTTGATTCACTCACCTTGGCCCACCTTTTTACGCCTACCTACTGTTTTCATCCATCCATCGGACTTGGAACTAGGTATAATTATCATAAAATCTGTTGACGCCTTCAACAAACAAGACGACGTCACCATGACTCAGGAACAAATACTCGTGCTCATCACACAAATATCTGCCCTTACCGGGATTTGAAAACATCTTATACTGTCTTACCTATATGTAAGTGCGAAAGTGACGGATGCTTTATCCACCGCGACAAAGGCTACCATAATACGAGCCGGTATATTCATCACGGTAAAACGGTAAAACCATATTGCTCTTGACGTGTTTTGGTAGGGATCCCCTTGGACTTGAAATAATAATATTTTTTTTCGCATAATTGTTTTCGTATAATTTGTATTGGCATAATTGTACTGTCGCATAATAATACTTTGGCATACTCCTTTTTTAGCATATTAGGCTTATAGAATAATTTTAGTTGGACTAATTTGTATTTGACTAATACACATTATGCATATTATTGTTTGGGCTAATAATTATTAGATACTTAAGGTTAAGTTAGTTCACGTTAGGTACATTAGGTTAGGTTAGGTTAGTATGATATCCATTTTGTAGTGATGCCAATTAATTATTATGACTTTTTGCAATTATGCTATTTGACGTTAGTCTTGATGACAATTATGCTTACTGTATTTATGCTTTTTAAAGTTATGCGTAATAATATATGCGTAAAGATGATTATGCACATCATTATTTCGGCTAAAAGCAATTATGCGTAACACTATTATTACAAATAATTTTATCCCATCCAATAGAGAACCAATTAAATACATAGAAAACATCCAAGACTCAGGAACAAATGCTCGTGCAAGTAGGTGGAAGACGACATCAAAGTGGCTGGGACAAACTGGATGGAAAAAGCCCAAGATAGAGACACACGACACTGTATGTAGGAGGCTTTCTAGTGTTAACTTAAAAAAAAACAACTTTTCATTTTTTTTTAATTTTAGGTATATACGAGTGTATTCTCGTATAATGATATATAAATATATATTTCTGTGTCTAATATATTGATGTACGTATTTGAATGTTTTTATTGTTATTTATAAAGTAAGGATTTATTTGAATTTATCCTAAAGGAATTTGTCACTTCACTTTTCGAATCACTTTTCTCAATCTCACAAGGGTTAGCTGAAAGATATCCCTTAAAAGGTTAAGTTCGCGTTTGTAAATTAATTTCTAGTGTATTCATTGTATTTTTTCTGTTATATTTTGTACAAGAAAGTGTTTGCAGTCATACATACAGTATGGTTTTATCCTGTAGAAAGGCCCTATACTCGCTGCAAAATCGCAAAAGGTACGTGTCTACTCTCTCAGTTAGCCAAGGCCGTGTGAGAAAATCCTCCCCCCTCTCTCTTGTTGGACACGGACTTCCCCCAAGGCTGACCACCAAAGATCCGCTTACATAAGAAAGAAATAATGAATCAAGTCACCAAAAAAGCCGCCAAATATTTGGGGTTTTCCAAATGATTAGATACAAGCTGTTTTGGGCTTTCTTTGAATTTCACTGCCCTAAAGACAAAATTAAATATGTCTAGTTACAATGCTGAAGGAAACTCAACTCTTTCCTGTTAGCAATGAGGTCTGCGTATTCTTGGAGATACGACCTTATAAGATACGGTTCGTATACTGTGGGCGTTCACCTTGTGAGAAGTCAAGCGGAAAATCGAATGACTATACGATTCTTATCTGAGAAATACTTTATTGTGTTTCTAAATATAAACAAACCTTGGGACTTTTTATAGGAAAAATAATCCTTGGACCTATGAATGACAGAAATGTCGACTCTATAAGTTGTAACTAAACTTAACCTAAAAAATGCTTGCTTGCGAGAATGTTTAAGTCATATTTTTATAAATTGTACTCGTATTAACCCCTGTAATTGTTGCCGGGTTGGATAATAGTGTCACTCTATGTCCCGTGGATATCGTAAGAGGCAACTAAAGGACTAAGGGTTTGTAATAGTTAGGCGATGGGCTTGCATCCTGTCAGTAATACACTGGTAAATATCTTATCCTGTTTGTGCAAAATGCGGTTACAGAATTATCAACAAGTTTTTTAAAATGGTTGATAATTCAGTAGCTCTGCCTACCCCAATCTGGAAATGAAGGTGTGATTTTATGTATGTATGTATTATTATTATTCTGAACCCTATAATCAAACCGCGGACAGATAGCCTTACTTCGGATTAAAATTTGACACATTTTGTATGGGCAAATGTCCTACTTCAACCCGAAGTAAGCCTTAAATGTCCGCGGTTTGAATGTAGTGTTCGGCCGTTAAACTATTAGAAGTATTTAAATTATTTTAGTTTCAAACATTTTAGGTTTTAAAATAAATTGAAGTACTCACCCGTAACACGTACATACATACATACCATCACGCCTTCATTCCCAGCGTGGGGTAGGCAGAGCTCTAGAAATACCAACAACTCTAAAAAGACTTGTTTATAATTCTATAACCACATCGCATCGCATCGCATTTTCAGTCTTAGGATTGCAATTTTGAAATTGCAGAGTCCCAGATTCCACTTAGCATCAGATGGCCTGTGATTTCGTTGTTATCGCTGTGCTCGACGTAATGCTACTTTTGTATATTCTCTAAAACTTTACTCTCTGTTTGTAATTGAAAATTAAATCCCATATTGCTACATTTCCATACAAAAGAAGGGCCAGCTCGTTGTCATTGAATACCTTATCAATAAATACGTAGTTAACGAATGAATAAAACGACGAGTAAGGCCATAGCGCCGCCATTATAGCATTGAACTTCAGATCAGAAATACCAATCGGTCATCTACTTTATGTATTAAAATACCTACCTATGTTATTTCAGTTCGGTGTACTAATTATCTCAAGGTTAAGTAACTTTTGTTTAGATTTTTAAATAGCCTCGTTGGTAGTGACCCTGCCTTTGAAGCTGGAGGTCCTGGGTTCAAATCCCGATAAGGGCAAATATTTGTGTGATGATAAATGTTTTCTGTGTATTTAAGTATGTATTTCTCTATATAAGTATGTTTATCGTTGTCTAGTACCCATAGTACAAGCCTAGAGCTTAGTTTGGGACTAGGTCAATTTGTGTGACATTGTTCCGTGATATTATTATTATTATTATATTTTTTTTATTTTTAATCTTTCTTAATTAGTGCATAGACTTACGTTTTTCTTTTCTTCAAAGAACAATATTTTTAAATCTAGACCACGCATAATAAACATAAAACAAAAGCCACGTTATTTTGTATCTTCTTGGAGAAGTTTTGTACAAATTTTATTATGAAAAAGACGTCTGCCTATTTAAAACCGATCGGAAATGTAAAAAGCAAGCATTTATAATAAGGTCCCTAGCAATATTAGAGAACTACCTGTAAATAGATTTAAAAATAAGTTATTTCATTGGCTGAAGGAAAAAAGGTTCTATTAAGGATTATTTAAGATAAATAAAATATGTAGGAACGACATCAGCGGTAAAGTACAATTATTTCATTTGATATAAAAATTAAATAATACATGGTTTTTAAGGACATTTTTTCTTGCTAGTTATGGTTAAACATGTGATTCTTTATTAATTTTGCAACAAAAAAATTGCAACCATGTTTTATAGCAAATAAATATTTTTAATGATTAATTTTGAAAACGTTTTCTACGGAAAACCCCGTACAAATCATTAAAATTGATAAACCCCGTCGTTATCGATGAGATTACAGGTAAATAAACAAATGTTGCGCGATTAACAATATTATATTACGTACTTATTAATAAAGGAATAAACGTCGTTTATTATTGATAAACGATAACTAATCAAAAACCCACAACACATGGTTTTTTCCACGGGTTTATTTTGTTAAGTAATCTAATCAATATACGTTATTACACAACACACACAACACATAACATAACATCACGCCTTCATTCCCAGAGTGGGGTAGGCAGAGCTTCAGAAATACCAACAACTCTAAAGACTTACTGATATTCCTGTAACCACATTTTGCACTAACAGGCTAAGAGGTTTACTAGTGTATTAGTGACAGGTTGCAAGCCCATCGCCTAACAGTACTACAAGCCCTTATTCCCTTAGTCGCCTCTTACGACATCCACGGGAAGACATGGAGTGGCGCTATTCTAACCCGGCCACCACACGGCAAACGTGTGTACGTATACGTTATTCATTCTCATTATTGAAGAAAATAATAATTGAATGCTTAAAAAACAATGGTACGACATCAAATTATCATGGAATTCCATTGACTTACCATGGATCCCCTGAGATATATTAGTACCTAATATATTAAATAAATCATCAACATTGGTTGAAAATTTTCGGCAAAATCGAGAAACGTAACATAAAAACAATCGATGAACAGAACAATCCAGACTCCTTTTTTGACGTCTGTTGAAAATTAATAATAGGTACATTTTTGTTACAAGTGAATACACCCTTATAATGATTTACGTTTTAAAAGATTTATTCACTTTTAAGAAGAAACTACACTAGATTTATAATAACTTAGCAACTCCTTATCTCTCTATATGTATGGGTTAGTTGCAAAAACAACCAACAGCGGTAATAATGGCTCAGTGATCGTATAAATTTCTACTAACAGTGACCCATTTTCATTTGAGTTGTTGCCATGTTATCTTTCAACACATTCATTGCCAACGGCTCTGTAATATGTCAGTTTTGAATGAAAATAACCGTAGCGATTATAATGCTTTTAAAACGACTCAACTTACGTTACGGTCAGTGACTTTATTTTCTGAACCATGAAATAATCCTGTCGCGACAAGCAGTTTATTGTTTTAGACGTAATTAGTCTCGTGACATAAGGCAGTCATTATAGCAGTGCACTAAGGGGTTAACAAAAAACGACGACTGTGGTCGACTGGTACACGTACTACGTCGTAAAAGTACCGGAACATTGAACCCAAAACAAATGAAATGTTTTCGTAAATAGTTTCCAAACTGTTGTCAAGATGTTGTGTTTTTTTGTAGTAATTTGTTGACAGTTTGCTACGAGCGATGAAAAATGGTTTGTTTAACGTTTCTGCACAATCATGTACGTATGATTCTTAAAGTTAGTACTTTAATTGAGGGTTGTACGTTTTCTCAATGTTACAGAGTTATTTTAGATAAATACATACATACATACATAACATCACGCCTTCATTCCCAGAGTGGGGTAGACAGAGCTACAGAAATACCAACAACTCTAAAGACTTACTGATATTCCTGTAACCACATTTTGCACTAACAGGCTAAGAGGTTTACTAGTGTATTAGTGACAGGTTGCAAGCCCATCGCCTAACAGTACTACAAGCCCTTATTCCCTTAGTCGCCTCTTACGACATCCACGGGAAGACATGGAGTGGCACTATTCTAACCCAGCAACCACACGGGGCAAAGATAGATGTTTAGATAAATGTTCCTTAGTAATGTAATTTAACGATGTATTTGAGTAAACGTGTGAAACACTCACCTAAAGTAGGACAGTGGATAGGTCAAATTAAAATCAGAAATTTAATTAACACATTTATTAATTCAATCTTTATAAAATCTTATCCTAATTTACTTGTTGAAAAAACTTTCAATATACGCTTTGGTTTCACGTTTGGTGCCACTACGAATTTGGTCACGGGTGAAAACATCACTATCACTTGGTCCGGTCACGGCTCTGCTTGGTCCGGTGCGTCCGGTCCCAGGGTCCGCCGAGCGGCTTCAGAACTTCAATCCGAACATAACTGGCGAATCGATCAGGGCTCCTCATCTTCAGACAGGGAAGGCAGCACTAAATGACGCTGGAGTCTCTCCCGACGAGGAGAGATGGATTTCTGGCGGCGGAGGTGTTCCGCTCGCAGCATGCAAGGTCTCGGCTCAGGTTCGAAGGCTTCTTCAACCTCGGAGTCATCTTCGACCAGCGCTGGCAAGGCGATTTGACGTAGCTTCTGCCGGCGAGGGCACTCGGCAGTAGCGCACTCCCGTCGGCCTCTGGCTTTCGCCAGCGTTGGGAATCCATCGGCGTACAACGCAGCGACTGTTTCTAGTTTAACAACCATGTTTGTTAAATGCAAAATGATAACGAGTGGAAAGGTTGAGGGTTTGTGTACGTGTGCTCACGGCGATTGCTTGGAGCAGAGTGCGGGGCGGCCGGCTCGCGGTCCTATATATACCCCCCACTGCGTCTGTGTGAGTGGGAGTGCAGTGTAGCTATAGCTGCTATAGCAGCGTCACGGCGGATCTTGTATTATTGAAAGTTACGCGACAAACGCACATCGTCCGTGGAGAACTGTACTCTTGACCTGCTTCCTAAGAGGATTGAAGCCCTTTAGCTACTGGTATAAATAACTGCTTTAACCTAGATAACAATCTACACGTCATTCTATCCTTTGTGATTCTTAAAAGTGTGTTGTTGGTTTGTCTTTTTACAAAGGATAAAGGTGATTTTAAACGTTATATATAGAAAGATGAAGGGCTAGATAGTGATATAGAATTTATTTAAATTAATTAGGAACGAGACTGTTAACACAATTCAAGCACTTTTATTTGCGTACCGAACTGATGACCAGGCGCAGTAAGTATTCAGTTTCCAGCTCTGGTCAGAATCTGAACAGTATAATATTGTTTCTTTCATCTCTTCCCTTGCAATATATTATCAGTAAATATCATGTTGCTTGCTTGCATTCATGTCTGGAGATTTCATTATCGGAGTTTTCGGTTGTTAACTCAGAATAATCAATCTCTTATCTAGACTGCCGAAGTGTAATGGATTTGATTTTGTTTTATGTCACGTGAATCATAACTTTCCACTGTTTAATATCAGACAGGTTCAATGTCATAACAATAGCCAACGAAGTAATTGCATGGATTTTCCCTCTTTCGTCATAAATTGTCTCGTTTTTACAAACCTGTGACTCACCGAGTTTCCTCTAACCCAGTTTCGTGCGTTCAATTTTATTTACGTAAATAAACACAGATAGTTCACTGTTTAATGTTTACATTCGCTATCTTGGTAAAGGGCGTTTTCTTGAAATTATCTATACTTAATACTTGACTTACTACATAACTTGACGACACGCTAGCCTAGTTGGGAGTGACCCTGCCTTCGAAGCTAGGGGTCCTGGGTTCAAATCCCGGTAAGGGCAGATATTTGAGTGATGAGCACGAGTATGTGTTCCTGAGTCTTGGATGTTTTCTATGTATTTAAGTATATATTTCCATATATAAGTTAGTCTATCGTTGTCTAGTACAAGAGCTTAGTTTGGGACTAGGTCAATTTGTGTGACAATGTCCTGTGATTTATTATTATGATTTATTAATAACTGTACTGTAAAATGTAGTACTTTATTTTTGTATATGCAGATTTACAATTTGTATTATTTAAAATTTAATAAACTGTGATTTTTTATATTGCTTTTATGTTATAACTCATTTTAAATATAAATTTATAATAAAATAAGAAGTGTTTTTTTCTGACTTTACATTAGGGCTTAAATTAAGTTGCTCAAACTTATAACATCCCGTTGATGTATAAAGCTTATTTTTTTTAGTGAATATTAAACTATACCTAACCTAGGCCATGTTTAAGGTTCCAACATAATAACCAAAACACATTATGACCAAAACAATTATGAGAAACTTCGGGTTCCTTAAACAAATGGAGTTGAAACAAAACTCTGTGGTGTCATTCTGTGCCCATGTAAACGAGTTGTTCGCCGAGTACCACACATACATATAAGGCAAATGTCATAAGAGAACATAAGTTTGGTTACGCATGACGCACGCGCGTACAAACCTGTAAACGGACGGGAAACGATCTAGCCTAGCGTGATTTATTTGTTGGTAGTGTTAGTTGTATGGTTTGGGGGTTTTCCTACGTTAGGGCGACAAACAGAGGGAGTGCTAACGTTTTATTAGATGCAGGATAATAAGCCTTACATGTGGAAGTGGTTTAGAATAAATATTCAGTACATGAGGAATTTCTTCTGGATCTAGTGTTGTTTTTGCTAGTGGTAGGACCCTGTGCAGGGTCCGTCTAGTTCGCTACCACCATCTTATCCGTCGTCTAGTACCCATAGTACAAGCCTAGAACTTAGTTTGGGACTAGGTCAATTTGTGTAACATTGTCCTGTGATATTCTGTGTTTTTTCTTTCCAATTAATATTTTCTTCGAAACAAAAACGTGCAGACCTTAACCACCGTTTAGTATCGTATAGTTTTATTATGGAACCGCATATTATAAACCCATTTGAAACGTAGCCAAACACATTTTGCGGTTATGACGCCTCCAGAATTCCCGAAAGATTAATTTCAACGTTACTCTATTTAATGGTTAATACGATTTGATTTATCGACTTAAGTTACGGGAAATGTTTATAAAGTCAGATAGTTGGGTCATACACACTGTTAAAAACAAAAGTTGTCTCTCCTGTGGTCAATAGTTAAGAGCTTGTGTGCATATAAGTTATGTTTTTATATTATAGGTCTAAAGCAGTCCTGACGGCGTTTCTGCGGGAATAGCCAGAAAATTAGGCCTTAAAAACGTTAACTTTCGGTGTGTCCACAGGCAAGACGGTAAACTAAATCTGTGCATGACCCAATTACGTCGAGTGAAATTGAGTATCCTTATAAATTAAATAAATAAATATCACGGGACAATCCCACACAAATTGTGACCTAGTCCCAAACTAAGCTCTATGCTTGTACCATGGGTACTAGACAACGATAAACATATTTACGAGGGGCGGCTGAAAAGTTCTAAGCCTAAGGTAGAAAAAAAAGGTTCAGATTTTTTTTACTATTTTTATTTTTCAATATAATCTCCCTCTAATTCAATGCATTTATTACATTTTTTAAATAATGCTTTTAGACCGTTAAAAAAATAAGTTTTATTTTGGCTGTCGAAATGTTCCTGTACAGCCGCCTTCATCTCTTCATCACTGCCAAATCGCTTTCCCCTTAAATCTTTCTTCAAATTGCTGAATAGAAAATAATCACTAGGGGCCAGATCTGGACTGTAAGGTGGATGATCAATTTCCTCGAAGCCAGTTTCCTTCAGAGCAAGCTTGGCAACACGAGCGGTGTGAACGGGGGCGTTGTCTTGCAAAAAAAAAATGCCTTTGCTCAGTTTGCCCCTTCGTTTCTCGACTATGGCTTGTCGCACTTTTCTTAATAGCTCAGCATAATAAACTGCATTTATTGTAGAGCCTTTCGCCAAATAGTCTATTAAAAGAATGCCATCGCAATCCCAGAACACGGTGGCCATTAGCTTAGACGCTGATCTTTGAACCTTGAATTTCTTTGGCGGCCTTTCACCCTTTTCGATCCACTGCATAGATTCAGACTTCGACTCTGGATCATACTGTCTGATCCATGTTTCATCAACAGTTACTATGCGGGAACAAACTTCATCTAAACCTTCTTCACATAATTCTAAAAATGCCTGAGAAGTTTGAACACGACGTTCTCTATCGAAAGCTGTGAGCATTTTCGGCACCCAACGAGCACTTACTTTTGTCATATGCAAATGTTGATGCAAAATCTCTCCAACTCTTTCCTTACTAATACCTAAGGCTTCAGCTATTTGCCAAACCTTAATTCTCCGATCCTCTAATACTAACTTTTTGACTTTTTCAGTATTTTCTTCAGTCCCAACCGATATTGGCCTTCCTGAGCGAGGATCGTCTTCGATCGACTCCCGTCCAAGTTTAAAAAGTCGACTCCATTTTTTAACAGTGGCATGAGAAGGGCCAGATTCACCGTAAATACTAAACATTTCTTCAAAAAATATTTTCGGCGATTTGTCACTTTTTGTGAGGAACTTAATGACTGCACGGTGCTCAATTTTCGTGATATGCGTTGATAATTCACACATGATGACCTTTAGCGTCGGATATCTCGAGATGTAATAAACAAAAGAAGACATTTTTTTCTTTTATTTATTAACTTTTTAAATGGTCTTTTTAGTGGCCAGTATCGCTAACGCATATGCAACCTCAACATACCTTAGGCTTAGAACTTTTCAGCCGCCCCTCGTATATAGAGAAATACATACTTAAATACATAGAAAACATCCATGACTCAGGAACAAAATATTCGCGCTCATCACACAAAATATCTGCCCTTACCGGGATTTGAACCCAAGCTACTGGCTTCGGAGGCAAGGTCACTCCCAACTAGGCCAAAGTGTCGTGAAAGTTATCTCTCTATACTAATATTATGAATGTAAAAGTAACTCTGTCTGTCTGTTTGTTTGTTACGCTATCACGGATAAACCGCTGAACCGATTTAGATGATATTTGGTATGGAGATAGTTTGAGTCCGGGGGTCCTGATGAGGTAACATACAGGCAGACACACTTTCGCATTTATAATATTGTTACGGGTTTCTGTTGGCATCACCACAGATAACATGTTATAATGTTAGATTTACCGACTAAAGTACGGGAAATAGTTAATAGTCGTTACTACGTAGTAGGTAATTGGGTATTTCCGAACGCTTACGTAGATTCTACGCCAGTTTTCAATCCCTACTCCTATAATAATGCGAAGATAGGTTTCTTTATCTTTTTTTAGGGTTCCGTTTCTTAAGGTGTCACACAGGACCTTACTTCTAAGACGCTGTGTGTCCGTCATTTATAGAGCTGTATCTTTTGAACAGTTAGAGATAGGTAGCTAATTGTTTTTTTATAAAATATATATTATTACGGCAGATCTACAAAATAAGTTAAAAAACAAAGAGGGTCCCCTTGCAAAAAATGTTTTTAACGTTGCAAACCCATCGCCTAACGGTACTACAAGCCCTTATTCCCTTGTCGCCTCTTACGACATTTACGGCAACTCTAGAAATCTTGCCTGAATGTGCAGAATGTGGTTACAGAATTATCAACTTTTTTTTAGAGTTGTTGGTGTTTCTATAACTCTGCCTACCCCACTCTGGGAATGAAGGCGTCATATTATGTATGTACGTATGTATGTTTTTGTTTTTGTTGTATCGTAAAAACGGTAAGACATACAAGACTCAAATTTGGTAGGTATTGTTATAGTACAATAAAATTACCGTAAAGAAAATCAACAAATTGAATACTAAAAAACGGTCAAGTCCGAGATACGGTCACACTGATTTGATTCAAAATGGAATCTAATAATTCCTACTGAGTGGCTGTACGAAATCCTCAATGCGCGAGTCGGATTCGCACTTGACCGATTTTTTTACTTACATTACGCCTTTAAATTAAATTTGGTATAACAAAGTGAAGGTGACATCGTCCTAGACAATAATATTATGTTACCGGATAACATAACATGCTACTTTTCACTTCATCACTACTTTGTAAATCTTATACAATTTTCATTATTTGATTACCTACTTTAGAAGGTATGTATATTAAGACTAATAAACCTACACGACTATGGATCAGACACTTTCCTGGTCAACTCAAGTTACCGAAGTCAGCCGCAAGCTCTTCGCTTCACTTCATGCTCTAAGGCGCGAGCAGAATTTTCTTCCTCAGCAAACCAAGATAACTTTAGCGCAATCTCTTCTCCTCCCTCTCATAGACTACGCTGACGTTGCATGTATGGACCTCTCAGAACGGCTGCTTGATAAACTTGTGCGCCTCCAGAACGTGTGCATTCGGTACATTTTCGGTCTGCGGAAATATGATCATGTCTCCCACTTCCGTGCACAGCTAAACTGGTTACCCATTCGTTTTCGCCGAAATGTTCACGTCTTGTCGCTGCTTTTTGACACTCTTTTTAATCCTCGTTCTCCCTTCTACCTTTCTGAGCGGTTTAGCTTCATGGCCACCGGCTCCCAAAACCGTTTGCGCTCAAAGGCCAATCTCACCCGTCTCACAAATCTAAATCCTATTCCAAATCCTTTTCTGTGCACTCCGTCAGGATGTGGAATCGGCTACCAGCTGGTATTAGGCAATCACAATCGGTAGATTCCCTGAAAGGCAAATTAAAAAAGTTCTGCCTTGACTCTATCTCCTAAATATTGTATCAACCATTCAAATGTTGATATACATATATGTAGTTTATGTAAGTTTAAGTATGTATATTCATGTAAGTAAAAGACTTATAAAACCCATTCGAAACCCCTTGAATAAGATAGCGGGTTCTAAAAGCAAATCGAACGGCTTTTAAGCTATACGGCTTTTCTAAGTAAAACTCTTGTAAAAATCCATTCAAAACCCCTTCAATGGAATAGCGGGCCAGTCCCTGTAATAAACTCCCAAAATTAAGGTTCATCTTTCGCCCTGCAAAGGGGCAATAAAAGCCCTCAAGCTCAATAACTAAAGAGTGCAAAGTAGCTCTCGACTGAAAATCCAATTCAAATTCAAATTTAAATCATTTATTCAATAAATTGGCCACATGAGGGCTCTTTTCCACATCGGTAAGTGAATCTACTAGCGCTTCTGACAAGACCATCATTGCGGAGACGCGCCGTAAGAAACTCCAGCAGTAACTTTTTCACATACGTACATAACATCACGCCTTTATTCCCAGAGTGGGGTAGGCAGAGCTACAGATATACCAACAACTCTAAAAAGACTTGTTGCTAATTCTGTAACCACATTTTGCAAATAATAATAATAATATCACGGGACAATGACACACAAATTGACCTAGTCCCAAACTAAGCTCTAGGCTTGTACTATGGGTACTAGACAACGATAAACATACTTATATAGAGAAATAAATACTTAAATACATAGAAAACATCCATGACTCAGGAAAAAATATTCCTACTCATCACACAAATATTTTCCCTTACGGGATTTGAACCCAGGACCTCCAGCTTCAAAGGCAGGGTCACTACCAACGAGGCTAGCGTGTCGTCAAAATTAGTGTCAGGTTGCAAGCCCATCGCCTAACAGCACTACGAGCCGTTATTTCCTTAGTCGCCTCTTACAACATCCACGGGAAGACATGGAGTGGCGCTATTCTAACCCCGCAACCACACAGTATAAACTAACTAACAAAACGTAACTTTTTCAATTACAAAATACAATAATACTTTAAAGTAAGTTACATTACAAAGTAATAAAGTAATTAATAATATTTTTTAACCAATAACATTAATTTAAAAATAATTTCCAGGAGAACATCACGACCTAGCCCTTTTTCACCAGCGTGACAATGACAGGTGACAGGTGACATTTCAGTGTAAATGGCGCAGCTTATATGAATTCCAGTGATGTAAGGTGTAAACTTTGCAATGTATACTAAATATTCACCTGTCATTGTCGAGATGGTGAAATAACGGGCAGGTCTCCTTACGAATTATCGTTTGTAGTTCCTCGAACGGAAAACACTACCCGTGTCTCACTAAAACTATTTTTAGTATTTTATTAACAGGAAGACCGTACATATTACACAGTAGTTTACAAAGCGTTTATTTCTGGGCGAGTACTAAATGCCCGTGAACTCGATATTGAGAACTTCCGTACACATTCAGAGTTTATTTTCCGCCTATTGTAAATTCGAGAGTTTGTGTATACAGTAGGAATTTTGTAAAATGTCTGAATCCCTAGTACATTCTTTCAAGAGAATTCCGACCTATACAGTATAGCAATTAGGTCGGAATTCACTTGAGAGAATGTATTAGGAACTCCGACATTTTATAAAATTCTTACCATATGAGTTACTCAGAGACATTTAATAGACAATGTAAGTCTATAGTCTGTACTTTTAGGTATTTAAAAAAGTGTAAACAAAAAACCACGTGACATTGACAGATGACAGTTTGTCAGCCAATAGGAGCAGAACACTGATACGTCAAAGCTCGACCAAATAGCTTGGATTGGTTGATGAGCAGAGCCACGTGGTTTGGTTTGTTTACACTTTTTTAAATACCTGAAAGTACAGACTATAAAAAGGAGGGTCATTCGCGGGGCTTGGTTTGACGAAAGCTGTATCCCATTATTATTTAAACAACTTAACTTTCTACCATTACCGTGCTTATACTGGGTGTTTTTGGGGTCATAATCCGGAATGGCTAAAAGTGAATAAGATGGTCATACTAAACAACCTTTCCGATGGGACCAACCACGAAATGGCCAAAAAAACAGCTGTTCCATACATTAACGGTGAATTAATTGAGAAGTAATGAACAGCTGGTTTTTTGGCGATTTATGACTGGTAGTTCAGTATGACCATCTTATTCACTTTTGGCCATTCCGGATCATGAACGCAAGTCCAAACCTCTTTAAAACTCGGGGTGAAGTCATGCAACGTCGAACAAGAGTGGGTGTTATGAACCGGTTGTATAAACCTCGTTGCTTAAAAGCCATGTACACAAAAAATGTATTTAACATGTGCATTAAAATCTATAATGCCTTACCTGAAGACATACGGTTGCTCAAGGAAAATATGTTTAGGAATAAGTTGACAAAGTGGCTTTTTGATAAGCGCGATCACAGCACGGCTAGCACATGACGGCGCGCGAGTTACGTCGAGCAGTCAGTAATTAGAACAGTCAGAAAAAGACAGGTAGTCTATCTCGCGGGCGACATAACTCGCGCACCGTCATGTGCTAGCCGTGCTGCGTTAAGGATTTTCTCGAGCGTAATATTGGTGTTTAATTTGTAATTTTATTTTAATTTTTGTTGACTTTCAAGAATAATTGTTTTTTTTTTATTATTTTACAATTTCTTATTTTATTATTTATATTTTTTTGTCTTATCTTTGAATTTTACTTGACATTTTATTAATATTTGCACGGCTGCATGCAGGCAGAATACACTGGACTTTTATAATGTTGTGTACTATAGCAAATAAACATTTTGAATTGATTTGATTTGATTTGAAATTGGCAAATTAATTGCCTGATTCAAGATTTAGTTAATGAGTAGTAGTACCAGGGCGACTGAGCTCTACCCGGGTGTATGTAGACGACACTAGTAAAACACAATTTGATAGTGTCGTCTATAAATGTCAAATCGGAAGCCGATTGTTTGGCGGAACCCGAATTTACTCGAAGATGACAACTTGACAGATCGATTTTTTGACCCAAAAATCCCCTGTTCTGTAATTTTTATCAAAATCTTTCGACCAGATCTCGGGAACGTGATCTCAAATATGAAAAAATATTTAGTAGATAAAAAAGATGAAAGATGTTTATTCAGTAAGTAGGCCGCACGGGCACTTTTACACGTCAAAATTATACCAGCGCTTCCCAAGAGGAGACCACTGCTGAGAAGAAGCGCCGCAAGAAACTCAACTGTCAGTCGATGTAATTTGTGGGTGTGACATTTTATCTCGAATGTAAAGCATTCGAACGAGACGAAGGGTTGTTACTGACAGATGTGTCTAGTTTGGACCCCTATCTGCTTTTAAGGCGCATTGAAATAAGAATAAAGCCTGGACCAAACATACATAACAGCGAAGACTAGAAGAATTGTGTGTAAAAAGGCAAAGATTTTTCGACACTGTATGGCCACCAAGCTTAAGAGTAGTTTCTAAATAAGACAAAGTAATTTTAAAGTCCTCCCATCAGTAATGAGCAAGAATCGTACAAACACCCTTCATTTTCTTAACACAACCCTGTTCCGTACAGCATTGCAGCAGAGACTTCCAATAATTTATTCAACGACAATTTTATTATTGATTGACATTCCGGTGTCTGTGTTCGAGAAAAAATCAGTTTCGTCAATAATAAAGAATAACCAATTTTTTTCCACATTTGTACTTGTGAATTTAGGACCCATTTATGAGTTGAAAATGTTCGTTCACAGTCTACGGACGTCATTGGGGCATTTCTAATCGTCGACATTGGTATACTGTTCTTCCAATATGCTTGTGGCTCGGCGTTAATTTTCTTCTGAATTTATTTTACAGTAACATAATCAGGATTTCTATTTAGCTACTTACCTACTGGACATTTCGTGTAAACGTGTTAATAAATAAATAATATAAAATATAATATCGTAACATCATACGGAAGTCTCTGCTGTACGGAACAGGGTTATGTTTTGATAATGACGGGCGTTTGTCCGATCCTTGGTAATGAGGCTGCATATTTTACAGATGCATCGTAGGAGATGCCACTATTTACTTTAGCAGGAGACTAACCACAGCTATTTATCACCTTAATAGTAGTTTAGCAACTGAGCAAGTAAACGTTATTTGAGACACGAAACACTACAAGGAAAATATTTATCAAGCCAAAGCATAACAAAGCCTTGTTCGAACATGTCACTTTAACAATGCCAATATTACATAACCATTGTTCCTAGCCTAAATGTTATCTAATTTGCACTTAGTTGCATCTTTGACACATTATTACCAATTTAGGTCGTCCCTAATAACGTGTACAGCGATGCTAGTGATCACGGCATAGGCTTCAGTTTTGTGCAAAACGGGGGCCGATATTTTCAAAAACATTACTGTATTCTGTTAGTTATAAATATTGATATCATATTACTTAATTTGTAAGGATATCCGGTGACCTATAAAAATTCCAAGTACCCACCCACTCGTATATCTTTCCTCATTTTCTTCTCCAGAAAACTTATTCATCATCATCATCATGATATTATTATTATTATTATTATTGTTTTCGTGTAAAAAGTTTTTTTTTAACATGCTAAATTTATCACGTGGCCAGTAAGTGACGATAGAAAGCTTATTTAATCCACTGTCTATTATTAATATTATTATGTACAGGTCCACGTACACGAACTTATAAAGAATTATGCAATGCCCGGCACGTCCCTCTTTTCAAATTCTCAAAATCAGCAAGTATGTCCGAATTTTCTGTTGATGATTTTCATTAGGTATAAACACTTAAGTCGCCTGTATCTAAAGAACCAAGTCTACTTAGTCGTGATATTTTTGCTTTTGAATTCGTTATAATTATTATGTTAAGAGTTTTTTTTATTACTTGCAGAAGAGCTCTTCAATGATAACTGACTTGTTATCATAATGAAAAAAAAACCTATGCCCTAGATACCAGGAAAAAAAAACAATTGTGACTTTTTTTTTTATGGTGATTTTAAACAAAACTTAATTGATTCATTGTGTAACGAGTGTTACCCATATAGTTTGTATGACTAATTTTCGTTACACAAAGGCCGCGATAAATAAATAAATAAATATCACGGGACAATGTCACACAAATTGACCTAGTCCCAAACTAAGCTCTAGGCTTGTACTATGGGTACTAGACAACGATAAACATACTTATATAGAGAAATACATACTTAAATATATTATATAGGAAGACAAGACTCAGGATCAAATATTCGCGCTCATCACACAAATACCTGCCACCGAAGCCAGCGGTCCGGGGTTCAAATCCCGGTAAGGGCAGATATTTGTGTGATGAGCATGAGTATTTGTTCCTGAGTCTTGGATGTTTTATATGTATTTAAGTATTTATTTCCCTATCTAAGTATGTTTATCGTTGTCTAGTACCCATAGTACAAGCCTAGAGCTTAGTTTGGGACTAGGTCAATTTGTGTGACATTGTCCCGTGATATTTATTATTATTATTTTATACTTTATTGTTGTGAATAAATGCTTTTTCACACATACTAAAAAAGGGTGTCATACTCGTATCACGTAGGCGTAAAGGGCAGTTATAGCCTATTTACCTCCCAAGGGAGTTATAGCTTTAGTTTTAAGATATAGAACCCACTAGTAGATCATTTCAGACTATGGAGGTGTACAATCAGCCAAGGTTTAATTATATATTTATTAATATGGGAATATATTCAAAACTTGGCTACAAACCAATTTTACTGTATATAAAACGTATGCGGTACATTGAAATACATTATACCAATTATTTTTATAAAATTTAACGCATAGAACAGAGGCCTAGTACTCACGACAAGAGTGACAATCTTGTTGCTAAGTGTCAAGCTTCCTCGATACCTGGGCGTTTAAGAATCGTTTGACACGTTTAAGAATCGTTTATGTCAGTGACATAAGAGTTATCAAAACGTTGACAATACGGAAACAGGTCAAAAACGATATCGTTATTACCTTGTAGAATTCCAGCCCTGTTTTGTAATCGAAGTCGCATTCATTGATTTCACAACGTAGACATAACAAACAGCTCACTTACAGTTCTCAGATATCATACTTATTGAAGTAGAAATCTCTTAGAAACATGGTCGTAATTGGTGATTTCGCCTGTTATTCATAGCTCGGAGGTATTATGCTGTGTTAGGAATTTACGGTCTTGGTTACAACCTGCGTCTAAATACAGCCAAGGTTAAAGTTATGCGTGATCATGCACTTTATAGGTGCTAGCGTTTCGGTTATAACAAGGGGGATTAAAAAAGCCATAAAAAAACTAGCTCATTTTTTAATATTTGTAGGAACTTGACTTACTCGTACTTACCTCAGAATGGAGAAGTTAAAGAATTCACTTATCCTGGGTTCCTATATTCAAAACGCCACGTCTCGTTAAAATTTGACATTTGCTACGTACAAAATGTGTCAAATTTTAACGAGACGTTTTGAATATAGGAACCCAGGGTTACTCTATCTACCTTCAAGATATCTACAAGGTGGGAACGAGTAACCCGCCAAATTTTAACCATTGATTCTAGAGCCTATTTGGCGTATATAATGTAGTGTAACATGAAGTCCAATAAAACATAATTAAAGAGATTTTCATGTTATTAAAAACAATTCCATAGTTAATTTAATTTGAACTTTGTCACCTATACCTAAATCATTGTTTACTAAGAAATTGATTAAATTAATTTATGCTGTACGTTGATGATATTGCTACTTACAACATTAATCTTTTTAGTAAAAAATGCTTTAGGGTAAGAGTTCAAATTTAATTAACTATGAAATTGTTTTTTAAATTTTAAAAATCTCGGAAATTATGCTTTATTGGACTTCATGTTATACCACATTATACGAGTATACTCCAAATAGGCTCTAGAATCGATGGTTAAAATTTGGTGGGCTACTCGTTCCCACCGTGTATAATAATATACTAATATTATAAATGTGTTAAGTAACTCTGTTTGACTGTTTTTGCCGCTTTCACGGGAAAACCGCTGAACCGATTTAGATGAAATTTGGTATGGAGATAGTTTTAAGTCCCGGGGAAGGACATAGGAAACTTATTATCCTGGAAAATTAAATAGTTCTTGAGGGAACGAAGTTGCGGGCAACAGCTAGTATTTAATAATAACGCCTCAGAAAATATTTTTCTGCTACTGGGCGATGATAATTCGGGCATTAGATCGATTTTTCCGGTTGACGACACATCATAAGCCCGTGTGAGGGTCCGTGTTTACACAGTTGAGTAGTATATCGGGTAACGGTTCCCTTAAATCTTACCTACTCTGTGGATGCGGCATAAACAGTGGGAAATATGTCCTCCCAGAGTTGGCTGCCAAGTCTGTCCGATTAGGTCAGGCGCCAGATTTCAGCCTAGGCTCGGCGTCCTCCGAAGCTCTGTCTCTGTGAATCCGCTGCCGCGTTTACCGCTCTACAACATAGTTCCATGTGAAGCGGCGCGAAGGCGTTAGGTACGGAGGCCCGCCTCACAGATCCCGATCTGTGTGGCTCAGTAAGCAATGCTAAACGCCAGACAAAGCGATTCAGGAGCTGGGAAAAAACGGTGAAGGAATGTTATTCATAAACATGTGCGTTTAGCATCAGGATTTGAAGACGTTGTGTCACAATAAAAACGAAACAAAACAATCAACATTATCAGAAACATGACTTTTAAAGCAGTCCATAAAATCCGTTCCATTATAATCATAATTAGTGTTAGTCATAATGTTGAAAGGCATAATATTAGAAAGTATAATTTGCAGTTTCGATTTTCGCGAGTGATAATTTATTAGGGAAAGAGATGACAGAATAGTGATAATAGCTATTAACAGAGCAAGGTTTCAAATATGCTTTCGCGTTGTAGGGATTAAACTTCAGCGTCTATACAGAGCCGAAATATTTTGTATGGACGCGTCAGCTAGTGTTTAAATCCCTGTAAAATAAATGTTGAAGAGTACTTCACTTTATGCATATTAACCTAAGGTGATTTTAAGTATATATCAGGTAAAACACACTTTTTAATTGTAGGTCTTTTTGATCGGTTTACTTTTATTTATTTATTTATTTATTTAATCTTTATTGCACAAAAAAAGAATACACTTAATATGCAAAAGGCGAACTTAATGCCGTAAGGCATTCTCTACCAGTTAACCTTTAGGCAAAGCAGAGATTGTAGTGGCGGTGCAACATAGATTCTGACTTAACTATATACTATATACTTACATAAACATATACTCTTACATAATATCAATATGCTACATAAATATAAATACATGAAATACACTAATAAATAAATACATACATAATATGTATATACATATAAGCAAAAAAACAAAACAGATAAAGCAATCAGAAAACCAAGATGATGTCAATTCTACCTGCAAAGAAATTCGCGAACCTACTTTTCGACCTAATGAGAATGCAACATAGTGATAAAGTGGACGTATCTCTGTAGTCGACTGTACATGGTAAAAAAATAGATAGCATCTACATTCTTGGAAGTCTTTATTATTAATAACATCTTACTACAAATATATAATGTTTTGCATTTAAGTTCCAGCCGATAAACTCATCGATCCGAGCATATCATACTTTGAATGTAAATATATTCATAATTAATAAGTGTTTACCAATACATCACGCTATTACCTTATATCTAGTCAAGTATTGTAGGTCTTCTGTGATTGAGATAAGGTTGCAAATTGCCATTTTGTGAAGTATATGAACAAATATGTTCATATTGGTGTTACTAAGTTGCTATGCTAGTGCTATTTTGACCGGACCTTGAAGACTACGCAAGGGTAAAATACACACACATACATAACATCACGCCTTCATTCCCAGAGTGGGATAGGCAGAGCTAAAGAAATACCAACAACCCTAAAAAGATTTGTTGATAATTCTGTAACCACATTTAGCACTAGTAGCCTAAGATGTTTACCAGTGTATTAGTGACAGATTGCAAGCACATCGCTTAACAGTACTACAAGCCTTTATTCCCTTAGTCGCCTCTTACGACATCCACGGGAAAGTTAAAATATAAGTAATTAATCTATATAGTTATCGACTAGGGAACTTTCGATGTTAATGTAACAGACAGGAATCTTACGGAAAGTTAAAGAAAATACTTACTTCCTAAAAATAAATACTTGGTCAAGTTCAAACGACTAAACTAAATTTAATAAAGAAAATGCCTTTGCTATTTAAATTATTTTATTTGCGAACACACTTGATATTTGTAAACACTTGTATATCGTTAAAGATTTGCTTCAAATTTTTATCTTCTTTATCTACTTTTTTACGATTGACTCTAACAAAACGGATACACATGAACATGAGTAAAAAGCGTGATAGAAGTAACAAGCGTTCCCGAATTATGCGACTTAAGAATTCCCCCGTGTGGTTGCCGGGTTAGAATAGTGCCAATCCATGTCTTCCCGTGGATGTCGTAAGAGGTGACTAAGGGAATAAGGGCTTGTAGTAGGTAGACTTTTAGGCACCTATCACTAATACACTAGTAAACTTCTTGATCTGATTGTGCAGAATGTGGTGATAGAATTATAATAAAGTCTTTTTAGAGTTGTTGGTATTTCTGTAGCTCTGCCTACTCCACTCTAGGAATGAAGGCATGATGTATGTACCACCGCACCAGCAAGGATCCTTTTTTGCTCAACGACTGAGCATTGCAGTGCAACGGAGTAATGCTGCGAGCGTCCTCGGCACGATGCCGCAAGTGGGTTCAATGGAGGGTTTTATTTTGTAAGATAGTTTTAATTAAAATATAATTTTTAAATGTGTTTTGTTGGAATATATTTGCTTTGGTTACTGAATAATCCATACCTTTAAATTAAATTGCTTCGATCCAACCAGAAATGGTTGTCTTGTTCCGGTGTTGCCACGCATAATTTCTCGTTAGTCTTTGTTAATATTGTTAAGTGAGTATTGGTGTTGTTTTGATTTTTTTTTCAGCTTCTGTATTGCTGTCGCTACTGTTTATTATGTTACCTGTATCTACTTACGAATCCCTAAAATCATGAAACATAATATCACGACATACGATCCTTTCCCCAAATATTTGGTTGACTTTGCCCTGTCTGATGGCTGTCAGAGACCAGACAGCCAATCTGGACCCTTATCGGATAAAGGAAATACTTGGATAAGGGTCGATGCATACGCACGGAGTGGCGGAAACAGATAAATATGAGACACATTTAATGTTGCCTTCTAGAACTTTATAAATAAATAATTATAAAGGGACAACCTCACACTAATTGACCCAGTCCCAAATCAAGCTAGGCTGTACTGTACTAGACAACGATAAACGTACTTATATAGAGAAATAAATTCTTAAATAAATAGAAAACATCGAAGACTAAGGCGGGCTTGCACCAAAATTTTAACCTGACAGTTCAGTAGGGCTAGACAAGTTGCATTCGACAATCGTCAGCGATTATGTTTCGATTGAAAAATGTATGCAATTGACGCTTACGTCCACCACCGACGGCTTGGGGTGGTGGCTTACCACCGAGATAGTATAATTAATTAACATTAAAACTGCATATTTAATAAAATCTTCTTTATCGGGATAATTTTCTTCCTTACTGCACCCCTAAAGTTACCCAAACAATACTGCCTCCAAATTCCAAGTCCTTAGGTTCAGCAGTGGGGACTACTGAAAATACTAAATAAATAAGTCTAGCGGTCTTTGAGTAATATCGGGGAACATACTCCTTTTTTTAGTCGGTTAAAAAACCCGGTAAAGATCGTATCGTTACGTACAGTCTGACTTACACTTCGCAGGTTTTTGTTTATTATAATCACACACAAATTCACGCACTCCCCCGATATGCACTAACCTTTAGTCGTACGTACGACTCGTACGTTCTTTTATCGACTAGGTTATAAAACCTAGGCAACTTCGGGGTATTAAATAAGCAGTAAAGTTTATTTGCGGTTTAATGATAAAAATGTCTTTATTTAGCACATTTTTACAAGCTTCGTGTGTAATTTCCTATTATAGTAAGTATCAAAGTAACTGATGTCCCTTGTCGCGTTAGTGTTATATATAACTATTATAAGAAAACCATTGAAACAAATACAAGAGATAGTCCAAAGGCGTTCTGGACCTTTATTAAAAACAAAAGAAGTGGTCACGGTGCCATACCGGTAAGGATGAACTTAAACAATACAGTAGCGCAATCCGGGTCAGATATTGCTAATATGTTTGCTACATATTTTTCGTCTATCTATGATTATTTTATAGCCCAACCAAGTTATGTAGTTTTAGATACCTCCCAGGCTGTCACATCATTGAATAAGGTATACTTTACTGAATCAGAAATACTAAGCTCTATTAAAAATGGGATGGGAACTAGTCCAGACCTCATCCCTCCCATATTTGTGAAACGTTGCGGGTCTGTGTTAACCTTACCTCTTTCTCTTTTGTTCAACCGCTCGCTTATAGATGGCTGCTTTCCCAGTGATTGGAAAATTGGAGAACTGCACCACTTCGGGGTTGGTGGCTGTCTGCTCAAGTGGTTCGAGATATATTTAAGTAAAAAACCTCAAAATGTTGTGATCAATGGTTATACATCTGATACTTTTTACCCTGGATCCGGAGTTCCGCAAGGATCCCACCTTGGGCCAGTACTGTTCGCGATTTTTATAAACGGTATCACTGATCATATAAAGCACTGCAAATATTTACTGTACGCAGACGACTTAAAATTATATAAGCCTTTAAGTAATTACATAGACACAACCCTCATACAAACAGATCTGAACAGCATCGTGTCCTGGTGTAGAGTGAACCGCAAGTCTCTCAATGCAAGCAAGTGTTTTTTTATTAAATTTGGCAGGAAGAAAAAGCCGCTTGTTACTAGGTATGAGATTGGAGGTGTGCAACTGCTGGAATTCGATAATATTCGAGATCTTGGAGTCACACTTGACAGTAGACTACACATTTCATTCTCATTTCGATGCTATAGTCAAAAAGGCTGCCCAGATGCTTGGTTTTATAAAAAGAAATAGTAACGATTTTGAATTGGTTCAAACAAAAATAATTCTGTATAATTCTCTGGTACGCAGCCACTTAGAAACCGCCTCTGTGGTATGGAACCCTTACTATAGTGTCCACTCACAGCGATTAGAAAGCATACAGAGAGCCTTTACCAGATATCTCGCGTTCGGTACCAGCGGATATTCCCATCGAAATATGTACAACTCTCGTCTTACTAAGTTTAAAATGGTTAGCCTCTATGATCGGCGACGAATGTTGGATCTCTGTTTTCCGCATAAAGTGATCACTGGGCAGGTGAAATGCAGAAATATACTAGAAAGAGTTTCCTTGTTCACACCTAGTAACTATCCCAGGCGACCTATACCTAAACCGTTTTCCGTTCCCTTAACTAGAACTAACATCGGATCGCAGTCGCCAATAGTACGAATTTGTAAACATTACAATGCTGCTGTAAACAGAAATGACTCGATCGATGACCCTGACCGTCTCATTACATTCAAATTCAAAATCATCTCTCTTGTTAGTTAGTCACTTATTGTTAAATACTTGTGTTAATCACTTTTTTTTTTATTTCTTTGTTGTTGTTTTTATAGTTGTAACAGAAATAAAGTTACACCTAAGTACGTTTACTAGATAAGTAGATTAGTTTCACACAGTTGCTCTTGCTCCATGATGAATGTTATGTACTCCGTAATTGTCGTGTATATCAGAATAATGTACCTACAATCTAAATCATGTCTTCGAAGTGCTACAATATATACGATGTGGATGTACTTATATTAAATAAATAAATAAATGTATTAGATAGAGCTGGTACGTAGCTTCCTACATATTGTAACTATATGTTTCCTTTTTGGCAACGCTTCGCTGTCTTCTAATTAGCAGAACTGGATTGTCACTTTGCCAACAGTTTTCTGGTAATGGTGGTCATACTTTCTTATTGGTTGCTGTTTCTTTGAATTTGGGTTTTTGAGATTCAACAAGCGAAATAAGTATACTACTTAATTAGATGGTGAGTAGTTGATTGTGAAATAGCCTGTAAAACTGATATTCCCTGGTTCAGGTCCGGGTCAAATATTTTTGTGATCACCACGATGTTTTCCTAAGCCTTGGATGTTTAGGGTTCCGTACCCGAAGGGAGCCGAACGGGACCCTATTTATATGTCTACACTGTCCGTCCGTCCGTCCTAACTCTAAAGAGCTGTATCTTTTGTACCGTATTAGATGGGTAGCGGGTTGTTTTTTTTTTCAGAATATGAGTTATTGCAACAGTAACTCATATACTGAACTAACAAATAAAAAAATATAGAAAGTGAAACAATAAGGTTTTTTCAATGTTTTCATTTTTTTGCGTCCTAAAAAGATATAAATGCACATTTAAATATTAAGTTTTACATGAAACACGCATGACGTGTTCTCAACACCTTTGGCCAAGGCAGTAGGTACATACCCTGTAAAAACAATACCCTCCTTTGTTTTTTTTTTAATGTTAATGCCACCTGATGGTAAGTGAAATCTGAGACCCATAGACATTTGAATTCTCAAGACTATAATCCTAAGACCTCAAATGCGTCGCCAACCCTGAGGACTAAGATGGAATGCCTCTATGTTAGTAATTTCACCGGTTGTCTTATCCCCGCACCGGCACACAACAATGCGAACACTGTTGCTTGGCGGGTGGTTAATGGATAAGATGGTGGTAGCGATCCGGACGGACCCTGAACAGGGTCCTACCACTATTAAGGTTCAGTCGGTTATAAATAAGATGGAATAGAGACCCACGATGCAAATTATATTATTTAACTTTCTTCTCTCGGGTTCTCGTATCAGTTACTCCACCGATAAAACAATACATTCGATAATTGAGATATGATAACGATATCCTTATTAGCACACGACACCGTCTAATTTTAGTGATTACCGTAATTCAACACCTTTTACAAGCTTTTTATCAACTTTCAATGTATGTATATATCATATCTTGCGAGGAAGATTTGAAATACTTCCCGGAGACTGATTGAGCTGAAATTTGGTATACCTACGCAACTTCGATGGCAATACAATAATATGGCACCATCGAGCTGTTCTGATGATGGAGTTGGAAGGCGGCGACAGGATCTCCGCTATTCTTAAACTAGACTCATTAGGTTGGTAAGCACAAGAAATAAATGACTTTGCATAAAAAAGTACAGTTGGTAACAAAAGCTTGCTTCAAAAATTATTTTTTTGATCTGTCCATTCGCAGTTTTTTATTCTCAAAAAGGCGGAATTTCCAACAAACTTTATCAATTGAGAGATTAAAATAATCCTTAATTAAATATCAAGCGGTAAAGGTTTCTATATTGATAAACACATTGTTTGTTATTAGTTTGTCATTACTCATTAGTTATCAAATGATAAGAATTAAAACGCAGTTGTCCAATTTGTTATTGTGTTGTTGCAATAACAGTAATGGATAATTATAACCGGGTCAGTTGTTTGTTATGCTATCACTATTCAACTAATTAATGAAAAAAATGATTAGGAATTTTTCACGGGTAGTAATATCTTGTGCAGGGTCAGTCCAGATCTCTACCACCATCTTATCCATTAACCTACCAACAAACAGCAGTGTTCGCATTGTTGTTCCGGTTTGGGGATAAGACAGCCGGTGAAATAACTGGCGTAGAGGCATTCCATCTTAATAGAGAGTAGTCTTGTGAATGCAAATGTCTATTGGTCACAGTTTCCACTTAACATCAGGTGGCCTCCTTTCAAGTTATTTAATTCATATAATTTAGGTATATTATGCTAATAAAATTATTAAAGTATGTGCAATCGCAACAATGCATCTGGATGGGTAGCAAGCCCGTTCGTTCATCCGTCTGTATGTCAAGACCATATCTCGGGAATGCGTGGAGGTAACGAGTTGAAATAAAAACCAAATACTGAATTCTATAGTCACTCGAAGCTGTGAAAAAATCAAACTTGTAAATTAATGTAGTAAGTAAGTAATGTATGTAATTAATTTAATGTGTCGTTTATGCCGCTATAAACGTATATTAGATAGACAACTATAAACGTACTTAAATAGAGAAATACATACTTTAATACATAGAAAACATCCAAGACTCAGGAACAAATATTCGCGCTCATCACACAAATATCTGCCCTTACAGGAATTTGAACCCAGGACCGCTAGTGTCAAAGGCAGGGTCACTACCAACTAGGCCAGCGTGTAGTCATTTGTGTATTGATTTGACGCTTTCGTTTTCAGGCTCCTTCTATGCCTTTAGTTCTTATTCTACGGTCTGTTCTGAATGAAATTGGCAACACGATTAGATTTTAAGTCAACATTTTATTAATGTGGTGGTTGCCAGTTGAGAATATTGTAATACCACCTGTCGCCGAATCAAAAAGAAATCCTTTAAATTGACCAATAAATAGTAATTAACTAAACCAGGAAGTAATCTTCTACGCAACAAAAACTGAAATGTAAACAAACGCCCTTTTCCTCGGAATTAACACAAACAAATCTAATAAGCCCCCGTCCCTCCGTTACCTCAATTTGGAACATAGCCAACTCAACGCCATCTTGTTAAGTTCAAACACTCGTATCTTCAATTCCTACGCAGTTCGAAAACACACCGGATGAGCAAAGGCATAGAGTGCTTATTGAAATGAAAGTTGGATGTAAGATAAGACAGATGTTGTAGTGATTTAGATATTGGTGAGTTTTAAAAATTATGTTAGTGTTTTCCTTGGAACTGCGATTTACTGAGTAAATCCCAATTGAGTGACGTCTCAGAGCATTAATCTTAATTTTTAACAAGCTGCTGGCGGTTATTTTATTTCCCAAGGATTCACTTTGATTTATTTGACATTTGCGCACGAGTTCCCGGGAGTCAGTATGTCTGAAATGATTCTGGTAGGGAACACAGGAAAATTGGTTTTCAGAAAAACACGGCGTTTGGTCTTGGATGTTTTCCATGTATTTACGTATATATTTATCTATATAAGTAAGTTTATCGTTGTCTAGTAGCAGTAGGGTATTATTGGGGATTCTGGATCATTTGTCCTCGCTGCGCTCGGATGATCCAGAATCCCCAATAATGATCCAGGATCCCCAATAGTTTCCATCGATCAGTGATTCAGAATTCCATAAACTCAACAGGTAGTGACCTAACGAATGACCTGTCAATCCTTCAATGGTAAATTTGCATATCCTCGCCTCGTTCATTCGACTGATACTGTCGAAATGTAGATACAAAAATGTCTATAACAAAATATTTTGTAAAGAGAAGCAAAACCGGAGTGCCGTATAATTCAATTTTATATTACTTATATTTTTGTTTACGGCACTCCGGTTTATTTTTCATAAATTTATTTCTTTGTTTAGTCATCTTTGTTTATTCATCTTTGTTCCTGTTAACACTTTCCACACAACCATTGCTGTACTAATGTTATAGGATAGTCCCGCTAACAGTTTTCTGGAGTGGCCAATTCCATACTAATTGTTTAAGGACAAGGTGGTCTTTCGATACTAGAACGCTGATCTATATATGCGAGCGATCGTAAAAACTTTGATAGCACGATTTAAAATAAATTCTCCATGTTTGCTCTCTTTCAGCCATTTTCATGATATACTCGTATGTAGCCCCATTATCCTTCTTAACCTTACTTTTGGTTTGATTAAATTTTATTAAAATTGACATTAGTAATTGACGTTGTCGTAATTCAATAAGTAAATACTATTTGATTTGAGAACTCAGGGTTAATTACCTTTATAAGATAATAAATAAAAAGAATTTATAAAACATGTTTATTTAAACACCATTTTCTTAAACAAGTTACATTTCTTAGCGCGCATACAGTTGGATGATATATACAGTTAAACACATCACTTGACAATCTATATTCTTCGTACAAACTTAACAATTTAGGACAGTTCATATCTTCCAGGTTAATAACATCATTATGATCTAAAATAGTTTTAAGCCAGGTAACTTTTTCCAGACCCTTACATAAAATCGTCTTATCAATCAGAAACTCTTGGATATACATTAAATATTTTTCGTAAGGTATAAATCCATCATTCCAATTAATTTTTCTGTTTCTCTGTATCCACGATACTTGTTTACGTTCGGTTGGAGAGAGATTGTGCAGTGGGCAAGGTGGTAGAATAAGTAGGTGTAGTAATTGTTCATTAACAGCTATTGCAACTTCTTTGACAATTAATGAATTGTTGTCCGTTTTAAACCCCTGCACATCAACTATTGCTGTCGACATCATGTCAACTTTCTAACAATATTACTCAAAGGTCTGTACTCCACCAAACGATCGTTAATAATCAAACAGTAAGCACTAGTGTTATCCGGCAAATCCTTTTCTGTTTCGATTTCTAAACGAACGTCAACAGGTCCAGTTTTTAAATGCTCATTTTGCCTCGAACAATCAATCACATATAATGGAGCTTTTTCCTTAAATTGTATAAGATCAAGCAGCGGATCTATAGGAAGGTTATAATACGACTGACGAAATCTCGCATACATATCGTATAATATACTGTATTTGTACTCATCAAATTTCAAGTTAAGACTATCGTATGGATAATAGTATGAATTTAAAAATAAAGTCACATTTTTAAGATTACAATGATCAAATACAGCGCTATCGTTTAATTTGTTATTTTTTCTATTAGTTTGCAATCCAAAAATTACATACCGAGGCTTTTCTAGTTGCGAAGTGGTTTTTATAGACCATGTATGTTTGGTTGTTTTTGGTAATAATGGATATTCATATAAATCCCAATTTCTAAACGCTATTTGCATAGGTTTATCTTTTTCTAAATGTTTAAGCAATGCAAGCCTTTGATGATCTGAAACTTTAACATGCGGCATGCGCCATTGAACTTTATTTACCTTAACTTCCACTGAATCATCTTTTTCGGTTACAACACCATTAAGATTTGTACTACTTCTATTTAGTATTAGTTCATGTTTACTATTAATAACTATTTTCTTGTAATCCTCCGCAAAACCTAATAGTTTATTAAGTGGTAAAAGAATACTAAATCTTCCACTGTGATCATCAAATCCGTCCACGTACCAACCCCACATTGCAGCAGCTTTACTTTCTCCACCATTCATTGAGACTAAAGATTTCATTGTAGTAGTGATTCCAACATTTCTAATTCGATCTATTTCAATCCCATTCATTTCATATCTAATATCTTGAAAAAGAAATGATATAGCGTTATTTGTCAACTTAACATTTTTCACTTTTTTTACACCACTCACGTCTTTAGCTGTTATAGAAAAATATCCTTCTATGTATAACGCGCTAGCTGAAGGTAATACGTATATATCTTGCTGATGGATAGGTATTCGTATTTCATCATTTTCATTAAAACTGTTATTGTATGGGTTATAAGTATGGATTTCATAACTTTCAATTGAATTGTCGAATTGCGGATCGTCGGTTATATGGAGGATGCTCATATTTTTAATCCAAGAGCGCGAAGAAACTCTTTATTACTTTTTGTTATTGCTACAACCTTTTTGCGTCTAGTTCGTCTGACGTTGCGCTTGACAGTGGAGTTAGAACGACTTTGTCTTTGTATTTTGTTACAGATATCATCGTTAAAAATTATCATTTTGACTTTCGCAAGTGAAGACTTATATTAATATTTTCGTTATTAAAATTAATTAGATTTCCCTGTATATCTAATATTTTCACCGTAATTGACGAAATATGTTTCTTCTTTAGAGGAAAATATATTATATTTTTAGGTACTTCAATTACTTGATATCCGGGCGGACTGTTAAGCACGAATTCATGAATTATATGTGTAGGCAAACCGTTCGTATAGGAACCTTGGACAAGATCACATTCGATCCGTATCACAGACGCAGCAATAATGCATACAGGGTTGACTGATTCATGCCATTTATTTGGATCCAACATCTCTGAGAACCCTAATAATGCGCCTACACTATTTTTTACCTTAAAATTAATCGGTTCGCTGCAAAAAATTGAACATTTAGAAGTATTGTTGTTAGGAACGATTTTAAACTGACAATTGTTCATATTACTTTTTAAATATTCATATAAATCAGACAGGTCATATGCGCCGCAAGGAATTTTAATATCCTTCTGTTTACCGTAAGCGAATACATTGTTGCTGTCAGTAATATTAGGTATTGAATTAAATGTTGAAAAATACAGTAAGCCGCACTCGTAATCGTCTTCTAATATTAAATGAGTATTTAATTCTGATCGAAGAATGGATTCATTTCCAGTGATTGTGAATGTAATAGACATTGTTATTGACTAAAATGTTTTTTGAAAGTGTAAGCTATTTATGAAGATCCCAAAATGAGTTTAAAAAGTCTATACACAAGTGGCCGCAAATGAAAGGATGAGTTTTTTGCTTGTTAACGTAATTATAAAAAATATTTAAGCCAACATATTTTAAAAATTCTTCAGGTGGTTTTAAATTACCATAACTGTCGAAATATTCGATATAATTATTTAATTTTGCATAGGCTACCCAATGAGTGCCAGAATTCCGGGAACTATCAAGATTAATAATTCCGCATTCTTTTTTTAATGGACGTTTTGGCAACTGATCTCGCATGAAAACTCCTCGAAAATTGGGAATTTCTTTGCAATATTCGAGAATGTCGATGTTAGTTAACGCTCGTTTAGGTAGCCTCTGCATTAGTTTTTTTTATTTTTAAAATAAATTCCTAATCCATTCTTGTGCTCTTTGAGATGCAACCCTCTTCCTAAATTTAATTCTTCCATTTTTTGATTGTGCCTCTTGAGTTCTTGAAAACGTTGTTTAGCAGACTTAATAGCTTCTACCGCTCTAGCAATACCAGCTGCGCCACCTGCTAAACCACCTGCAGCAGACAATCCGGCAAAAATGGGTATTAGGGGCAAAACTCCTCCAACTTTTGGCACAGGTATCACCCGGGGAATGTTTACTGAAGTATCTGAATCCCTCGTCAATTCTCGTGCAACAGCAACTGCTAACTCAATAGCCGCTTTTTTACATGTAGGTTTTAACTTTTTAATATGTTTTTTTGTAAGAGAAACAATATTTTTGAAAGTGTTTTTAAAACCAGCGCCAGACTTGGCTTTCTGTGAGGGAGTGAACACAATTTTTTTCTTGTTTTTTCCATTCGATTTAGGTTTTGACCCTACCATTTTTGTTGAATTGTAAATAAATTATTAATAAATAAGTTATTTTTTGTTTCGATGAAATACTCTGTCCAGTTTCAAGTGCGCAATTAAAATGCGCTTAAACTATGATGTTTGCTGCTTATAAGATTTCTGTTTTATCAATCCAACTATTTTCTTGCGAAGGTAGACCTAACCATTTTACATATAATTTTCGACCATTTTTCTTCAATACTTTTTCTACAAGATAAATGTTCTTATATTTAGGTTTTTGCAATTCGTGAGCATAAAATGATCCTAAGATGGGTCGATGTCTAGCATCTTCTATGATAAACGTTATTGGGTTTGTGTTTTGTACTTTCGTAATAGTAAATATTTCAGTTGACCAATTGGGAGTATATCCTTTTTCAAATGTTCCTTTATATTTGCTTATACGAACGGAATCTCCGACTGCAAATTTATTTTTTTCCTTTGTTGAACTCCTCTTTAATAAAAGCTTTTTATATTTCTGTAATACAGCATCCTTATTATTTTCACTGACTTCAATTGGTTTAAGAGCTATTGTTCTATGTATCGTATTATTATATTCATTAATTGCTTCCGAAAGTGTGTTTCCTATCCATTTATAGTTTCCTTTTAAACTAAATTGCTTGTACAATTTATTCTTAAAAGTCCTTATGAATCTTTCCACTATAGATGCTTTTTTAGTAGAGTATGTAGAGTAATGGTTTATTTTATGTAACTCAAGTAATGATTTTATTTTTTTATTATAGAATTCAGTTCCTAAATCAGTTTGCAAGTTTTTGGGTATTCGATTTTTTTGGAACAAATCACAAAAAGCTTGAGTTATATATTCCTTACTCTTTTTTTTTAATGGATATACCCATGCATACTTAGAAAAAGTATCAATAATGGCTAAAATATATTTAAACTGTAAATTATTGTTTGAAACAGATTGCATATCAATAAGATCAGCTTGCCATAAATCATCTATATCTTTCATCACTACATGTCTTCGAGGAAAGTTTTTCCGCGCTTGTTTATGTATTTCGTTTACTACGATTGCTTTACTCATTTCTTGTATTTGTTCTTAAATGAAACTGTTTCAATACTTTGTTGCAGGCTATTTACTTCTGTCTCTAGCTGAGCTAATGTTTGATTAATTAATTTTATTTTATTAAACAATTTATCTGCAGTATTGTCAACATACTGTTTTGTGGCGCAGTCCTCTGGATCGATAGGCTTTCCAATATGTTTAATTATCTTATTTTTTGCATCAAAACAATCGGTAACATTTATGAAAGCCAAGGGAGGTTCATTAAAATTATTCATTTTATGCTTTTTTAACACATGGTGTCCAAACTTATCTACATTCATGTTCAACCAACACAATGAGACTGAATCAACAGTTGGTTCTGAAGTCTTTTTATTCCTTAATGATGTCTGCTTCTTTTAGTTCTTCTATAATCGAAATTATTTCGTTATCATGGTTAGTGTTGCCAGCATCTTTAGAAGCAATTAAAATTTTTAAACGTTCAATCAACTCATTAGGATCATCCCAATATACAAAATCCGTATTTGAATTATATTTTTTTAAGGAAGGCAGATTACCACCTTGCTTTGCCGTGCTGGATTCTTGAAATAGGGGTTTAATAATTTGACAGTATTTCATTCCTGAATTACCTTGTATCTGACCTTGAGGACTAAAACCTCTCTTATGGACATTAGTGTGCACCAAAATATCTTTATAGGTTATTTTATCCTTTTCATTTATTTTGTCGCAATTCGGTTTACTTTGAAATAAAAGCTCTTTTAAACCTGGCGTTAGTTCATAACTTTTATCATTTACATTAATCGTAGATATTTTATTAGGAGAATTCTCCCCATAAGATTTAAGCGTTGCAGGTGAATTTCCTATCATAAGTGTTTCACCGTCATGTCTTACTCCAAAGGCAACATTAAAAGGTTTATTTGGGACTTGCAAATAAGAATCGACATCCTCAAAGCTTTTTACTTTTGCCACATTATTTTCCATTTTCGTAGGAGTTTTTATTTCAAGTATGTTGGGAATATTTATTTTATCCTTTTTGATACAATCCGCGTTTACATCATTTGATAATATATTTTTGTTATTATGCTTATTTTCATTATAAGATGTTATTTGCTTAGGAGAATTATGAAGAAACATCATGGTTTCTAGCGGATCGGTTAATGGTTTCAAAATCTTCTTATTTTTTAATTCTAAATCATCCTCCTCTTGCTGCATCTTCTTTAACTTATTTTTAATATTCTTTACAGATTTAATTAATTGTGTTTTTATGTCTGTCTCCATGGCAAATCAATAACGCGGTCTAAAAAGACCCCCGATGTTTCTTAATGTTATAAATAAAGTGATTTTATTTTAGTCATCATTTATATTTATTCAAATTTTACAAAAACATCGAATGACTTTCTATATCGACCATTATTTAATTTACAATCTTTGTTAATTATAAGACACGCATGTGAATCTTTCCATATATTTGCGGCAAGCGATTTGAATTTTTCCCAACTAATGTCAGAATTTACGTGCTCACGATAAATATGTTTTAAATTGATATCGTCTTGTTTAAAAATTATCAAAAAATTAACATTGTCTCGTATTAATTGCTTTGGCACTTTAGAGTAAGTCTGCGTTAAATAAAAACAGTCTATTCCTTTATGTCTGCCCATACAAAAGTAATTACGAATATTAGTCTGGTTTTCGCAAGCTACGTCATCAAAGATAAATATTGAATTGGGCATCGCCTCATGAGGAGAGATTACCTCTTTTTCATCGTGGATCATAAACAGTTTAATTTCGGGTATTCTTTTAAGAACTTCCTCTAAAAATCTATATTTAGGTTGAAAAGTTGTTTTAGAGTAAATGTAGACATTTCGAAATTTTAACCCATTTTCATGAAGCAATAAAGTTAAAATTATATTTGTTTTTCCACAATTTGATGGTCCACATATAATACATCGTATAGAGTTGGGAAGAAGCATACTATGTCTGTTATTATAATTAGTGCAATGTGATCCATCACTTATTTTGCTGATTTCTATTGACACAGGCTGTTTAATAAATTTCATTTCGCCTTCTGTTCAGTAATTTAATATAATATCAAATAAATACTTGTAATAATATAATCATCCTAAATCAATGAATTATCTTTGTAAGTCTTTATCATTTCTCTAATTACACATTCCTGTCTTATATTAGGCGAAGAATATTATACACCGAGATCTAAATTGCTGCTACTCGAGCGTCAGTCGCAGTCGACATTTGTCTCGCTTCTAACGTGGGTCCAGCGTATTTAAAATATATAGGTAAGTAAATCTATTTTTTATTGCTTCATCCAGTTATGTTGGATTTATTGCCATTTTTATTAAATAAAAACTTATGACACTTTTATATTTCAGATAATTATGGAAGACAGCACGCAGAATGATCGACTTGATTTTGGCAGCATATATGATGTCAGCCCCGTTTTCCACGATGTGCCGGAGGATCATCCTTTTTATTATGCTCAAGACGTTGACGGTTACATGGAAAAAGTGGAAAAAAAGCGGCAAGAGCTTTTAGCCCGTAGAGAAAACATGTGTAACGCAACCGTAACGCGAGAGCCTGACGCTCCGCGGGACAAAAGGGAGTTGAAAGCATTAAATACCAAATCGGGTATTAATAAAAAGGATCGTAGTAGAAAAGGATCATCATTTGTAATTAAAAATAACATTCGCAATGGACGATATTTAATTAAAATAAACATTGAGACAATGGACGAGTGTTACAGTGATCGTTCAGTTAGTGCGCAATATCTCGTGTGTGATCCGTATGATGAAGTGTTGGACAGCACAGAAAATGTGTTAAAAAAAATTATGAAAAAACTTGAAAGTGATTAATTTCGGTGTTAGTTATATATGTATAATTGTGACTTATTTCTATTATATCTCCATGTTTATTTTATATTATAGTTCTGAATTATAAAATCAATTTATGCCAATTATATTGTTATTTACTTACTTTGTAGAGCCAATTAATATAAGTTATTGTCAACGAAGTTTGAATTAAGGAAGAAAAATAGTAATTATTATTATTTTTCTTCCGTAATGTAATTAATGTAGCGTTGTTTTAATTTTATCATAAATTTCTTTAATTTATGTTTATTTATAAATAATTTGGCGTTATAAATATGTTATTTTTTGTCTCAAAGTGTAAATTAGTAAAGACAATGGTTTATAAGAAGTCTGCCTGCTATTTAATTATTATTGTTGTACTTTCACCTTATTAAGTTTAATATTATTATCAACCTTATTTTAATAAATGATGTTCATATAGAATGTGGAACTTATTTTACGTGCAACCAAAGTTAAATAAACAGAGATAACACGTTATAACATGTCATGATTTGTTTCCTCTGCAACAGTATTGTAGCGGAACTACAAACCGACATTAAATTTTTATTATTTAACTTGGGTCATACACTAAGAAGATAAAGTCGAATTGCGCGCACGCCGCGTCAGCAACTCTTTACGTAGCCACATTCCTACGCGCCGAGCCAAAGTTAAACAAGCAGGGACAACTCGTTTTAACATGTTATGACTTGTTTCTCTGCAACAGTATCAAATTCCTTGTCTGAATCTCAATTATAACGAAATAAAAGAATAGCAACTTTGTTTAATTAAATTCTTAAAGTTAATCAATATTTCAGCCACTCTATTGGTGACGTGGCTGGCTTAGTTGGTAGAGACCCTGCCTACGAAGCTAGCGGTCCCGGGTTCGATTCCCGCTCAGAGCAAATATCTGTGTAATGCATGCATGAGTATTTGTTTCTGAGTCTGGGGTGTTTTCTATGCATTTAAGTATTTATTTCTTTATATAAGCATGTTTATCGTTGTCTAGTACCCTAACACAAGCCTAGAGCTTAGTTGGAACTGGGGGTAAATTTGTGTGAGGTTGTCCCATTTAATAATTTTTATTAATGGCTCCTCACTCTATATTGTCTGATTGTTTCCCTGTTGCTAACGTATTATCAACGTTGTGATAGCTCTTATTGACTTGACAGTAGAAGCGATCGAGTCATGATAATACGATTGCAATAGGTGTAAAACTAGCGTAACTCAAAATAAAAAAAGCCAACTTATTTTAAATCAAGAGTGCGTCTTGAAATATGGAAATATTAATAGTTTTGAGTTAGGCGGGTTTATTACTAAGCACGTGATTAATTAGCTGGCGGAGGTAAATGAAAGAAAAACAATAGGCATACATTCATCATTTATTGTTTTTATAAAAATAATAAAAATGTTACAATTCACACGTTTGCATTAAATTTCTATTACTTTACAGTGCTGCCACATTAAAATGCTAATTTGTAATGTCCCCAAGGCAAAGTCGAAACATTATCTTCTAATACACACCTTTTATCATCATCCCTTGTAAGAACTAGCTTATTGATTTTTTGCGTGAAAATTTTATGATTTTTTGATTTTATTACACACATATTATCTCTAAAACATTCATTTTGAAATAAAGCATTTTTGTATTTATTAATATTAAGTTTTTTTGTAACACACTTTTTTATTCCCTTTGCTTTCCTGATTGTTGAAATTTGGGTATCTATGCAATATAGTTTTGCTCTCAAACCTACAAATTCCTTCACGATCTCACCCCCCATTTCGTCTTTAAAATATCCTGGAATTTTACAGTTCACTAAGGGCATATTAAATATGTTGCTAGCATCAAAATTGCTAGTATCAAAATACTTTATGTGTGTTTTGATATCTTCATAGAAATCTTCTGTATGAATTAAATACAAAAGACTATCAGTGTCCGTATAACAAAGATGAATTTTATTTTTATAAACACGTTTCATCACATCATAATGAAAGCGATACAAATGACTTTTGGCTATTTCTAGAATAGAGAAACCCACGTATATGGGTCGATCTAATACGATTTTTGTCTGTTGCAACTGAATTGCTACTAATGAATCAGATATAACTGCCAAGTTTTTGAAGTTGGGAGCACTTATGTATTTTTCCGCGCCGCAAAATTTATTTGTGTTATTTGAATGATCTTTCCAGATATTAACAAGTTTTACATCAACCTGTTTTCTTTTATTTTCAATCGTTTTGCCAAATATTGAATTGTTTTGCTTTTTGAAAAAATCCCTTTCATAATCTGAGCTAGCATTTTGTCTCAAGGTGGTATTTAAAGATATGTATGGTTCTAAAAAGTTACTTTGATCGAAAGCTAAAACTTTATATGTTTTTAACAAAACAAGACCATTTTTCAAACATTCTTTTAAATGCATGTAGTGAATAATGTATCTATGTTTGTCGTAGAGGCTAGCAATTAATTTTTTATTTTTGCTTCCTCTAGGAGCAAATTTTTCAGCTGCAAATGGCATATCTGAATGAGACTCATGAAGTTCAACAGGATAGTGAAGGTCGACTTCAAGTATAAAACCGGTATCAGAATCGCGTGACTGTTTTTCAACGTTAAAGTTTGCTAATTCATCATCGTTAAGATACCTGAAATTTCCTGTTGGCAGATGCTGCATCATTGCATATCCATATAAATTTACACAGTCTAAATAGGCTAAAAAGCTATTCGGCTCGTTAATGTTAAAATCTGGAAGATATTTATTATTCGCCTTTGCGTATCTATGTGAACATTGAGCAAGACCTCCTCTTATTCCGTTTTCCAGCATTTGATACATATCTATATCGGAGAGTAGATCCAATTTTACTTTTGTGTATAATAACATAGCATCCCAACTTAATGATGGTGACGATACGTAATAACAGGGATCAAGATTGTAGTATTTAAGGCTCATGCTTCGAAATTTTTCAAAAACGTCACATAGAAGAAGCACATCACATTTCAAGTATAAATCTGTATATTCTCCTAAGTTTTTAATAGCAAAAGTTTCCCAAACATGTAAGGCATGATTATAATCCTCAGAAGATACAGATTCTGATGAGAGTTTACTAAAAAAATTGGAAGCCTGAGGCAACTGGGTTTCTTCATAACGTTGCCAAGAGTTTATATAATCGTAACAATAGACACCCTTTCTTCGCACTATATCAAACTTGGCCCCATCTCCAAAAAATGATTTTAAATGTCGGAAATCATCTTTTTTCATTGTATTTACTAAATTGTCTAAACTTGAACTCAAAAAGTTGAAAGAATCAATAAATTTTAATTGAGCTACATTTTGCTGGTCTATTGGAATGAACTTCGTAAACGAAATATACTTTTCTTTATTTTTTGGGATAAGGTTTATTCGACCGCATACGTTTGTGAGTTCATTAATAAACAAATGGCAGTCATATCCGGAAAGGTTATGAAAAATTATTGGTATAAATGGGCAAGGTTTTGAATTTAAATTACAACTATTGTGAGCGGGCCCTCTATATCGACCTGTGAAGTGATCATGATCCTTTACAATGTTATCACTAGATGAAAACTTGTCTTTACAAATATGACAAGCAGTGCTAGTTTCAAATGATAGCTGTTCCTCTAGCGTAAGCGGAATCATAGGTTTGCTGACAGATAATATTGAGTACAATCGCTGCACATCATTACATATAGACTCCACAAACTTTTTCGAACAGTTGGGACCGCGATAAGAAACATAGTCGTTTAAATAAGGCTCGCTTCTACAACAAATGTAATATGCAAAGCAAGATGCCTCATGCAATTGAATATTTTCCACGTACATAGATTTACTTTTATCTGAATACTCTCGTAATAAGCTTTCGAAGTCACCATAGATCACAATAGGCACCTCCTGAGTTCTTTCAAAATTAGAAAAAAAAAGTTGTGTATTTGCCTCTGGTAAAACAGTTTGTACCCCTGCACAACTATGCTGAATTAATTTTTCCTCTGTTGAAAAATATAAAAAACAATCTTCACACAAATGTATTTTAGATTTATGTTTAGTTATTTGTTTGCGAACAAGTTTCTCAAAGTTTTTTATTAGGCAAAAGTGTGCCTTACTATTTTTAGTTATTAATAACAAGTTGATGTGCTGTAATTTACGATTAGCGGTTTTATATAAAGGGCCCATAACACTACCATTTTTTGTTAAACCATAGATGTTAAAACTAATATCAGTATTGTTGGCTTCGAACCACCTTATATCAGAGATGCTTGGTGGAAATGCCATGCCGGAAGTGTTTAAAACATTTTGGTATTTGGGATAAGATGAGACTCTGTTTGAGTTAACCTTGCTAGGATACAAGTGAGCCATTATAGACCATATAAAACAGTGATTATCCTCATTATTTATATTCAAACAAGCTTTTGTATTAGCAATATGTTTTGGTAATGGTATAAACGATCCAGCTCTCAAAGGATTGTATTTTACTATGTTTATCTCTAAGTGACTAACTGATTCGATTGTCCATCCTGATTCCGAGAGCTCAAATTCCGCACATTTAGTAATTAGTACATCAGCAAGTGATTTATATAATGATAAAACGTCTGTACTCTGCAAAACTATATCGTATTTAGTGTTAAATGACTTAATGGAACTTTCACTATTTTTTGGCAAACAATACTTTACGAAAAGTTCCAAATTAACTTTGAGTGAGACATGCTTTTGTAATGAATCTTTAATAAGTTGTTGTGCTATATCAGAGTTTTCACATAAAAATGAATCTGGGGTAATATTCGTATTTGAGGGATTGACTTTATAACTAACAATTCTACTCCGAAAAGCATTAGCTATTATATAAACGTTTTCAAGCCGCGTACTTAACAAACTATTAGACTTGTGGATATTAGTCTTTTTATGTGCTGCTAATTTTGGAACGGAAACATTACATACATCGCAAAAGAACATCTTATACTATTTTTGTTCTATGTAAGACGTGCTTTGTTTTGTAATAATTACATTTGTTGAAAACCGCAAAAGTTTTAAATTTGCCTTTAAACCGACTGTAAAGTAGCAGATTACAATAAACACATAACTAAAATTAGTTAAAAAGTATTTGACGGGTACAACACAGGCTGCACGCCTTTATACTCTTCTTTAGCAGCCTGAGCAACTTGTCTGACCGCTTTGAAAACTGGGCTATTATTATTTACAGCCCCTTTATACGTGAAAAAGGCATGTTTCCACCTGGTTGCTTCCGTCGCTACCGGCTCAAGCTCCCGCGTGGTGAAGACTCGGAGTTCGACGTAGTACTCCCCGCGCCGGCTGGGATCTCGTTGCAGCGTGTACCCGGAGCCCGTCCTTCTTGTCAAAAAATTACGTAGTGGAGCGGCCCTGATCGGTTCCTCTTCGTCACCCTGAAATTATTTAGCAACCTTATATTATTCACCTTTATAAATACAATTAAGAAAATCACTTAAATTATTAAAAAAATCCAGCGACAAACTGTTATCATGACCGAGGTCAGTCCAACTGAAGTCGGTTTAAAGTTGGGTAAAAACAGTTTTAATGAAATCATCATAATAATAAATCAATCTTACACAAATTGACCTAGCCAATAGTTGAGAACAAATACTTGCGCTCATCACACAAATATCTGCCCTTACCGGATTTGAACCTGAGACCGTTAGCTTCGTAGGCAGGGTCACTACCAACTAAGCTATCGTATCCTCGAAGTATGTTTTGATAAACAATCGCGCATCTTACCTCGGAATCAAGAAACACAGCGACTCGTCTCTTTTTCGGTTGAGCAGCTGATGCATTCACGACGCTGTCCAGGTCTGAATCACAGCCGTGCAGTTCCGCCGCCTTCTTAGTTCTTCTCTGCTTCGCCTTTACCGTCTTAACTTTCGCTGCACTCGTAGAAGCGGTAGATGCAGTCTGTTGCTGGGCACAGCTAATCTCCTCATCGGAATCGAACGGATTGAACACTGCCGACCTATTTTTATTAAAAGTATTTGAATAAGCATCACTAACCAAACACAATCAACATAAATAATAAAAAATAAAAAATATTACGTACATACTTGCTGCTTCTTTTTAATTACTTGTCTCACTCACTGCACTGCCACTACCAATTGAATGCTCAAATAAATGGAAGCTCCATTTATAACCCTATAAACTAAGGCTGCATTTAGATGTTACCAATTAAAATTATTAGTAATATAATTTTATTTCAAATGAGATTGTCCAAACAAAATCAAACCTTAATTCTGCATTACAGACGTTCGTCTATTAGAAAATAAAATATAATTATTGTGAATCACTCCCAATCCTTTACACCTATAAGGCGCGGCGCCAGCTTGTTGCGTTAACCTGAAACCTTATTCGTATTTGGTAGCTGCATGTACTTTAATGCGTTTCTATGTACCGAATGTAGCCTAACTATGAAGACGATATGATGCGTTAGCCGAGTTGGTAGGGACCCTGCCTACGAAGCTAGCGGTCCCGGGTTCGATTCCCGGTATGGGCAGATATTTGTGTGATGAGCACGAGTATTTGTTCCTGAGTCTTGGATGTTTTCTATGTATTTAAGTATTTATTTCTCTATATAAGTATTTATATCGTTGTCTAGTACCCATAGTACAAGCCTAGATCTTAGTTTGGGACTAGGTCAATTTGTATGAGATTGTCCCCCTGATATTTATTATTAAAAAAAAAAAAAAAAAATAAGGAAATATAAAACAGGCACTGGTTGGCTTGAAGACAGCAACGACTTACTATACTTATTGTTTAAATAACTTGTTTAACTCTCAGAATTTGTGAATCGGCTTTAGCTATAAAGAAGAAAGAAAAACACATATATTTGTTTGAATCATGTGAAGCATGAACATAAATTACTTACGCTTCCTATTATTTACATGTCATACAGCATGCTATGTAATGGCTCTCAAGGTTCGAAATTATTTTACTTTATTGCATTCATGCACACAATCTTAACATTGATTAACGAAGTTCTTAGTAAACAGTAAAAACATCGTGCTAGTTTCATATCGATTATTTGTATTAATCCGCGCCATCTTAACATTGATTAGCGAAGTTTTTAGTAAACACAGCGCGGAGTTTCTTGTCAATCAGCAATAAAGTTGACACTTGATTTACCTAAATAGATGTCGTAACAATGTTCGAACTTTGATGTACATCGCGAACGATTACAGTGTTGAGATAAACTTAATAGTTTCAGTCGATTTATTTATTAAAGTTTCAGTTCACCTACGAAATTTTTACTTTATTAAAGACCGCAGATTCATTTCACTGTATTATTCCATTCAAATAGCATTGTCAAATAGCGCCATCTTACGCTAACAATAACATTGAGCAGTTCTTAGTAACAGTAGCGCGTGAGTCACTTTATCGTCAGACTAGCAGATGTTAAGTACCTACCTTTTTAAATAGATGTCGTAACAATCTCTCATTACTTGAATAATACACAAATATTGGAATAATTAATGTATTTCACTTTAATCAACACTTTTAATAATGTGGTTTTTAATAACAACTGAAGATAGCTTGAAATCAAAAAAAGTTTGCAGTTTTTATTTTGATTTGACAGTAATAATTGAAAAAGACCTGAATCACGCTATCAAAGTTTTTACGATCGGTCGCATATATAGATCAGCGTTCTAGTATTATCTTGGTTGAGTAAATATCAGTACAGAGGAGGCGCCCCTTTGGAACGTATCGAAAGACCGCCTTGTCCTTAAACAATTAGTATGGAATTGGCCACTCCAGAAAACTGTTAGCGGGACTATCCTATAACATTAGTACAGCAATGGTTGTGTGGAAAGTGTTAACAGGAACAAAGATGAATAAACAAAGATGAATAAACAAAGAAATAAATTTATGAAAAATAAACCGGAGTGCCGTAAACAAAAATATAAGTAATATAAAATTGAATTATACGGCACTCCGGTTTTGCTTCTCTTTACAAAATATTTTGTTATAGAAATTTATGAGGCGAGAATATGCAAATTTACCATTGAAGGATTGTCAGGTCATTCGTTTACCTGTTGAGTTTATGGAATTCTGAATCACTGATCGATGGAAACTATTGAGGATCCTGGATCATCCGACTAGATCCCTGATCGATGGAAACTATTGGGGATCCTGGATCATCCGACTAGATCCCTGATCGATGGAAACTATTGGGGATCCTGGATCATTATTGGGGATTCTGGATCATCCGAGCGCAGCGAGGACAAATGATCCAGAATCCCCAATAATACCCTACTAGTAGCCATAGTACAAGCCTAGAGTTTAGTTTGGGACTAGGTTAATTTGTGTGACACATTGTCCTGTGTCCTGTGAATACCTGTCTCGAAAATTTCGATATGAATTTTCAATAAGTTAAAAAAGGTAAGGGTATAGAGTACAGTTCTTGCAAAACTAGCCGTACCTGCACACCAAGGTAGGTATTGTCAACTCGTGTAAACTCATAGATATAGTATAGTTATAGATTCGACAGCGACCAGGGGTAAGAGAATGATATAATGACTTATATTATGTGTATAGTACACAATTTGACCGGTTTACATTTGGCACACATGTTGCTTACAGATGAAGTGTGCCTATAATACCACTATGAAAGAATGGCAAAACATGGAAATCTTTTCTTTTTCCTCTTGAAAATGTGAGATTATTGATTACACAATATCGATATCTGGAAAAGTCGATAAAGCAAAATGTTGTATCCCTATGACATTTCAATTTTTGCCATGAGATATTCCGCCCTCTGGTTATAATGTATGATATACTGAGACAAAAACCCACAAATATTATATTATTTCAGACACCGCGTAGACATGTAGGTCACGGCCTTCGGTTCCACACTTTCGACGCAGATACGGAAACAACTCTATATGCGTATTAAAAACATTGTATGGAGCTGGAAAAACACCTGAATCCATTCATAAGGTTTTTCTGGGTCATCCTTGGAATACCAATTCGATTGAAATTCCGAGGCTCATAGGGGCGCCCTTAGGCATGCTAGTGTAAAAAACCCTTTACAGCGTGGACTCCCATCAGGAGTCCGCCCTCCCTCCGGCGAAGTAGTCAAAGCCATCAGAGGCTAATTACGTAGGTCCCTCAAAAAAAAAAACCTTGGAATATTAACTAAAGCATCAAGTTTGCAGAACTTTAAAATGGACTAAAAAGTAGACCAGCCTGTAACATCATGACAACACATTGGATTACACGCGTAAAAATTAACACATCAACGCATTAGAGGTTTAAGGCCCATATGTTATTAATAAACTGGGTAGTGATTCTCTCAACACAGCGCTGCGTCGACCTTATAGATGAAGTTTTATCCGGCAAGTTTAAGAAGTCCCGTCGGAGCGTACAAAACACATTTTAGCGCGTGCCTTCTCAATTAGGCAGCGGGCAGGTGAGTCGAGTTCAGTATCGTATAAAGCTGCCAATGCTAATATAATAACATCGTGTGTTATTGTTTGATACTACCCTCACAAAACTATGCGAAAGCGACGTCAGTTCCGGGTTTTTTTCGAAGCGAGTGCTTGTTAAGTAAAGTGTTACATCATTTAATTGATAAAAAAATGGCTCGGCGAGTGTTGATGTGTTTTGTCAGCATGGACTTGCGAGTTTTGCTTCACATTTCATTACGGAGATACGTGGTTTTCTGTATTGAAGCAATTCGACAGCAGGAAGATTTCATAGTTTTAGAAACATTAGAATCTTCATTATCTTTTACCTGAATACATGAGATTAATAAGCTTCCGTGCAACTGCAGCATGCAATCATTTAGTTTTTGTGTCTCCTGCAAACTTGAGGGACTTACGAGGGTTGTGAATTTAACCGACGAATTAAATAGGCACATCTCCTGTACTTGACTGTACCAATAGGCAAAGTCCCCTAGCATTTCTCCTCAACTCCTATAACGTCGGTGCCCACGTCAGAGACCATAACTTGCAATTCAAACGAATAATTACCGCTGATAATCGACCAATTGTTGTAATTGTCTCTCATTACCCGGCCGCCAATAAAGTTAGAATAATCAAGATCTTTCCGGATATCTTCAGATCTTATGAGACGACTCTAGACGGTTCTTGTTTTTAATTACGTTCAGCGAACTTATTAAGAACGACAAAACAATGGAGGGAAGTGACGCAGGGAGGAATCATGCTGACAGTTGTGTTATTGCAAGGTCTTGGATGTCTTATGCGTTTAAGAGCGGTTCGTGCGTACGTATCTAGGTAGTTAATAGCTTGGTTTTAACGAGCTACCGATTAAATATGGCACTTATGTTGTAATAGCTGCCCGCGATTCCGTCCGCGTAGAAAAATTTAACGCTTTTCCCTCGGGAACTGTCCTATTTTCTGGGATAAAAAGGATCCTATGTTCCCCGGGGCCTTAGTTATATCCATAGCAAAAATCTTTGAAATCCGTTTAGCGGCTTAGCCGTGAGGATAAACAAACAAACGCACTATCGCATTTATAATATAGCTGTTTCCCGCAACTTCGTCCGCGTAGAAGTCGTTTATCGCTATTCCCTCAGGACCGTACCTATGTACCTCGGGACTCAAACTATCCTCATACCAAATTTCATCTAAAGAACATCGTACATCGTAACAGACAGACGGACAGAGTTACTTTCACATTTATAATCTTAGTATATAAATAAGCATGGATATGGGTAACACCAAGGTTCAAAACTAATAACCTGGATACTAACCACGAACGACTAAATTCAAAACTTGGCTGCCGTGTCCCTGTTACTCGTCACTCGAGACTAAATCGAGAGAAAGGGATGAAGCTAACGTAACTTCATACTTCTCTATTGAACTGGCCACGGATCCGATTAACAAAGAATCCAGACCAGGCCTCACATAACATGGCGACGGCGTCCACGGAACACTTCCTATTAATAAATATATAAGTATAACCAACCAATATGGCTAGAATAGCCGATTGTAGATAAAATAAAGAAAAAACCAAGGTGAAGTGAATCGTGAGTAATCTCCCGAATACATTAATAACCGAATGCATTATTTTACCGTGTGGTTGCCGGGTTAGAATATTGCCACTTCATGTCTTCCTTCCCGTGGATGTCGTAAAAGGCGACTAACGGCCGAAACCTATATTCAAACCGCGGATAGATAAGGCTTACTTCGGGTTGAAATTTGACATATGCCCATACAAAATGTGTCAAATTTTAATCCGAAGCAAGGCTATCTGTTCGCGATTTAAATATTGGGTTCGGCCGTTATTTATTAGGCAATAAGGGCTTGTAGTACTGTTAGGCGATGAGCTTGCAACCTAAAGAAGTAAACTTCTTAGCTATATTGTGCAAAATTTGCTTATGAGAAGTCTTTTTAGGGTTGTTAGTATTTCTGTAGCTCTGCCTACCCCTCTGAGAATAAAGGCGTGATGTTATGTATGTAGCTACATTAATAAATACCGTTTTGCGAGGCGTTTATAGGCGAGATAATCTTGTATTAATCAAACTTTTTCTCACCTTTATGTGAGAGTAATATTTAAATATTAGATTTTTCAACGAATCTAAGAGACGTTTTTCTTTACAGTCTGTTTTTTTTACTGGAGCCGTATGGGGAAATCTGAAACCATAGGAGGAGACAGGTAAACTACTTTAGCAAACATGAGGTCCTTTATGCTAAATCATTTTTGGCATAGTAATTTTTTTGGTCAAAAGTGAGTTGTCCGTAAAAAAAAAACTTTTTTTTTTAAATTTAAGTCGGCTTAGTTTCATGTAAGGATCATTGCACTGTAGTAGCGAAAGAATAAATTTGGAACAGCAGAAGTAGGTCAAATTTACTAAATTGTTTTTTCATACAATTTGTAAGTAAAGTATCCTAAAACCATTTCGTTGTAGGATAAATTAGCTTCAATTTAATAACGTCATACAAGTAGAAATAATAAAGGGTAAAAGAACGCTCCATTAAATGTTCAATAATGGCCGCCATCTTGCTGTACGCGTATGCGAGCACGTTTCAGAACACCTCTAGTGGCTCTCGGTTAAACAATGACGAATTAAATGTTGTGTGCAATATTAATAAATAAATAAATAAATATCACGGGACAATGTCACACAAATTGACCTAGTCCCAAACTAAGCTCTAGACTTGTACTATGGGTACTAGACAACGATAAACCTACTTAGAGAAATAAATACTTAAATACATATAAAACATCCAAGACTCAGGAACAAATACTCATGCTCCTCACACAAATATCTGCCCTTACCGGGATTTGAACCCGGGAACGCTGGCTTCGGAGGCGGGGTCACTCCCAACTAGACCAACGTGTCGTCATATGTAATGGTAATACGTCAAACTGTAAATAACGAATAAATCTGCAAGTCGATTGTCTTCAAATTCATTTGCAATGTCACAAACCGAGACGTGAGGTGTTACACGTTTCTAGAAAAAAATTGCTTAAAATGTAAATCTTCTATTGTGTTTTTTTAACTTAAAAAACATCGTCTGACTGTAAGTAAACATGATACATGTCTAAAACATAATTCTAAAACAAACTTGTGTATATAATTATAATATGTTTTAACTTATATGTTGTACCTATAACTGAAAATAATGTCATCAAATGAGTCGTTGACTTATGTATCTACAATGCTGTTGACACTTCACACTCGGTCCTTCTATAATTAATTGTGTTATAAACTATTTTTGCGTGAACTAGTTATCATAAATGAATTAGAAAACCGGAATAACAATTAAATATTTGAGATTAAGCTTTTCTTTGATGTAATTTTGCGCTTTGGATGAACAGCAGCACTTATTTATTTGGTTTGCCGATAACAATATTTGCTGCCCGATTTTTAAATGTATAAACTCAATCAATATACCTTAACCATTTTTAGTAAATTTATAAGTTGTCAAATATATATACGGGCCCAAAGGTATTGACTTATAAACAAACATACCTGGGATATCTCGGGGCATCTATACGAAAGTGATGTAGCAAAATGTTTTATCGACAAAAAATATTTCGATGTTACTGCCAAAATCTAAATGTCACACATAAATAAATATAACTTATTTTCTCTTCATTGTTAAATAAAAAAAAAAAACAAATTGAAACGTGTACCTATTTATATGTTTATTTTAAAATAGTTTTCATGATATACATTCAATATTTTTTTCCATATTCGATGGTATTAATGATTGCCGTCTAGATGAAAATATCCACTTTAAACTGCTAAACGTTCTATCAACACCACAGTGGTCAACGGGCATTGTTTAAATATTTATAATGACTCAAAGCCAATTTCTCATTTATGTTGGTTATTGAAATTTCCTCACCTTTTATAAGACTGTTTACTTTTATTATGGTGTCATAACCAGTATTTAATTACATCGACATCTTTTTTATCGATATCAAATCCCTAGAACTTGCCCCGAGTTATCCCAGGTATGTAAGTACATAACTATTAGGGTAAATCCTGGATAGTTGCCACAATTTTTAAAATCACTCTATATCTCTCAGTACAAGAAGCATAATACTTTATTTGTAAAACTAGCCGGTTTTGATTTTTGTCTACAAATTTATGAGAGTAAAATAAAAATGGTGTCATAACCAGTATTTAATTACATCGACATCTTTTTTATCGATATCAAATCCCTAGAACTTACCCCGAGTTATCCCAGGTATGCTTATATAAATAATGTCATTAAAGTGTTCTAGTCTAGATAGTTAAAAAACATATTTTAAATATTACCTTATATTGTATTTGGCACAACTTGTACGCGTAAAACATAGACACAAACAGATCAAAATTTCTAGTACCAAAAGGAGTTATGCACAAACAAAGCATGACAGAAATAAATATTCCTGTAAGTTCTCCGTCAGCAGCGTTTCTCTTTAATAGGTACCGTTTCCTCTAAATAAGTTCAGAACCTCTATTTTTGTAATAAAATCTAAAAGACTGGCCCTGAATAGTTAAACTATATGACCCTTCTAACGAATCAATCTCGAACCTAGCGGATCACCAAAATACATAATTGGGTCAGATATTTTAGTTTTACGACCAAAGTTAGCCCTTTTTATGTTACCAATTTAGAAACAAAGTTTCATTGCTGCCTTCCGTGTCTGATGTGCAATCGAAACAACTAAGTCAAACTCGTTTCTAACACGATTTAGGACAAGGATAATTTGACGACTCTGTTGCCCTAGTTAGTGTGTCCCTACGTAGGAAGCTAACGGGCTCGATTCCTGGTAAAGGCAAACATTTGTGTTAAGTGCGAGTATTTGTTACTGAATCGTGGATGTTTTCTATGTATTTAAGTATGTTTTTGTCCTGAAAATGTCTATTTGACGGTCAAATATTGTTTTTTTTTGTTTTGTATACTCTCAGACAAAACTGAATCAATGTATAAAATCTATCAAACAAGTCTATGCAGTATAGGAGTCCATCAGTGTAGTTCTTTAAAGCGCGGGCGCTGATGACGAATAATTTCGTACATTGACCTTTAGGCCTACCTGCCAGTGGCGCGCCATATTACTTTAGGGAAAAGTTCGCTGTGCGAGCGTGACGAGAGTAACATTGGGTACGAGTGACCGAGATAAGTAATGGTGAGTTGATGCACGAATTTCTTCGTGTTTGGCGCCCGCACTTTAGCACTGCGGTAACTCCACGCGAAGAAAAGCCATTTCTGTTGCTGTGGACACCTACCACATGTTTAAATAGCCTTATTTGGTAATTTTTCAGTAGTAACCTCCTCTCGACACCCTTTGTTAAAACTTCACATGTTTCTTGCGAAGCTTTTCTCAAGAGTGAAGTTTCTGACACACAAAAAAAAAAAATTAAACCATGCAATGTATTTTTTATGCTATTGACCGTACGTACTACGCAGTTCAATGCGCAGTTGTTGTTTTTGATTTCAAAACAATGGTCTCACAAAGTAGATTTGAACAAAACCGAATCCGAATTCGTTCTGCATTCTTACCAGTTGTCATTACTCGTACAATGATGTTAATTTATTTAAATGAATAAGTTAGGTAAGCACTGCGTAGCTATTACCTTTTATCTAAATTAAAACAACATGTTCATCTATTACACATTACGCCAAGACGCCATGTTTAATGTGTTGTTGTAGTTGTCTTTTGTTTTAAATGTGTTGCTGTACCTAGCGTTGAATAATTTATTATATTCTAAAAACTCTTTGGGTACAGTCGCCATCAGATATAGCGGAACAAACAAGGTCAAAAATATCTGAACATGCATTCTGACGCCTTGGCAATAGAGACGTGTACAGATATTTGTGAGCACCCTGAAGGATAGGTTCTTGGGTTGAAACTTGACTAGACAGTTTATAACCACTCTCAAATATAACCATAACAGCTTCAAACAAATTAAAAACTGCTCCAAACGGGAAAAAATACGTTAAATATTTAAGGAATTCAATGGCAATGCTAAAATTATGTTTTTTTTTATGTTAAGGAGAAGGCACACGAGCACTCAGACCACCTGATGGTAAGTGGAATCTGAGACCCATAGACATTTAAATTCTCAAGACTATAATCCTAAGGCCTCAAATGCGTTGCCAACCCTGAGGACTAAGATGGAATGCCTCTATGCTAGTAATTTCACCGGTTGTCCTATCCCCACCGGTTGTCCTGCTAGCTCGAGCATGAGCACTCTAATCAACCGTTTTTTAATCAATTTTATATTTCAAAACTTCTTCTGAACCAATCCGTACCACGAACCTCTAAATCAGACCCACGTTTACACAATATTATACTCGTACGTACCAAAGGTTTCACAACTCAAAAGTTTCGCTCCTTCTTAAAGCGAATGTTAACGTCAATTTGAAGTTGCTATAGAATTTAAGTAATACGGACACGGAGTGATGTGGTGATATAAATCGGTTGACGGTACTTTAACTTGTATTATTTTGTTTTCTTTTTCCTTGTTGTTTTATATAAATTCTCGGGCAAAATTGCCAAAAAAAAATCTACTTACACTGTACGAGTACATACAAGAGCTCAGCTCACACTGTTTTATTAGAGCATACGCGTCTCAGTGCTGTTAATTTAATTGTACCTATGTCTTTACCAACCTGGAACTTTAAAAGGCGTACATAGAGCCGAAGCTCACACGCAAAGGCCCTTTAGACAACCTTAATTTAGTAAAGTGATGTAGCATCAGCCGGAAATTTTCCCTGGGTTCACACTATAGAAGTAGATGCTCCCTCGGAAAACCACCGGTTAGTGTAGAGAAGAAACCCGGTAAGGGCAGATATTTGTATTCCTGAGTCTTGGATGTTTTCTATGTATTTAAGTATGTATTTCTCTATACATATAAGCATGGTTTTCGTTGTCTAGTACCCATAGTACAAGCCTAGAGCTTAGTTTGGGACTAGGTCATGTTGTGTGACATTTATTTTACTCTCATAAATTTGTAGACAAAAATCAAAACCGGCTAGTTTTACAAATAAAGTATTATGCCTCTTGTATTGAGAGATATAGAGTGATTTCAAAAAGTGTGGCAACTATCCAGGATTTACCCTAATAGTTATGTGTCTACTATTCTTGTTTTATATAAACGATTTACCGAGACAGACAAATAATCAAATGATACTCTTTGCGGATGATAGTGCTGCTATAATAAAATGCTCAACTACCGTAGATAAGTATAAATATGACATAGTTAATACATTAGATGACATAATAGATTGGATGAATTTTAATAAATTAAATATAAATGTGTCTAAAACACATATAATGCAATTTCACTCTAGTCGCAGATCGGTCTTGCCGATGAATATATTGCCGATAATATGGTTCAGATGACATAATGGAAGTTGAGGATACCAAATTTTTAGGACTTACTGTAGACAAAAATTGTAACTGAAAGCAGCATATAAAGGAGCTATGTTCTAAACTCTCTAAATTTATATATCCATTACGTAGAATAATACATAGCTCATCAATTGAAGCGGGCAAAATGACTTACTTTGGATATGTTCATTCACGACTGAGTTATGGCATCATTTTCTGGGGCAACTCTACCGATTGGTTAAAGGCATTTAGGATGCAAAAACGATGCGTAAGAGCACTTTGTGGTGCACATCAGAGGGATTCATGCCTACCCCTCTTTATTCAATACGGAATACTTCCACTTCCCTGCATATACATTAAAGAAATAGCTGTATTTACTAAGAAACATATACAACTGTTTGGGAAAAAAAGTGGATGTAACAAAAAATTACGAAATAACTCAAGATTGCCTGTTATGTTTCGTTCGCAGTCAATTTTTTACAAAAAAAGTGTTTATGGTATGGCAATTAAGATATTTAATAATATTCCTGACATGTTTAAGAGTTTTGACAATGATGCTTTTAAAAAAGGTATTCATAAAATGGTTATTAAGAAAAGTGTTTTACTCTATTGAAGAATTTTTGAATAATAAAGGTAAATTATAAATGACAATTCTAACTAGATAAAGTGTAATGTAGAGCATTCGGTTAAGTTATACATAAAATATTGTACACCACAATCATGGTAGGCTATAGCAGGAATCGTTTAATATTAAGTACTGTGTCATCTTATGGACCTATAGTCATGCAATAAATGTTTTTGATTTGATTTGATTTGATTTGTATGAAATTATAAAGGGAAAGGCATTACAATAAACCGTGACGACAGCAAACAGAAACCGGGTCGATCGACGTCAGAAGCGTATATTGTAAGTACACAAAAAAAATGGCGCGCGTCAAAGCGCTTACGCCGTTGACCAAAGAGTATATTATCGTTTAATCCAAACTCCACGTTAATTGCGTCCTGCTGTGCTTATCTTATCAGCGGTTTTTACGCGTTTTAACGGGGCCCGATAACAGACGTGAGTTAGAATTGGCGTAGCTACATTGTTAAAACGTCGTACTTACGTAATTGCGTGTCACGATTTGCTATGCGCACATGATAATAGGTATAGGTATAGAGTCCGTGTGGTTGCCGGGTTAGAATAGTACCACTCCATGTCTTCCCGTGGATGTCGTAAGAGGCGACTAAGGGGACAAGGGCTTGTAGTACTGTTAGGCGATGTTGCAACCTGTCACCAATACACTAATAAAAAGCTTTATTTAGAGTTGTTGGTAATTCTTTAGCTCAGCCCACCCCACTCTGGGAATGAAAGCGTAAAGGTATGTATGTATGTATGTATGCATTACTTTATTACCTGTAATGTAACTTACTGTGAAAAAACCTTCTGCTGGAATTTCTTGCGGCGTTTCTTCTCCGCAATGATGGTCTTGTCCGCTAGCGCTAGTAGGTTCACTGCATATTACCGACGTGTAAAATAGACATCATAATTATGGCCAATGTACTGAATAAATATTCTGGATTTTGTTCTTCACACAAATATTTTCCCAAACCAGGAATCAACCCCAGAACCGCTAGCTAAGCGTCACTACCAACTAGGGTAAACGCGTCGACAAATCGTCAAATAAAGTAACACCCACGTAAATGGTTAAGTTTAACGTAAACCGTTTTCCTTCCAAATGGCGTCCTCACCATATCATATACTTATGAAAATATTCAGATTAGGTATCACAGAGTAAACGGAGCGAATTTGGTGAAAATGTGCGTGTCGTCTATACTCTGACCTTGTGTCTGACAAACGGCTGGTGCGTGATTGTCTGCGACGTTATAGAAATGTAGATGTCTTAAAGACGAACGTCAGCGCGATCAAAACAGGGTATTTACCAAAGAAGGGTTATTTTTTATAATCATTGTTTTTTTAATGCTACGTTTTTTTAGGGTTCCGTAGTCAAACTAGGAACCCTTATAGTTTCGCCATGTCCGTCCGTCCGCAGCCTAGCGCAAAGACTATTAGTACTAGAAAGCTGCAATTTGGCTCGAATTTGCATATTAGTTACGTTAACAAAGTGGTACAATAAATAGTAAAAAAAAATTTTTTATTAGAGTACCTCCCCTACGGGATTTTTTTTCTCGGCTACCCTATAGTGTGGGGTATCGTTGTATAGGTCTTTCAAAAATATTATGGGTTTGTAAAAACAGTTTTTCGATTAAGTAATCCGTTTATGAAATATTAAGCTTTAAAGCCCAAATTTTTACATACAGACGATTAAAGTGTTTATACGTACTAAAATCATCTAAGACAGCACAATTGACTTTAAATAGAAAATTAGTTATTACTTGTTGATTTTTATGTTTGTAGTACTTAACGGCTTCGGAACCCTACACTGAGCATGGCCCGACATGCTCTTGCCCGGTTTTTTATGATAAGGAAAAGGCACACGAGCACTCATGCCACCTGATGGTAAGTGGAATCTGAGACCCATACACATTTGAATTTTCAAGACTATAATCCTAAGATTTCAAATGCGTTGTCAAGCCTGAGGACTAAGATGAAATGCCTCTATGCTAGTAATTTCACCGGTTGTCTTATCCCCACACCAGAACACAAAAATCTGAACACTGTTGCTTGGCGGGTGGTTAATGGATAAGATGGTGGTAGCGATCCGGACGGACCCTGCGCAGGGTCCTACCACCACTAAAACGTAACGGTTACGTAAGTCTAATCCATGAAGCCATTTAAGCGGCAAACTTTTGTGACCCAATACATTTTATAGCGCAAGTTGTCAGGCAGGCTCCAATCCAATTATTTATATTGTTTTTTTTTAGGTCACGCAACGAAAACACTTTGGGTTCACTTAAATCGTCTCAGAGGGGTTCTACCAAATCTACCAAGAAAACATCATACTTAGGTACTTACAGAGTTTTAATGGGAGCTTTTCGTTTCATCAAAAACTTTTTGCCCATCTAATTTCCCGAACATATCATTGGACCAAAATGTTTTTTTTTTCTAATACTGTAAATATTTCAGGATTTATTTCAGGACTATCATGTAGAATCCTATAGGTTAGGTTGGGTTAGGTTAGTTGTATGTTCCAAGAAATATTTATTGTAAAAAAAACATTAAATTTATCTATATATCTATGTACCTAGTTTGTCATAATGTCTACAACACATTAAAAAATCGGACTAAATTGAAGGGGCGAGAAACGTTATCGCATTTTGTATGGAGAATTTCAGCTGCACAATCCTCATTATAACGTCGACAGAAAAAAAACAAATCTTTATCATCTATATAACAATTAAAATGTTGATTCCATAATTGCGATTATATTTTAATGCTAATCGCCTTATCGTTTACAGCAGTTATTTTCCATCGCAAAATAATACAGTTTGTATAGTTGGTTTGCAACTTTGTTTAATGTTTAATCGATATTTACTCTACACCTACGACATAAATAACCTTGATCAGAAGGTAGGTTATGTAAATTAATATAAAACTATTGTTACACTGTTTATGTGCATAGTTAAACGGAAAATTTTGGCCTCGAGTCCAGTAAAAACTGAATTTTATTGAACTCTTGGGGCCTTGTTAATTTTTCCTTTTCAATTAATATTTATTTGTTGTTTGGTGTAAAACAACAGCGTATGACGACACGGTGGCCTAGTTGGGAGTGAGCCTGCCTCCGAAGCCAGCGGTCCTGGGTTCAAATCCCGGTAAGGGCAGATGTTTGTGTGATGAGCGCGAATATTTGTTCCTGCGTCTTGGATGTTTTCTATATATTTAAGTATGTATTTCTCTATATAAGTATGATTATCGTTGTCTAGTACCCATATTACAAGCCTAAAGCTTAGTTTGGGACTAGGTCAATTTGTGTGAGATTGACCCCTGACTATTTTTTATTTATTTATACATTAATATTTAATTAGCATTTTCAACCGTTAAACCGTGGCCTATATGTAACATAGTCCAAGATATAGGGTGACGGCACCAGTGTTGGACACTTTAAGCTGACAGGCACCAATAATGGACACTTTACTCTTAATTCAAAGATCATAAGGTTATAAATTGATTGATGCAAAACAAAATGAATAACCTTTATCTTCTGTAAAATAAGAGTCAAGTGTCCGTCATTGGACCTTGTTCATTACTAGTTCGATCACCCTATATTGTGTTATGTTTTCACTTATTTATTGAAAAATACTTTAAACAATTTAAAATTTTCAGTAGGTTTTTTTCACTTCATGGGATTGTAATAATGATGATGGGTGGGGGTCGATCAGTCTCCCGGTCCCCTATTCCCCTCGGTTAAGCCGTAGGTTACTGGCCCAGCGACGCTCCCATCCAACATGGATCCCATCTTGTTTTCCTACAGAACAGAAGTGCGTCCTGTAGATAAAGCTTTTAAGTGCTTCTGTGGATAACTCGTCCTCTCCGAATGTCTTCTTTTTCATGGGTAAGTTGAAATGGTAGGTAGGGCAGCTCCGTTCTCGAAGCCGAACAGTGGTTTCCATTTGTGGCGAGTACCACGAATGCACATACTGTTGGCACGGATAACGGAAATACTGATGCATGCTCTTAGCCATCCCATGACAGTGCATAAGGATCGATCCCAGCGGTTGGCGATGGTATCACGTTTCACACTTAAAAGTGTTTTATGAATAAGAACATTTGTGGTGCGAAGGCACCTTCAACGGATGTTATGTTTGTCATTATGTTATATTGTTACGTTCTGTCTTTTTATGCGTTGTTTCTTTCTTCTTTTTTTTTCTTTTTATGTTAAGGAGAAGGCACACGAGCACTCAGGCCACCCGATAGTAAGTGGAATCTGAGACCCATAGGCACTTGAATTCTCAAGACTATAATCCCAAGACCTCAAATGCGTTGCCAACCCTGAGGACCAAGATGGAATACACATGACATGATGATGATGATGATGGGATGATGATGGACATGATGGATGGAAATGGGTTTGCTTAGCTAAGTCATGGTAACTGTCCCGAATAGCTCAAAAACCGTGATTCTTTTCGGAACGCTCCCAGCGTCCACAATCTACAAGTTACGGATTATCCATTATGCCCTAATACCAAAGAAGGCGGCTGAACTCATGCAGTCGACGCATTCTATATTCTATCGGTAAACACAATACATTTAAAATGCTAATAATACTCTTGCTATGCCTTTTGTTATTGCGGCAGCATTCATGACGGGTGCAGACCCACCGTACCACTAAACCGTACCACTGACCAAAATTAGTTTCAAAAATATGAGGTAGGTTTAGGCTATGTTAGTTCTTCAGCAGGCCCGGAGGGCCAAACTACCCAGAAGTAGGAGCTCTGCAAGAGCAGAGCTCCGTTGACTCCGTTAAATTCGATTTTAATTGTAATAATTGGTCAAAGTACCACCAGTGGTACGGCCGAGGGGTACGGTGGGTCTGGAAGGTTCATGACCATAGATAGATACTAATTTGACAAGTCCGTCCGTGACCGAGCAAGCAATACCCTAACTATAAATATATAAATAACTCACGCCTTCATTCCCAGAGTGGGGTAGGCAGAGCTACCAGAAATACCTACCAACAACTCTAAAAATACGTCTTGATAATTCTGTAACCATATTTTGCACAATAAACTAACTATATTTACACGAAACGATCGCAAAATAAAAGACTACCGCTAACAAAATTTAAACCGTTTATTTTGTCTTTCTACAGACAAATTGTCTCGAACATGTCTCAAGCTATTCACAAAGAAAAATATATCGTAAGTAATTTAAATGAAGAATGAAGACGTAAGCACATGTAGTCGGCTTTATTTAATGTTTTCTAAATAAATGGCTATTGTTTAGAAACATGGTTGATTTAGAGATGAAAGCGCGCGGTTAAGAGTTTATATTTTTACCTTGCCTTGACACGGATAGAGTTCAAATGGTTTTTAATGTTGTTATAAGAGATATATTTTTTGTTTTGGTTCCAACATACGAGTATAATCGAACCGCCAAGTCAACATTTAGGTTACCTATCTTTACCTATACATACACATATTAACGTCACGCCTTCATTCCCAGAGTGGGGTAGGCAGGCAGGGAATTGCCAACAAGTCTAAAAAAACTTGCTGATAATGCTGTAACCACCTTTTACTCAATCTGGCAAGATGTGTACCAGTGTATGGCGACAGGTTGCAAGCCCATCGCCTAACAGTACTACAAACTACAAGCTTTTATTCCCTTAGTCACCTCCTACGACATCCACGGGAAGACATGGTGTGACACTATTCTAACCCGGCAACCACACGGGTTTTCTTTATCCCTTTTTAGGGTTCCGTAGCCAAATGGCAAAAAACGGAACCCTTATAGATTTTTTATTTAGCGCTTAGTCCAATGCAGCCTGCACTTGCAGAAAGCGGATAGTGGAGTGTTATGGCAGCGCATTGAAAACGTTTGGTTCTGGGTAGCCACAGCCAAGGATTCTCTTTCTTACGGTGGGGGCAATACATTCACGAAGTACCTATGTGTTTCATTGCTAGAAGATGTTTAACCCCAAAGTGTCCAGTGAACACTCCAATAGTGCATCGGAGTTGTCCTCTGCTGAATTTCCGAAGTTCATTGGTTCTATTTAAGAGCTCTGCATGCTCTAAGCCTACAGTGGTTTTCCACTCTTTCTGGTGTTTTTCCATGGCATTATTGTTCAGGGCTGCTTTTGTACCCTGGAGGAGCCACAAATGAACAATTAGGTTAATAATTTAAAGATAAATTTAGATGGAATTTTCTTTAGAGGTATAATGAAATGTAATGTTTTTCTGAATTTCATTTTTATCGTAAATTTCTTTTACACTTTGCCTTGTACAATTTTTTTAATCACACAATCTAAAGTGCTTGACGTACCTATAAATAGAAACCCCAACAAGATTAAACGTAGTAAAACATTTATTGCATTATTATCATGACCATCCTGTACATTTCCATTTGTTTAATATCCCTACGCGCATATTGCTATTTATATTTTTTAAATTGATATGAAGTATGTTGTATAGATAATGCAACATTGAAACAGTTGTGATAACAAAACCAAACGGCAAATTTCAAGTTTTATTACTGTAGGTAAGATTTAATACTTAGATACATAACATCAGTCTCCCGAGTGACTGAGCTTTACGCGGGTGTATGTAGACGACACTATTATTACAATTTGATAGTGTCGTCTATATAATATATGTCAAATACCTCGGAACCCGAATTATCGGCGGAACCCGATTTTTTTCCAAAGATGGCGACTTGACAGATCGATTTTTGAGCCCAAAAACCACTATTCCGCAATTTTCATCAAAATCGTTAGATTAGTTTTCGACAACGTAATTAAATTACAAATAATATACAAAACATTACCCGTTTAATAGAACAAGGATGGGATTCTACACGGTAATTACGATATCGTCTTTGACGTGTTTCCGTATTGTCAACGTTTTGATAACTCTTGTCATTTAAAATAATGGCGACTGTGACATAAACGATTCTAAAACACGTCAAACGCGATATGGTCATAACGCAGTAGAATAGATGCCCAGGATATAACTTGGGAAATGTCTTCCCTCTGTTATTACTTAATCAGTAATTTTCCATCATACTTAGTAATCCGCTGAGGTCAACGGAAAACTTATTAAAGGCGCTATAATCGCGATTACTCTGGCAAATAAATTAAGTAGTAATTATATCTAGTTAATGGATGAACGGTATCGCCCGTGGTCGCCTTATCGCCTTCGATAGAAGGACAACAACACGACCTCTGACCTGCGTTCATGTTGTTGCCTCCCGCGAGTTGATTACAGAGTAACAATACCTAACTAGTAGTAAGATAGGCATGCTTACAATAAGATACTGATTCAATTGTTTTTAACGTGTTTTCCCGTGGTTTTAGGGTTCCGTAGCCAAAGAGTAAAACCGGGCAAGAGCATGTCGGACCATGCTCAGTGTAGGGTTTCGAAGCCGTTAATAGTAATAAGTCATTTTCTATTTAAAGTAACTTGATGCCGTCTTAGATGATTTTAGTAGGTAATAAACACTTAAATCGCATGTGTCTCAAGAAACAATGATGTCTACTTAGTCGTGTTTTTTACCATTTGTAGTTTGGGCTGTAGGGGGAACGGGGGGGGGGGGACTTGACTCTAACAAAAATCAGCGCGTTTTTATAATATTTCATAAACGTCCCTTAATCGAAAAAAATATTTTACAAACCCGTTTTATTTTTGAAACACCTATCCAACAATACGCCACACTATAGGGCAGACGAGGAAAAAAATACATCCCCACGTTACGTGTAGCGGAGGTAACAAAACTAAGAAAAAATCAAATAAATATTTCTTTAGCTTTGTTGGCGTGATTACTACCACCATTCTTGTACTAAGTCTCTGCGCTAGGCTGCGGACGGACGGACATGGCGAAACTATAAGGGTTTGACAACAGAACCCTAAAATCGGGACCCTATTACTAAGACTCCACTGTCCGTCAGTCTTTCTGTCACTAGGCTGTATCTCCTGAACCGTGATAGCTAGATAGTTGAAATTTTCACAGATGATATATTTCTGTCGCCGCTATGAGAACAGATACGTATACCCTTTGAACGCCAAAAACCCATAGTGATCGTGAACTGTCGTGCCTACTACGCCATCAACCGTTATAGTGGTCACAGATACAGTGCAAAATAGACCCGAGTTACTGTGACGTAAGGTTAAAATTAGCTGTGGTTTTCTGCTGTCATTGGCGTGTGAGGACCACTTTTGTATTAAGCCAATGGCGGCGAAAAGGTTAGTGTGGCTCCCATACAACAAACGTGATTTTTTTCCCGTTTTTACAATATTTGGGTACGAACAGGAACCTTGGTTACAGACACAGGGACAAGTGAAACTAAAAAAGAAGGTTATAATATAGTGTCTAATGTTATATTGATAATACAGATCCGTTCGTGCGAGAGTCCGACTCTTTTTTAGTGTTCCGTAGTCAGACTAGGAACCCTTATAGTTTCGCCATGTCCGTCCGTCCGTCGGCAGCCTAGCGCAGAGACTCTTAGTACTAGAAAGCTGTAATTTGGCATGAATATGCATATTAGTCACGCCAACAAAATGGTACAATCAAATGTAGAAAAAAAAAATGTTTTGGGTAGGTACCTCCCCTACGCGTAACGTGGGAAAGTATTTTTTTTTACTAAAAATCTTAAATGAAAGAGCATATAACGAATTTTACAGGAAAACTATCTGGGCTAAGTACGAGTAGACATCATTGGTTCTTGAGATACAGGCGATTAAAATCATCTAAGACGGCACCAATTGACTTCAAATAGAAAATTTGTTATTACTTGTTGATTTTTATGTTTGTAGCACTTAACGGCTTCGGAACCCTTACTTTAACCCAGAGCGAAGCAAGGTCGGGTCGCTAGTTAGCAATAAATAGTATAATTTATCAGAATCAGAATAATCTTTATTCAAGTAGGTTTACAAATAATAAACTCTTTTGAAACGTCATAGTAGCGACTTAGCCTAAATTGACTGCAGGTTCAAAACGGGAAATCGCGACCGATCGGAGAAGAACCTGTAAGAAACTCTGTCGGATGTCTTTTTTTTTCGATCAGTGCAGTGCACCCACTGTGTGATTCTAATTGGTTATCTCGCTGACTGAGAGTACCATAAGGCATTAAGTCCGCCATTTGTACTTGTTTCTGTGCAATGCGTAGAGAGAGTAAAAGATAAACATTTATACGGTAAGACATAAATATAGAAGACGGCATCTTTAATTTCTATCTCACTCCGCGTATACGTTGTTTGCGCCTTTTCCACTAGTCCCTACCAACGTATCCCCCCTGGTGGGTAAGAATGGATTTTTTTTTTCACCATCTTTACTGGTAGAGATGAATGGAAATTGATTTCCGCTTATCCCTACTAAGTGGTTTTTGTGGCTGTTTCCTCATGGTCCTACTATTTTTTGTCATACTGAATTTTGACGGAGCCCCGCCTAAGGGCGGGGCTCCTACTTCTAGGTGGTTTTGCCCTTCGGGCGTCTGAAGATACCTAACGAACCTAACCTACCTACTTCTACAACCACAATTAGTATATAGTGATCAATCTAGGTTAATTTTTTGACTAGTAGGACAAATTAGTATGACCACGAGGAAGTACCTGTTTTTGTTGACACCAAAACCAACCAAATTGAGTCTTAGGTCACTGTAGAATCATATCGCAAAAAAACTTACGTAAACAACGCTGTATTTGACCTACTGCTCTTTTTGACGGAGCCCTGCCTAACGGCAGGCCATCTACAAGTACCTACCTAACCTAACCTAACCTACCTACTTTTGCGGAATAAAAATGATTTCTGACGAAAGCGAATAGACCAGTAGGGCAAAGTAGGTCCACGAGTCCGTCGCTGTTTTATGAAGGACGATTGTGTTTGGCACCAGAACTGCGCTGATTAGCTTTTAACTATTGATCGTGTGTTGTTTGTGTTAATGCGTGTTTCGTAAGTTTCGTAGATATGTGATCTGAATTGTAGTATTTTAGGTTGTAAAAGTCACAGTGCTCATTACGAACATTTTTGGAAAGGATGGATGAAAGATTGACGAAAGAGATATATCTATAGTGCGAAATGAGTGGAAGGGTAGGAACGGGTCGCCCTTAGCGTACTTTTTTGAAGCTTTTCTAGGTATAAATGAATAAAATAAATAAATATCACAGGACAATGTCACACAAATTGACCCAGTCCCAAACTAAGCTCTAGGCTTGTACTATGGGTACTAGACAATCACAAACATACTTATATAGAGAAATACATACTAAAATACATAGAAAAAATCCAACACTCAGGAACAAATATTCGCGCACACAAACATCTGCCCTACCGGGATTTGAACCCAGGACCGCTGGCTTCGGAGGCAGGGTCACTCCCAACTACAATCTGTGCACTGTAGGATGGTGCCTGTGACAGCTCATATAAACACGTGTTACACATTGTTTCTTTAACTGTTCATAAAAACGATATTGGTTCAAACCTTGCGACGCCTTCAAGAATTTAAATAAATAATCGCCTAATTTTAATAACCTCGCTTGTGAGTACAGTAAGCGATTGAAGTTACGAAATACGGCTGTCACGGGCACCATCCTACAGTGCACAGATTATAGGCCAACGTGTCGTCCAAATCACTGTCTACGGTGCACTAAAGAATAAATACAAGAAAAACGCTTCTTCAGAATCTTACATGCCAAACAATTATTATCCCTCTAGGTTTTGCATAAACTATGTCACCAGTTATTTTTTCACACGGCGTACGCCCTGCTCACCATGTACCCAACCAAATCGTTAAAAATACGATTTTATTCATATTGATGAGTCAACATTCGTCATCGTAATTCAATGTCTATTCAGTTCTCTGACGCAAGCAACCAACTGGTGGCAGGTAGGTACCATTCCACGGAGAAACATAAATATTGCATCAGCCTCATTATTTATGTCGATTTTCTACGGCACTACCCGTGGCCCCACAACTTCAACCCTCTGCGGCAGAAATAAGTTTTATTCCGCAAAAGTAGGTAGGTTAGGTTCGTTAGGTATCTTCAAATGCCCGAAGGGCAAACCGCTCTGAAATAGGAGCTCAGCCACGAGGCAGCGCAGGTCATTGCCCGTGGTCCACCTAATTAGTTCACCTCTGGATTGCGGAGACTAAACTGGTTAAAACCTATAGGTAGGTTTAGGTTATGTTAGTTCTTCAGGGGGCCCGAAGGGCCAAAATACCTCAGAAATAGGAGCTGCGTCGACTCGGTTACGGTGTGCTAAAATGTCCAGGTGGACCAGGTGGAACTAATTAGGTGGACAACGGGCAATGACCGGTTGTAATACTGATTATTTTTTTACTTAACACTTTATAAGGCAGAGGCTATATATTTACCACATTACTATAAGCTGAAATTGAACTTTACTACCTACATTTAACGGGGTCTTATTAAGGTTTAATGTCGCAAAAAACTATAATTTCCGATGTGTTTAACTTTTTCAACTACTTCATATTCCAAATGCGTTACTCACACGCCAAATACTGGGTGATTTTGGGGTCATGATCCGGAATGGTCAAAAGTTAATAAGATGATCATACTGAATAACCTTTCCGATGGGACCAACCACGAAATCGCCAAACAAAAACAACTGTTCCATACATTAACTCTCAATTAATTCACCATTAATGTATGGAACAGCTGTTTTTTTTTTGGCGATTTTGTGGTTGGTCCCATCAGAAAAGTTGTTGAGTATGACCATCTTATTCACTTTTGCCCATTCCGGATCATGACCTCAAAATCACCCAGTATGTATGAAAAGTGCAACTTAATCCATACGAAATAATATCCCTTTTAAACTGTACCGGTGACAAATATAAATGTCAGTGGCGATAAGGTTACGACGAGGGTCTAAACCAAGAAGATTTTACGTTTTCGCATTTTCAAAAAGAAAAGCTTACATTAGAGAGCTACGATGCCACTGTTTGAGTTTGGTCCTAAATGAAAGTGGAAGTGTTTTTTTTTTATGTTAAGTAGGCACACGAGCACTCATGCCACCTGATGGTAAGTGGAATCTGAGACCCATAGACATTTGAATCGTCAAGACTATAATCCTAAAACCTGAAAAGCGTTGCCAACCCTGAGGACGAAGATAGAATGCCTCTATGCGAACACTGTTGCTTGGCGGGTGGTTAATGGATAAGATGGTGGTAGCGACCCGGACGGAGGCTGCACAGGGTCCTGCCAGGGATCAGCAATGAAAACACGTTTGTGTAAACATAAGTAGGTATAATAAAGCGGAGAGGGCTCTGCGCCCGCGCCGCCATCAGCGCCGCGCGCTGCACGCCGACGACTTCGCTCGCTGGATCTTCTTTAACAGGATCTGTAATTATATAACAAACTGTTGTTGTGAGCATAACGTTTCGTCAAAAAGTTTTTGCCAAACTGGACAGGGATTCTACACGGTAATAACGATATCGTCTTTGACGCTTTCGGAACGTTCTGTCCGTTTCCCAAAACACCCGTTCCCAAAACATCCGTTCCCAAAACATCCGTTCCCTTCATGAAATTTTCCTAAAATCCCCGTTTCTTAAAATATGCGTTTCCTAAATTACCCGTTTCTCAAAATATAATACTTATGTCTTTCCCAAAAGATCCGTTTTTCAGATCAGTTGCCCAAAATCACACAATATATCTATGTGTTACGATATATCTCGAAGTGAATTCGGATGTTACGGGAAACGTTTTTCTTGGCATAAAGGTGTTTTGAGAAACGATTATTTTGGCATACGGATGATTTGGAAAACGTTTTGCTTGGCATAAGGATAATATGAGAAACGGCTCTAATGGAACGGATTTTTTGGGAACGGATGTTTTGGGAAACGGACAGAACGCTCCGAAAGGTCTTTGACCTGTGTCTGTATTGACAACGTTTTGATAACTCTTATGTCATTGATAATAATGGCGACTGTGACATAAACGATGCGGAAACACGTCAAACACGATATCGTTTTAACGCAGTAGAATAGAGGCCAGGATTCATTTACACTACACAATTCCTAAGAGATATTTGTGGTCGAATGTATCATTTCCGAAATTTTTCATTTGCCAGTTATATAATTTTTCAGAATTTGTTTTAGTACCATCGTGTAGAACCCTATAGGTTAGGTTAGGTTAGCCCTTATAAAATACTGAAATATTTACGGTTACAGAAAACAAAGCAGGTTGGCAAATGAAAATTTGGGAAATTAAATATCTGACCAAAAATATTTTGGCCTAACGAAATAGAATAATTCATAATTCTAAATTGATCAAAATTCCGAATGCATTTTTTATACATGACTTTATTTTTTGACAACGCTTATAAATCAAACCTAACCTAACCTACGTATAGCAACCAAATTATACATTTTATTTAAAATAGCTCCAACGTAACATTGAAAAACATAGTCCGGAATTTTAAGGTGTTCCCATTTCCCAAACATATCAATCGACCAAACTGGTTTTTTTCCGACACTAAATATTTCAGGACCATCGTGTGGAACCATATAGGTCAGGATAGGTTAGATTTATAAAAATCCTGAAATATTTACAGTTTCTAAATTAAGCAAGTTGGTCAAATGATTTGTTTCTAAATTAAGCAGTTTGTTCAAATGATTTGTTTCTAAATTAAGCAGTTTGTTCAAATGATTTGTTTCTAAATTAAGCAGTTTGGTCAAATGATTTGTTTCAATATTAAGCAGTTTTGTCAAATGATTTGTTTCTAAATTAAGCAGTTTGGTCAAATTATTTGTTTCTAAATTAAGCAGTTTGGCAAAAACTTTTTGACGAAACTAAGATAACCCTATGTTGTTACAAGGGTTGATCTATTAATAAATACAATGCAAAATACCTTCTCTTTCCTCAACTCTGCTTGGAAACGTGAACATTTTCGGACTGGATTAGGTTCAGAAAAACAATTTTATGATAGGCCGTTTTCAAAGAAAAAAAAAATCTTGGCATATTTCATACTAACTACGTAATAAGTAAAAAAATGTTTTATTTCCTTGCAGTAGTTGAGAAAAGCACTATGTCTGCCTCCGCAGAAAGCGCAATTTATAAACTCGACACTAGAGGGCCTCACCAACGTTTCGAAACTCAATGGCTCATCCATAAATCGCGTACTTTCTACCCTCGGCAACAATGTACTATTATTCGAAGAAGAAAATAGTTAAACACCACGTTACTTTGTTTTTTATTATATATTTGACCTAGTTCCCGTTATTGAATGGGGTTAAAGTTTTGACATATGGTCCAATTTAATGGTAAAACCAGGGATCAAAAGCGGTTTTATTCAATACCTGTATTTAAATTGTCAAATTGTTATCGCTAAAAAAAAACCTATATTCGAATCATTCCGCTTTTGTTTTTATCGCTATGTATACCTACACTATTTACAGTATTAAATACCTGTATTCAATACCGCTATTCCTTGCACCTGATAAATAAGATATCAATTAATTGTAATTTCAGACTTGTCTAAGGCGTGTCTGAGTTTATTGTAATAACACCGAAAACATTTAAAGAAACAAATAAACGAGCATATTGACGCTGACAGGTTCACTTTTTATGGTTTTTAGGGGTAAAGTTTCATTATACCGCTAATCAGAGCTTTAGCGATATTAATAGCGTAATGCAATTATAACCGGTTTTACCTCATTTGAAACCGGTAGTCAGAATACCGGTAACAATCCTTAGGTAAAACCAAGAAGCTTATATAGCTCGAGTGATATATACTACTTTATACTACACTTAAAAATAAATAAAATACAAAAGTAAGTAACAAATGAATTATTTCGAGGAAGAACGAGGGCGCTATCAAACAGGTGCTTTACTTTCGAACTTCGTCTATTGCTATCCGTTTTGCTCTCAATGCGTAACTAATTTGCAAAAAGTGACAGGGCGATCCGAAGTTCGAATTACGGATTTCAAAGTAGAGCCGCAGTAACAAAAGTTTTATTTTATTGTGAATTTTAACGCTCCGTACAGTTTGCGTGCCAAAAGACGTTAAAGAAGGTGAATACGCCCCGATTTGCAGGGTCCAACTTGCGAGCATGTCAAAGTGGGTTGATTGACAACGTCATCTACATAGAATAAAAAAAAACGGGGTAGTAATCGATTTTCATACAACATTACTACCCTGATAACAGGGCAGTTATGAAATTCCATTCAAAATTACTACCCTGATTTTTGAGAAGGTTTAACTAACGGCTTTCTCGCCTTTTATTAGGGTAGTAATATGCACTTACTAGCAAAGTGTAGTATAAAGTCATTTATTGACGTTTAAGTGGTTCCTTAGTGAAAATTGTTCGTAAACAACTTCGAAAAAGCAACGAGGGACTGACATATCAACGCACAGCCCCAACCGCTGGCCCTAGGGACTTGAAATTTGGAAGGAGTATTCCTTGGATACCATAGGGGTTCATTAACAAAAGATTTTCCTAAAATTAACCCCCAAAGGGAAGGAATAGGGGGAGCAGCGGGAAACTAATTCTACGCGTTCAAAGTCGCGGACGTCCTCTGGTAGTCCATAAAATGTCCTTAAGTACGGCGATTAGTGAATTTTTCCTCTATTTAGACGAAATTTCGTAAGTGAAAATTGTTTTATTTTTAATATAGATATACGATTATTTGGAATTCAAAAATATATCGAATAGTACGGGTCGCGACCCGTGGTCCCACTACTTCGTCCCACTGCTCTTTTCGACGGAGCGCTGCCTCGTGTCAGGGCTACTATTTCGGGGCGGTTTGCCCTTCGGGCATTTGAAGATACCTAACGAACCTAACCTACGTACTTTTGCGGAATAAAACTGATATCTGACGAAAGCAAATAGAGCAGTGGGACCACGGGTAGTGCCGTAATAGTACCACTCCATGTCTTCCCGTGGATGTCGTAAGAGGCGACTAAAGGAATAAGGACTTGTAGTACTGTTAGGCGATGGGCTTGCAACCTGCCACCAATAAACTGGTAAATCTTAGCCTGATTGTGCAAAATGTGGTTACAGAATTATCAACAAGTCTTTTTAGAGTTGTTGGTATTTCTGTAGCTCTGCCTACCCCACTCTGTATGTATGTAAACATATTTTTTTTATAAGGTATTTCGTAAGTGAATATTGTTTTTTTTCTCCCCCCAAGTTACCCAGCGCTGCTTTCTGCATTTTGGGAACGAAGAACCTAGCCGCTGATTATTAAGATTATAACAATTAAAGTAAATTATTTCAATATCCTAAAAAAAACCTATTACAAGCAACCGATTTAAATTTAAGAAAACTAGCGCCATCTAGATTTCACATAGCAAATTATCATCAAGACAAATTCATCGATACTTAAGGCGGAACCATTCTAAATACGTCTACAACAGAATAACAACAGACCAAGACGTTTTGTAAATTAAATTAAATAACTTCTCAATGTCAGTGAATTTTATTTAAATAAAATAATAGATATCAGGGGACAATCTTACACAAATTGACCTAGTCCCAAACTAAGCTCTAGGCTTGTACTATGGGCACTAGGCAACGATAAACATACTTAGATAGAGAAATATATACTTAAATACATAGAAAACATCCAAGACTCAGGAACAAATACTCGTGCTCATCACACAAATATCTGCCCTTACCGGGATTTGAACCCGGGACCGCCGGCTTCGGAGGTAGGGTCACTCCCAACTAGGCCAACGTGTCATCCGTTGTCGTAATTATTCATTTCTAAAGTGAATATACAACTAAATATTTTGTGAATATTTCAGCGTCTACCGGTTGCCGGTATTCATATCGAGCAAAAATATACATCCTCATTCATGAGACGCAGCCTGGTAATAGACAGACAGACGGACAGCAGCGTTGTCAGAGTAATAGGGCCCCGTGTTTACCCTTTACGGAACCCTAAAAACTAAACTCACAAACAAAATGACGTCATTCCTCTCAATAAACCTCTAAAGCGAACTGCTTTTGAGACAAAACTCAATAAGCTTGATTATTCAGAACACCTTTAAAAAAAAACCTGTTATCAATTATGAACGCCTATTTACCTACATCTACGTTTAGGCAGTTACTCAATCAATAACTGGGCCTCTATTCAGGTGCGTTAAAACGATATCGTGTTTGACACGTTTAAGAATCGTTCATGTCACAGTCGCCATTATTGTAAATGACATAAGAGTTATCAAAACGTTGACAATACGGAAACAGGTCAAAAACGATATCGTCATTACCTTGTAGAATTCCAGCCCAGAGCCTCTATTCAGGTGCGTTAAAACGATATCGTGTTTGACACGTTTAAGAATCGTTCATGTCACAGTCGCCATTATTGTAAATGACATAAGAGTTATGAAAACGTTGACAATACGAAAACAGGTCAAAAACGATATCGTTATTACCTTGTAGAATTCCAGCCCAGGGCCTCTATTCAGGTGCGTTAAAACGATATCGTGTTTGACACGTTTAAGAATCGTTCATGTCACAGACTGTGATCACACAGTCGCCATTATTGTAAATGACATAAGAGTTATCAAAACGTTGACAATACGGAAACAGGTCAAAAACGATATCGTTATTACCTTGTCGAATTCCAGCCCTGTTCTGTTGTGTAAATACATGATTATATTATTCAGTTTTATTGTTATATCTTTCGCGTTTATATGGTCGTTCTCTTGTTCTTTTTGCTATTTAATTTAATTTCTTCTTTTGTAAGTGTTTGGATATCCAATAAGTCGTACACACATCCATAACATCACGCCATCATTCCCAGAGTGGGGTAGGCAGAGCTACAGAAATACCAACAAATCTAAAGACTTGTTTATAGTTCTACTAGCGACCCGCCAGCGGCATCGCCCGCTGCAATTTTTTTTTTACATCACTTAGGGGTATGAAAAATAGATGTTGGCCGATTCTCAGACCTACCCGATATACACACAAAATTTTATTAAGATCGGTCCAGCCGTTCCGGAGGAGTTCAATAACGTACACCGTGACACGAGAATTTTATATATTAGATAACCACATTTGGCCCCATCAGACCAAGAAGTTTACTAGTGTATTAGTGTTTCCTAACAGTACTACAAGCCCTTCCCTTAGTCGCCTCTTACGACATCTGCGGGAAGACAGAGTGGCACAATTCCAACCCGGCAACCACACGGGGACAAATAAATAAATAATTACCATATTATCATGGTCGATTTTTTTCTGCAGCTGCCTCCGTTGTAGGGCAGCTGGAGGCACCGCCACCTTGCGAGGCTGCTCGTTCGAAGGTATGGAAGACTTCCTCTCGTTGCGGGCGGTCAGTATCTTGTTCAGCAGGATGTGGTTGTGCCGCTCGATCTCTCGCAGGCGGTCGTTAGTGAAGGACATGTTGACGCGACGCTTCGGGCGGACGGTTATCGAGCTGTAATGTTACAGGAATAACGGTTAGGTGATTGTAATGTGCCGGTGCACTGCCCTCCTAGATACATACATACATAACGTCACGCCTTCATTCCCAGAGTGGGGTAGGCAGAGCTATAGAAATACCATCAACTTAACAACTCTAAAAAAGACTTGTTGATAATTCTGTAACCACGTTTTGCACAATCAGGCTAAGATGTTTACCAGTGTATTAGTGACAGGTTGCAAGCCCTTATTCTCTAAGTCGCCTCTTACGACATCCACGGGAAGACATGGAGTGGCACTTTTCTAACCCATTCCCTCCTCTACTATGTCAAAAAACCGGACAAATGCGAGTGATGAAGATGTTACTTTAAGTAGTATAGACTTCTAATAGGTTTCCCTATAATCTATAGGTAAAGATGTATTTAGTGTATTTTTTTCCAAATAGTAGGCTTTGTAGTTTTACAGATAATGGTAATAGTAAATTTTCATATATTTTCATATTTATATTCCAGTTTATTTTAATTTTAAAATACACAGTTTTAAATTGGCAAAAATAAAAAAGAAGCAAATGTGCTAAATATGGTTATAAAAGTTTTAAAGTATTCTGTAGCTCTGCCTACACCACTCTGGGAATGAAGGCGTGATGTTTACCCTATTTAATTTTGAATCAACATGGAAAAATTGAAAAAAAAATTATTAAAAAGTGAACATATTATAGTATGTGCATTATTAGATACTCTGCCAATTTAAGGGTGAAAGTAAAAATCTGTTAGTTTTAAAATTAAAATATATTCGAGATCCGTATAACCCTTTCATTAGATATGTCACATGGTACACTTTGAACAAATATATTTTAAAAATTTCACATATTTACAGTTTTTTGGCCCCTAAGTTTTATTTTCACATAATTTCAAAATACTATGTGTTTAACTATTAATTAAACCTATAATTCAAATTAATTATTGCTTGATTTATAATGCTAATTTCATAATAAATTGAGAAGTTAGTTTTGTCGTCATTACAAGCCCTATTAAATCGATTCGCTAACATACATAACCTAGGTTACAGGAAACTCATTTAGTATCAACCCTGACAACTATCACACAATACTTACCCATGTTTAGTTATAATATAAATTTTAGCCTTTAAACAATAATCAGATTGGTCAGTTAACAGGCCCAAAAATAAATTAAGTAACTTATTTACAGCTAAACAGTAATAGTGGTGGTAGGGCTTTATACAGGGTCAGTCCGGATCGCTACCACCATCTTATCCTTTAACCAAATGCCAAGCAGCAGTGTTCGCATTTTTGTTCTGGTGTGTCGATAAGACAACTGGTGAAATTACTAGCATAAAAGCATTCCAGAGTTGACAACACATTTGCGGTCTTAGGATTGCAGTCTTGAGATTTATGTAAGTCTTGAGAATGCAAATGTCTATGGTTCAAAGATCCCACTCCAGTGGCCTGTACGATTGTTGTTTGCCTCCTAAGTGTAAAAAAAAAACCTATATTGGGTTCTACAATGGGAATGAAGGTGTGGCATTATGTATGTATGTATATTGGGTTCCTGGCCCTGGATTTATAAAACGCTGGTCTGTGGCAACAACATCATTGCCGGATGTTTCATGCTATTTGTATTGAAAGCTAAAACCGTAGATATAACGGGACTCTCTTTCAATTAAACTAAACATAAACTTTGCCAACTTACCCGCAACCCGTAGACCTTCCCGATAGAGAGGCTGGAGGCTTGCTGGACATAGAAGACTGGCTTTTTATCAGTTTGACACCAGACTCGCTCTGTATGTTGTTGCTCTTTGCACTCTGCGCTGACTCCGGCTCTAACTTTAACTCTTCATCCTCACTTTTTTCTTCTTCAAACTCATCTGAATACCCATCTGCATCCTCATTCTCATCCTCGTGGTGACCCTCATCCCCGGATGATTCCTCGTAAATACAGTTTTCTATGCATATATTTGAAGGGCGCTTGGCAGGGTCTACAATACAACCCATCTCAGTAAATTCCTTTGATAACTCATCCACCTCGTTATTATTCTCCTCCCTGTGTTTCTGTTTAGATTGCATGATTTTAGAATCACCTGAGGAATACTCGGTGTCTATGTATTCACTTAGCTTGCTTTTCTCCATATGTGCCAAGTGTGGTGGGAAGCGTGCAAATACTGCTAGTCTAAAAAATTAAAAAGAGTTACTATAGGTATTACTAATTTCGTGAATCAGTACTACCTCTTTACCTACCTTCTAGTTTTAATACGTGTTATTATTGTGAAAAAGTCGAAAACTGCTATGTAAGCACGACTGCACTAGAAGATATGTTTATTTCGAAAATTTGGCACTTAATGTTCACGAATTTATTCAAAATTGCTAAGCCAAGCGTGTAGAAAGAATAAGAAATACTATTAACCACAAAACATTACAGTTAACAAATATTACAAAAGAGTAGATTATCTCCAAATACGCCAACAAATACAAACAACTTGTCAAAAGGTTTTTGTTTTTAGAATCTTACAGGTCTTCTTCTCTGTGGTTCAAAACGGCCAGGATACTTATTTCTGATTAGACTCTTATTTTAACTTGAACTGTCATAAATATACAACCCTGTAATAAATAAATCTGTACAATCTTAAAATCAATAATTGCACTTGACAACATCCAAACAAAAATCGCGCCGTTTGTTTGGTGGTGGTAATGACAGATACGGTCCTATATACGTTTAACTAAACACATTGGTCTAAAATGTTTTTAAACAAAAAAAAAATGACTTTTTTCTGCCGTATCAATTTAACTGTTTTAGAATGTTTACAGTATTGTTTCTCTATTTAAATAACTTAATTACTTTTATTTTTCAATAAAACGCTCAGTAACTAGTGAGATTTGCCTCAAACGTTATAAAAGTTAACCATTAAAATACGCCCCTAGACTTTTGACTTTGACATTTCATTCACACAAAAGAAAAGGTCTCACAGACTTCGTCGGAGTAATAATGATTTTTTGTTAATATCCATTGATATTTAGTTAGATGTTACTAATTTAATAATAGAGATGGTTACTATAATAAAGAATCAATTACTGAAACACCTCTCAAGGTAAGAACTTGAATACTTTGCTGTAATAAATCCAGTTGAAACATCGAGCATAATAATTAAATTAGAACTTAATCAGTGATATCAGTGTTGTATTTTTAATTGGTTTGAATTACTAGTTGCCTATAAGACAGCCGGGCATCCAGTGATAGGAATATTTGTCCTCATAACCGTTATTTCCATGTGCTATTACTTGTTTTATGTATATGCCTAGGTGTTTCGGGTTTCCCCGTTGCGTGTCGATCTTAAAATAATAACATCTAGTCATGGTATCTTCAAAACAACACATATGTTACACGTTTTTGGCTCAGTTCACAGAAAAAAAAAGTAACTCTGGGGATTGGTTGGACTATGTTTTTTTTTTTAAATATTTCAGTTAAGGGTGAATATTAAGTTGTTGTCAAAGTTGTTATATATTGAAGAAAATCAGCTATTGATTTAAAACCACCATCCCTAGATTTTGTTTTCATTCCATTCAAAAGTTCAAGAAAGTTGTTAATATTACCTGAAATAATATGTAAAGACAATAATGACGGTAGTTAAACTGACGAAAAATCACCTTTATACTTACGCTTAGAGGACATTTAATAAATATTGTTGTTTTAATATTTAACAATAAGTATATTTTGTTTTATATCAATCCATAGAAACAATACAGTTCTTATCTAACAAAGGTTTTTTTATCAAGAACCTTGAGTGCAGGCTACAATTGGAATAATTAGGTGGCATATACCTAGAATGCTATTTATTATATATTAAACATGGTGTTTTTTTTTAATTTCTTGGTTTGATGCTAACTTTATTAGCATCCAGTAGTGCTCCAATTGTGTTAACCTACAGGATTGTTGCGCTTCCGTTACAATAATAATTATTATTATAACCTTTACTAACTCAAATATAGCTTTACATGTTTAGTTTTCAGTTTTCCCTTTGGCAAAGGTCTCCTTCAGTGATCTCTCTCAGTGTTACGAGTAAACAAGTCACTCAATTCAGGACAGTCATGAAGCCGTTTATAACTTTGAAGGTTTCAATCATGTCTCCACATTCACATCTCTTTTGGGATGTCAAGTTCAGTTTCTTTAATCTTTCCTCATATGGCAATGATTTTAAATTTGTGGGAATTTTGGTGAATCTATGCTGGACTCTTTCTATCATGTCTATGTCTTTCTTAAAGTATGGGTTCCAGATTTGGAATCCGTATTCAAGGATTGTCTAATGTAAGTTTTATAGATCTTAAGCATTGTTTCATTAATTGGATTAAAGTTTTCAACTACATATGATTGCATAGAATTTATTTGGTCTTTTTGAAAATCTAATTTTTAAGGTAGACTTAAATATTCAAACTAAAACTGTGTAGCTAGTCCAATGCATAGTAGAGTAAAAAAATCCTGTTGTATTTTATAGTACAGCTGTGACCTGAACACCGTTTGTGCAGAAAAATAAAGCATAGCCTGATACTTTGTGATAAAATGTAGCGTCCTAATGGTGAGAGAATTGTTGATATCAGTGCTGTAGTTCTCGAGTTTATTTGTACACACATAGAAAGGACAAATCTTCCCTCTTTATTTTAATAGTGTTGTCAAATCACACATCAAAAATAACTAATGATGAAAAATATCCCTACATTCATTTATTTTATAATGTATTGCAGTGTAGTATGTAATATTCTTGATCCTTAGATATTTTTGGTCTGCTTATTATATCTCATTATAATATAAATTATCACTTTTAATGGCCCTTGTCATATTCAACCAGTTTGATTCCTGCTTCTGGCAGTCAAGTTTTGAAAAATCCATAAGGCCGTTATATTTTTTAATAAAAGTACGTCTTTTGTCTATAGAATTATTTCCAATATTTAAGGTTGTTACCTTGTTACCTTGTGGCGTTCCTTTTCTCCACACTGTATATTGGCGTAGGTATCCATACATTATCTTTTTATAAATATCTGAAGATGTTCCCTTCAACAGGTTTACAAAGAATCTATCACCAGAGCAGATATCCTTGTCAGCACTACGGGGCTCCGGAGAGCTCCATGACCTGACCCTTGATGAGGATTTGTTGACGGACTTGTTGGAACTGCCCGGATGGCTGCGGTTGACGTCTGCTAGCTGTAATAAGGCTACATTCAGGATACAATGGACGAAGTTGAAAACGGTGCCGATTGTTTTGGTAAGTTGGAATTTTATTATAACGGTCTTACGGTGATAAGTTTAAAGGTGATTTTAAGGGTGTCCGTCTTATTATAGTAGTAAATTTTATATTTAGTTCCCAACTTCATAAAAATTATAATTTTCGCTTGTAATTCATTTGCAAGTAGAGTTGTTGTACAAAGTATTTTCCAAAGACAAAAGAAACCTTATAGTTTATTTGATTAGGTTGCTTTTGCTATGTATTGGCTCTTACAATTATAAATAAATAAATAAATAATTACAGGACAATTTCACACAAATTGTCTTAGTCCCAAACTAAGCTCCAGGCTTTTACTATGGGTACTAGACAACGATAAACATACTTATATAGAGAAATATATACTTAAATACATAGAAAACATCCAAGACTCAGGAACAAATACTCGTGCTCATCACACAAATATCTGCCCTTACCAGGATTTGAACCAAGCTTCCAAGGCAGGGTCACTCCCAACTAAGCTAGCGTGTCGTCAACATGATATTGTGTACATATACCAAAATTTCGTAAAGTTTTGTTGTTGCTGTGGATCAACTTATGGTTATTCTGTCTCATAAGCCAGGAGATAACAGTGAGAGTTTGTTAGAAAAAGGATTTAATATGCAATACTAAATATTCTTGAAAGATAACCCATGAATTATGGGTTTGTAATTGCCACAAAACCTGATTTTTGGTTGATTTATATACTTTGACGACACATTGGCCTAGTTGGGAGTGACCCTGCCTCTGAAGCCAGCTGTCCTGGGTTCAAATCCCGGTAAGGGCAGATATTTGTGTGATGAGCGCGAATATTTTGTTCCTGAGTCTTGGATGTTTTCTATTTATTTAAGTATATATTTCTCTATACAAGTAGGTTTATCGTTGTCTAGTGCCTATAGCGCAAGCCTAGAGCTTAGTTTGGGACTAGGTCAATTTGTGTGAGATTGTCCCCTGATATTTATTTAGTTTATTTAAAATCATGGTTTTAATGAGTGACCCAAGAAACGTCACTATGGCAACGAGGTACAACAGTTAATGAACCCTTAAACATTTTACAGACTCATAAAACAGAAGATAAACCATTATTTATGTATTACGGGGTGGTTAATATTTAACTATCATTCGTGTCCAATGAAGCCACCGCTGAAGTATTAAATATTAACAGTTAAAATATGACTCATGTACAGAATATTTTCTACCCAGCTTAGGTGCAAGATAATTTATATTATGTTCGATAAAGATGAAGTAGCAATAATGGTGCGTTAAATTAATTAGTCATGTAGTTCTTAATAAGTTATGATAAGAGTTTATCTTTTCCAGGAAAGGATAGTTATGAATTTATTCTAATATTACGAGATTCATTGTAAAGTTGTTAATAGGGGGTAAAATCTAGAGCTTCCAATCTAATTCTGAAAATTATTTCATGGTGGTGGAACCTTGCGCAGGATCCGGTCGGATCGCTACCACCATCTTATCCATTAACTCACCGCCAAGACAGTATTCGCAATATTGTGTTCCGGTGTGGGGACAAGCGTGCTAACACACGAATCGATCGTCCGTCGCTGGATGCCATCGATCGGCATCAATCGATCGGTGTGGTAGCTTTCGCTGGTGGATGCCGATTGATAAGCAGTTAGCGGGTATATAGACAGACAAAAAGACAGACGGACACGGAAAGCGTCTTTGTTTTGTACTATGTTGATATAAAGATGATTAATTAACTACCCAAGCTGAGGTGACGAAGACGCAAAGGGTTTTATGGCTGCGTTTCCACCAGCGAGCAAGCGAGCGTGTGCGAGGAAAAAACCACCAATAGGAGAGCTGCGCTGAGTGAGGCTAGGAATTCTATTGGAGTAGGGCTTATTCCACCTAATTTGCATAATGCCTAATTTACCAATACTCCTAGATTTCAAAAGGATTTAGTGTCAAAATACCTACATACATACATACATACATACATACATAAATCACGCCTGTTTCCCAGAGGGGTAGGCAGAGACCACTTTCCACCTGCTACGATCCTGACAAAGCTCTTTCGCTTCTTCCACATACATACATCGAGTCATGCATGCACGTCGGTTTCGGGTACTTAAGATTCGGCCCTTTTCCAGTATTTCCCCGATTTGATTCAAAAAAGTACGCCTAGGGCGCCCCCTTCCGACTCTTCCACTCACTACTATACACTACATTACACTAAAATACCTAAATCCCAGAATGCCTAACTTTTTGTCTCGTGACACCTTAAATTGAATACGGCTGAATTTTAAAATGTCTTATTCTCATAATGGACAAACTTCACAAAAGCTTTATCGCAGGATACCGTATGTTCAAAAGAACCAGGTACCAAAATACCTAAATTTTAAATAGGCTAGTTAACCTTCATGTATAATCACTTACATTTAAGTACCAATATTATAAAAATAATGCAAACTAATTAGGCATTTTGAAACTGTGTCATTTTGGCATTCTGGAGTTTTTAGTTTAAGCTATTTTTAAATTTTGTCGTATCTGTGATTCGGCATTTTAAGGACAAGTACATTTCAATATTTAGGCATTTCGGACATGAGACGTTTTAGGTCAAAGTCATTATGCCATTGGTTCATTTTTGGAATGGGACAAATTGATATTCGGGTATTATGAGCCTATGGCAATTTGAAATTAAGTTCAATTACTGAATTAGGTATTATAAAAATTAGGCAGAATAAGCCCTACTCTTCTATTGGTGGATTTTCCTCGCACACCGCTCCGCTATCTCGCACAGCTCTGGACGGCTAGCACATGACGACACGCGAGTTAAGTCGCGCGCGAGATAGACTTCATTGTCTAATTAGAACGGTCACGGCACAGATCTGGTGGAAATGCAGCCTAATCCGTCTCGTTATCTTCACCTACCACATGTGAAGTAACTGCAGGTTTATTTATGATTAATTCATTTGAACGTGACTGGTTGGGACCGATCTCTTTTGCTTTCGATGCGTAACTAATTTGCAAAAAAGTGATGCGACGATGTGGTTCGAATGGCGGATTTCAAATCTACTTTAAAGCCGGCAGATGTTTTTAACAAATATTATTTGGACGTTCCATAGCCCTTGATCGCTACCGACTTGTTGCCACTGTTGGCGACTTGTTGGCGACCGTCTAGCCAGACTTGTCGACGGGCTTGGCTACGAGCCACCGACCAAGGTCACGCCGTCGGAGGCTTGTTCGCTACCGTCTAGCTGACCCTTAAGTAGGCATAACAGCTGGCTAGAAACGTATGCGAATGTGAACTGTCTGAACAGGTCAATGGCTCAAGCGATTTTTACTTTTTGTATGTTAAGGAGAAGGCACACGAGCACTCAGGCCACCTGATGGTAAGTGGAATCAGAGACCCATAGATATTTGAATTCACAAGACCTAAGATCTCAAATGCGTCGCCAACGCTGAGGAATAAGATGGAATGCCTCGATGCGGGTAATTTCACCGGTTGTCTTATCCCCACACCACGCACTACACTACACTGCGAACTCTGTTGCTTGGCGGGAGGTTAATGGATAAGATGGTGGTAGTGATCCGGACGGACCCTGCACAGGGTCCTACCACCACTAAATTGGAATTTGATGTGATAATTGGAAAAGAGATCCTAGAGCTGGACATAAAATACTTTTATCCCGGTAAAACGGACAGTTGTTGAGGTAACTTCACCGCTGTAAAGTACTTCTGCGCCGACGAGGTTTACGTGGTTAATGTAAGAGTTTAACCAGGTTGATTAAACAAACTGTGTCATTGTGTTACTACAGCAACGCGCAAGGAAGGTCGTATCAAATCACCGCAAATGCGAAACTCACACCGCTAGCCTAAGAAGCATCGTATAGAATTAAAGTGATAATTCCTACCTATTCGGTAGAATAAATTTATTTTCGTTCAGACAGAGCCCTGCTGCAGGGCGATTTTAAATTTGTCATTAATTAATAAAGGAAGAAAGGAACCTATTACGTTTTTATCAAGTTACGAAGGTTGGTGTAGTTGTGTTGATATGAGTACCAACCTATAGCTATATGGGTCAATTTCATACTAGTTAGTTAATAAATGCAAATTTCTTACCAAGTTCTTTATATTTTAAACATGGAACAACAGCTGTGACTTAATTACTGTCGTCGATTTTGTATAGAGTGTTTTTGCAGGGGGTCTGAACGACAATTATTTCGAGTTTACAGTTATTCCTCTCTTTCATAGCACTTTCCAGAGAGTACGTTTGGTTCTCTATCGAATACGAAAGTACGAGAAGCCTACTTCACTGGCTATGCCAATCATACATCGTAGCGCAAAAACTAGTCCTTCCGTTGTTTTTGCCTAGTTAATGAACAAAAAAATAACAATCATACCTTCTTGTATACATTATTATTTAGGACGGTTTCGCTTACAAAAAAATCGCCCACAACAGCGTTATGCGGTATTTGCATAAGATGTTAGCAGCGCGCTCCTATTTTTCTCAAGGATTAATATTATCCATACAGCAAACAGGGAGACTTACAAAAATCTCCCTGTTTGCTGTATGGATAATATTAAGGAAATAAAGTTTAATTACTACTTTGGTCTTAAATGCCATTTTCAAATTTGAAACAAACGAAAATTAACCTTGCAGCCACTTAAATATAGTTTAAACTAAGTTGCCTTGATTATGTACCTTCTGCGCCACACCAGGTCTCACGAGGTTAAATGCGATAGCTTGTTTTTGCTTAAGTATATTTGTTTCGTCTTCACAGAAATGGTTCCACTGAGTGTTACAAGAATATGGAAAAATAACGAATTATTTATCAACGCCAAATAATATCAACCCTAGTAAACTGTCATCCATCTCATCTCAGTTAATGACTGGTAAGGGTGACTGCTAGGGTTGACATTATTTTCGAATATATATATACAGGGTGTAAGGGACGGTCCAACGAAAACTGAAACTGTGGTTTCAGACCATTATACTGAACTGAAATCCGTTGGAATTTTTTTGCGGAAACGTAAGGTTAAATTTTGACTTTTTCAAACAAAACTCAGCGCGCAATGAAACCGTCACTTCTAGTACGCAAAAGCAACGCGATAGGTAGTTATAGTACGTTTATCAATGGGAGCGGGCGCGGCCGCGCCGGCCGCCTCACTCGTCGATCGCCGCCGGCGTCGGTCGGTTCATTCACCCGCGGTCACGTGTCCGCGCGCGTGATTCCCTACATAACGTAGAAATAATCTCTCCCTGTTTAAAATAATCAACAATTACCTACTGCCTTCAGTGTCTACTTATTAAACGACATCAATGGTAACAAGGTTTTTTAAAATTAATTAACTTGCCTACCTATCTACTTCTTATTTTTTTTAAGTACCTGATGATAAGAGGTATCGGCATTGAGTGTTTAACATGCTCGTGGTTATGGGTTATGAAGGCACCTACCTACTGTATTTAGTGTTAAACTTTACAGTTACCTAGGTGTATGTTATGATGACCTTATAAGCAAAGTTCTAGGTACCTAGGTACCTAACTAAAATAAATAAAAGAAATTGATGTTTACAAACTTACGTGGCAGCAACTAACCATCATCCAAACTCCTTTTGTCTAAAGTTTAGCGTTATTAGCAAACAATCTCTCTCAAATCTAATAACGTTAAATACCGTACCTACCTACCTAATTTAATTTAATGATGGATTACCGTCCGTCAACTTCTTTAACTTTTTATTTGGTAGTAGTAAGGTAGGTAGGTAGGTGCATTATTTTTGACTGTAATGGTAAACAAGTGGGTAGTTAGGTAGGTAATTTACTTATTTAAGCTGCTGGCCAGTGTTATTTAAGTATTGTTCATGCGTAGAATAAACAGTTGAATAATTAAATTAATTCATAAAAACACGTTTTTATTGTAGGTTACTCATAAAGTTCATCAAAGTTTATCCAACGAGTTGGCACAAATCACAAGACAGAAACACTAGCACACGCACAATAACACACGAAAGAACAGACTCATAAACAAACACTCAGCGAAGGAAATCAGTAAGAAAACAAAAACGCATTGCGCACACCTACAGGTAGGTGCCTACGCACACGCACAGCCTCGCGAAAAATAAGACTAGGTAGGTACCAAGTTCAGATTCAAAGTTTAAATCTATCGGCGGTTTGAATATTAGTAGGAATTTAATTAAGTAGGTAATTAATTGCAGAGCTATTAACCGCCGCGCCGCCCGAAAGTAAATACCTACCAACCTACCTAGTCCAGTCGAAGCATTTATAACATTTTTCGCAACAGTGCGTGCGGCCGAAGCACAAGGTTCGGCAGTAGGTAAGTTTAGTTTACCTGTTATTAGTTCGATAACGAATTGAAAAGTGATTGGTTTTAAATAATAACATTCCAGGCAGGTAGGTATTTTTGTCACACCTATTCACCTGCTTACTTCATTTATTCGGTTACCGGTGGATTATGGCGAGGTACAGTCAAGGACTTTAATTGGTATGCCACTATGGAACCCAGTCATAATGACGGCGTTAACCAGATTAAAGAAAGCTAAAATTAACTATTAACGCCGTCTTTATGACAGGGTTCCATAGTGTCTAACAATTAAAGTCCTTAACGCATAATTTGTAAATTCAAATAAACAAGCGTTGTTTCCACTTAGATAAAGATAGTGGCAGTTAGGTACATACCTACTTATCGGGCTTAGGACCGTCAAAAACACCGATTACAGTGTAATAGAATAGCACAAACGATTCTAAACTACTTATTTAAAAAAAAAACTCTTAAAGTTATGTAAACGATTGTAAAATCAACCTAATCACACCGATGAAGCTTCTTATGTTTTAAATTAGGTACCTTGAGTGTTCGAAGTTCCTCCTCTGTTTTAATGGCACAGCAAAGCACGCCCGTACAAATTGTCTCACATTTGCGACAAAACAAACATACTCATCACTTCGCACAGTGCACAGTAATCGAATGCTGATATTATCAGTTGTCTTAAGCTCACTAACATTGTTTATTGCACACTCTCGATTTGCATAAACTTGAACGTTTAAATTCACCAATGTTGATTATGTACGCTGCACATTGGTAGGTAGGTAAGCACCTAAAATTGTCGCTCGTGAAGGCAGGTAGTCGCCGGTTCGGGAATCTTTTCCGATACGTAGTTTAAAGCTCTTAGTTAACTATCACCACACTCATTTGAATTCGCACCATGTCAGTGTATTCCCGAATTATGCAAACATTCGATTTTGCACCACCGGCGGGTCGACGCGCTCGATTGTAACTAACTAAGTACTTACTTAAAGTAAAAATGAAAAACAAACAAGTTTACAATCTATCGCCAAATTTCAAAGGGTGCGAGTGAGAGGGCGTCCGGGCGCATCCGCTAAGTACCTGCTTACCTAGTTAAAAATGATTTAACAAAGCCGAGCCGCGCCGTGTTGTCAATTCTTAAACATTAAAAGGATATTATTGCAAAAACTTAGGTACGAAGCGTTTCATTAATCAGTTACGTTACATTATTCACCTGGCCAATAAAACTTACCACAGTTTAAGATAACAGCCTCTAGGTACTCATGGAACCGATCAATACTGATTTTGAATTGATTTTTAACTTAAAAAAGAATAAGTAGGTACCAATCTATGGCCTTAATTATCGCTCGCTCGGTCGACGGTTAGACATAAAAACCGTTTTAAGATAGGTATAACAGCTACGCCCCTCCAATGTGTGTACGGTGCTGCATGTGGATGCATTTTTAATAGGTCGCCTATCTAGTGTGGTGTAAATAATGCACATATCGAACATACCAGTCTTTCCTCTGCTCTTACCATGTAGCATCTTGTGGCAAGCGGCGGTCTAATAAAATTTTAGAATAATCATTAATTACATGGCGGCAAACAATTTGTTTTCCCGAAACTTGTCTTTGCTGTTGAGTTTGACCCTTTTTCGGGTCCGTAGCTAACTGTGTACTGATTTATTTATTTTCTACTTCAAATTACAGTACCTACGGTTAGCCATTTAAGTAGCTTTACACTCTTGGTGCTTTGTCACTTTAACGTCATGTTTAAACTACTGCACTGATATTATGAAGGTCTTAAACCGACAAGGTACTAAAGTGTGCAGCTACTTATAAGGCCAGCTACCACAGCGAAAATCTTGAGCACTTTGGAGCCTTTTCATAATAAGTTTCTAGCTCAACGTCAAATGCCTACGACAAGCATGACAAGGCTCAAGTATGCTGCTTTATTTTATTAGGTGACTGTATTTGTGAGACTGTTATTAAGTAGGTACAGTCAAGGACGTTAATTGTTATGCCAATATGGAACCCTGTCATAATGACAGCGTCAAACCACATGAAAGAACAAGGTAAAATAATTATAGTGGCATAACGGCATTAAAGTCCTTGACTGTACGAGAGGTTGGCACTCTTCTTCTACTTTTGGGTAAGTACACAAGTAGCTCCAATGCTGCCGATTATCTGAGGTCATTTCTACTGCTGTGATTCAAGCAAACAAGTTGGCCTCTATTCTACCAGGTTAATTTTATTTTTCGGTGTGTTCACCGGGTTAGAATAGTGCCACTCCATGTCTTCCCGTGGATGTCGTAAGAGGCGACTAAGGGAATAAGGGCTTCTAGTATTGTTAGGCAATGGGCTTGCAACCTGTCACTAATACACTAGTAAACATCTCAGCCTACTTTTGCAAAATGTGGTTACAAAATTATTAACATGTCTTTTTAGAGTTGGTATTTCTGTAGCTCTGCCTACCCCACTCTGTGAATGAAGGCGTGATGTTATGTATGTATGTATGTAATTTTATTTTCAGTCTACTAAAACCTACCAGTCTGTAATCGTGGGAGGAGCGCATCCAAACTGCTAACGTTACCGTTTCTTTTTGGTACTCGTATCTCGAAGTGGTGGCGCGACGCGTGTTTGATTTTTTTTTTCATCACAGCACCTCAAAAAGGGTGGTTTTGCTGTTTAAAGACAGAGAGCAAAAGTCGATTTTGCTACGAGCGTGAGCGAGCGTGAGACAATTATAGGAGATTGTACAAGAAGGGCATAAAACCAACCATTTTATCCAAGACTTATGGTACCTATCCATCCGAGCCAGCAGGCGAACTTTTTCTTGGAATTAAGGCAGCAAAGATTGTTGCATTTTTTCCATTAGTCCATTAGGTGTGAGCATTATTTCCTCTTCACTTGACGACATTTTAATTAAATTCCGTAACACAACAAATTTTGCAAAGAAAACAACTAATTAATAGGCCCAAACGAGACAAAAACCTGTTTCCCGCCACTGTTTCTTTCTTTTTTTTGTTAAATGTTGTGCATGAGATTTTTAACTTAGGTTCAACGGAGTGCTGCCAAGTCATACGTTGATTTTCTAATGTTTCTGTAAATAATGCTTGCTTTTAATAACAAGTTTACTTAGAGCAGTCACCTCGTCTGTCTGTCTGGCTGTAGTAGGGCTTGGTTGTCAAATAAAATGTTATTTTATGCAGTCTATACCCAGCATAGAGAAGGACTTTAAAAGCATAAGAAGTGAAAAGTAACATTTTAATTAATTTTCACAATGTGTAAAGGTGGTCGTGGTGTGGCACCATGCGGGCGGCGGGGTGATGGCGTTTAATGTTCACCATGTGGTCTTTTTTACCTTAAGGTAATATTTTCCCGCTGCTGCGGTGAAAAGTAGTATGTGCAACAGAATCTTTGTTTTGCAGCAAAATAGTACATTTTGATACAAGTGCGGAAAGTATGTCATTTTACACGAGTCCCGAAGTATCTTGGCCCGAGCTGCAAGCGAGGGACAAGACTCGGGACGAGTTAAAATGACAGTTCCGCACGTGTATCAAACGACGTTTTTTAATACATTTGCGAAAAAATATCAATGAAACAAAATAAATCAGTAAATAAAACTATTACAAGAGACAATTTTACTTTTAATTGACACAGACTTTATGAAATGGCAACGGTTGTGACCATTCAGCCAAAAAAAAGTCACAGTAATTTAATTAATTACCTATATTTAAAAAATAAAAAGTATAATTCTCTATTAACCAGCGGTAATGCATAAAGGTGGATTCACATTACGCCGTACTGGGCTGTGCCCGGTTTCTGCATGGTGTAATGTGAATTCACCTTAATACGCCACTATCTAATCATTCGTAATACTAATTCAGATTCAGCCATCTTGATGAGAGCTGTTTTTTTTTTAATATTACCTACATACATTTTATGTATGTATGTATTTCATTTTAATATTTTAAATTATATTACCTATGTATAGTCTCAAAGCTAAATGACGAAATCAAAAAGTGGTTGATCATGCAAACTCTTTGGTTAGATGCACGGCTTGGAAGTTGAAACAAAATTATATTTAAAAAAAATAGAAAACTTTAACGCACTAGTGCGTAATATCCCACTTTCCGCACGATATACAGCTACAAAAAGTACCACTTTTTGAGCAACTGTGTTAAAAACCAACTTTGCTCTCTTGCACAAATAACTCTTATCTATCTCTTATGTTCGGAGAATATCTCAATGGCGGGATGAGAAAAGAAATTACATTCCCAGGTAGGTAAGTCATTTTGAAAAATGATTTGCCACTTTTGATTCTTTACTAGACCATTTTAGAATCTTATACATACTCGTACAGCCTTAATAAACTCATTTTTTAAAACTCGATTAAATTAAACGACATTCGGTTTAAAGAAATAAATTTTGCATCACAATAAAATTGAGACAAAGTAACATTAACTTATTCCTCAGACCGCAGTTTTGATACGCTCTGGTTATGATGCGGGGGTTTGCCAGGGGTCTTGCGTTAGGATAAATTTACACGTAAATGCGCAGGACTTCACTAGCTTTTCAAAAAGCTTCTCCATGACATAAAATATGTGGCCATTTTCCCAAGCGCTAAACCGATTACCTACTCATTACTCCAGCTCTTGACGAAATAAATAAACAGCAATAGGATCATTTATTCGGCTAATAAACCACGAACTTAAGAAACAAAATACTTAACTGTGTTTTTAAAAAACTAATTAAGACCAAGTAACCCAAACAGTGTAAAAAAGGGCAGTAAATATTTTACAAATGCACGACACAGTTGCATGACAAGTAAAGTACCATGAAAGTAATTTACTCTGTATACTTAAATATGTTTTGTAATGTAACTGCAGGCAAAGTCTACCCACGGGCTTTTCATCTCATTAGCTCATTACGCTCGATCGGGCAAAATGGCTTTTTCTATGGTTCCGTACCCGAAAGGTAAAAACAAGACCCAATTGCTAAGACCTCACTGTCCATCTGTCTGTCTGTCTGTCAGTCTCTTTGTCACAAGGCTGTATCTCATGATCCGTGATAGCCAGACGGTTGAAATTTTTACAGATGTAAATACAAAAACAAAATAAAATATTTTTTTACAACAAACGTGAGTTTTTGCCGTTTTTGCAAGATTTGTCTGTAACCACAGACAGTGAAACTAAAAAAGGTAATAAAGTGTGTTATGTTGTGATCATGGTACGGAACCCTTCGTGCGCGAGTCCTACTCGCACTCGGACGGTTTTTCATTTGCTTACTACGTAATACATAACACACTCATACTCCATCCAGCTCACCGATTTACGAGCCACTTGATGTGATTCTCATTCAAGATAAAATATCAACTACACATTTTGTTTTTGTAACATCTCGCTCGTTGTAAAGTTCATCTCGATTGACACCAGAGCCTTAAGTGTACTAAGATGCTGTTCACGCGACAAACCGTCTCGAACACGTTTCGTCCATGATATTTATACGAGCAACGCAAACGTATTTGAGACGTTTTTATGAATTAGCCACTTACACTAAGGGCTCTGAAGTTACGTGCGTTAAAGGGACTAGTAACTTTGAGCGGACGCATAAAAGGCGTCGTGGTTTATTATTATTTTATGCCTATCTTTAAATGTTACGTTGTTATGTTTGTGTAGTCATGGAATATCATAGCTTAAGATGATTCCAGCAAGAAACGAAACTTGACTGATATTGTCAGCAAATTTAAGAACAAAAAACTAGCAAGGGTTCTATTTTAGTTGGTTTTTCCCTCTATTTCAATCGTATTGCTTACGATTTGGACGCCTGTACTGTCAAGTTAAATAGTAGTAGCCCGCCCCAAACCTACCTCATTAGTTCCCTCATAAATTGTCAAGCAAACGTACGAGTGTACAGGTTGATAGCTAAATTATTATTGATACAAATTTGTCATTTGCTGAGAAATACTAGTTTATTGTTTTTATTCTTTCAAGTAAACAAATCGTACCAACCCTCTTACTTCATGGTTTCATGGTTTCAGTGAAAACGAGCAAGTGAAAGTAAAGGTTCTTTATTTTCACAGGGAACTTTCGGAGATTTCAAACAGTGATCAGTTAAATTAAAATGTAGGCCAGCGTCTTTTTTTTAGTGTGCCGAGAACAATGCGTTCTATGTATAAACAACCACGCGCGGGTTCGCGTTTAATCTGCGTTACTCCTGACACGCATTCAGTGTGTCGAAGCCTTTATATCATGCGTGGAAGACAATCTGTGCAGTCTTTTATTAAAACATTTGAGATACTAATTCACTGCTAATTATAAATAATGACCCTGACACGATACTAACACGTAATGAAACTAATGAAACCGACCAATATGACATTTGAGTTGGTGTCACGACGACTGAATTTCGTAATCTTTAAACCATATTTACTCATTCAATGAATCATAGAATTATTTGAATCCAGATCATCTCAACGGCAAAATGTCCGTCTCAAAATGTCAAGTCAATGAGTAGGTTCCAAATAACTGAATTTCATAATACTGTGATATTTAGATCCTAATCTCAGATTGACTTAGGTACCACGTGTTTTTTAATCGACAAGTAATGAATATCTGACAAATAAATGTACTTAGCCCTTTCCCTTTCTTACACTTGAAAATAGACAAAATGAGGGCTGTCGTTAGTTGAAAGATAAATCTACTTGTCGATTGTGAAACAGGTCTTATAATGACACACACATACACATAACATCACGCCTTCATTCCCAGAGTGGGGTAGGCAGAGCTACAGAAATACCAACAACTCCAAAAAGACTTAATTTGATGATTCTGTAACAAAATTTTGCACAAGTATTTACCAGTGTATTAGTGACAGGTAGCAAACCCATCGCCTAACAGTACTACAAGCCTTTATTCCCTCTTGAGACGTAGTCGCCTCTTACGACATCCACTGGAAGACATGGAGTGGCACTATTCTAACCCGGCAGATTACACACAGCTACAGCCGCCGCCAGTTTACATATTTCGTTTAGTTTTAACCATTAGTTACGTTTTTAAATAATTAGTTAATTTAACTACTGATCAAACAACAGGCCCTAAGCAAGTTAAATAAAAGCTTGTAAAACAGACAAGTGCGAGTGTCACTCGCACATGAATGGTTCCGTATAACCCTGTATGAAGAAAGTTTCACTTTAAGACAAATTAAAGAAATCTGTGATGAAAAAATATCACCCACGCGTTATTGAATCATTTGTTTATTTTAATCATTTTCTGTTACGTGTAATTCATTAATTAACCAAAGTAAATACAGCTGATGTTCATGTCGAGGTTGGAATATTTAACGGTATTCCAATAATTCGACGATGTTTTACTGTTCACGCGTGATTCGAACAAAAACGTGCTTTTACAATGATAATTATACCAGCAGTTGCCTGCGACTCCGTCCGCGTCGAAGTCGTTAATCGCGGGTAAAAACCCTATGTCCTTGGTCGGGATTTAATTTATCTACCTCCATACCAAATCTCATCGAAATCGATTTAACGGTTTAGGCGTGAAAGCGTAACAGACAAGCAGAGTTACTTTAGCATTTATAATATTAGTAAGGGCGGATAGATTATTAAAAAAAAATAGTAAGAGTAGAATTGGTAGGATAATTAGGATGACGCTGCATAAGTAAACAGAATCAACTGCACCTACGCCGCGCACTCTAACTTGTACTGAGGAGTTCCTATGGCCCCTTCCGTCTTCATCTTGAGAGCAGTTTAATGGTAGAAATTATTAGTACATACATACATACATAATATCACGCCTTTATTCCCAGAGTGGGGTAGGCAGAGCTACAGAAATACCAACAACTCTAAAACGACTTGTTGGTAAATTATTAGTGTTGTCATCAAAATCGCATAAGCATGCATTAAGACTATACGTAAATAAAAACGACTTTATACATTAGTATACATAGTAACTTACTAGTTAGTTAGCCAGTAAGGTAGACACATTCTATAGCTTTATGCATTAATTTCTACAATTTTTTTTTTCTTGACAGAAGGTGGAACATGATGAATGTGTAAAACTTGTATACATAATTTGGAGTGAACCCGTAAATTTTGACAAGCCAGGTTTAAAAAGAGGACACGATGTCATAGCCAACCAAAGACGTCATAGTCAATACCACTTAAAGGTCGAAAGAGGAGGAAACGAGGCCATGGTCCGGGCGGTGCTGCTCTGGTGCCGGGGCGCTGTAATGTGCGATGACCTGAACTTGGTCGGCTACAACTTATAATGTGACTGTAGGAGCTACTTAATTAGTAAAGGAATTTCAATATTATGTGCAAGTAGATATTCTAAACAATACGGAATTTTTCAAAAATAAACTCGCGAAAGTTACTCCATGGTAAGCACAAAAGAAACGAAAAACTGGTTCTTCATTAAAATTTTTAACAACTACACTGGCTGCGCTGTATAGGCCTGTGACAGCTCATTTAAACGCGTATTACGCTTGTTTTTTTTCACGTCACATAAATACGACATTGGTACAAACCTAACAAGCGACGCCGTTCATGAATTTAAATAAATAATCGCCTATTTTCACAACACATCGCTTGTCAGTAGTGATTGAAATTACGAAATACGGCTGGCTGTCACAGGCATCATCCTACAGTGCAGCGAGTGTGAGTATCCCTACTAATTAGTACTGTTTGTACGCACCATTTTTTTCTCGACGGGGAGTTGTACTTAAGATTTTACCGCAAGAGCTTAAATCTCGACACAAACTTGATATTACGTAGGTAGGTTAATTTTATAGCTAAAAAACTTGCAACGTTACCAATTTAGAAGCCTGGGACACATATGGCACATTTTTATCAATCTCAACGCGTTCAGCGCCGTTCACACACACATTTGTGTGACTGTAAAAGTCTTAGACAGTTCATAGCGATGCATAATGTCAAAATAGACTATACCAGAATTTGAAAAAGAGAACTTTCTATCTTAAACAGGTTTCTGTAAAATAAAAAAAAAACTCGGCAAGGAACACTTTGGAAGAGTAAAAGGGGTGAAGGGGGGAGGGGAACGGTTGGCAACCGGCATTTATTGATTCAGCGAGGTCGGATTATTAGGAAGAAAAAAATATATGTTTTGCTTCCAGACACATAACGGAAGCTTTTTCAAGTTTTTGTCCAGACTAAAAGGCCGCCGCCTGCAGTCGCTGGTCGTACACCCTTGCCCATGTGAACACGATGCTGCAATGCTGCGGATTTTACTCCTAAAGACTGTATCGAAAAGTATAATGACAACTGTAGCTGGCTGCCATTCTTGTTTGTTTTTTTTTTTTAAATATAAATGTCAAATTATATCATAGATGCTACGGTATTAAACTCAATTAATAAGGTTTTTTTCGGATTACTTTTGATTTTAAAAAATGAGAGGCCTAACTAACACCCGAGCAACAAAAACGAATCATGGACAAATACTCACGAGAAAAGAGTATGTCCATAAGAAAGTTCGCAAAAATCGAGAAGGTGAGTCGTTCTGCGGTTTAAAATGCCATTAAAAAGTACCTACTGGGAAGACCTAAAAAGTTCAGAACTTCTGTTGGAATGGTTCAGAGGACCAAGAAGCGTATCGACGCGACTTGGTAACTTATCGAAAGCAACGGAAGCCAAATCTTAAACACCGTCTTCGAAAGTTATACGACACGGTTTTAACCAAAAATGAACAGTGCATTATTCAAGACCTACGTCACCTACGTACGTTCGTTCGCGTTCATAACTATTTCCACGATGACTACCGATCTTTACATCAAAGAGTGTTTGCAAAAAAGAATTTTGACACTGATTTGACGCCAAAGTGAGACTACCTACTTTATTTTGGCTTGATTTGGCTAAAGTAGAAACATCGAGTGATGGCACCTTTGACGTTTGTTTGCTCATGAAGATCCCTAAATATTGACAGCAAGTACAAAGAAACAGATGTCAAACTTCATTGCTGTAGGTACCGGAATAGTGATATACTGCTGGGGCTATAATTTACCGAAACGCATTTCGTAACTAGCTTCATATTGAGGTTGTTTTTATTTGCTCGCACTCTAGGGTTCATAGTTTTAATTATAACTAACAAAAAACATCTCAATAAAACAATTCGCGTGATGATAACATTGATAACAAAGGACCGCTGACTGGTTCAATAACGTATGACAATCAAGTCACTACACTTTCACGTTACCGCCGCTGGCAAACTCGCGTTCTAGTTCTGAATTACAGTGGTTTTATGATTATTTATTCACTCATTTATCAATAATTTCACATATTGTACATTTTGACTCAATATTTCAAATTTCTGACCATGTCATCTTTTTTTTGCCATAAAGTTTATTTCGAGAGTTTGATCCACAAACTCTATTGGCACACAATAAAACGTTTCCATATTCAAATGATTATGAAAATTTCGCATCGTCGCCCTGGAGACTATAAAAGCCCATACATCTAAAATACACGGTTATTCCTACTACAGCTTCAAGAAGTAAACATTGAAAGTAAACTAACTGATATTACTACGAGTTAGCCTAACCCTTTGAGTCAAGTTGGCATAACTGTTAAGGCGAGTTGGCCTGTCTGCTTATTACTCACAAACTAACAGTGATCCCGCTATCTGCGTTTCCACATACCTGCCGTCCTCCCCCTCCACTTACACAGGAACCAGATCTCATTACCGCTGCAGCTCTTCAGATCCTCTTCGTGCCCTGTCTCCACTTCGCCCTCGTCTTACCTCCGTTTACGCTTCTGATGGGTACACCTCGTTATCTCAGAGCAGTGAAATGTCACAAGTGTCAAAATAGGGGAGTATGTGGCCAATTGGAAATATTTTATACTTATTTTAAGTTTATTAGCAGTATGAGAGAAATGGCACATTTGAAAAACAATAAAATGAACCTACCCTTTTCACGTTGGTACAATTGGGAATCTGATAACAAACAGACGACGATATCATACATTTTGTTAGGTCCAAATGAAACTGCCATAAGAAAGCTCAGAGTCACTCAGAGGGCTATGGAGAGAGCTATGCTCGGGGTTTCTCTGCGGGATAGAATCAGAAATGATGATATCCGCAGTAGAACTAAGGTTACCGACATAGCCCGAAGAATAGCGAAACTTAAGTGGCAGTGGGCGGGTCACATTGCTCGCAGAACTGATGGCCGATGGGGCCAGAAAGTTCTCGAGTGGCGTCCACGGACCGGGAGACGAGCTGTTGGTAGGCCTCCAACAAGATGGAGCGACGACCTCGTAAGGATGGCGGGATCGCGATGGATGCGGAAGGCACAGGACCGGTCTAAGTGGAGAGCCTTGGGGGAGGCCTATGTCCAGCAGTGGACGTCTTTCGGCTGATATGATGATGATGATTATGAAATGAAACTGCTCTGGATATGATTTGCCGCTTTCAAACTCATTGTGTCTTTTTTAATTAAGATGGTTATGTCATATTTTTTTGGAATCATTCGTAAATTTCACTATTAACAAAACAGCTTACTCTAAATTTTTATCAAATAATCAAAATAGACAAGGTTGTCTTTAATTTTTCCATTATAACAAATCAAAATCACGCGAACCGTAAATTCACATACTGTGAGTATTGATGTACTTTGTCATTATGAATTTCCATAGCAAATAAATAAGTCTTAGTTAGCGGGGTCACCCTTGACCAAGGAGGTCTATACCTATAAATATCGAAATGATCTCGAAATATTATTAGATAGAACTATAACTTTATGTGTGAATGTTTAAGTGAAAGGGTTGAAATGAAAGTTAAAAACTTAAATAGTAAATGTGATTGTATGATCGTATTTATGTTCTTGTAATATGTGATTGTAATTTTTGAAAAAACAATGATTTTACTTACAATTAATATCAAACTGTGCTATTTACCCATATGTTTCCCTATTTTGATGTAATGCCTGCCTTGAGATAACGAGGTCTACTGATGAGGATCTTGTCACTATACCCAAACATACGAAAAATACTGTTTTAAACAGTCAAACGCGTGAGTTCGTTCTTCGGCTACGTAATTATTTTGAACGTGAGGCTCAAAATAGCGGGCCATTGTTACCATTGACACAAGTGCTTGATCGTGTAGCTGATGCATTCGATATTAGAAAGCGAACTGTCATCAGGGGCCCTAGCCAAGATGCAAACGCTCCTAACGTTTTTTTTTCTATCGTTCAAAATGTATGGGATGACAGTCGACCACGCGGTTTATCGAAACGCACGAGAATGTCATCCCATACCTTTTGAGCGATAGAAAAGAAAAACGTTAGAAGCGTTTGCATCTTGGCTAGGGCTACAGGATAAGTAAAGAAAAATATGGTGACACTGGCAATGACAATGGCAAGATAATGTTCTTCAGACTCCAAATAGGAAAAAAAAACGATCAAAATAAATTGTGAGCATTGATAGTTTTGATTCCGATGCTATTCGAAGATAATGTCTACGGTTATTATTTACGCAAAGAATATCCAACGAGGAGGAAGTTAGTAGAATCCCTGAAAGAAGCCGGCTTGTTTTTCGGCAAAAAAAGTTTTTTAGGAACAGTTTTAAATGAAATTGGATTTCGATACACGAAGGCTAATAAACGCAAAATATTAATGGAAAGGTACGATATTGTGATGGCAAGGTATACTTTTTTAGTCCAAGCAAAACAAATAAAATATTGGCAGAATGTGGTTTTATTGGATGAGACATGGCTTAATGCCAATCATACAGTTAGCCGTTCTTGGACCGATAATTACGCTGCGTCTACGTCTAAAGATCCATCTGGAAAAAGAGCCAGGCTTATAATTTGTCACGCCGGCACTGCGAACGGGTTCTTCAAAGATGCCTTGCTGGGTTTCGCATAAAAAAACAGGAGACTATCACGAAAAAATGAAGGGATAAAATTTCACTTACTGGTTTTCTTCCATGTTATGTTGCCTTCCTGAACCATCCGTTATAATTACGGACAACGCCCCATATCACTCGATGCAAATCGATAAGCCACCGGCAAAGTCTGAGAGTAAGCTGAAATCGCTTCATGGCTACAACGATCTGGCGTAGATGCAAACATGAAGATGTTCAAGACGGAGTTGGTACATTTACGAAAAGTAAATAAACCACATAAAAAGCGGTACGTTATCGATGAGCTCGCGGCCGAATATGGGCACCAAGTCATACCTTTACCACCCTATCATTGTGAATACAACGCAATTGAGTTGATATGGGCACAAGTCAAGGGATTTGCAGCAAGACACAATACAGAACCTCCATTCACCACATCAAAAATGTTAAAATTACTGCAGGAAGCTTATGCACATGTCACTAACAGACTGGGAATGGTGGTAAACAGTACCGTGAGACGAATAATTGAAGACTATGAAACCGATGTGAACGTAGACAATATTTATTATAATAGATGCTATGAATGAATTGGTGAACCCTGGTTTTGTCGACAACCTTTTCATTGAATATTATTTCATCGACAACGATTCATCGAAACTTTAGTACTAGTAATATTGTTTGGCGTAATTTTATTTCAACTACTATTTATTTAAATTTATCTTACTACGTGGAAATACTAATCAACGAATACTACTTAATCGCTGATTTGTTGCAAATTATCTTAATTGGTACAGCTGCAAAACATTGCAATTCATTTCTTCGACGTATTACTTCAATACATTTTTATATGTCCTATGAGGCTTTCAAAGTAGGTTAGGTTAGAACTGCGACCCCCAAGAAAACGAACTGTTGACAGAAGTGGGTTAGGTTAGGTTAGAACTGCGGCCCCCAAGAAAACGAACTGTTGACAGAAGTGGGTTAGGTTAGGTTAGAACTGCGACCCCCAAGAAAACGAACTGTTGACAGAAGTGGGTTAGGTTCGGTTAGAACTGCGACCCCCAAGAAAATGAACTGTTGACAGAAGTGGGTTAGGTTAGGTTAGAACTGCGACCCCCAAGAAAACGAACTGTTGACAGAAGTGGGTTAGGTTAGGTTAGAACTGCGACCCCCAAGAAAACGAACTGTTGACAGAAGTGGGTTAGGTTCGGTTAGAACTGCGACCCCCAAGAAAATGAACTGTTGACAGAAGTGGGTTAGGTTAGGTTAGAACTGCGACCCCCAAGAAAACGAACTGTTGACAGAAGTGGGTTAGGTTAGGTTAGAACTGCGACCCCCAAGAAAACGAACTGTTGACAGAAGTGGGTTAGGTTAGGTTAGAACTGCGGCCCCCAAGAAAACGAACTGTTGACAGAAGTGGGTTAGGTTAGGTTAGAACTGCGACCCCCAAGAAAACGAACTGTTGACAGATAGCATGACACATTACTATTATTAAATTATATCAATGGTCAATCATAACACACATAGCTATGATCACACAGAGTGCTTGCGTTTAGTTTTGATAGCAAAATATTACCAATTGAAATAATTTTATGCGGAATAAATATTATTACAAGTAAAAAAAATCAAATAAATAAACCCGAAATGATTAGTCATGACATGAATTTGATTGAAATAAGTCAACTACCAATTAAAAGACCTCGTTTCAAATTACCTAGTATTGAGTCCTCGACGCAATGAGTTGTCGATGAAATGAAAATACTTGAAACGTTGTCTTTGAAATAATATTCGATTAAAAGTTTGTCGGCAATTCAATGGTAAACCGAATGAACTATCTCAAGAGCAGTCAAGATTTTTTTTGACAAATAGCTCTTTAACTTCCTTGTCTGATTGTGCAAAATGTGGTTATAGACTTATAAACAAGTATTTCTAGAGTTGTTGGTAATTCTCTAGCTCTGCCTACCCCACTCTGGGAATGAACGCGTGGTGTTAATGTATGTATGTACATGTACATAATAATTATCTAAGTCTATAACAATGTATTTTTGGTGTAACGTGATTTTTAACAAAAATATGTCAAGTAGAAGGCACACGAGCACTTAGGCCACCTGATAGTAAGAGGAATCTGAGACCCGTAGACATTTCAAATCTATCAAGACTATAATGTTAAGACTGCAATCCTAAGAACTCAAATGCGTTGCCAACCCTGAGGACTAAGATGGAATGCCTCTATGCCAGTAATTTCATCGGTTGTCTTATCCCCACACCGAAACACAACAATGCGAACGCTGCCATTTGGTGGTGGTGGTATATCTTTTTTGTATGTCTTTACCTAACACGAACTATGGAAGTCCGGCACCTTTGGAAGACGTACATGAAGCCGAACCCAACACGCAGAGGTCCTTTAAACAACTTTAATTTAGTAAATTAATAATTTAGTTTATTTACAGGACTATCAACAAGTCTTTTTAGAGTTGTTGATATTTCTGTAGCTCTGCCAACTCCACTTTGGGAATGAAGGCATGATGTTATTATGTGTGTGTGTGTATGTGATTACCGTCATAATATCTCTTATCGCCCGAACGAAGTAGGGTCCACAGTTCATTCAGTGGACACTCGTATGTTGGTATGAGTGTTTGTCAATTACCTGAGTTTTGTTGATCCCATTTTTATGATTTTTTCTAAAAGAGTAGACGAGGCGAAGACAAATTTAAGTTCGATAATGAGCAGATCGGTCCGGGGTTACAGTGTTCGGGGGGAAATCGAGAGGTCTCTGTTCGCGATGAAAAAGGTACTAGTTCACTTGATAGTAGGTACAGGCAGGCGAGTCGTCCACGATTGCAATAGAGGTAAAACCAATTACAATTACTAGATTCGTTTTATGCTATGATCTTATGCTATCCTATGACTATAAGAAGGAACGTAACGTAACATAGAAGTTCACTCTTAGGTAGGCGATAAGCTCATATTGGCACTGGGAGTATAAACGGGATCGGGAATGCATCACATTTGCTGATCGAAGAGCAAAGCGCCCACACACAGGTTTCTGCGGCCTACACCATCTCCACGCAATATTCGTACGGCAGTTAAATCTGTCGCTCACCACACATTATCAGTTTCACATTTACATCAATTATGTACCAGTCACATAAATAACTATAATTAAATTGTTTTAAACTATTGCGATATTTAGTCCCAAAGGTGGAGCATAGAATATTTTTGATGGATGTTATCGTAGCATGAGGTCCTAATAAAAATCAAGCTTTTAACTTTGGGAGGCGTGAGACGCCATCTTGAATTTTTAAATATTGATTTATTTATAAATAATTCCCCAACAGTTAACTTTACGATAAAAGACCACTCATTCCTCGTCCTCCGACGGCGCGAGGTAAGAAAACGGAAGCATCATGATTTTTAAGCTACACATAATTTTGCGCGCGACTCTGTCCCCATCGATCTCAATACTCCCTCGGAAACCGTCCTATTTTTGAGGATACAAATTAGCCTATGTTCTATTGCAGACTATAATCTATCTGTGTGCCAAATTTCATCCAGATCCATTTAGCCGTTCAGGCGTAATTGAACAACAAACATCCATCCATCCATCAACCCTTTCACATTTAAATAACATTAGTATGATATAAGTAGAATAATTATGACATTACGTATACAGTCGTATTTTTACACACCCAATTTTGCTTTATTTGTATGTTAGTATGTATGTTTGCGTCACATCTTGCGAAACAATTTTGAACGTGTTACGATCATCATAATAGTTAATATCAATAAAATATTATTGTGACAGAACTGATCTCATGATGTGGTCTTAATGTAGCAGTGGCAACAGGATTTCCGCTGTTCTTAACGTACACCCACTGAGCTTGAATTCGTTAGTTTGGTCTCGATCGATAGAGGACACGACTAATGTTTTTAAGAAATGTTGAGCACTTAATACTAGTACTTCTTGTCATAATAAATTTCAAACAGACCATTAAATTAAGAGTACGGCAATTCATTGCAACTGCCGTGCTCGTAATTAGATGGTTCAACATCTACATTATTATTATTCATTATCATTATTATTCGGTGATCGCACCTAATGTTGACATTATAAAACAGACCTTACGAGCAATTAAAATAATTGTTTCTCACATCCATAGTAAAAAATAAATTAAAAATATAAAGTATCAACGGATTGTGAAGCTGAAAATTTTCATACAAAAAGCGATATCGTTTCTTTCCCCTTAAATCTAGTCCGATTTTAACGATTTTTGAATATGTTGTAGATATTATGGAAAACCAGGTTTGTACGTTTTCCTTCTAAGCTACGCGGTTTGAGCGTCGATTTAAAATCCTCTTAAGTCTTTATCAAACTGCCAAGCAGCAGTTTTCGCGTTGTTGTGTTCCAGTGTGGGAAGGACGAGACAAGCGGTGTAATTATTAGGGTTGGCAACGCAGTTGCAGTCTTGGGATTGCAGCCTTGACATTGCAAAATGTCATGTTCCGCTTATCTTACAGATGACCTGCCTTCTCCGTTTCATAAGAAACCAAGACCGTAGCCAAGATGCGTACGGTAACTAGCGTTTCTATTCGTTTTGTTTTTAAACCAATCGCCTCACTGGTAGATCACTTGACTTTTCGTGTCACGTGATCGACACGTAATTTACCTCACATGATAGGTTTGAGTTGAAGCAATATCTTTTCACTGTAACACTATAACACTAGACTTGTTTCAAATTTTAGCACAATATCTGTCTTGACGGAAAGACAGATGGACAACAAAATCAGTATAAATTTAGAACGGACTTCAAAAATACGTAATTGACCTGCTGTTCTGTTTGTCAGTACGTCACCATGCCTGTGATTTCAGAAATGTTTAATAATTATCTTAAGTATATCAAATTATCGTGGTATCATCAGTTCAGGCTCCGCGAGTAAGTGTCCCATATGAAAGACATGACCCGCGTCTTGAAATCGTCCGAACGAAAAAGCGAAATGTGAGTATGCATTACCTTGTTTACAATCCTACTAAACGGTTTGTAGAGGCCAGCGATTATAGTGACATGAGCCCTAGCCAAGGTGCAAACGCTCCTAACGTTTTTCTTTTCTATCGCTCATAATGTACGGAACGACAGTTGACCACATAGTTTATCGTAACGCACGAGAGTGTCATCCCATACATTGTTAGTGATAGAAAAGAAAGACGTTAGTAGCGTTTGCAGTTTGCACCTCGGCTAGGGCTGATGGTTACGCTCTTGTCAAAGACGTTTTTTTATTTAAAGTTGTTTAAAAGAATTATCTACAAAAAGATACATGTGAAGAGTTTAGGAAAAAATCTATAAAAGTACATTTATATGGTTTCTATTATTGGAATTGCATTGATTATTTTTTTTTCAAATTATCGAAAAAGTACTACACTTTCTATTCAAGAAATGGGTTTAAATATTAACATATTTTTTTAAAATCAGAATTCGAATAACAAATATTTCCTATTGTCACCCAAAATCAGAAAAGTACAAACGATTTTTTTATAAAATAAAACAGTGTGACAAAAGGCACAGGCTCAGCTTGTGGTGCGAGCGCGGGCGAGTGCTCGAGATTTTCAGTCTCCCCCTTTCCGCACTCAGTTTAGGGTAACACAATTTAGCAGGCAGATCAGACGGTATAGATTACTTTACAATTTAGGCATAACTCACAGTGTTTAGGTATACAACATATTGATAAAAGGTAAACAACATAATGATATAAGTAAAAAGAAATCAGGTTATTTGGAAACATTTAATACAATAATTACCGCAGTTGTAGTGCAATGATAACACTTTCACATAGTTTTTGTCACTCACTGGTTAGTAATCAGTGATTACTATTTACCGCCTGTTTCACAATGACCAAGTAAAGCATATCTGTCAAATAAATTTGGCCCTTTCCCTTCCTTACACTTGAAAAAAAGACAAAGAGATGGCTATCTCACAATTACTAGACTCACTATACTAAAACGGCATACTAGGGCCTACAAAAAAAGGATATTAAGCCACCCAAAGACCTCGTCAAAATCCCTGATGGACGAAAATCAATCAGCTCGCAGGCTAAAACGGAAAATGCCCCAGGACATACTGAAATAGATGTTGGAAAATGAGGATGCGACACAGGTCGCATACCAAGCAAGCCATTTAATCAAACCCCAAACTACTATTAAATGTCCCAGAAAGATGACAGATCGTAGTAAAAAAGAAATAAAAAAAACTCATAATTATTACTCATACAATTTGTAAGCAGTGGGATCATGAGAGTGAGAGCATAATGGAATAAGCCCTTTATTTCACACACAAATTTACGTGTCGGATGTGAAACAGGCCCCTAGTATAATTGAACGTTGAATGCAGTTTGTAAACAATTAATAACGTAATTAATTTATTAGGAGCTGAAATTCACTTGTCTGACCTTCCCAATTATTTTCTCATCACATTCAAATGCAATTTTACTGACAAAACAGGTGTTACAGATTACAAGTAAAAAAAAACCAACCAATTGCGTGTCGGACTCGCGAACCGAGAGTTCCGTATCTATTTAGTTCATAACATAAAATAAGTATTTTCTAAAAGTTAATTTAAGATAAGGAAGTAGAATAATTTTTTCCAAAACTTTTAAATTTGATAACTTCATTTTATTTTTCACGTACAATAAATAATTAACTCGAATCAGGATTTTTTAAGATTCTTTGGCTCATAAATATCCAAGATAAGGTAAATCAAGAAGTACCCATATTTTTACTTTAGTAAATAAACAATATTTTAGGAGGTGCAGATGTTCCGTAATAAAAACAAGGAGTTAGGCTTACGAATAACGTACAATTTTCGATATTTACAACGACACGTGTAAAAATCTAAAACGATCGCTACGTCACACACGCAACATACGTGCCGAATTGCCTGTTCTTAAAAAATAGTGACATAAAATTTTATACACACGTACTGTCCAAATATTATAAACGAAGTACCTACATAGTGACAGTATAGCTCTTTGAGCTCTTTGCTAACTAAAACAGTTTTGAAATGTGCAGATTGAGCCCTTTCATATGAAATAAATAAGGAAAATTAAAAAGAAATATTTCAAAAATGAGAATTATAATAATGACAGGGTTGGGTCTGCCTAGTAGGTAAGAAATATGACACTACGTTTGCTATAATCACTTTCATTCTCAACCCACATGCTTTGACCCTTTTTCATAATTTATAGATTTTTTTTTTTCTACTACAAACTCAGATAAAACTGCTGTGACATACAGACAGACGGACAGACACCGAAGTCTCAGATAAGGGTTCCTTTTCTATATTTTTTTACCAATCCTATAAACGATGAATATGCGGTAATTTTCCAGGTCTTTGAAGATGGATAAAATACACTATCTATACTAATATTATAAAGAGGAAAGATTTGTACGTATGTGTGTATGAAACGAATAAACTCGAAAACTACTGATTTGAATGCTACATTATTCCAGATATAGGCTATGTTTCATTTTTCTACGTGGACGGAGTCGCGAGCAACAGCTAATAATATTATAAAGAGCATAGATTTGTATGTTTGTAACATAAACTCAAAACTACCGAGTTAAAAAAATCTTGCACTAGTAGAATGCAACATTTTTACAGAGTAATGTAGACTATGTTTCATTTTTCTACGCGAACTGAGTCGCGGGAAATAGCTACTTATGTATAAACAGAAAGATAGTGCACCTGGTCAAGAAACATGAAGCACCAGTGTAGGTATGTACACCACAACAGTTGTTAATAAAGATGGTATTAGAAATCGTACGGAAATGAATAGGGCTAGTTTTAGGTTAGGTTAAATCACCATTGCTAAGCATTATTTTGTTATGTTCTTTTTCCTTTCTTCTCCTTTTGGTTAAGGATAGTGTTTTTTTTTCAGTTTCAATTTGTTTCAGTTTTTATTCTACTATCCTATTAATATTATAAACGCGAGAGTTTGTATGGATGGAGGTGGGATGCTTGTTACTCCTTCACGCTGCAACGGCCGGACGGATTTGGATGAAACTTATAATGAAAATAGCTTATACCCTGCATTAACGCATAATTTAGGCTGCTTTTTATACTGAAAAAAAATAAATTTCCCCGGCAGAAGCTAGTTATCAATAATATTAAGGGTATGAAATGTAATGTTAAGATTTTTTTAAGTAATTTCCGGCTCTGAAAATTAAATCAGCTGGGGTTACAAAAAATCCAACAAGTCTGGACAGGTAACAAGGAACACACAGTCATCTTGATAAAATTTGGCAAGGAGATAGAGTTTATCCTGGGAAAGGACTAAGCTTACTGTTTACTTCGGTAAATTTTACAGTTGTAAGGTGCTCCACAAACTTTGACTTGTAAATTACATGGATCCATGGGCGATATTTCGGATCTGAGTGTTTGTTGCTTTTTTACATATCACGAAAATCGTGCCTTCATGAAGCTACGATTTGCCTTGTGGTGGCAATTGATACTTCCGGAATTCAATTGCAACACATTGATAAGAATTCTGAACGAACTTTTACGAGCCTCAACAATTCGTTCTGATGTACTTGTTTTAACGGACCATTGTTTCCCTAACGTTGGGTTCACACCACGGATTGGAAGGGTATGGTTTTGACCCAGTGATCGATCAAGGTGTCCACGTATTATCTTTGATTCTTTGTGAAAATCTAGACAAAACAAGTTCATTGGGTCTAAACGCATAAGAACTACGTCGTGCAAAGCCACGAGTTCGTTGGTTACCGTTACTCTTTCTATTTTATGTACCTACACTGAATTTTAAACTCAATGGTACGAGCACCATGTTGCATTATCAGCAAAATCAAAGTAGCTATACAAAAATGAAAGTCAATCCGATTAGTATTATGGACGTTAAGTGACTTTGTAGATTTGTTTTCCGAGTTAAAGTGAGGATAATAAAACGTGAGTTAAATACAATTAAATAATTTCGAATGGTTAACTAACTTACTGCTGCTTGTAGAAATTACCTTGTCTATTGCTAAATAAGTCGGGTATTTTCTTCCAATGTAAAATGTGATATTAACCCGTTTCTAACAGGATGTTAAGGACGTTTCCGCACTTTGCTATTAGTACGAACATACTACCTACACTTAATTGCCACTTACGAATGTTTCGAATCCACCAGTCATTTGACTGTTTAATTACGTATAAAAAGCAGTGATGAATGAAATAGGAACAGTCAACCTTACTGTAAACTAAGTTCTACTGGTTTAAAATGTATGGTGCTAACACAAAATAAAAACACGTACACACTCTCGTGACTCTTTACACACATAATTGCACTATATAATTAAGCGAAAACTAAAGTGTCTAATTTTATGAAAACATTCATACCATCAGTGCTCTCAAGATTGTTTACAAACTGTTCTTTATATCTGAGATCGTATAGTTGTGAGGTTGTGACAGGTATGTTGAATTTAAGACACCCTCCATTTTGTTATTAAAATATTGATGTATGCAGGTTATCGTTGTAAAAGTTGTGGTAACACAGGCCGTTGGTACTTTTGTTAGGCGGCGTTTTCTGACCCGTGCCGTTTGAGCCCCTTATTTAGCCGTTTGACATTGCTGCAAGTTTTTGCTAAAAGATGGTAATAAAAATAAAGTACTTTTCCTACAGTCTTCTTGTAACTTCAGGAAGAATCATTAAAAAATATTGTTAAACGATTGGTACTCAATCAACTTAATTATGATGTTTAGATAAAATTATAAACTTAATAAAGTTTACATTTTATGAAGTACTTTTCAAAGGAAATTTCTATACATTAAATCCTTACTAGTTATTTTAAAGTAAACATCGGTTATACATAAACAAAAAAACCAGGCAATAGCATGTCGGGCCATACTCAGTGTAGGGTTCCGAAGCCGTTAGTTTGACTACTGAACCCTAAAAAACTTGCAACTACTTTATGAGTAAATGCATTAAGAAAATGTTTATTACCGACTTAGCATCTAAGTACCCACTAAATTATCATCATACCGAACATAATTGTACCCACATTTCGTTTTTTACATGACACAGAGTGAATTATATTCTTTTGTACGTTACATTAAAGTTCGTTGTGTTGCAACGGTTACGTGTATTAAAAAAAATCTCTGTTCTTATTTTGTTATAATAATGAGTAATCTGTTTAGTGCAAGGGAATATGGTCAGATGTTGTTGTGTTACGGGGAGGCCTTGGGAAACGCTAGCGAGGCCTTGCGAATTTACGTTCAAAGGTATCCCAACGCAAGGCCTCCGGTAGACCCCCGCGTCATAACTCGCGCGTATCAACGGGTACTTGATAATGTGCCTATTGTCCCACAAGAAGAAGGCACCGGCAGATCAATTAACGTGCGAGCCGTAAACAGCATTTTGGATGTAGTTCGACGCAACCCACGAATTGGCACTCGCACTGCAGCGCGCTTATTAAGGCGTCGCGGTATACGAGTATCACACTGGACTGTTCATAAAGTTCTCCGCAGAGACAGGCAACGCGCGTACCGGATTCACAAAGTGCACGCACTTGTGCCTGGAGACCGGGATCGCAGACGCGATTACTGCAGGTGGCTGGCAGACCAGCAACGTCGATACGCACATTTTAATTTTGTTTCTCATATCATTTGGACTGATGAGTCGACCTTTACCAGAAATGGAATGTGGAACCGGCGCAACTCTCATTTTTGGGCCCATGCAAATCCGCGCGTAGTTCAGCAAACAGGGCATCAAACCCGCTGGTCCGTGAATGTGTGGGCTGGTATTTACAAAAACAAAATTCTAGGACCAGTTTTTTTGCCTGAACGTATGAACGGGCAAAGATATCTGGATTTTTTACAACGAGACCTGCATAGGGAATTAAGGTATTTACGCGATGAGCTAGAAGCCGAGTGGGACGACATGGAGGACGTGCCTCTTGCACAACTGCCCACAATTTGGTTTATGCATGACGGAGCTCCTCCGCACACCATACGTACAGTGAGAGAACACCTCAATAACACATTCCCGAACCGCTGGATTGGAAGATATGGTCCTCACGCCTGGCCTGCTCGTTCGCCCGACCTAACTCCACTAGACTTCTTCTTATGGGGTTACGTAAAAGAAAGGGTGTTTGAGGCCGAGTGTGACACTGCAGACGAAATGCGGCGTAGGATATGTAGTGCATTTGACACTCTGAGAAGTAGTATCAATGTAGATAACACTATGATGCCTCGTCTCCATGCAGAAACCTTGCGTCGCGCTAACATCTGCGATCAGCTCGGGGGCGGCCAGTTTGAGCCGTATCTTACAAGACCCGAGAGACCTTAGGTAAGATTTTTTATGATACATTAATCAATACGTAACTTATAGCTACACGTATAATTCTTCTTTTTTAATTATGAAGATAATACTTTAATTTGTCGAAATAATCTAATTCTTGTTATTAATTATTTATGGAATAATAGTCCGGTCAATTTAGACATCCGATGACGGTATAAAAATTCGCACCCAGCTTAAAGTTGGTAGGATTATTCAAAACACCATCATAAATGAAATCTAAACAATTCTCATATTTTATTATTCAATAGTTTCAAATTAACAGAATCACGAAAGATCCGTGGAATAGGCCTACCGGGGAAACCACGTTAAAAAAAACGCGCCAAGTACACTACCTCAAAGGCGGCGTGGAAACGTGTGCATAATTATCACGATTACAACTCTTCCAACTGTTTGAATCTTTATAGGTACTCAGAAACGGTGGCACTTAGGAAAAAGTTTTTGGTTTTTTTAATAGATAATTATCAGATCTAATGTACAATTTTTGTATTTACTTAGTTTATGATAAAACTTACCGTTTTGCTGAAAATCGTGAAAGCGTTTTTGTGACCTTTAACCGTCCGTTTTTTTATCAGTGAGGAATGATTTCATAATGTTTTGAACAATGCTACCAATTTTGAACTGTGTGCGAATTTTGTACCTTCACTCCTACTTTTGAGTCTAATTTACCGCAGTAGGTAATAAAAAAAAATCCATTTCTAATTTTGACTGGAAAAAGCATGTGATAAATAACGGTAATTATTCAAGTAAAAAGAAAACAATAATAATTTGATTTGTTCGAATCAAATGTATTTAGGCAGTTAATAATTATTTAAATAAGACGTGAAAAGTCAATTATGTTAACCTGCGACAAAAAGAGGAGTGTTATAAGTTAACGTCTATATCTCTGTATGTGTGTCTGCGTGTGTGTGTCTATGCATCTGTGTATCTGTAAGTGGCATGTAGTGAAACGACTAAACGGATGGACCAATTTTGTCGCGGTATTATTTAAAAGAAAGCTAGTTTAATCGTGGCTTAAACTAGCTTTCTTTGCGTTTAACAGATAACAGCTGTGAAATAAAGGGTCCCATCATATCGGGGGTTGTTATTTATGTACTAGTTATCATAAGGACAGCTTGTTACTATTTGATTGAGGACGCCAGGTGGCGCTAGAACGCTACCTAAGAAGCATTCTCATCCATCATGTATGGATTTTGGATTATTTTAATTTTGAGCCACGCGTTTTGTGTTTTAGGCGACGAAGTAAAATAATAGTTACAGCAGACGTCGGCAAAACTCATTTAAATACATCGTTTTAATAGCACGACTATTTATTACTTCGTCATAAATATCCCGACGCGTATCACTATTATTTGGATCAGTTCCGTCCATTCGTTCCGGCGCTGCGATGTCACAGGCAGTCTGACACACAGACAAATCCAGGCAAAAATAAATTTGTAACGCCCTCATATTTTGGTTCATGGTTAAAAATAAGATCACTTTAAAAAAATTGATCAAGCATTAATAACTGGATTTCAATAAGAAACAGTTTGGCGCGTGTCATCTCAATATCCAGATTTTTAATTAGAATTTGAATTAAAGAGTATTTATTTACAATAGATGTACCTTGACTGTGTGAATAATTCTCAAGGAGAAAAATCGATCGAGCCTACCCCTTTTTCCGACCGATTAAGTCATTCCTTCCCTAGTAGTGATTTTACATAGGTACATAAGTTTTAAAACAGAACGAGGTAATTTTCTCTAAGACGTCTCTGAGTACGGCGGTAAGTCAGTTCATAAGATTTGAGAGGGTAACGTCGATTGCCATTCATACGCCGGGCAAGCTGTATTTGGATTGTGTATACAATGCTACGAACGTGGCTCAGATATGGAAATTGGCTTCGCTATAAAGATGTTACCTACAGGTATCTACTTATTTGGAATACTTTTTCATCTGGTTAGAATTGTGTCTTGGGTCTTGGGATATTGGGTCTAAATTCGGCTTTCCTGGAGCAAACAAAATTAAGAATTAATCATTGTATTTTATTAGGTACTATTAAATTGTCACAAAACAGTGTTTTTTTTTTCTGAACTAAATAACACTTTCATTACCTTTTCCCTGACATCAAATGATCAGTTTTGCTTATTTTCGATTAACTATTCAATATTACCTTATCGATATCACAATACAGAGATCTCTCCGTATTTTAAATCTATAATTTTAGAAACTTTTAAATAACCCACTCTCCCCCTTGGTGATTCTTCTTTGTCCAATTCTTATTATTATTTACTGAACTACCGCGACATAGACACGATAATTCTTTTGCAATCATCTTAATAGCAGAACTTTGCTGAGGGACGCCCAGTCTGGATCGAGGTCCACAATCCTTGAGGGTAGGTACTCAAATTGGGCGGAAGGAGCAAGCCCGGGATCTTAGGCAAACCTAAATTGCTAATAATAATGTATCTTTTTGGCGTCTATTCTACTGCGTTATAACGATATTTTATTCACTGTACAGTTCTTGAACTACCACTAACGACAACGACATGAATTTAATAAATTACGAGCATAATAAAATCAGATAATTATTAAATACGAATATAAAAGGCTTTTTGTACCACCGCGAATTACCCACTGCATTTTCAGGGTTCCGTAGCCAAATGGCAAAACACGGAACCCGTATGGATTTGTCATGTATGTCTGTCTGTCTGTCTGTGCGTCCGTATGTCACAGACATTTTATTCCGAAACTAAGAACTGTACTGTTGAAATTTGGTAAGTAGATGTATTCTGTGAACCGCATTAAAATTTTCACACAAAAATAGAAAAAAATAAAAAAGTTGGGGTTTCCCATACTTAGAACTGAAACTCAAATATTTTTGAAGTGTAACTTCCTTAGCGGCGTGGTACACTTTATTTGTAATGGGTAAAAAATGTTAAACTCGCGTCAGGACACGTGACCTGATCGAAAATTCGTAAGACGGATGGAAAGTAGACAGCTGGCGCGGCGTAGGAGAGGAAGTATCCCCCTCTTTTTCTACGGCGCGGCGAGTATGCTTGCGCCTGCTGCTTCGTTTAGGTGGCGCAGGGCGCTTGCGCGAGTGTTCGTGTGTGTTTATGTTAAAAATCAAAACTGTTCGTTTCTTACTTCAGCTATCATAAATTTTAATATCATTTAAATCTTAAATGAAAATTTATTCATTTATTCTCATGACGCATCTGCAATGCTACAAAAAAAAGGATAAAGCTTTGATGAATTGCCAATTATTTTGAGTGGAGATTTCAACATGAACTTTGCAGACGATAAAAATCAACTATTAATTGTTTTTTTAAATAATTAATTTGGTTTAACTATGTCTAATGATCGCAATCTTAGCACAACGAAATACAAAACTACTATTGATGCGGTCTTCAAAAATCAAAACTGTTCGTTTCTTACTTCAGCTATCATAAATTTTAATATCATTTAAATCTTTAATGAACATTTATTCATTTATTCTCATGACGCATAAGAATAAGAATAAGAATAAGAATAAGAATAATTTATTCAGACACACATTTAGGTACATGGCAGAAATTCAGATGGCAGATAGACAGATAAAAAATAAAATAAAATAACAGTAGGCACAATAACTAAGTAATATAAGTACTTTCAATGGTGTCCAAAACGGTCACTACTCAGCTTGTGTCACGAGATTAGATCATCACGTGACGCTGATTTTCAGTAGTGCCAGGCGAAAAGGTGTGTGTGTGTGTGTGTGTGTGTGTGTGTGTGTGTGTGTGTGCGTGTGTGTGTGTGTGTGTGTGTGTGTGTGCAAGTATGTTTAAGTATGTGTGCAAGGGAATATCTGGTGTAATTGTGTCTGTGATTGAGCTAAGTTTAGAGATGCGACGGGACAGATATATATTAAGCCAAATGATTAGTTGGGAAGAGGGAAAGGGAGGGCAGTGGAAAGCACCGCACGAGAGCTTATGCTGAATTTATTTGTGAAGTAAGAAGCATATTTTTAAGTTTTTGTTTAAAAGTTGCTAGGCAATTTGAGTTCCTTATCGGTGGTGGCAGATCATTCCAGCATTTCGAGGCAGCGAAACGGAAGCTACCTCGAAATGCAATCGTGCGGTGCCGAGGACATAATAGCATCTGCAATGCTACAAAAAAAAAGGATAAAGCTTTGATGAATTGCCAATTATTTTGAGTGGAGATTTCAACATAAACTTTGCAGACGATAAAAATCAACTATTAATTGTTTTTTTTTAAATAATTAATTTGGTTTAACTATGTCTAATGATCGCAATCTTGGCACAACGAAATACAAAACTACTATTGATGCGGTCTTTATTAGACATTTAAATAGGTTCGAATCAAAACTGTTCGTTTCTTACTTCAGCTATCATAAACCGATCGTATCAGTTTTAGATATTGGCGATGGTGGTTCTGGTAATAATGATGGTGAAAAAGTCGTCGAAATTATGGATGAAAGTTGATTTTTCTGAGAGATAAACTTTTTAATGTAATATAAATTGTCATGTTTGTGTACGATAGCGCAATAAATAAATATTGTATTCTACCACATAAATAGTACTTTTATACTGATAATTAAAGCAATTCACGCAAAAATTATTCCCTAACCATTCCAAAATATCAAAAATGCACAACGTTAAAATAAGTTTTTAGTCTTTACAGAAATAAGGACACGGGATTACGCAAAATGAAAAATCGTTACGTAAAGATTATTAAAATCCGGGAGATTTCGTCAATCATTGCACAATGCTCGTAAAGTCCTTCATTATGCTGGGTATAGGCTCCATAAATTCGCATTTTATGCACTAGTTCATAAAGTGTTGTTGTCATCTAGACTAAGACAATTAAGCCTTTCAGCCAGCCTATGGGGAAATTGGAGTGCCCATGTTAATTACCGTTGTCGGGGAGGCCACGTACGTACATATTGTAAAGTAATTTGTGCGCACCTAGTTTTCCCGAGGACAACCGTGATTTAGTGATACTGGTGACGGAACATCTGGAACCACAGCGGTCGGAGATCGCCGAGCGTCATGTGTTCAGGCAGCGATGACAGCATTGACAGCGTGCTGGTGAGTCGCGGCGAGGCCCTTAAACACTAGCCGCTACGTGTAGCTTCGGGGACTGTGCTACGTGCTCGACGCTAGAAGATAACTTGAGGGACCAGATTGTGTCGCGCCTCGAGTACGACCTATGCGATTTACAAGTTTTCCGACGAAGAAAATAAAATACAAAGAGGCGGAGGAACCGGCATTGACTCTGGAAGCTACAGAAAAACACGCAGAGGTGAACGGCACTACGGGAGCAGCGTCAAGGGGGACAGAGTCCAGAATTGGAGAGGCAAGCGAGGGCTTGCACTACGCGCGCGGGAGCGGGGCGCCGCCGCGAGCAGGGCGCGGGCCTGGGGCAGCGGCCGGGCGCGGGGGCGCGCCGGTGGCGCTGCGGCACGGCGCACCAGGCGCATGCGGCCGACAGGTGCCGCTACAGGAACTATAAATGGGGTGTTTATCATTTCATCGAATGTACCATTCCATCAAATTTCATTTCATCGAACGCTTTTGTCTGCTGAAACCATTTTTTAGGGTATCTTAAACATCTAACGTAACCTAACCTAACCTACGTAATTAATGTTTAGGGGGATGATTAATGCGGGATTTGAAAAGTTTACAAATAAACCCTAATTCAATCTCGAACGATCAATTTGTGAGCCAAATGCAATGAGTTTTATGGTGTTTTGAGAGTGAAGGCATACGTCCGTAATTTTTTGAGTTGTGAGTCGCGTAGTTTCTACTGCATTCTGTTTCATACAAAACTACTGTTTTGTTCACACGGCGACGCAAAATGAGTTGGACTTTTGTAAAGGCAGAAATTACGCGATCGAAATTACGTGACTCACAACTCGAAAAATTACGCTCGCCTGGCTTCACCCTTCGTGATTAACTAGGTACCTGTAAGCGGTCTATAGCTGTCTGATAACGAACCGGTTCATGTGCGCGCACGGCCCGCGCCGCCGCCGCCGCTAGCTGCGCCGTGCCAGCCGCGAGCGCGTCGAGCGCGAGCTCGGCGACGAGTCGTCGATTATTCCGACTACGGCACCCCCATTGTCCCGGTAGTGAAATCCAACGGCGATATACGTATAAAGTAGATTACAGGTTCCAATAATAGGGAATTGGGGGATGTTAAGTAAATGTAGATTTTTGCAAGAAAGTGTAAATTATCTCAGTCACATAATTAATAAAGACGGCGTAGAGCTAATTGGATGTAATATCTAGCGCACCTCAGTCAAACAATGTTTCGTATAAAAATGTATTTGGAAATGTTTAAGTATTACGGTCACTTAATTTCGAACTTGAGCACTTTTTGTTCCTCTTACACAATTTTTAAATAATGTCGACCGTGCTGGCGCACTGGTACGCCATCCGCAGTGAGCGGGCTGTCAGCTGCGTGTCGCGCACGCTCAACGCGGTCGAGCACAACCACTGCCGGCTCGATAAGGAGGCGCTGGCCATATTCTGCGCGAGGTCACCAAGTACCACCAGTAGGTACCTGTTCCTGCAGCGCTTCACTTCGCTACCTACTTGCACATAGAAATAAAATTACTTTTTCATTTCTCATGCTCTTAAAATGCTACTTAAATCTCTGCGAATCGGGACTAAAGCTCCTTGTATCTAGGGATTAAAGTTTTTTTATTTATTTACTTTGGAAACCCCTAAACAACCAATCACGGTGTTTGTGAATGGAGGATTATCGCCATTTTCAGTGATTGTGTATGGACCATATTTTTGGGTGTCGAAATAACCTCAAAATGTCAATTGTGCAAATATTAAAAAAAAAGGATTTAATTTCGTGAAACACGATTAATTATTTCGAATATGAATCTATTTAATCATATTAAGGCCGAACTCTTTAATTATGCGTGGTCCAATTACTTTTAAAATGGTTTCCAAGTTTGAATCTGTTGGCTAAATATGCAAGCATTAAAAACATCACTTTACAAAAAAACCGCGGAACTATTTTTCCTATTTGTATTTTGAATAGATGTTCGATGAGATTTGGTATGGAGCTAGATAAATTAAATCCCGACCAAGGACATAGGGTTTTTACCCGCGATTAACGACTTCGACGCGGACGGAGTCGCAGGAAACTGCTGGTATAATTACATACATACATACATACATAACATCACGCCTTCATTCCCAGAGTGGGGTAGGCAGAGCTACAGAAATACCAACAACTCTAAAAAGACTTGTTTATAATTCTGTAACCACGTTTTGCACGATCAGGCCAAGAAGTTTACTAGTGTATTAATGACAGGTTGCAAGCCCATCGCCTAACAGTACTACAAGCCCTTATTCCCTTAGTCGCCTCTTACGACATCCACGGGAAGACATGGAGTGGCACTATTCTAACCCGGTGAACACACCGAAAAATAAAATTAACCTGGTAGAATAGAGGCCAACTTGTTTGCTTGAATCACTACAATCATTGGAATACCGTTAAATGTTCCAACCTCGACATGAAAATCAGCTGTATTTACTTTGGTTAATTTAATGAATTACACGTAACGGAAAATTATTAAAATAAACAAATGATTCTGGGTCAAATGACGCGTGGGTGATATTTTTTCATCACAGATTTCTTTAATTTGTCTTAAAGTGAAACTTTCTTCATACAGGGTTTTACGGAACCATTAATGTGCGAGTGACACTCGCACTTGTCTGTTTTACAAGCTTTTATTTAACTTGCTTAGGGCCTGTTGTTTGATCAGTTAGTAGTTAAGTAAAATAATTATTAAAAAACGTAACTAATGGTTAAAACAAAAAAAAAAAAGTCAATTCAAATGTCTATGGGTCTCAGTTTCCACTTACCATCAGGTGGCCTGAGTGCTCGTGTGCCTTCTCCTTAACATAAAAAAAAAAAAAAAAACTAAACGAAATATGTAAAAATTTTGATACTTATTCTTTTAAATAATTATTTCAGTTAACTACTGATCAAACAACTTGGTCTTAGTTCGCTATCTGCCATCTCCGTTCAAATCTAATCAAATAATCCGGATTCTGGTATTATAAGAATTGTCAATTTTTAAATTTTAGTCATTATACCCCGTGTGGCTGCCGGGTTAGAATAGTGCCACTCCATGTCTTCCAGTGGATGTCGTAAGAGGCGACTACGTCTAAAGAGGGAATAAAGGCTTGTAGTACTGTTAGGCGATGGGTTTGCTACCTGTCACTAATACACTGGGCCTCTATTCAGGTGCGTTAAAACGATATCGTGTTTGACACGTTTAAGAATCGTTTATGTCACAGTCGCCATTATTGTAAATGACATAAGAGTTATCAAAACGTTGACAATACGGAAACAGGTCAAAAACGATATCGTTATTACCATGTAGAATTCCAGCCCAGGTTAACATCTTAGCCTACATGTGCAAAATGTTGTTACAGAATCGTCAAATTAAGTCTTTTTGGAGTTGTTGGTATTTCTGTAGCTCTGCCTACCCCACTCTGGGAATGAAGGCGTGATGTTATGTGTATGTGTGCGAGTCATTATAAGACCTTTTTCACAATCGACAAGTAGATTTATCTTTCAACTAACGACAGCCCTCATTTTGTCTATTTTCGAGTGTAAGAAAGGGAAAGGGCTACATTTATTTGTCAGATATTCACTACTTGTCGATTAAAAAACACGTGGTACCTAAGTCAATCTGAGATTAGGATCTAAATATCACAGTATTATGAAATTCAGTTATTTGGAACCTACTCATTGACTTGACATTTTGAGACGGACATTTTGCCGTTGAGATGATCTGGATTCAAATAATTCTATGATTCATTGAATGAGAAAATATGGTTTAAAGATTAGTACGAAATTCAGTCGTCGTGACACCAACTCAAATGTCATATTGGTCGGTTTCATTAGTTTCATTACGTGTAAGTATCGTGTCAGGGTCATTATTTATAATTAGCAGTGATTTTAATTGGCAGTGAATTAGTATCTCAAATGTTTTAATAAAAAACTGCACAGATTGTCTTCCATTCATGATATAAAGGCTTCGACACACTGAATGCGTGTCAGGAGTAATGCAGATTAAATGCGAATCCGCGCGTGGTTGTTTGTACATAGAACGCATTGTTCTCGGCACACTAAAAAATAGCGCGGGCCCACATTTTATTTTAACTGATCACTGTTTGAAATCTTAAGTTCCCTGGGAAAATAAAGAACCTTTACTTTCACTTGCTCGTTCTCACTGAAACCATGAAACCATGAAGTAAGAGGGTTGGTACGATTTGTTTACTTGAAAGAATAAAAACAATAAACTAGTATTTCTCAGCAAATGACAAATTTGTATCAATAATAATTTAGCTATCAACCTGTACACTCGTACGTTTGCTTGACAATTTATGAGGGAACTAATGAGGTAGGTTTGGGGCGGGCTACTACTATTTAACTTGACAGTACAGGCGTCCAAATCGTAAGCGATACGATTGAAATAGAGGGAAAAACCAACTAAAATAGAACCCTTTCTAGTTTTTTGTTCTTAAATTTGCTGACAATATCAGTCAAGTTTCGTTTCTTGCTGGAACTCTTACTAGAATCATCTTAAGCTATGATATTCCATAACTACACAAACATAACAACGTAACATTTAAAGATAGACATAAAATAATAATAAACCACGATGCCTTTTATGCGTCCGCTCAAAGTTACTAGTCCCTTTAACGCACGTAACTTCAGAGACCTTAGTGTAAGTTGCTAATTCAAAAAAACGTCTCAAATGCGTTTGCGTTGCTCGTACAAATAATATGGACGAAATAGTTAATGTTACTTCGTCTCAATTTTATTGTGATGCAAAAATGATTTCTTTAAACCGAATGTTGTTTAACTTAATCGAGTTTAAAAAAATGAGTTTATTAATTATTATTTTTCAAAATGACTTACGTACCTGGGAATGTAATTTCTTTTCTCATCCCGCCATTGAGATATTCTCCGAACATGAGAGATAGATAAGAGTTATTTGTGCAAGAGAGCAAAGTTGTTTTTTGCTGCAAAACAAGAATTCTGTTGCACATACTACTTTTCACCGCAGCAGCGGGAAAATATTACCTTAAGGTAAAAAAGACCACATGGTGAACATTAAACGCCATCACCCCGCCGCCCGCATGGTGCCACACCACGACCACCTTTACACATTGTGAAAATTAATTAAAATGTTACTTTTCACTTCTTATGCTTTTAAAGTCCTTCTCTATGCTGGGTATAGACTGCATAAAATAACATTTTATTTGACAACCAAGCCCTACTACAGCCAGACAGACAGACGAGGTGACTGCTCTAAGTAAACTTGTTATTAAAAGCAAGCATTATTTACAGAAACATTAGAAAATCAACGTATGACTTGGCAGCACTCCGTTGAACCTAAGTTAAAAATCTCATGCACAACATTTAACAAAAAAAAGAAAGAAACAGTGGCGGGAAACAGGTTTTTGTCTCGTTTGGGCCTATTAATTAGTTGTTTTCTTTGCAAAATTTGTTGTGTTACGGAATTTAATTAAAATGTCGTCAAGTGAAGAGGAAATAATGCTCACACCTAATGGACTAATGGAAAAAATGCAACAATCTTTGCTGCCTTAATTCCAAGAAAAAGTTCGCCTGCTGGCTCGGATGGATAGGTACCATAAGTCTTGGATAAAATGGTTGGTTTTATGCCCTTCTTGTACAATCTCCTATAATTGTCTCACGCTCGCTCACGCTCGTAGCAAAATCGACTTTTGCTCTCTGTCTTTAAACAGCAAAACCACCCTTTTTGAGGTGCTGTGATGAAAAAAAAAATCAAACACGCGTCGCGCCACCACTTCGAGATACGAGTACCAAAAAGAAACGGTAACGTTAGCAGTTTGGATGCGCTCCTCCCACGATTACAGACTGGTAGGTTTTATTAGACTGAAAATAAAATTACATACATACATACATAACATCACGCCTTCATTCACAGAGTGGGGTAGGCAGAGCTACAGAAATACCAACTCTAAAAAGACATGTTAATAATTTTGTAACCACATTTTGCAAAAGTAGGCTGAGATGTTTACTAGTGTATTAGTGACAGGTTGCAAGCCCATTGCCTAACAATACTAGAAGCCCTTATTCCCTTAGTCGCCTCTTACGACATCCACGGGAAGACATGGAGTGGCACTATTCTAACCCGGTGAACACACCGAAAAATAAAATTAACCTGGTAGAATAGAGGCCAACTTGTTTGCTTGAATCACAGCAGTAGAAATTACCTCAGATAATCGGCAGCATTGGAGCTACTTGTGTACTTACCCAAAAGTAGAAGAAGAGTGCCAACCTCTCGTACAGTCAAGGACTTTAATGCCGTTATGCCACTATAATTATTTTACCTTTTTCTTTCATGTGGTTTGACGCTGTCATTGTGACAGGGTTCCATATTGGCATAACAATTAACGTCCTTGACTGTACCTACTTAATAACAGTCTCACAAATACAGTCACCTAATAAAATAAAGCAGCATACTTGAGCCTTGTCATGCTTGTCGTAGGCATTTGACGTTGAGCTAGAAACTTATTATGAAAAGGCTCCAAAGTGCTCAAGATTTTCGCTGTGGTAGCTGGCCTTATAAGTAGCTGCACACTTTAGTACCTTGTCGGTTTAAGACCTTCATAATATCAGTGCAGTAGTTTAAACATGACGTTAAAGTGACAAAGCACCAAGAGTGTAAAGCTACTTAAATGGCTAACCGTTGGTACTGTAATTTGAAGTAGAAAATAAATAAATCAGTACACAGTTAGCTACGGACCCGAAAAAGGGTCAAATTCAACAGCAAAGACAAGTTTCGGGAAAACAAATTGTTTGCCGCCATGTAATTAATGATTATTCTAAAATTTTATTAGACCGCCGCTTGCCACAAGATGCTACATGGTAAGAGCAGAGGAAAGACTGGTATGTTCGATATGTGCATTATTTACACCACACTAGATAGGCGACCTATTAAAAATGCATCCACATGCAGCACCGTACACACATTGGAGGGGCGTAGCTGTTATATCTTAAAAACGGTTTTTATGTCTAACCGTCGACCGGGCGAGCGATTATTAAGGCCATAGATTATTACCTACTTATTCTTTTTTAAGTTAAAATTCAAATCAAAATCAGTATTGATCGGTTCCATGAGTACCTAGAGGCCGTTATCTTAAACTGGTAAGTTTTACTGGCCAGGTGAATAATGTAACGTAACTGATTAATGACACACTTCGTACCTAAGTATCCTTTTAATGTTTAAGAATTGTTAACACGGCGCGGCTCGGCTTTGTTAAATCATTTTTAACTAGGTAAGCAACTAAGCAGGTACTTAGCGGATGCGCCCCGATGCCCTCTCACTCGCACCCTTTGAAATTTGGCGAACTTTTATGTTTTTTTTGTCTTAAGTATTTGTTTTGTTTTACAGTTTGAGACGGCACGCCGCGCGCAACGGTAACGTCCGTATTTTATTATAGTCCGCCGGTGGTGCAAAATCGAATGTTTGCAAAGTAATTCGGGAATACACTGACATGGTGCGAATTCAAATGAGTGTGGTGATAGTTAACTAAGAGCTTTAAACTACGTATCGGAAAAGATTCCCGAACCGGCCTTCACGAGCGACAATTTTAGGTGCGTAGGTACCTACCTACCAATGTGCAGCGTACATAACCAACGTTGGTGAATTTAAACGGTTAAGTTTATGCAAATCGAAAGTGTGCAATAAATAAACAATATTAGGTAGTGAGCTTAAGACGACTGATAATATCAGCATTCGATTGGTACTGTGCGAAGTGATGAGTTTGTTTGTTTTGTCACTTTTGTCGCAAATGTCAGACAATTTGAAAAGACGTGCTTTGGTGTGCCACTCAAACAGAGGAGGACACTTCGAACAACACTCAAGGTAATTTAAAACTTATAAGAAGCTTCATCGATGTGATTAGGTTGATTTTACAATCGTTTACATAACTTTAATAATTGTTTTTTTTTTTTTAAATAGGTAGACGTCGCAAATATCACTTTTTTACTTTAGAATCGTTTGTGCTATTCTATTAAGTATACTGTAATCGGTGTTTTTGACGGTCCTAAGCCCGATAAGTAGGTATGTACCTACCTGCCACTATCTTTATCTAAGTAGAAACAACGCTTGTTTAATTGAATTTACAAATGCCTGCCTGGGCCTCTATTCAGGTGCGTTAAAACGATATCGTGTTTGACACGTTTAAGAATCGTTTATGTCACAGTCGCCATTATTGTAAATGACATAAGAGTTATCAAAACGTTGACAATACGGAAACAGGTAAAAAACGATATCGTTATTACCTTGTAGAATTCCAGCCCTGGAATGTTATTATTTGAAACCAATCACTTTTCAATTCGTTATCGAACTAATAACAGGTAAACTAAACTTACCTACTGCCGAACCTTGTGCTTCGGCCGCACGCACTAAAATGTTATAAATGCTTCGACTGGACTAGGTAGGTAGGTAGGTATTTACTTCTGGGCGGCGCGGCGGTTAATAGCTCTGCAATTTATTAATTAAATAACCAATATTCAAACCGCCGATAGATTTAAACTTTGAATCTGAACTTGGTACCTAATCTTATTTTTCTCGAGGCTGTGCGTGTGCGTAGGCACCTACCTGTTGGTGTGCGCAATGCGTTTTTGTTTTCTTACTGATTTCCTTTGCTCGAGTGTTGGTTTATGAGTCTGTTCTTTCGTGTGTTATTGTACGTGTGCTAGCTAGTATTTCTGTCTTGTGATTTGTGCCAACTCGTTGGATAACCTTTGATGAACTTTAAGAGTAACCTACAATAAAAACTGTTTATTCTACGCATGAAAAATTACCTACCTAACTACCCACTTGTTTACCATTCCAGTCAAAAATAGGGCACCTACCCACCTTACTACTACCAAATAAAAAGTTAAAGAAGTTGTCGGACGGTAAGTAATCCATCATTAAAGCCTGACAAGATTCTTGGCCCTATTTCAATACTAATTTGTATTGAAATAGGGCCAAATAGAATCTTGTCAGGCTTTAAAATTAAATTAGGTAGGTAGGTAGGTAGGTCCCTACGGTATTTAACGTTATTAGATTTGAGAGAGATTGTTTGCTAATAACGCTAAACTTTAGACAAAAGGAGTTTGGATGATGGTTAGTTGCTGCCACATAAGTTTGTAAACTTATGTACCTATTAACTTTGCTTATAAGGTCATCATAACATACCTAGGTAACTGTAATGTTTAATACTCAGTAGGTAGGTGCCTTCATAACCCATAACCACGAGCATGTTAAACACTCAATGCCGATAACCTCTTATCATCAGGTACTTCAAAAAAATAAGAAGTAGATAGGTAGGCAAGTTAATTAATTTTAAAAAACCTTGTTACCATTGATGTCGTTTAATAAGTAGACACTGAAGGCAGTAGGTAATTGTTGATTATTTTAAACAGGGAGAGATTATTTCTACGTTATGTAGGGAATCACGCGCGCGGACACGTGACCGCGGGTGAATGAACCGACCGACGCCGGCGGCGATCGACGAGTGAGGCGGCCGGCGCGGCCGCGCCCGCTCCCATTGATAAACGTACTATAACTACCTATCGCGTTGCTTCTGCGTACTAGAAGTGACGGTTTCATTGCGCGCTGAGTTTTGTTTGAAAAAGTCAAAATTTAACCTTACGTTTCCGCAAAAAAATTCCAACGGATTTCAGTTCAGTATAATGGTCTGAAACCACAGTTTCAGTTTTCGTTGGACCGTCCCTTACACCCTGTATATATATATATATATATATATATAGATATATCTACAAAAGAATCCCCGTTTAGTTTGAAACAGGGATCGTAACCGGTATTCTGACTACCGGTTTTAAATGAGGTATAACCGGTTATAATTGCATTTCGCTATTTATACCGCTAAAGCTCTGATTAGCGGTATAATCAATACCGGTATTCAAGTATATTATCAGTTTAGCCAATTGACAAAATGATGTTTGATATTGATTCAGTGAGCACACAGTTCTAGAAATTTACAATCTCAAGACTGCAATGCGTCGCCAACCCATAGGTTTAGATGAAATGCCTCAATGATAGCTATGATAATTTTAAGTGCTATGTTAGGTGACATATACCTACATTTCCAGTCAGAGCATATTATTAGTAGGATGAACGCGAGTATTTGTATGTATGTATGTATGTTTGTGCACTCTTTATTGCACAAACAGAAGATAACAAAGTAAAAAACGAAACAAAAACACAAAAGTTATGCACAAAGGCGAACTTATCCCTTTATAGGACCTCCCTCCCTGAATCTTGGAAATTGTCTATGTATTTAAGTATGTATTTCTATATATCAATTGTTTATAGTTGCCTAGTACACATTAGTACCAGCCTATAGAGCTTATTCGGGGACTAGATCAATTTGTGTGAGATAATTGTCCGCTGATATTTATTTAATTACCTATAATTAATTCTCCGTGTGGTTGCCAGGTTATAATAGTACCATTCCATGTCTTCCCGTGGATGTCTTAAGAGGCGTATAAGGAATTAAAGGCTTATAGTGCTGTTAGGCGATGGGCTTGCAAACTGTCACTAATACACTGGTAAATCTTAGCCTACTTGTGCAAAATGTGGTTACAGAATTATTAACAAGTATTTTTAGAT